>CM049310.1:63544412-64784555 GCA_026874595.1 Sipunculus nudus | reverse complement strand
ACGATCTTGTATTACGTAATCACAGAGCCGATTTCGGCGAAAACAACGTTTGCAACTGGTCCTAAATGGCCTTATGAAGCTTCTGAAACGGTTCTTCGCATTTTAAATCGGCCATTTTTGCACAAAACTCGGTCTTGTATTACGCAAAAACCGAGCTGATTACGGCGAAAACGACGTTTCTAACTGGTTTTAAATGGCCTAATGAAGCTTCTTAAACGCTTCTTCCGCATTTTAAATCAGCCATTTTTGCACAAAACACGTTCTTGTATTACGCGAAAACCGAGCTGATTTCGGCGAAAACGACGTTTGTAACAGGGTCTAAATGGCCTAATGAAGCTTCTAAAACGTTTCTTTCGCAATTTAAATCGGCCATTTTTGCACAAAACACGATCTTGTATTAAGCGAAAACCGTGCTGATTTCGGCGAAAACGACGTTTGTAACAGGGTCTAAACCGGGGAATGAAGCTTCTAAAACGCTTCTTTCGCAATTTAAATCGGCCATTTTTGCACAAAACACGATCTTGTATTACGCGAAAACCGAGCTGATTTCGGCGAAAACGACGTTTGTAACAGGGTCTAAATGGCCTAATGAAGCTTCTAAAACGCTTCTTTCGCAATTTAAATAGGCCATTTTTGCACAAAACACGATCTTGTATTACGCGAAAACCGAGCTGATTTCGGCGAAAACGACGTTTGTAACAGGGTCAAAATCGGGGAATGAAGCTTCTAAAACGCTTCTTTTGCAATTTAAATCGGCCATTTTTGCACAAAACACGATCTTGTATTACGCGAAAACCGAGCTTATTACGGCGAAAACGACGTTTGTAACAGGGTCTAAACCGGGGAAAGCAGCTTCTAAAACGCTTCTTTCGCAATTTAAATCGGCCATTTTTGCACAAAACACGATCTTGTATTACGCGAAAACCGAGCTGATTTCGGCGAAAACGACTTTTGTAACAGGGTCTAAATGGCCTATTGAAGCTTCTGAAACGCTTCTTTCGCAATTTAAATTGGCCATTTTTGCACAAAACACGATCTTGTATTACACAAAAACCGAGCTGATTTCGGCGAAAACGACGTTTGTAACAGGGTCTAAATGGCCTAATGAAGCTTCTTAAACGCTTCTTTCGCAATTTAAATTGGCCATTTTTGCACAAAACACGATCTTGTATAACGCAAAAACCGAGCTGATTTCGGCGAAAACGACGTTTGTAACAGGGTCTAAATGGGGGAATGAAGCTTCTAAAACGCTTCTTTCGCAATTTAAATCGGCCATTTTTGCACAAAACACGATCTTGTATTACGCGAAAACCGAGCTGATTTCGGCGAAAACGACGTTTGTAACAGGGTCTAAATGGCCTAATGAAGCTTCTAAAACGCTTCTTTCGCAATTTAAATCGGCCATTTTTACACAAAACACCATCTTGTATTACGCGAAAACCGAGCTGATTTCGGCAAATTCGACGTTTGTAACTGGCTCTTATTGGAATAATGAAGCTACTAACACGCTTCTTTAGCATTTTAAATCGGCCATTTTTGCACAAAACACGATCTTATAATACGCGATAACCGAGGTCATTTAGGCGAAAACGACGTTTCTAATTAGTTCTAAATGGCCTAATAAAGCTTGTAAAACGCTTCTTTTGCATTATAAATCGGCCATTTTGCAGAAAACACGATCTTGTATTACGCGAAACCAAGCTGATTTCGGCGAAAACGACGTTTGTAACTGGTTCTAAATGGCTTAATGAAGCTTCTAAACGCTTCTTTTGTATTTATATCGGATATTTGCACAAAATACGATCTTGTATTACGCGAAAACCGAGCTGATTTCGGGGAAAACAGTATTTGTAAATGGTTCTAAATGGCCTAATGAAACTTCTTAAACGCTTCTTTTGTATTTATATCGGATATTTGCACAAAATACGATCTTGTATTACGCGGAAACCGAGCTGATTTCGGCGAAAACTACGTTTGTAACAGGGTCTAAATGGCCTAATGAAGCTACTAAAACGCTTCTTTCGCAATTTAAATCGGCCATTTTTGCACAAAACACGATCTTGTATTACGCGAAAACCGAGCTGATTACGGCGAAAACGACGTTTGTAACAGGGTCTAAATGGCCAAATGAAGCTTCTAAAACGCTTCTTTCGCAATTTAAATCGGCCATTTTTGCACAAAACACGATCTTGTCTTACGGGAAAACCGAGCTGATTTCGGCGAAAACGACGTTTGTAACAGGGTCGAAATGGCCTAATGAAACTTCTAAAACGCTTCTTTCGCAATTTAAATCGGCCATTTTTGCACAGAACAGGATCTTGTATTACGCGAAAACCGAGCTGATTTCGGCGAAAACGACGTTTGTAACAGGGTCTTAAACCGGGGAATGAAGCTTCTAAAACGCTTCTTTCGCAATTTAAATCGGCCATTTTTGCACAAAACACGATCTTATATTACGCGAAAACCGAGCTGATTTCGGCGAAAACGACGTTTGTAACAGGGTCTAAATGGCCTAATGAAGCTTCTAAAACGCTTCTTTCGCAATTTAAATCGGCCATTTTTGCACAAAACACGATCTTGTATTACGCGAAAACCGAGCTGATTTCGGCGAAAACGCCGATTGTAAGTCGTTCTAAGTGGCCTAATGAAGCCTCAAAGAAGCTTCTTTCGCATTTAAAATCGGCCGTTTTTAAACAAAACTCTATTTTGTATAACGCGAAAACCGAGCTGATTTCGGCGAAAACGACGTTTGTAACTGGTTCTAAATGGCCTAATGTAGCTTCTAAACGCTTCCTTTGTATTTATATCGGATATTTGCACAAAATACGATCTTGTATTACGCGGAAACCGAGCCGATTTCGGGGAAAACAGTATTTGTAACTGGTTCTAAATGGTCTAATGAAGCTTCTTAAACGCTTCTTTCCCATTTTAAATCTGCCATATTTGCACAAAACACGATCTTGTATTACGCAATCACAGAGCCGATTTCGGCGAAAACAACGTTTGCAACTGGTCCTAAATGGCCTAATGAAGCTTCTTAAACGGTTCTTCGCATTTTAAATCGGCCATTTTTGCACAAAACTCGATCTTGTATTACGCGAACACCGAGCTGATTACGGCGAAAACGACGTTTCTAACTGGTTTTAAATGGCCTAATGAAGCTTCTAAAACGCTTCTTTCGCATTTTAAATCGGCCATTTTTGCACAAAACACGATCTTGTATTACGCGAAAACCGAGCTGATTTCGGCAAATTCGACGTTTGTAACTGGCTCTTATTGGAATAATGAAGCTACTAACACGCTTCTTTAGCATTTTAAATCGGCCATTTTTGCACAAAACACGATCTTATAATACGCGATAACCGAGGTCATTTAGGCGAAAACGACGTTTCTAATTAGTTCTAAATGGCCTAATAAAGCTTGTAAAACGCTTCTTTTGCATTATAAATCGGCCATTTTGCAGAAAACACGATCTTGTATTACGCGAAACCAAGCTGATTTCGGCGAAAACGACGTTTGTAACTGGTTCTAAATGGCTTAATGAAGCTTCTAAACGCTTCTTTTGTATTTATATCGGATATTTGCACAAAATACGATCTTGTATTACGCGAAAACCGAGCTGATTTCGGGGAAAACAGTATTTGTAAAAGGTTCTAAATGGCCTAATGAAACTTCTTAAACGCTTCTTTTGTATTTATATCGGATATTTGCACAAAATACGATCTTGTATTACGCGGAAACCGAGCTGATTTCGGGGAAACATTATTTGTAACTGGTTCTAAATGGCCTAATGAAGTTTCTTAAACGCTTCTTTCCCATTTTAAATCTGCCATATTTGCACAAAACACGATCTGGTATTACGTAATCACAGAGCCGATTTCGGCGAAAACAACGTTTGCAACTGGTCCTAAATGGCCTTATGAAGCTTCTGAAACGGTTCTTCGCATTTTAAATCGGCCATTTTTGCACAAAACTCGGTCTTGTATTACGCAAAAACCGAGCTGATTACGGCGAAAACGACGTTTCTAACTGGTTTTAAATGGCCTAATGAAGCTTCTTAAACGCTTCTTCCGCATTTTAAATCAGCCATTTTTGCACAAAACACGTTCTTGTATTACGCGAAAACCGAGCTGATTTCGGCGAAAACGACGTTTGTAACAGGGTCTAAATGGCCTAATGAAGCTTCTAAAACGTTTCTTTCGGAATTTAAATCGGCCATTTTTGCACAAAACACGATCTTGTATTAAGCGAAAACCGTGCTGATTTCGGCGAAAACGACGTTTGTAACAAGGTCTAAACCGGGGAATGAAGCTTCTAAAACGCTTCTTTCGCAATTTAAATCGGCCATTTTTGCACAAAACACGATCTTGTATTACGCGAAAACCGAGCTGATTTCGGCGAAAACGACGTTTGTAACAGGGTCTAAATGGCCTAATGAAGCTTCTAAAACGCTTCTTTCGCAATTTAAATAGGCCATTTTTGCACAAAACACGATCTTGTATTACGCGAAAACCGAGCTGATTTCGGCGAAAACGACGTTTGTAACAGGGTCAAAATCGGGGAATGAAGCTTCTAAAACGCTTCTTTTGCAATTTAAATCGGCCATTTTTGCACAAAACACGATCTTGTATTACGCGAAAACCGAGCTTATTACGGCGAAAACGACGTTTGTAACAGGGTCTAAACCGGGGAATGCAGCTTCTAAAACGCTTCTTTCGCAATTTAAATCGGCCATTTTTGCACAAAACACGATCTTGTATTACGCGAAAACCGAGCTGATTTCGGCGAAAACGACTTTTGTAACAGGGTCTAAATGGCCTATTGAAGCTTCTGAAACGCTTCTTTCGCAATTTAAATTGGCCATTTTTGCACAAAACACGATCTTGTATTACACAAAAACCGAGCTGATTTCGGCGAAAACGACGTTTGTAACAGGGTCTAAATGGCCTAATGAAGCTTCTTAAACGCTTCTTTCGCAATTTAAATTGGCCATTTTTGCACAAAACACGATCTTGTATAACGCAAAAACCGAGCTGATTTCGGCGAAAACGACGTTTGTAACAGGGTCTAAATGGGGGAATGAAGCTTCTAAAACGCTTCTTTCGCAATTTAAATCGGCCATTTTTGCACAAAACACGATCTTGTATTACGCGAAAACCGAGCTGATTTCGGCGAAAACGACGTTTGTAACAGGGTCTAAATGGCCTAATGAAGCTTCTAAAACGCTTCTTTCGCAATTTAAATCGGCCATTTTTACACAAAACACCATCTTGTATTACGCGAAAACCGAGCTGATTTCGGCAAATTCGACGTTTGTAACTGGCTCTTATTGGAATAATGAAGCTACTAACACGCTTCTTTAGCATTTTAAATCGGCCATTTTTGCACAAAACACGATCTTATAATACGCGATAACCGAGGTCATTTAGGCGAAAACGACGTTTCTAATTAGTTCTAAATGGCCTAATAAAGCTTGTAAAACGCTTCTTTTGCATTATAAATCGGCCATTTTGCAGAAAACACGATCTTGTATTACGCGAAACCAAGCTGATTTCGGCGAAAACGACGTTTGTAACTGGTTCTAAATGGCTTAATGAAGCTTCTAAACGCTTCTTTTGTATTTATATCGGATATTTGCACAAAATACGATCTTGTATTACGCGAAAACCGAGCTGATTTCGGGGAAAACAGTATTTGTAAATGGTTCTAAATGGCCTAATGAAACTTCTTAAACGCTTCTTTTGTATTTATATCGGATATTTGCACAAAATACGATCTTGTATTACGCGGAAACCGAGCTGATTTCGGGGAAACAGTATTTGTAACTGATTCTAAATGGCCTAATGAAGTTTCTTAAACGCTTCTTTCCCATTTTAAATCTGCCATATTTGCACAAAACACGATCTTGTATTACGTAATCACAGAGCCGATTTCGGCGAAAACAACGTTTGCAACTGGTCCTAAATGGCCTTATGAAGCTTCTGAAACGGTTCTTCGCATTTTAAATCGGCCATTTTTGCACAAAACTCGGTCTTGTATTACGCAAAAACCGAGCTGATTACGGCGAAAACGACGTTTCTAACTGGTTTTAAATGGCCTAATGAAGCTTCTTAAACGCTTCTTCCGCATTTTAAATCAGCCATTTTTGCACAAAACACGTTCTTGTATTACGCGAAAACCGAGCTGATTTCGGCGAAAACGACGTTTGTAACAGGGTCTAAATGGCCTAATGAAGCTTCTAAAACGTTTCTTTCGCAATTTAAATCGGCCATTTTTGCACAAAACACGATCTTGTATTAAGCGAAAACCGTGCTGATTTCGGCGAAAACGACGTTTGTAACAGGGTCTAAACCGGGGAATGAAGCTTCTAAAACGCTTCTTTCGCAATTTAAATCGGCCATTTTTGCACAAAACACGATCTTGTATTACGCGAAAACCGAGCTGATTTCGGCGAAAACGACGTTTGTAACAGGGTCTAAATGGCCTAATGAAGCTTCTAAAACGCTTCTTTCGCAATTTAAATAGGCCATTTTTGCACAAAACACGATCTTGTATTAGGCGAAAACCGAGCTGATTTCGGCGAAAACGACTTTTGTAACAGGGTCTAAATGGCCTATTGAAGCTTCTGAAACGCTTCTTTTGCAATTTAAATTGGCCATTTTTGCACAAAACACGATCTTGTATTACACAAAAACCGAGCTGATTTCGGCGAAAACGACGTTTGTAACAGGGTCTAAATGGCCTAATGAAGCTTCTTAAACGCTTCTTTCGCAATTTAAATTGGCCATTTTTGCACAAAACACGATCTTGTATAACGCAAAAACCGAGCTGATTTCGGCGAAAACGACGTTTGTAACAGGGTCTAAATGGGGGAATGAAGCTTCTAAAACGCTTCTTTCGCAATTAAAATCGGCCATTTTTGCACAAAACACGATCTTGTATTACGCGAAAACCGAGCTGATTTCGGCGAAAACGACGTTTGTAACAGGGTCTAAATGGCCTAATGAAGCTTCTAAAACGCTTCTTTCGCAATTTAAATCGGCCATTTTTACACAAAACACCATCTTGTATTACGCGAAAACCGAGCTGATTTCGGCGAAAACGACGTTTGTAACAGGGTCTAAATGGCCTAATGAAGCTTCTAAAACGCTTCTTTAGCAATTTAAATCGGCCATTTTTGCACAAACACGATCTTGTATTACGCGAAAACCGAGCTGATTTCGGCGAAAACGACGTTTGTAACAGGGTCTAAATGGCCTAATGAAGCTTCTAAAACGCTTCTTTCGCAATTTAAATCGGCCATTTTTGCACAAAACACGATCTTGTATTACGCGAAAACCGAGCTGATTTCGGCGAAAACGACGTTTGTAACAGGGTCTTAACCGGGGAATGAAGCTTCTAAAACGCTTCTTTCGCAATTTAAATTCGCCATTTTTGCACAAAACACGATCTTGTATTACGCGAAAACCGAGCTGATTTCGGCGAAAACGACGTTTGTAACAGGGTCTAAATGGCCTAATGAAGCTTCTAAAACGCTTCTTTCGCAATTTAAATAGGCCATTTTTGCACAAAACACGATCTTGTATTACGCGAAAACCGAGCTGATTTCGGCGAAAACGACGTTTGTAACAGGGTCTAAATCGGGGAATGAAGCTTCTAAAACGCTTCTTTCGCAATTTAAATCGGCCATTTTTGCACAAAACACGATCTTGTATTACGCGAAAACCGAGCAGATTACGGCGAAAACGACGTTTGTAACTGGTTCTAAATGGCCTAATGAAGCTTCTAAAACGTTTCTTTCGCAATTTAAATCGGCCATTTTTGCACAAAACACGATCTTGTATTACGCGAAAACCGAGCTGATTTCGGCGAAAACGACGTTTGTAACAGGGTCTAAACCGGGGAATGAAGCTTCTAAAACGCTTCTTTCGCAATTTAAATCGGCCATTTTTGCACAAAACACGATCTTGTATTACGCGAAAACCGAGCTGATTTCGGCGAAAACGACGTTTGTAACACGGTCTAAATGGCCTCATGAAGCTTCTTAAACGCTTCTTTCGCAATTTAAATCGGCCATTTTTGCACAAAACTCTATTTTGTATAACGCGAAAACCGAGCTGATTTCGGCGAAAACGACGTTTGTAACTGGTTCTAAATGGCCTAATGTAGCTTCTAAACGCTTCCTTTGTATTTATATCGGATATTTGCACAAAATACGATCTTGTATTACGCGAAAACCGAGCTGATTTCGGGGAAAACAGTATTTGTAAAAGGTTCTAAATGGCCTAATGAAACTTCTTAAACGCTTCTTTTGTATTTATATCGGATATTTGCACAAAATACGATCTTGTATTACGCGGAAACCGAGCTGATTTCGGGGAAACATTATTTGTAACTGGTTCTAAATGGCCTAATGAAGTTTCTTAAACGCTTCTTTCGCAATTTAAATAGGCCATTTTTGCACAAAACACGATCTTGTATTACGCGAAAACCGAGCTGATTTCGGCGAAAACGACGTTTGTAACAGGGTCTAAATCGGGGAATGAAGCTTCTAAAACGCTTCTTTCGCAATTTAAATCGGCCATTTTTGCACAAAACACGATCTTGTATTACGCGAAAACCGAGCTGATTTCGGCGAAAACGACGTTTGAAACAGGGTCTAAACCGGGGAATGAAGCTTCTAAAACGCTTCTTTCGCAATTTAAATCGGCCATTTTTGCACAAAACACGATCTTGTATTACGCGAAAACCGAGCTGATTTCGGCGAAAACGACGTTTGTAACAGGGTCTAAATGGCCTCATGAAGCTTCTAAAACGCTTCTTTCGCAATTTAAATCGGCCATTTTTGCACAAAACACGATCTTGTTTTACCGCGAAAACCGAGCTGATTACGGCGAAAACGACGTTTGTAACAGGGTCTAAATGGCCAAATGAAGCTTCTAAAACGCTTCTTTCGCAATTTAAATCGGCCATTTTTGCACAAAACACGATCTTGTCTTACGGGAAAACCGAGCTGATTTCGGCGAAAACGACGTTTGTAACAGGGTCGAAATGGCCTAATGAAACTTCTAAAACGCTTCTTTCGCAATTTAAATCGGCCATTTTTGCACAGAACACGATCTTGTATTACGCGAAAACCGAGCTGATTTCGGCGAAAACGACGTTTGTAACAGGGTCTAAACCGGGGAATGAAGCTTCTAAAACGCTTCTTTCGCAATTTAAATCGGCCATTTTTGCACAAAACACGATCTTATATTACGCGAAAACCGAGCTGATTTCGGCGAAAACGACGTTTGTAACAGGGTCTAAATGGCCTAATGAAGCTTCTAAAACGCTTCTTTCGCAATTTAAATCGGCCATTTTTGCACAAAACACGATCTTGTATTACGCGAAAACCGAGCTGATTTCGGCGAAAACGCCGATTGTAAGTCGTTCTAAGTGGCCTAATGAAGCCTCAAAGAAGCTTCTTTCGCATTTAAAATCGGCCGTTTTTAAACAAAACTCTATTTTGTATAACGCGAAAACCGAGCTGATTTCGGCGAAAACGACGTTTGTAACTGGTTCTAAATGGCCTAATGTAGCTTCTAAACGCTTCCTTTGTATTTATATCGGATATTTGCACAAAATACGATCTTGTATTACGCGGAAACCGAGCCGATTTCGGGGAAAACAGTATTTGTAACTGGTTCTAAATGGTCTAATGAAGCTTCTTAAACGCTTCTTTCCCATTTTAAATCTGCCATATTTGCACAAAACACGATCTTGTATTACGCAATCACAGAGCCGATTTCGGCGAAAACAACGTTTGCAACTGGTCCTAAATGGCCTAATGAAGCTTCTTAAACGGTTCTTCGCATTTTAAATCGGCCATTTTTGCACAAAACTCGATCTTGTATTACGCGAAAACCGAGCTGATTACGGCGAAAACGACGTTTCTAACTGGTTTTAAATGGCCTAATGAAGCTTCTAAAACGCTTCTTTCGCATTTTAAATCGGCCATTTTTGCACAAAACACGATCTTGTATTACGCGAAAACCGAGCTGATTTCGGCAAATTCGACGTTTGTAACTGGCTCTTATTGGAATAATGAAGCTACTAACACGCTTCTTTAGCATTTTAAATCGGCCATTTTTGCACAAAACACGATCTTATAATACGCGATAACCGAGGTCATTTAGGCGAAAACGACGTTTCTAATTAGTTCTAAATGGCCTAATAAAGCTTGTAAAACGCTTCTTTTGCATTATAAATCGGCCATTTTGCAGAAAACACGATCTTGTATTACGCGAAACCAAGCTGATTTCGGCGAAAACGACGTTTGTAACTGGTTCTAAATGGCTTAATGAAGCTTCTAAACGCTTCTTTTGTATTTATATCGGATATTTGCACAAAATACGATCTTGTATTACGCGAAAACCGAGCTGATTTCGGGGAAAACAGTATTTGTAAATGGTTCTAAATGGCCTAATGAAACTTCTTAAACGCTTCTTTTGTATTTATATCGGATATTTGCACAAAATACGATCTTGTATTACGCGGAAACCGAGCTGATTTCGGGGAAACAGTATTTGTAACTGGTTCTAAATGGCCTAATGAAGTTTCTTAAACGCTTCTTTCCCATTTTAAATCTGCCATATTTGCACAAAACACGATCTTGTATTACGTAATCACAGAGCCGATTTCGGCGAAAACAACGTTTGCAACTGGTCCTAAATGGCCTTATGAAGCTTCTGAAACGGTTCTTCGCATTTTAAATCGGCCATTTTTGCACAAAACTCGGTCTTGTATTACGCAAAAACCGAGCTGATTACGGCGAAAACGACGTTTCTAACTGGTTTTAAATGGCCTAATGAAGCTTCTTAAACGCTTCTTCCGCATTTTAAATCAGCCATTTTTGCACAAAACACGTTCTTGTATTACGCGAAAACCGAGCTGATTTCGGCGAAAACGACGTTTGTAACAGGGTCTAAATGGCCTAATGAAGCTTCTAAAACGTTTCTTTCGCAATTTAAATCGGCCATTTTTGCACAAAACACGATCTTGTATTAAGCGAAAACCGTGCTGATTTCGGCGAAAACGACGTTTGTAACAGGGTCTAAACCGGGGAATGAAGCTTCTAAAACGCTTCTTTCGCAATTTAAATCGGCCATTTTTGCACAAAACACGATCTTGTATTACGCGAAAACCGAGCTGATTTCGGCGAAAACGACGTTTGTAACAGGGTCTAAATAGCCTAATGAAGCTTCTAAAACGCTTCTTTCGCAATTTAAATAGGCCATTTTTGCACAAAACACGATCTTGTATTACGCGAAAACCGAGCTGATTTCGGCGAAAACGACGTTTGTAACAGGGTCAAAATCGGGGAATGAAGCTTCTAAAACGCTTCTTTTGCAATTTAAATCGGCCATTTTTGCACAAAACACGATCTTGTATTACGCGAAAACCGAGCTTATTACAGCGAAAACGACGTTTGTAACAGGGTCTAAACCGGGGAAAGCAGCTTCTAAAACGCTTCTTTCGCAATTTAAATCGGCCATTTTTGCACAAAACACGATCTTGTATTACGCGAAAACCGAGCTGATTTCGGCGAAAACGACTTTTGTAACAGGGTCTAAATGGCCTATTGAAGCTTCTGAAACGCTTCTTTCGCAATTTAAATTGGCCATTTTTGCACAAAACACGATCTTGTATTACACAAAAACCGAGCTGATTTCGGCGAAAACGACGTTTGTAACAGGGTCTAAATGGCCTAATGAAGCTTCTTAAACGCTTCTTTCGCAATTTAAATTGGCCATTTTTGCACAAAACACGATCCTGTATAACGCAAAAAACCGAGCTGATTTCGGCGAAAACGACGTTTGTAACAGGGTCTAAATGGGGGAATGAAGCTTCTAAAACGCTTCTTTCGCAATTTAAATCGGCCATTTTTGCACAAAACACGATCTTGTATTACGCGAAAACCGAGCTGATTTCGGCGAAAACGACGTTTGTAACAGGGTCTAAATGGCCTAATGAAGCTTCTAAAACGCTTCTTTCGCAATTTAAATCGGCCATTTTTACACAAAACACCATCTTGTATTACGCGAAAACCGAGCTGATTTCGGCAAAATTCGACGTTTGTAACTGGCTCTTATTGGAATAATGAAGCTACTAACACGCTTCTTTAGCATTTTAAATCGGCCATTTTTGCACAAAACACGATCTTATAATACGCGATAACCGAGGTCATTTAGGCGAAAACGACGTTTCTAATTAGTTCTAAATGGCCTAATAAAGCTTGTAAAACGCTTCTTTTGCATTATAAATCGGCCATTTTGCAGAAAACACGATCTTGTATTACGCGAAACCAAGCTGATTTCGGCGAAAACGACGTTTGTAACTGGTTCTAAATGGCTTAATGAAGCTTCTCAACGCTTCTTTTGTATTTATATCGGATATTTGCACAAAATACGATCTTGTATTACGCGGAAACCGAGCTGATTTCGGCGAAAACTACGTTTGTAACAGGGTCTAAATGGCCTAATGAAGCTACTAAAACGCTTCTTTCGCAATTTAAATCGGCCATTTTTGCACAAAACACGATCTTGTATTACGCGAAAACCGAGCTGATTACGGCGAAAACGACGTTTGTAACAGGGTCTAAATGGCCAAATGAAGCTTCTAAAACGCTTCTTTCGCAATTTAAATCGGCCATTTTTGCACAAAACACGATCCTGTCTTACGGGAAAACCGAGCTGATTTCGGCGAAAACGACGTTTGTAACAGGGTCGAAATGGCCTAATGAAACTTCTAAAACGCTTCTTTCGCAATTTAAATCGGCCATTTTTGCACAGAACACGATCTTGTATTACGCGAAAACCGAGCTGATTTCGGCGAAAACGACGTTTGTAACAGGGTCTTAAACCGGGGAATGAAGCTTCTAAAACGCTTCTTTCGCAATTTAAATCGGCCATTTTTGCACAAAACACGATCTTATATTACGCGAAAACCGAGCTGATTTCGGCGAAAACGACGTTTGTAACAGGGTCTAAATGGCCTAATGAAGCTTCTAAAACGCTTCTTTCGCAATTTAAATCGGCCATTTTTGCACAAAACACGATCTTGTATTACGCGAAAACCGAGCTGATTTCGGCGAAAACGCCGATTGTAAGTCGTTCTAAGTGGCCTAATGAAGCCTCAAAGAAGCTTCTTTCGCATTTAAAATCGGCCGTTTTTAAACAAAACTCTATTTTGTATAACGCGAAAACCGAGCTGATTTCGGCGAAAACGACGTTTGTAACTGGTTCTAAATGGCCTAATGTAGCTTCTAAACGCTTCCTTTGTATTTATATCGGATATTTGCACAAAATACGATCTTGTATTACGCGGAAACCGAGCCGATTTCGGGGAAAACAGTATTTGTAACTGGTTCTAAATGGTCTAATGAAGCTTCTTAAACGCTTCTTTCCCATTTTAAATCTGCCATATTTGCACAAAACACGATCTTGTATTACGCAATCACAGAGCCGATTTCGGCGAAAACAACGTTTGCAACTGGTCCTAAATGGCCTAATGAAGCTTCTTAAACGGTTCTTCGCATTTTAAATCGGCCATTTTTGCACAAAACTCGATCTTGTATTACGCGAACACCGAGCTGATTACGGCGAAAACGACGTTTCTAACTGGTTTTAAATGGCCTAATGAAGCTTCTAAAACGCTTCTTTCGCATTTTAAATCGGCCATTTTTGCACAAAACACGATCTTGTATTACGCGAAAACCGAGCTGATTTCGGCAAATTCGACGTTTGTAACTGGCTCTTATTGGAATAATGAAGCTACTAACACGCTTCTTTAGCATTTTAAATCGGCCATTTTTGCAGAAAACACGATCTTATAATACGCGATAACCGAGGTCATTTAGGCGAAAACGACGTTTCTAATTAGTTCTAAATGGCCTAATAAAGCTTGTAAAACGCTTCTTTTGCATTATAAATCGGCCATTTTGCAGAAAACACGATCTTGTATTACGCGAAACCAAGCTGATTTCGGCGAAAACGACGTTTGTAACTGGTTCTAAATGGCTTAATGAAGCTTCTAAACGCTTCTTTTGTATTTATATCGGATATTTGCACAAAATACGATCTTGTATTACGCGAAAACCGAGCTGATTTCGGGGAAAACAGTATTTGTAAAAGGTTCTAAATGGCCTAATGAAACTTCTTAAACGCTTCTTTTGTATTTATATCGGATATTTGCACAAAATACGATCTTGTATTACGCGGAAACCGAGCTGATTTCGGGGAAACATTATTTGTAACTGGTTCTAAATGGCCTAATGAAGTTTCTTAAACGCTTCTTTCCCATTTTAAATCTGCCATATTTGCACAAAACACGATCTTGTATTACGTAATCACAGAGCCGATTTCGGCGAAAACAACGTTTGCAACTGGTCCTAAATGGCCTTATGAAGCTTCTGAAACGGTTCTTCGCATTTTAAATCGGCCATTTTTGCACAAAACTCGGTCTTGTATTACGCAAAAACCGAGCTGATTACGGCGAAAACGACGTTTCTAACTGGTTTTAAATGGCCTAATGAAGCTTCTTAAACGCTTCTTCCGCATTTTAAATCAGCCATTTTTGCACAAAACACGTTCTTGTATTACGCGAAAACCGAGCTGATTTCGGCGAAAACGACGTTTGTAACAGGGTCTAAATGGCCTAATGAAGCTTCTAAAACGTTTCTTTCGGAATTTAAATCGGCCATTTTTGCACAAAACACGATCTTGTATTAAGCGAAAACCGTGCTGATTTCGGCGAAAACGACGTTTGTAACAGGGTCTAAACCGGGGAATGAAGCTTCTAAAACGCTTCTTTCGCAATTTAAATCGGCCATTTTTGCACAAAACACGATCTTGTATTACGCGAAAACCGAGCTGATTTCGGCGAAAACGACGTTTGTAACAGGGTCTAAATGGCCTAATGAAGCTTCTAAAACGCTTCTTTCGCAATTTAAATAGGCCATTTTTGCACAAAACACGATCTTGTATTACGCGAAAACCGAGCTGATTTCGGCGAAAACGACGTTTGTAACAGGGTCAAAATCGGGGAATGAAGCTTCTAAAACGCTTCTTTTGCAATTTAAATCGGCCATTTTTGCACAAAACACGATCTTGTATTACGCGAAAACCGAGCTTATTACGGCGAAAACGACGTTTGTAACAGGGTCTAAACCGGGGAATGCAGCTTCTAAAACGCTTCTTTCGCAATTTAAATCGGCCATTTTTGCACAAAACACGATCTTGTATTACGCGAAAACCGAGCTGATTTCGGCGAAAACGACTTTTGTAACAGGGTCTAAATGGCCTATTGAAGCTTCTGAAACGCTTCTTTCGCAATTTAAATTGGCCATTTTTGCACAAAACACGATCTTGTATTACACAAAAACCGAGCTGATTTCGGCGAAAACGACGTTTGTAACAGGGTCTAAATGGCCTAATGAAGCTTCTTAAACGCTTCTTTCGCAATTTAAATTGGCCATTTTTGCACAAAACACGATCTTGTATAACGCAAAAACCGAGCTGATTTCGGCGAAAACGACGTTTGTAACAGGGTCTAAATGGGGGAATGAAGCTTCTAAAACGCTTCTTTCGCAATTTAAATCGGCCATTTTTGCACAAAACACGATCTTGTATTACGCGAAAACCGAGCTGATTTCGGCGAAAACGACGTTTGTAACAGGGTCTAAATGGCCTAATGAAGCTTCTAAAACGCTTCTTTCGCAATTTAAATCGGCCATTTTTACACAAAACACCATCTTGTATTACGCGAAAACCGAGCTGATTTCGGCAAATTCGACGTTTGTAACTGGCTCTTATTGGAATAATGAAGCTACTAACACGCTTCTTTAGCATTTTAAATCGGCCATTTTTGCACAAAACACGATCTTATAATACGCGATAACCGAGGTCATTTAGGCGAAAACGACGTTTCTAATTAGTTCTAAATGGCCTAATAAAGCTTGTAAAACGCTTCTTTTGCATTATAAATCGGCCATTTTGCAGAAAACACGATCTTGTATTACGCGAAACCAAGCTGATTTCGGCGAAAACGACATTTGTAACTGGTTCTAAATGGCTTAATGAAGCTTCTAAACGCTTCTTTTGTATTTATATCGGATATTGGCACAAAATACGATCTTGTATTACGCGAAAACCGAGCTGATTTCGGGGAAAACAGTATTTGTAAATGGTTCTAAATGGCCTAATGAAACTTCTTAAACGCTTCTTTTGTATTTATATCGGATATTTGCACAAAATACGATCTTGTATTACGCGGAAACCGAGCTGATTTCGGGGAAACAGTATTTGTAACTGATTCTAAATGGCCTAATGAAGTTTCTTAAACGCTTCTTTCCCATTTTAAATCTGCCATATTTGCACAAAACACGATCTTGTATTACGTAATCACAGAGCCGATTTCGGCGAAAACAACGTTTGCAACTGGTCCTAAATGGCCTTATGAAGCTTCTGAAACGGTTCTTCGCATTTTAAATCGGCCATTTTTGCACAAAACTCGGTCTTGTATTACGCAAAAACCGAGCTGATTACGGCGAAAAACGACGTTTCTAACTGGTTTTAAATGGCCTAATGAAGCTTCTTAAACGCTTCTTCCGCATTTTAAATCAGCCATTTTTGCACAAAACACGTTCTTGTATTACGCGAAAACCGAGCTGATTTCGGCGAAAACGACGTTTGTAACAGGGTCTGAATGGCCTAATGAAGCTTCTAAAACGTTTCTTTCGCAATTTAAATCGGCCATTTTTGCACAAAACACGATCTTGTATTAAGCGAAAACCGTGCTGATTTCGGCGAAAACGACGTTTGTAACAGGGTCTAAACCGGGGAATGAGCTTCTAAAACGCTTCTTTCGCAATTTAAATCGGCCATTTTTGCACAAAACACGATCTTGTATTACGCGAAAACCGAGCTGATTTCGGCGAAAACGACGTTTGTAACAGGGAATAAAAGGCCTAATGAAGCTTCTAAAACGCTTCTTTTGCAATTTAAATAGGCCATTTTTGCACAAAACACGATCTTGTATTACGCGAAAACCGAGCTGATTTCGGCGAAAACGACTTTTGTAACAGGGTCTAAATGGCCTATTGAAGCTTCTGAAACGCTTCTTTTGCAATTTAAATTGGCCATTTTTGCACAAAACACGATCTTGTATTACACAAAAACCGAGCTGATTTCGGCGAAAACGACGTTTGTAACAGGGTCTAAATGGCCTAATGAAGCTTCTTAAACGCTTCTTTCGCAATTTAAATTGGCCATTTTTGCACAAAACACGATCTTGTATAACGCAAAAACCGAGCTGATTTCGGCGAAAACGACGTTTGTAACAGGGTCTAAATGGGGGAATGAAGCTTCTAAAACGCTTCTTTCGCAATTAAAATCGGCCATTTTTGCACAAAACACGATCTTGTATTACGCGAAAACCGAGCTGATTTCGGCGAAAACGACGTTTGTAACAGGGTCTAAATGGCCTAATGAAGCTTCTAAAACGCTTCTTTCGCAATTTAAATCGGCCATTTTTACACAAAACACCATCTTGTATTACGCGAAAACCGAGCTGATTTCGGCGAAAACGACGTTTGTAACAGGGTCTAAATGGCCTAATGAAGCTTCTAAAACGCTTCTTTAGCAATTTAAATAGGCCATTTTTGCACAAACACGATCTTGTATTACGCGAAAACCGAGCTGATTTCGGCGAAAACGACGTTTGTAACAGGGTCTAAATGGCCTAATGAAGCTTCTAAAACGCTTCTTTCGCAATTTAAATCGGCCATTTTTGCACAAAACACGATCTTGTATTACGCGAAAACCGAGCTGATCTCGGCGAAAACGACGTTTGTAACAGGGTCTAAATGGCCTAATGAAGCTTCTAAAACGCTTCTTCGCAATTTAAATCGGCCATTTTTGCACAAAACACGATCTTGTATTACGCGAAAACCGAGCAGATTACGGCGAAAACGACGTTTGTAACTGGTTCTAAATGGCCAAATGAAGCTTCTAAAACGTTTCTTTCGCAATTTAAATCGGCCATTTTTGCACAAAACACGATCTTGTATTACGCGAAAACCGAGCTGATTTCGGCGAAAACGACGTTTGTAACAGGGTCTAAACCGGGGAATGAAGCTTCTAAAACGCTTCTTTCGCAATTTAAATCGGCCATTTTTGCACAAAACACGATCTTGTATTACGCGAAAACCGAGCTGATTTCGGCGAAAACGACGTTTGTAACACGGTCTAAATGGCCTCATGAAGCTTCTTAAACGCTTCTTTCGCAATTTAAATCGGCCATTTTTGCACAAAACTCTATTTTGTATAACGCGAAAACCGAGCTGATTTCGGCGAAAACGACGTTTGTAACTGGTTCTAAATGGCCTAATGTAGCTTCTAAACGCTTCCTTTGTATTTATATCGGATATTTGCACAAAATACGATCTTGTATTACGCGGAAACCGAGCCGATTTCGGGGAAAACAGTATTTGTAACTGGTTCTAAATGGTCTAATGAAGCTTCTTAAACGCTTCTTTCCCATTTTAAATCTGCCATATTTGCACAAAACACGATCTTGTATTACGTAAACACAGAGCAGATTTCGGCGAAAACAACGTTTGCAACTGGTCCTAAATGGCCTAATGAAGCTTCTTAAACGGTTCTTCGCATTTTAAATCGGCCATTTTTGCACAAAACTCGATCTTGTATTACGCGAAAACCGAGCTGATTACGGCGAAAACGACGTTTCTAACTGGTTTTAAATGGCCTAATGAAGCTTCTAAAACGCTTCTTTCGCATTTTAAATCGGCCATTTTTGCACAAAACACGATCTTGTATTACGCGAAAACCGAGCTGATTTCGGCAAATTCGACGTTTGTAACTGGCTCTTATTGGAATAATGAAGCTACTAACACGCTTCTTTAGCATTTTAAATCGGCCATTTTTGCACAAAACACGATCTTATAATACGCGATAACCGAGGTCATTTAGGCGAAAACGACGTTTCTAATTAGTTCTAAATGGCCTAATAAAGCTTGTAAAACGCTTCTTTTGCATTATAAATCGGCCATTTTGCAGAAAACACGATCTTGTATTACGCGAAACCAAGCTGATTTCGGCGAAAACGACGTTTGTAACTGGTTCTAAATGGCTTAATGAAGCTTCTAAACGCTTCTTTTGTATTTATATCGGATATTTGCACAAAATACGATCTTGTATTACGCGAAAACCGAGCTGATTTCGGGGAAAACAGTATTTGTAAATGGTTCTAAATGGCCTAATGAAACTTCTTAAACGCTTCTTTTGTATTTATATCGGATATTTGCACAAAATACGATCTTGTATTACGCGGAAACCGAGCTGATTTCGGGGAAACAGTATTTGTAACTGGTTCTAAATGGCCTAATGAAGCTTCTTAAACGCTTCTTTCCCATTTTAAATCTGCCATATTTGCACAAAACACGATCTTGTATTACGTAATCACAGAGCCGATTTCGGCGAAAACAACGTTTGCAACTGGTCCTAAATGGCCTTATGAAGCTTCTGAAACGGTTCTTCGCATTTTAAATCGGCCATTTTTGCACAAAACTCGGTCTTGTATTACGCAAAAACCGAGCTGATTACGGCGAAAACGACGTTTCTAACTGGTTTTAAATGGCCTAATGAAGCTTCTTAAACGCTTCTTTCGCATTTTAAATCGGCCATTTTTGCACAAAACACGATCTTGTATTACGCGAAAACCGAGCTGATTTCGGCAAGATCGACGTTTGTAACTGGCTCTAAATGGCCTAATGAAGCTTCTTAAACGCTTCTTTAGCATTTTAAATCGGCCATTTTTGCACAAAACACGATCTTATAATACGCGATAACCGAGCTCATTTAGGCGAAAACGACGTTTGTAACTGGATATAAATGGTCTAATGAAGCTTCTAAAACGCTTCCTTGCATTTTAAATCGGCCATTTTTGCACTAAACACGATATTATATTACGCGAGGACCGAGCTGATTTCGCCGAAAGCGACGTTTCTAACTGGTTTTAAATGGCCTAATGAAGCTTCTAAAAGGCTTCTTTGCATTTCAAATCGGCCATTTTTGCACAAAACACGATCTTGTATTACGCGAAACCAAGCTGATTTCGCCGAAAGTGACGTTTGTAACTGGATCTAAATGGCTTAATGCAGCTTCTAAACGCTTCTTTTGTATTTATATCGGATATTTGCACAAATGCGATCTTGTAATACGCGAAAACCGAGCTGATTTCGGGGAAAACAGTATTTGTAAAAGGTTCTTAATGGCCTTATGAAGCTTCTAAAACGCTTCTTTCCCATTTTAAATCTGCCATATTTGCACAAAACACGATCTTGTATTACGCAATTACAG
The DNA here is from genome assembly GCA_026874595.1 of Sipunculus nudus. Lineage (NCBI taxonomy): Eukaryota > Metazoa > Annelida > Sipuncula > Golfingiida > Sipunculidae > Sipunculus > Sipunculus nudus. Next base: position 64,764,135 of record CM049310.1, on the reverse strand, counting down.
ACCCGATTTCGGCGAAAACGACGTTTGTAACTGGTCCTAAATGGACTAATGAAGCTTCTAAAGCGCTTCTTTGCATTTTAAATCGGCCATTTTTGAACTAAACACGATATTATATTACGCGAAAACCGAGCTGATTTCGGCGAAAACCACGTTTCTAACTGGTTCTAAATGACCTAATGAAGCTTCTAAAACGCTTCTTCCGCATTTTAAATCTGCAATTTTTGCACAAAACACCATCTTGTATTACGCGTAAACCGAGCTGATTTCGGGGAAAACAGTATTTGTAACTGGTTCTAAATGGCCTAATGAAGCTTCTACAATGCTTCCTTCCCATTTTAAATCTGCCATATTTGCACAAAACACGATCTTGTATTACGCAATCACAGAGCCGACTTCGGCGAAAACAACGTTTGCAACTGGTCTTAAATGGCGTAATGAAGCTTCTGAAACGCTTCGTTCGCATTTTTAATCGGCCGTTTCTGTACAAAACTCGATCTTGTTTTACTCGAAAACCGAGCTGATTTCGGCAAAAACAGTATTTGTAACTGGTTCTGAATGGCCTAATGAAGCTTTTGAAAGGCTTCTTTTGCATTAGTAATCGGCCATTTTACAGAAAACACTATCTTGCATTACGCGAAACCAAGCTGATTTCGGCGAAAACAACGTTTGTAACTGGTCCTAATTGGACTAAAGAAGGTTCTAAAGCGCTTCTTTGCATTTTAAATCGGCCATTTTTGCACAAAACTCGGTCTTGTATTACGCGAAAACCGAGCTGATTACGGCGAAAACGACGTTTCTAACTGGTTTTAAATGGCCTAATGAAGCTTCTTAAACGCTTCTTTCACATTTTAAATCGGCCATTTTTGCACAAAACACGATCTTGTATTACGCGAAAACCGAGCTGATTTCGGCAAGATCGACGTTTGTAACTGGCTCTAAATGGCCTAATGAAGCTTCTTAAACGCTTTTTTAGCATTTTAAATCGGCCATTTTTGCACAAAACACGATCTTATAATACGCGATAACCGAGCTCATTTAGGCGAAAACGACGTTTGTAACTGGATATAAATGGTCTAATGAAGCTTCTAAAACGCTTCCTTGCATTTTAAATCGGCCATTTTTGCACTAAACACGATATTATATTACGCGAGGACCGAGCTGATTTCGCCGAAAGCGACGTTTCTAACTGGTTTTAAATGGCCTAATGAAGCTTCTAAAAGGCTTCTTTGCATTTCAAATCGGCCATTTTTGCACAAAACACGATCTTGTATTACGCGAAACCAAGCTGATTTCGCCGAAAGTGACGTTTGTAACTGGATCTAAATGGCTTAATGCAGCTTCTAAACGCTTCTTTTGTATTTATATCGGATATTTGCACAAATGCGATCATGTAATACGCGAAAACCGAGCTGATTTCGGGGAAAACAATATTTGTAAAAGGTTCTTAATGGCCTAATGTTGCTTCTAAAACGCTTTTTTCCAATTTTAAATCTGCCATATTTGCACAAAACACGATCTTGTATTACGCAATTACAGACCCGATTTCGGCGAAAACGACGTTTGTAACTGGTCCTAAATGGACTAATGAAGCTTCTAAAGCGCTTCTTTGCATTTTAAATCGGCCATTTTTGAACTAAACACGATATTACATTACGCGAAAACCGAGCTGATTTCGGCGAAAACCACGTTTCTAACTGGTTCTAAATGACCTAATGAAGCTTCTAAAACGCTTCTTCCGCATTTTAAATCGGCAATTTTTGCACAAAACACCATCTTGTATTACGCGTAAACCGAGCTGATTTCGGGGAAAACAGTATTTGTAACTGGTTTTAAATGGCCTAATGAAGCTTCTACAATGCTGCCTTCCCATTTTAAATCTGCCATATTTGCACAAAACACGATCTTGTATTACGCAATCACAGAGCCGACTTCGGCGAAAACAACGTTTGCAACTGGTCTTAAATGGCGTAATGAAGCTTCTGAAACGCTTCGTTCGCATTTTTAATCGGCCGTTTCTGTACAAAACTCGATCTTGTTTTACTCGAAAACCGAGCTGATTTCGGCAAAAACAGTATTTGTAACTGGTTCTAAATGGACTAATGAAGCTTTTGAAAGGCTTCTTTTGCATTAGTAATCGGCCATTTTACAGAAAACACTATCTTGCATTACGCGAAACCAAGCTGATTTCGGCGAAAACAACGTTTGTAACTGGTCCTAATTGGACTAAAGAAGGTTCTAAAGCGCTTCTTTGCATTTTAAATCGGCCATTTTTGAACTAAACACGATATTATATTACGCGAAAATCGAGCTGATTTCAGCAAAAACGACGTTTCTAACTGGTCCTAAATGGCTTAATGAAGCTTCTGTAACGCTTCTTCCGCATTTTAAATCGGCCATTTTTGCACAAAACACGTTCTTGTATTACGCGAAAACCGAGCTGTTTTCGGCGAAAACGACGTTTTTAACTGGTTCTAAATGGCTTATTGAAGCTTCTTTAACGCTTCTTTCGTGTTTTTAATCGGATATTTTTGCACAAAACACGATATTGTATTACGCAATCGCAGAGCCGATTCCGGCGAAAACAACGTTTGCAACTGATCCTAAATGGCCTAATGAAGCTTCTAAAACGCTTCATGGCATTTTAAATCGGCCATTTTTGCACAAAACACGATATTGTATTACGCGAAAACCGAGCTGATTTCGCCGAAAGTGACGTTTTTAACTGGTTCTAAATGGCCTAATGAAGCTTCTAAACGCTTCTTTTGTATTTATATCGGATATTTTGCACAAAATACGATCTTGTATTACGCGAAAACCGAGCTGATTTCGGGGAATACAGTATTTGTATTTGGTTCTAAATGGCCTAAAGAAGCTTCTAAAACGCTTCTTTCCCATTTTAAATCTGCCATATTTGCACAAAACACGATCTTGTATTACGCGAAAACCTAGCAGATTACAGCGAAAACGACGTTTCTTACTGGATTTAAATGGCCTAATGAAGCTTCTAAAACGCTTCTTTCGCATTTTAAATCGGCCATTTTTGCACAAATCACGATCTTGTATTACGCGAAAACTAAGCAGATTTCGCAGAAAGCGTCGTTTCTAACTGGTTCTAAATGGCCTAATGAAGCTTGTAAAACGCTTCTATTTATTTTAAATCGGCCATTTGTGCACAAAACACGATCTTGTATTACGCAATCATCGAGCTGATTTCGGCGAAAACAACGTTTCTAACTGGTTCTAAATGGACCAATCAAGCTTCTAAAACGCGTCTTTTGCATTTTAAATAGGCCGTTTTTATACAAAACTCAATCCTGTTTTACGCGAAAACCGAGCTGATTTCGGCGAAAACGATGTTTGTAACTGGGTCTTAATGGCCTAATGAAGCTTCTAAAACACTTCTTTCGAATTTTTCATCTGCCGTTTTTACACAAAACAAGATCTTGTATTACGCGTAAACCGAGCTGATTTCGGCGAAATCGACGTTTGTAACTGGTTCTAAATGCCCTAATGAAGCTTCTAAAAGGCTTCTTTTGCATTATAAATCGGCTATTTTGCAGAAATCACGATCTTGTATTACGCGAAAACTAAGCAGATTTCGCAGAAAGCGTCGTTTCTAATTGGTTCTAAATGGCCTAATGAAGCTACTAAAACGCTTCTTTAGCATTTAAAATCGGCCATATTTGCACTAAACACGATATTATATTACGCGAAAACCCAGCTGATTTCGGCGAAAACGCAGATTGTAACTGGTTCTAAATGGCCTAATGAAGCCTCTAAGAAGCTTCTTTCACATTTAAAATCGGCCGTTTTTAAACAAAACTCTATCTTGTATAACGGGAAACCAAGCTGATTTCGGCGAAAACAACGTTTGTAACTGGTCCTAATTGGACTAAAGAAGGTTCTAAAGCGCTTCTTTGCATTTTAAATCGGCCATTTTTGAACTAAACACGATATTATATTACGCGAAAATCGAGCTGATTTCAGCGAAAACGACGTTTCTAACTGGTACTAATGACCTAATGAAGCTTGTAAAACGCTTCTTCCGCATTTTAAATCGGCCATTCTTGCACAAAACACGTTCTTGTATTACGCGAAAACCGAGCTGATTTCGGCGAAAACGACGTTTTTAACTGGTTCTAAATGGCTTAATGAAGCTTCTTTAACGCTTCTTTCGTATTTTTAATCGGATATTTTTGCACAAAACACGATCTTGTATTACGCAATCGCAGAGCCGATTCCGGCGAAAACAACGTTTGCAACTGGTCCTAAATGGCCTAATGAAGCTTCTTAAACGCTTCTTTGCATTTTAAATCGGCCATTTTTGCACTAAACACGATATTGTATTACGCAAAAACCGAGCTGATTTCGCCGAAAGTGACGTTTGTAACTGGTTCTAAATGGCCTAATGAAGCTTCTAAACGTTTTTTTTTGTATTTATATCGCATATTTGCACAAAATACGATCTTGTATTACGCGAAAACCGAGCTGATTTCGGGGAAAACAGTATTTGTATTTGGTCCTAGATGGCCTAAAGAAGCTTCTAAAACGCTTCTTTCCCATTTTAAATCTGCCATATTTGCACAAAACACGATATTATATTACGCGAAAATCGAGCTGATTTCAGCGAAAACGACGTTTCTAACTGGTTCTAAATGGCCTAATGAAGCTTGTAAAACGCTTCTTCCGCATTTTAAATCGCTTAAAAAGCGACAGAAGCGTTTTAGAAGCTTCATTAGGCCATTTAGAACCGGTTACAAATGTCGTTTTTCCGTAAATCAGCTCAGTTTTCGCGTAATACACGATCGTGTTTTATACAAAAATGGCCGATTAAAAATGCAAAAGAGGTGTGTTAGAAGCTTCATTAGGCCATTTAGACCCTGTTACAAACGTCGTTTTCGCCGAAATCAGCTCGGTTTTCGCGTAATACAAGATCGTGTTTTGTGCAAAATATCCGATTTAAAATGCGAAAGAAGCATTTGTGAAGCTTCATTAGGCCATTTAGAACCAGATACAAACGTCGTTTTCGCCGAAATCAGCTCGGTTTTTGCATAATACAATATCGTGTTTTGTGCAAAAATGGCCGATTTATAATGCGAAAGAAGCGTTTTAGAAGCTTCATTAGGCCATTTAGAACCAGTTAGAAACGTTGTTTTCGCCGAAATCAGCTTTTCTGATATGATTGAAAGAACCATGTCCTAGGATAATTCTTTTGAAAAATTGAACGAATCAATTTGACAGTTTTATTATAAACATTTTAAGCTGAAAGATGCTAAAATTATGAGGTTTTTGCCAATAAAAAACCGGTCAATGTAGGTGGCACCACAAAATCTGCAACTTCATATATGAGTAATGTGACCAACATTTGCACAATACTTGGTAATGCTACCTTCTGACATTTCTTAGATAACTATGTCAGTATGCTTATTTGGCCAAATGACTGTTCAAATTCGTTAAACTCCACTAAAATTCATCAAATGCAAACCATTGAACAAACTTGAGAGGGCTTGCCTCTGGGATCATTTCTGTAAAATATTGAGCATTTTGGCAATAATCCAACAAACAAATATACGGAACTGACCAACATACTTGCCGAAATCTTTTATTCCGGCAAGCAACAAACATACAGAACTGACGAACATGCTTGCCGGAATCAGAGATTACGGCAAGCAACAAACATTCAGAACTGACAAACATGCTTGCCGAAATTTTTTATTCCGGCAAGCAAGCAACAAACAAACAAACATACGGGACTGACCAACAGGCTTCCCGAAATCTTTCATTCCGGGCAAGCAACAAACAGACATATGCAGCTGACCAACATGTTTGCCGAAATCGAAGATTTCCGTCAAGCAATAAGCTCAATCCGATAAAGATTGACATGTGACTGATTATTCCATAAAATTTGGTGCTGTTAGCTCCAACGGTATTTGAGAAAGGACGACGTTGCGGCGGACGACGTCGCGCCATCGTATAAGCTCACAGGTTCGCTAAAATTGTAGGGTGTTCATTTTTTACAAAGAAAAATACTCGGTAACATATGCTCCTACACTATAACTGCTGCTGAGCAAAATGAGTCTTTGTTCATGGAGCAATAAAATATACTTTACAAAATGTGGTGAAATAGCAAGAAATAAAGAACTGTGCAAGCAAGGCAAGTACTGAGGCGCGGCGCGCGGCACCGTGATGAGACGTACAGGCCACCGTACAAACGACTACTCCAGGGCCATATGAAACCTGAAACCTGTTGCGTCGCTGTCGGAGGCTACATCTCCCCATACATGGTAGTCCGACAGTCAAACCCTCGATTTCGAGTGAAGCGTGCATTCGAGTCCGCATAAAATGTTTTTGCAGATTCATGACCTTTGGGTCCTACTTATTAATATTAGAGAGGGTGTCGCCCTGACACCTTTGAGCATTTTGCATAAAACCCATCAATATGCAAATTAGCCGTCGCCATTATTGGAACTTCCAGTTTTGCTCATATCTCTCTTAAACCTTGTCCAGTCTTAGAGATAATGCTGTCTACACCCATCTTTCTTGGTAAAGGATTATAGTGAACATTTCAAATTATCATTTAGTGATTTTTTTTTCAAATTGCCAACATGCAAATGAGCTGTCGCTATTATTGCAACTTCTTATTTTGATCGTACCGGTTTTAGTTCCTTCCCTTTCTTAGAGATTAAAGTGTCTACACAAATGTTTCCATGGTCGAGGAGTATGTTGAATCACCAATAACTAACATTTGATGAACTTTTATAAGCAAATTATGCATCGGCATTATTGGGCATTCTGATTTCGTACATATCAATCTTAGTGCTTGTCCTGTCTAAGAGATCAAAGTATCTAAATCCATGTTTATGTTTTTAAGAGTTAAAGAGACTGATATGAAAATGAAGTATAAAAAACTTTATATAATTTTATTTATAAAACATATATTTATAAAAATAAAAGAACCCCCTGTACCTTATTGATTCCTTTTTGTTACAGATAAAAAAACTGAAAGTTAATGTGTTTTTACTAATATGACGAATCAGAGTGCAATTACGTGATTTCATCAGATAACCGTTTTCCCCCAGTCGCTGATAAATCGTGAGCAATCACTGCCTCTCCTTACGAATTTAAATATATTGAGAACTCTTTATGTAAATTAGCAGCTTTAGTTTGTTCTGTCTTAAAAACTAAAATGACTACAATCCAAATTTTCACTTCAATCCAAAATTTAGAATTGCAAATTAATAATTTTTTTACAACTGAAAATGTTGTGTGTGTGGTATTAGTGTATGTCTATGACATTTGCACCTGCTATTTTGAAGTATTGTAATTTAGGTCTCAACAGGCCGTGATGCTGGCAAATTGAGGGGTTATAAGATCATATCATTGAATCAAGTGGAAGTGGTAACTGAAGTTGTCATAAACAAGGGACCTATGGGTCACGACGCTCAGCTGTTATATATGATAAAAAAATATTATTTAGAAATGAGGCACATGCTGGTTTTGTGTGGTAATAAATATAAGCTATATTATGAGTTGTTGTTGTTTAGCTTATGTATGATTTTGATAGTACCTTTGGAGACAGGGAAGAGGATTGATTTCATTTATTTTATTAACAAATGGAGTACTATTGTCACACAGATTTTGACTTGGTCATATAACTTATAAGCAGAATATATAATATAAGGGTTTAACTATTAATTAAAAAAATTACAAATATTGTCCCAAATATAATTTTTATTAAAAATAATAAGAGAATCATATGATTTTTTAAAATGAAATATAACTGAAATGATTATTAAAATAATATTAAAGAATATATTCATGAATGCATTCATGAATACATTTTGAAAGTATTTGCACTGGTATTCATATACTTTCATTTTTACCTGAATTCCCATTCTTTATGCAAGAAATTTTATAATGGAGTACATAATCATATTCGTATTTAAATACAATTACAAAGTATTCGCACCATGTCTGGTATTTATTCAGTTTTCACCAAACAATGATGTTGAGAATCCAGAATATACAAAATTCACACATTTAAATAATGATCATAAGTACCTGGTTTTATGGCTTTTATTTATATTAAAAAATAACTGGAAAAAATTCATTTTGGACTAATTTCACTTCAATGTACACACTAGACACAGTAGGAATCTAGATTAATATTATCAACTGCATCTTTGTCTATCATTAATTTCCATCATATGATCCCTAATGATTAGTAATAAATGATATGATTTACTTCTTTATCATTAAAATTGAACTGAAAAATTCCATAGGTGACTGCATGGTGTTATTTGGAATACGTGACATTCTATCCATCGATACAAGATTCTTATATCATCAGTAACTGCAAGTTAATTTCCTGTTATTATAAACTAACAAATTCCTTTTCTATTTTTCTTTAATTTTTTTAAAAAAAACAATAAAAATTTATTAATATATTGTTTATTGTTATCTAGTTGGTTAAAACTACTAGATGAGTTGGGTTGGACACCTGGATCAACTGTGGCTGGCCATAAGCTGCCTGGATTCCCGTGTATGCCTCGCCTCAAGCATGCATAATTTGCTGTAAGTTCAACAAGGTCAACATACAGGTGACTCAAGTGGGGCTGGAGAGAGCCAAAGTCTGACAGGGTCTCATAAAAACATTAATAAAAGCTACAATTTTTTGGACAATTTCTTTCAGCTTTCTAAACTTAAAAGCTGAAATCCTTATGTGTGCATGATATGAAAATTATATCAACAGTGCTCACAGGAAAAAACGTGCCATGGTCAAAGTTGGGCAAAATTTAAGTTACTAATTTTACATTTATACTAATAACTTATAAAATTTGAAAAAAAAACCAGAAATAATTTTGGGTATTCAATTGAATCTTGATTAAATAATGTTACATCCCTGACAAAAAATCTCTAGCTTCAGCAATCCCCTTGTTAAGGGAATAAATATATTTCTTGATTTTTTACAAAGTGCATTATGTTTGGGCCCATAACTTAAAACAATTATGCAATACTGACATCATTCTGGCATGTGCATAGGGAATGAAAAATATGTATATTATTTATGATTAAAGTCAGATGAGTGGTTTTGATATTAGGCAGTCTTGAAGTGTAACAATGGGTTTTTAATGGAAAAATGAAGTTTTTCATTAATATCTTGAAGGTATTAAGTCCTAGTGACCAAATTCTTGGCATGGTAGGGGATTTTGGAGACATCTAGCTGTATGCCGAATTTAAGGAACTAAGAGCTGAAGCTGGGGAGCTGAGCTCTTGCAAACTGCATAACTCTAGCTTGATGTAAACAATATGTTACATGGTGCTTGAAAACTTGAATAAAATCTACAGTTTTTGATCAACTGATTTCAAATTTTTGGTGTTAACAGTTGAAAAGTTAACAAAAACATGCTGTGAAAATTAAATCCACAGTACTTACAGGAAAAAAACGTGCCATGGTCAAAGTTGGGCAAAATTTAAGGTACCAATTTTTTATTTTTATTAATATTTAAAAAATTTAAAAGATTTTCATCTAATTTTGGGTAAACAATTTAATTTTGATTAATTAAAGTTATATTACTGGAAAAAAAGGTCCATAGCTTTAACATGTTCTGTGTTAAGTGATCAAATATCTTTCCTGATTTTTTACAAAATGTATTATGTTTGGGTCCATAACTTTTTTAAATTATATAATACAGACATAATTTCTTGAATGTACATAGGAACTATATATAGGAATATTTATGGTAAATATGAGGAAAAACAGATGAGTGGTTTTGATATTAGGCAGTCCTGAAGTGTGAAAATAGGTTTTTAATAAAAAATTGAGGTTTTTCCTTAATTTCTCAAAGGAACGAAGTCAAAAAGACCCAGTTTTCGGCTTGGTAGGAGATCTTGGGGACATCTAACATTATGCCGAATTTTGGATTCCTAGGTCTTACGGTTTCAAAACGTGCCACATCTACGGACGGACGGACGGACAGACGGACGGACGACGGACAATGGACCACGACTATAGCTCAGATGACTTATAGTCAGCTGAGCTAAAAATGAAAGGTTATCATAAATGAGCTGAATTTGACAGCAAATCATAAAAATAAGCTTTTACGTCCATTAATATTTACCAATTTCAGATGGAAATTGCAAAACGGTTTCAAACAACGAATTGAGTTTTCACACGCGGTAAGTTCTGGAACCCTTTCGGCCACACCTTGAGAATCCTGCTCGTAGGTGGTTACGAAATCGTTTACATGCGAATATATATATATATATATTCCCCGGGGATGTAACCATCTACTTCCCCATAAGGCTGGGGTAAGCCCAATATCGGAGAGCTACAGGATATCCGATAATCATCCCTCTTATTTTACGACTCTGGTGAAAGTCCGACATTGGCTTTCGAAGCCATACCTGCCGGTATAAAGATAGTAGTCAGACACGGACAACCACTAGACCACCAGGACTGGCTTCCGATGGGAATATACTTATAATTGATACCATTTAATCACGCCGGAATGGTTAAGTTATGAAACACGATTATAGAGTAAGCGCGAATGTTTATGACAGAATGTTGTTGTTCCATGCGTTATTTCACATTTTAAATGTATACATGCAGTTAAGTGCTATTTCCAGTCAATAAAAATAAACAATTTATTCTCATTGCCTTCAACGTTTAAATAATTTTATGTGTGAAATGGGTAAATACAGCATTTCAATTGAAGATCATTATTCGATTTGCTGACACTGCATAGAACTGCCAGTGTCAGCTTTAATGTTATTTAGTCAGATTTAAAGATGTGCGGCTGTAGAAAAAAAAAAACGATATGGGGGGGGGGGGGGGGAGGGAGGAGGAGATTCATTAACTATTTGTAGATTTTTTGCCAGTACTAACACTTGTTTCAACAGATGGTTTGAAATATGAGTTAATAAGATAATTAAAAAAGTAGCTGCTATTAGACCATTCAAATCTTAAACCCAGGAGCTTCGGGGGGCACTGCCAACTTGAACTCCTATCATGGCATAGTCCATTTAACAGATTCGCAAACCATGAATGACTAGAAACACGGCATTGGAACAGATTTAGATTTCAGGAATTTAAATGTTGATAGGTTTTAATGCATCTTTTTAAACAAAATGTCATGAACATCCCTCAGGATTTAATTCGAGTACCAAATCTAAAGTTTGCTAAACTTTTTTTTTTTCTAATTGTAAATTAATGTACTGGCTAGATGGTATTAGAATGCTATTTCAAGCCAAATCAATCTAGAAAACCGCTTATGAAAGCCAACGAAACAAGACAGGACGGCAAAACAACCGACCTGGAAGCAGATTAAGACACTGGTGAACAACCCCCCTTAAAATGCCACAAGGAGTGTGTTTCGTCCTATACAAGAAAGACCAAAATATATTGAAATGATGATGAGGACACCTCGAAGAAGCCCTTACAAGTGAACAGCGTCGCTGATTTTATACACCCGCAGAAAACGTAAAGGAACATTTGCTTATTCTCCAGAGTGCCTTGAATTTTAAAGGATTCTTGAATCCTGAATGTTTGGGGCTTGCCTTTGTCTGGCGCGAATATAGGACGTTTCGGACACGGACGGTCCGGACAAGGACAGTCTGGATTAGGGCGGACCTATATGTTTAATGATATAATATTCATTTGCCTCCAAAATATGGGGATTATTTGAGGGTTCTTTTTATGTTATTTGTAAACAAAAAGATACAGTATTAAACAGAATAGATTGAACCATTGACAGGAGAACATTTTGTTAAATAAAACTATGAAAACTACAAAAATATAATAATCATGCGCTATATTAATATATACAAAAAAATAGAATTAATAATCATGCACTTATATAAATATATTCATAATATAGAATGAGGCACAAATATTATTGCTCAATATTATTGGAAAGTTCCGTTCAAATAAGCAGTATTCATTATCCACATTTTTAATTTATATGTCAGGGTGACAACCTCTCAAGTTCTGGCTGACACCACGGAGCAATTCTGGGATAGTAATATTATATCATTAAACATATGGGTACATTGAAACACTAAAAATTATAACAACAAAAGTTCATTTTCTGGTAATACTTTTGATCTGTCCGAACGTCCTCCCTTACAAAAAAAAAAAAAAACCTATCCAAAACGTCCTAGTCCGGACCGTCCTAGTCAGTGTCCCGACGGTCCGTGTCCGAAACGTCCGGCCACCTTCTGGCGCACTACCTATACAGCGGGGTACATCCAGTCCGCTCTGAACGTGTACAATACCAGTTAGGATAAGTTATAACGTATAAATTGCTAGGGTTGTTAAGTTGCCAGTATTAGCTGCTGTAAAAAGTGACTCCACCATTGCCATCATGAAGGCAGATATGTCTAGAATATGGAGCTCATTTTTATTGAAAACAATGGAGCACCTCTGTCGCGATGGACGCAACTCTCCGAGCATTTGAAGATAATCGGTGCAAATCTCCTTGCACTAATGGTGTAGCCAGTCTTGTGCTTTTCGCAACAGCAAAGGCATCATCACTTCTTCACTTGGTTTGTGAGTGATACAGAAAATAATGACGAATTGGCTTTGGATCTGTTACGGGGTTGCACATAAGAGTGGACCGATTTTGTCTCGCATGTGAAGCTTGCTTTTCTAGCGAAGCAGTTGGTACTGCGGACATGTGAGCCGCCCACACGGGTTCGAATCCGAGATCGGCCCAATATTTACCCCTGAGCAAAAGTATTTACATAACAGATCGGTTAAAAAAAAAGACGATCACCGCGAAATCAAATTAAATAGTCAGAAATTAGTGATTATAGATATTCTTGTACAAACTTAATTGTATCCGCCAAAACAGTTTTGCGGATACTATGTTTTCAGCTGCACGCCGCCGCCGCGTAGGTGTCCGGAGAACTCCTCCGTAACCGCTGGGCGGAATTTTACGAAACCCGGGATTATGTTCGGGTCACATGTGAACTGCTGCGCCCCGATTATGTTTTGACCTCTGACCTTTCCTCTGCGCTCTGCGTCTGTTTGTGCGTCTGTTTCCCCACATAAACCCACATATCTCGGGAACCGTTTGACCGATCAGGAAATTTTTTTTTGCACAAATGTAGCCCTTGGAGAGCTTTATAACATACATAAAAAATGGTGGCGCCACCTGCAACCATGTTTGCACAGTGTCCATCTGTTCGTCTGCCTTGGGTTAAAATCACTCATATCTCTGCAGTGACTAGACTAATTCACCTGAAATTCGGCATGCGTAAACATCCTGGATAGCTTTTCTGATTTTATGACAGGTGGCGCCACCTACATTCACGTTTACGCTGCAGACATCCAAGCTCATATCTCGAGAACCGTTTGACCGATCAGGAAATTTTTTTTGCACAAATGTAGCCCTTGGAGAGCTTTATAACATACACAAAAAATGGTGGCGCCACCTGCAACCATGTTTGCACAGTGTCCATCTGTTCGTCTGCCTTGGGTTAAAATCACTCATATCTCTGCAGTGACTTGACTAATTCACCTGAAATTCGGCATGCGTATACATCCTGGATAGCTTTTCTGATTTTATGACAGGTGGTGCCTCCTACATTCATGTTTACGCTGCAGACATCCAAGCTCATATTCGGGAACCGTTTGGGCCAACATTTTGCACGTGTATAGATCTCACATAGCTCTTCATCATACGCAAAACTGGTGGCGCCACCTGCAGCCATTTTTGCACAGCTCCCGTCTATTTGTCTGCCATGGGATAAAATCACTCATATCTCGGTAGTGGTTTGACATATCTGCCTAAAATTTTGCAGGTTTATACATCCCCGACAGCTCTCTTGATTTAATGACAGGTGGCGCCACCTGCATTCTAGTTTATGCAGCAGACATCCAAGCTCATATCTTGGGAACCGTTTGACCGATTGGGCCAAAGTTTTGCATGTATATAGTTCTCAAATAGCTCTTTATCATACGCAAAACTGGTGGCGTCACTTGCAACCATTTTTGCTCAGCGTCCATCTGTTTGTCTGCCACGGGCTAAAATCACTCATATACATGTAGTGGTTTGACTTATCTGCCTTAAATTTTGCATATGTATACAACTTGGACGGCTTTCTGGATTTTGTGGTGGGGGGGGGGGGGCAACCTACATACACAATTTGGCTGCAGACATCCATATGCAACACTCTATTTCCCCTTGCCACTTAATCCATGCCTCACTTCACCCGTTCCACTCTGATTTAGGCGGATACACGTAGTCGCTTGTGGACTACCCGTATTCTAGTTCTACATTGCTTTCCCTATCCAGGGGAGTTGACAACGCCACGTCTGGTGGTTTGAGTAGAAACATTCTATCTTACTTATGTCATCTCCAATCTACCAAAGGACACATAAAGGACGAGACTTTAGTGAGATACAATTATAACTAGAAGTAATAATAATGACGATAATTAATTTCCATATAAAAATTAATTAAATAGTAATTTAAAAATGGTCATCATACTCCTCTACCATGAACACATATGTGTAGACACCTTAATCTCTAAGATAGGACAGGAACTAAGGCCCATATGAGCAAAATAAGAAGTTTCAATAATGGCGACAGCTAATTTGCATATTACAAATTAAAAAAAAATATCACCAAATGATAATTTGAAACTGTTCATCATAATCCTTGGCCATGAAAATATTGATGTACACACTTTAATCTCTAAAATAGGACAAGAACTAAGAAAATGATATGAGCAAAATAGGAAGTTCCAATAATGGCGACAGCTAATTTGCATATTAGATATTCTCTGAATAGTAGTTTTATATGTTTCATCATACTCCATAACCATGAAAACATACGTGTAGACACCTTAATCTCTAAAACAGGACAATAACTAAGAGAGATATGAGCAAAACAAATGAAAGGTCATGAAACTGCAAAAACATTTTATGCAGACCCCAATGCACATTCCCCTATCAGACTGCTCGACTATAGTTACAATAGTTCCTTTCATCTCAGGACGTGAAGAGCTGCGCCTTATCCTCGTGTACCAAGGCATACATAATCTAGTGGCTATTCCCACTAACTCCACCTTCAATAAGACGCACAGCCTTACATGCTCATCCCAGAAAGCTCACTACAAAACATTAGCCACCAACACAGACAGCTACAAATAATCCTTTCTTCCTAGGCAACCAAGGATTTGAGTGAACTGCCCACAGTATAAACTGTTGGTGAAAGCTTGGACACGTTTCGTGAGCATCTGAAATCCATCTGACGCCTTAACTAACATCCAGCGCAATGTCTTCCATCAGTACTTATTCACTAGAGGAGACCTGCTTATTACTCATACAGAAACATATCACATCAGGGCCCATTCTGTGTTTCAGTGGAAAAGCCGACTGCACATAACAAACCCATGCGCCAATAGGTTTCCCTAACCTTCATCCATAATAATAAACAGTACGTGAATAGTCTGAAATGTTTGACTTAGTCTTTGCCACTGTCAAATTATTATAGTTATAACATTCTAGATCATGCTTAAATGCTGATCATTTAAATTATAATGCTTTCAAATGTGGCACTTCAAGCACATTTTCCACCCTCTTCTCTCTCTCTCTCTCTCTCTCTCTCTCTCTCTCTCTCTCTCTCTCTCTCTCTTCACTTTAAACACCTGAATAAGATCACATGTAAGTCCATATAGTCATGAAATCAGATATTTTATTTTAATTAGGAAATTAATAAGCATCACATTTTCTGGGCTGATGGCTATACTGATTCAGTAAAACCTTACTTCACAAGTGAACCAATATAAATATCTGTAATTGAAGAAAAGGTAAATACTCTCCACCACCAACACACAGGATTAGAAAAGAATGTCATAAGCATCGGCATTTTTTCTCTTGGACCCATCAAGTATAGTATTAATTCTTACTAATACCTCCACAGCCATGGGATAAGAATAACAATATAGATTTTCACAGTTCAGACCAATTATGTAAAGAAAATCTATTGTATCTCAAACATGTATTTTTACAAATTCACACATGTACTTGACCCATGTTCAAACAGAAGCAAAAACTTTAATTCTACATATGTGTAAGACACAGAGTATGAACTGGATGCAAATGTCATGTCATGTAAACACTATCATATAAAACATGGTTAAGTGCAACATCCAGATCCCGTCCATTTTTTACAATGTATAGAAAGTCATGTTCCACTGCAAAGGTTACCAACTGTATTGACAGGGTTGCTTCATATACAATGTACATCATGAACAAATACTGCAAGCTGCATAGATTATCACAATATCATCATGATGTATCTATATTTCCCATACTGCATCAAACATAAATGTAACTGATTTATTGTAATAAAAGATAATTCTTGTTGTTGAAGTTTTACTAATCTGATTTGATGAGGATTAGCAAATGTTTACATCAACTGCTAATGACCCATTATACCCAATTTTTCCACAAGCAGATCTTTAGGGAAGGTCTAGGTACTTTGTCATCAATTTCTATCTGATATAACAAAGCTGCAGGTACTTTTTGTGGCCACTGTATCATACCTGACAATAAGAACTGAAATATACACATTATTTACTATACTGGTATATCCGATTGATTTCCCATAAATGAATACAATAAAAATATTGAAATCTGTATATATCTTTGCTATATGCTGCCAGATATGGCAATATACTGTAATACAACAATACCAGACACTAGCTTTAGTACCTGTTAACATTATATTAACACTTCACTTCCAATTACCGGTACATTCTATTTGGAAACAAAATAATCAGTTCTCATTATATTTAATAATAATATATGTGCAAATCATAATCTAACATGTGCATCAGATATTATGATCAAATTACTCCAATAACTTTTTTTATACCAAATTTTTATTACATTTAACATTTATTATACAATTGAGCCCATAAATATAAATACATATATTTAACTAAAAATATAAAAAGAATGCCTCATTTGATAGAATTAGGCAGATATGATTTAAATAAGATTTAAGTAATTTGCTGTTGTTGATTGAGCAGCCGATGGTGGGCTTAAACATTACAAATGTCCTCACAGCACTGGTTCATGTGGGCTTGAATCTTTTGTGTCCTCACAGCGCTGGTCACCATCCACCTCACAGCTTGGCCTGGGCCCCCTTGATCAAACCACGTAGATATTTGTGATATGCAGGGTGCACCTGTGAACATAAAAGGTCACTATGCTTGAATCCTCATCCAACTGTTGATCACTTACTTGAGCACTGATATTCCTTGGTGAGGAGGGAGGTTTTCTTAATATACCAAGGTGTAAAGGAGGGAGAGGTCAGCTCATAGGCGTTACTGTCATCAATGGTCTTAAAATCATAAAATGTTCACTTTAGCTCAGCTGACTACAAGTCTACAAAGCTGATATGTATGTCAATTGTACTGTCTGTCTGTCCATATTGTTACAGGTATCTGTTTTGTAGTGCACAGGAGTGTTACATGTGTCTGTTGACATTCTGACCAAAAGATCAGTTGTAGCGTTTTGGACAACACTTAGGGCTAGGTGTGAGAAAAGCTTTGAGAAAGCCTGATATCATTGCTAAAGTCATGCAAGGTCTAGGTAGCAAAGGTTTAACTGAAGAGAGTGAAGTGGAAACATCAAGGCCTACAGGCCTAATGCGAACCGGTGCAAAGTTTGGGAGTATGAATGGAGGTTTATTTTTAAAATTTAATACTGATCCTCTTATGTCCTGCATATCTTCCTAAGTCTTTATGATTTCAGCAAAATAGACATTTTGGACCTGAAAGTTTCGGACTAGGACATTTTAAAACTAGAATATGGGTAGTCGACAAGCGACTATGTGTATCCATCGATATCAGAGTGGGACGGGTGAAGTGAGGCATTGATTGAGTGGCGCAGGGAAATAGAGTGAGGTGTGTTGCATATTAGCATGGATATCTGCAGCTGATGTGTATGTAGGTTGCACCACCTACCACAAAATCCAGAAAGCTGTCGAAGTTGTATATATATGCAAAATTTTAGGCAGATAAGTCAAACCACTACTTGTATATGAGTGATTTTATCCCACAGCAGACAAACAGAGGGACGCTGTGCAAAAATGGTGGCAGGAGGCTCCATCAATCTTGTGTATGATAAAGAGCTATGTGAGATCTATACATATGCAAAATTTCAGGAGGATACAACAAACCAGTCCTGAGATATGTCTGGATGTCTGCAGCTTAAACATATATGTTGGAGGCACCACCTGTCATAAAATCAAGAAAGCTATCCATGATGTCAACACATGCAAAATTTCAGGTGGATAAGTCAAACCACTGCCAACATATGAGTGATTTTATCCCACAGCAGACAAACATACGGACGCTGTGCACAAATGGTTGCAGGTGGTGCCACCTGTTATGCATATGATGAAGAGCTATGTGAGATCTATACAAATGCAACATTTTGGCCTAATTGGTTAGACAGTTCCTGAGATATGAGCTTGGATGTCTGCAGTGTTAATGTGAATGTAGGTGGCACCACCTGTAATAAAATTAAGAAAGCTTTCCAGGATGTATACACATGCAAATTTTCAGGTGGATAAGTCAAACAATGCAGAGATATGATGCTAGCTCCTGCCCTTTTTGAGATAGCTATGATGGACGATGCAAGACGGACGACAGACGATGCCACACCATTGCATAAGTTCACAGATTCGCAAACAAGTGACCAATGGGTCATGACGCTCAGCTGACTGGGAAGAGATTTGCAAAAGGAAATTTTATCATGTGAATGGTAGTATATAACCATTCAACTGAAGCATCAAACAGATTAACCAACAGGCTGAGATTGTGTTTGTATTAATATATCTCAAAAATAGAGAAAAAATGCGTAAACTTTAAAAAAAATACAGGTGGCTCAACCTGTCTGTAGAAACTAATAAAAATACTTAATGGTCAATATCCATGCAAAGAAGCATGGTGGTCTCTGGATTAGTTGTTCAGATACTTCAGCTTTTGTATCAAATTTTTCATTATTCGAAGGGAAACTTTTGAGTCCTATAGCTTGAAGGATATGGGTAACAGAGACCTAATTTCAGGTTTCCACAGACACTTTTCATGGGCCTCCTTGCATGACAAGAATGAAGATTCTAGGTCCAGTCTTTACGATTTGTGCCCTGTTAACAGATGTTCACATTTTTAAAGGTCTCAAAAATAGAGAAAACAATTCGTAAAAAATCGAAAAATACAGGTGGTGCCACCAGTCTGCAGAAACTGATGAAGCATCTTATGCTCAATATGTATGCCAAAAATTATGACCATCAGTGATGTAGTTAATGAGATATTGAAGTTTTTGTATGAAATTTTTCACTATTCTGGGGGGTACTTTGGGGTCCCATAGCTCGAAGGATGTGGGTAACAGAGACCTAATTTTTGGTTTCCATGGAGACTTTTCATAAGTCTCTTAGAATGTCAAGAATGAAGATTCTAGGTCCAGTCTTTACGATTTGTGCCCTGTTAACAGATGTCCACATTTTTAAAGGTCTCAAATAGAGAAAAAAATTCGTAAAAAATAAAAAAATACAGGTAGCGCCACCAGTCTGCAGGAACTGATGGAACATCTCATGATCAATATGTATGCAAAAAATCATGACCATCAGTGATGTAGTTAATGAGATATTGACGTTTTTGTATGAAATTTTTCACTATTCTGGGGGGTACTTTGGGGCCCCATAGCTCAAAGGATATGGCTAACAGAGACCTAATTCCAGGTTTCCAAGGAGATTTTTCATGGACCTCTCTGGATGTAAAGTAAGAAGATTCCAGGTCCAGCGGTTATGATTTGTGCCTTGTTAACGGACAGACGGCCGGATAGCCGGATGGCAGGACGGACGACGGACAAAGAGTGATTGCTCTAGCTCAGCTGAGCTAAAAATGCAAACCAAGTTTTTTCAAACAGTTAAAATATATAGTTCCAATAGTTCTTATCTTGGCATTCTGCGTCTAGACATTGTGTTTAGACGTCTAGACGCTGTGTCTAGACGTCTAGACACATTGTCTAAACACCAGACAGAGCCAGGTCAGTTACCATGGTGATGTCTGGACCCCCATCTGGTTGTACTGAGTGATCTCATGGCTGCTGAAACTCATCATATTGTCAAATCTGTTTTCAAACACAGAAAGCCTTTTTCAATTGGCTACAAGAGTCAAAGAGTCAAGAAGAGTCACAAAGCTAGAAGAGTCACAAATTACATTTGCTTGTTAAAAACAGATCAATGTAGGTGGCGCCACCAATACCTCAATTTCAGATATGATGTATGTGACAAACATTGGCATAAAATTTGGTGATGATAGCTCTATCCATTTCTGAAATTGAAATTTTAGTGTGCTTTTTTGGACAGATGGAGTTCAACCTCCTGTAACTCAGCCCAAAAATCTCAAAAGCTTTTTTAGCTTTTTCCCTATAAAATCTAAGAACATGCAGTTAGAAAAAAAATAAACAAATTTCGATAGAGTTTTTCAGATGACTGATTATTTGCAAAATATTTGGTGATGCTAGCTCCTGCTGTTTTTGAGTTAGCTATGGTTAACGTACAGGCAATGCAAGATGCAACAACGGACGATGCCGCACCATCGCATAAGCTCACAGGTTCGCTAAAAATATGACAGCCTTGCTATGCAGTAAGAATTAAAAAAGTTAGAAATGCAACATGAGCTAGCATTAAAAGAGAGGGAAGAACATGAAAGGTTAGAGAGAGAGACTAGAAAAAGAAATAGAAAGAGAAAGACTAGAAAAAGAAAAAGAAGTTGAGTTAAAACGACTGGAGTTAGAAAGACTTAAATTAGAACATGGCCTACATGCTGCCCCAACTCACAGTTTTGTGTTACTAAACACATTAGACTTGTCACACCTTTTCAGGAAAATGAGGTTGGTAAATATTTCTTACACTTTGAGAAGGTAGCTGAAAATTTAAAATGGCCTAAGGAAAATTGGACTATGCTATTACAAAGTGTACTGACTGGCAAGGCCATAGAAATTTATACAGAGCTTTCAGTAAAAGCCGCTGCTGACAATGCCAGATTAAACGGTTTATCCTAAAAGGTAATGGATTAGTTCCGGAGGCTTACCACCAGAAATTCAGAAATTGGGAAAAGCACTAAGACCAGACCTATGTAGAATTTGCTAGGACCAAAGAGCAGTTGTTTGATTGCTGGTGTATTTCTAACAAGGCCTACAGGCCTAATGCGAACCTGTGCATTGGGAAATACACCAGGTATAATGCTTCAATGCTGGGCCATTACTTTTCATGTATATGAACAATGCAAGTACTAAACATTTTGAATAAGAAACAATTACACTGCTGAAATTCTTGCATGGGTGCACACAACACTAAAAAGATTGTAGCTGGCACCACCAGTCTTGTTTACAATGAAGCTATCAGAGATATATACATATGCCCAATTTCAGACTGATATATCAAACCCCTCCTGAGAAAAGCGCAGGGACACACACTGTGCAAAAGTCATTGTAGGTGGCGACACCTGTCTTGTGAGTGAGAAAGCCATCAAAGACACATATGTCAAAATATTAGGCCAATACATCAAACTTACCTTGAGTCTGATGCATGGGGCTGACCAGGCTTAGGGGAGAAAGGCTGTTGCCCCGAGTGAACTGTGACAAATTGCTTGCTCAGGCTACTGCACTGAGTGAACTCATGACCTGCACCTGGCTAGACTGAGTGAACTTTTGACCTGTACCTGGCTGCACTGAGTGAACTCTTGACCTGTTGCATAATCTGACACAGTTTGCAGTCTGCCAAAGCTATAAATAGAGTGCAGCTACTGCACTGAGTAAACTCCTGACCCATACCTGGCTGCACTGAGTGAACTCTTGACCTGTTGCCTAATCTGATATAGTAGCCACACCATTGCATATGCTCATGCAGGGGCCCTGCCCTGAGGGGCTTGACACCCATGAAGTGATCACATGGTGCCCATGAGGTGTTCACATGTCACCCATGAGGTGATCACATGCCTTGTGCTTGGCTGCACTGATTGAACTCTTGACCTATATCTGGCTGCACTGAATGAACTTTTGATCCGTTGCCAAATCTGAAACAGTTGGCAGTTTCTCAACCTATTTAAAGATACAGATTCAATCTTTGCCTGTTTGTATATCTGTTTACACATACTGAAAGACTTTGGCTAAAAAATTTTTTCAAGCCGACATATTCATAAACGTTTTATCAAAATATCTAGAATAATAAAAGATGACCAATGACCCCCGTACAAAAAAGGTCAATGCAGGTGGCGCCACCAATACCTGAATTTCATATATGACTCATATGGCCAACACTGGCAAAACGTTTGGTGATGATAGCTCCGGCCGTTTCTGAGACTGTGATTTTAGTATGCTCTTTTGGACAGATGACTAAGTTCAACTTCCTGTAAATTGCAAAAATTCACCAAACTTGAACCATTGGAACAAAATTGAGGGAGATATAATTGATTATTTCTGTGAATTATTGAACAATTTGGCTTGAGTGTTTTGGAGGAGAAGATTTTTAAAGGTTTTTTTTAGCTTTTTCTCTATAAAATTTAAGAAAATGCAGAGTTTTTGAGATGGCTAATTTTTTGCATTACTTTTCATGATGTTAGCTCCAATCATTTTCAGAATAGTATGGGTTAACGTACAGAGGACAAATGCCGCCACACCATCGCATTAGCTCACAGGTTCATTAAAAATTATTACAGATACATATTGAATGCAAAATTGTAATACAGATACATCTCACTGATTGCAAAATCTTGAATTAATTTGACTATGGATACCAATTATTTATAATCCATGTACAGCCATCTTTATATACCCTGGTAGAGAACTGTATACCTGTGATTGTAAACATTGCCTGGCATGAGGAATATCTAAAAATCATAAATCTACATTTTTTAAAAGCTTTTAAAAAACATTCTTGTCAATATTAACCATAGATAACCTGAAATCTAAATGTCTAGAGGTATGATGTAATAAATGCTGATAAACTGGTGCCAGTCTAGATGTATATGCTTCACACAGCTAACATATATGGTAAAATGACTCAATTCAATCTTTATAATTCAGCCAAAATTAATTCTTTGGAACCATAAAAGACAATTATTATAAGAATTATTCAGGGCATTATTCTTGTAAAATATTAAACAAATTGGCCTCAGTAGCGTCAGTCAAAACACGTTTTACAGGTTTATAACTCATGTGGAAAAATACAGCAAAATGGCTAAGTTAAGCTTCCCATATCTCAGCCAAAAATCACTGAACCAAAACCATTTGAACAAACTTGAATTATCAAGATCATAGGATAATTAATATGTGAGATTTAAGAATTTGGCCCAGTGGTTTTTGAGGAGAAGATCTTTGTAGCCACTGAGCTAAAATGGGCTGTTACAGCATATGACTAAATTCAGCTTCCCATAACTCAGCCAAAAGTCACTGAACTGAGACCATATGAACAAACTTCAGAAAGCACTTCCCTAGGATCATTTCTGTGCCATATTACACTATTTGGCCATATGGTTTCAGAGAAGAAGTTTTTTGTAGCCGTCAGTATGATACGGGCACTGATGACCCCCGTACAAAATAGGCCGATGCAGGTGGCGCCACCAATACCTAAATTTCAGATATGTCTCATGTGAACAACATTGGCATAAAATTTGGTGATGATAGCTCCAACCATTTCTGAGATTGTAATTTTAGTATGCTTTTTTGGACAGATGACTAAGTTCAACTTCCTGTAACTCGGCCAAAAAATAACCGAACTTAAACCATTCGAACAAACTTGAGAAAGATTGTTCCAGGAATCATTTCTGTGATTGGACAATTTGGCTGAACAGTTTCGGGGAAGAAGATTTTTAAAGCTTTTTTAGCTTATTCCCAATAAAATCTAAGAAAATGCAGTTAGCCAAAAAATAAGCAAAATCCGATATAGTTTTTTAGATGACTAATTTTTTGCATAAAAATTTCGTGATGCTACCTCTTGCTGTTTTCAAGATAGTATAGGTTAACGTACAGATGCCGGACGCTGCCACACCATCGCATAAGCTCACAGGTTTGCTAAAAATGTAATGAAAGATTATGACAATTTGCGCCAGTTGATTTTGATTGAAGAATTTAAGCGCTGCATTAATGCAGATGTTTAAACCTTTCTTGATGAGAAAAGTCCTGAAACACTTGACATTGCTGCTCAATTAGCTGATGATTATTCATTAACACATAAAATGTCCTTTACTGGCAAAGCATACCAGTCATTCACAAACAAGAATGTAAATCAGTATCGTCAAAAGAAGTTTAGTCACCCAGTACTAGTAGTCTTGATAGTTAAAACAAGGCCTACAGGCCTAATGCAAACCTGTGCAAAGATTGGGAATATGAATGGAGGTTTATTTTTAAAAATTTAATATTGATCCTCTTAAGTCCTGCATATCTACCTTAGTCATTATGATTTCAGCAAAATGGATGTTTCGGACCTGCAAGTTTCAGACTAGGACATTTTAATACTAGAATATGGGTAGTCGACAAGCGACTATGTGTACCCGCAGAAATCAGAGTGGAACGGGTGAAGTGAGGCATAGATTAAGTGGCAAGGGGAAAAGAGTGAGGTGTGTTGCATATTAGCATGGATGTCTGCAGCGTAAACCTGAATGTAGGTGGTGCCACCTGTCATAAAATCGAGAAAATTGTCCAGGATGTATAAACCTGCAAAATTTCAGGTGGATAAGTCAAACCACTGCTGAGATATGAGTGATTTTATCCCAAGGCAGATGAACAGATGGACCCTGTGCATAAGTGGTTGCAGATGGCGCCACCAGTTTTCCCTATGATGAAATGCTATGTGAGATCTATACACAAGCAGAATTTTGGCCCAATCAGTCAAACAGTTCCCGAGATATGAGCTTGGATGTCTGCAGAGTAAACTTGAATGTAGGTGGCGCTACCTGTCATAAAATCAAGAAAGCTGTCCAGGATGTATAAACCTGCAAAATTTAAGGTGGAAATTCAAACCACTGCTGAGACATGAGTGATTTTATCCCAAGGCAGATGAACAGATGGACGCTGTGCATAAACGGTTGCAGGTGGCACCACCAGTTTTGCCTATGATGAAGAGCTATGCGAGATCTATACACATGCAAAATTTTGGCTCAATCGGTCAAAGGGTTCCAGAAATATGAGCTTGGATGTCTGCAGAGTAAACTTGAATGTAGGTGGCGCTACCTGTCATAAAATCAATAAAGCTGTCCAGGATGTATAAACCTGCAAAATTTCAGGTGGAATAGTCAAACCACTGCTGAGATATGAGTGATTTTATCCCAAAGCAGATGAACAGATGGACGCTGTGCAAAAATGGTTGCAGGTGGTGCCACCACTTTTGCCTATGATGAAGAGCTATGTGAGATCTATACATATGCAAAATTTTGGCTCAATTGGTCAAACGGTTCAAGAAATATGAGCTTGGATGTCTGCAGAGTAAACTTGAATGTAGGTGGCGCCACCTGTCATAAAATCGAGAAAGCTGTCCAGGATGTATAAACCTGCAAAATTTCAGGTGGATAAGTCAAACCACTGCTGAGATAAGAGTAATATTATCCCAAGGCAGATGAACAGATGGACGCTGTGCAAAAATGGTTGCAGGTGGCGCCACCATTTTTAGTGTATGTTACATAGCTATCAAAGGGCTACATTTGTGCAAAATTTTTAGCCTGATTGGTCAAACGGTTCCCGAGATATGTGGGTTTATGTGTGGAAACAGACGCACAAATGGACACTGGGCAGCAAGGAAAGGTCAGATGTTATCCAAAAATGAAGGCGCAGCAGTTCACATGTGACCTGATGATAAAACTGATTTGCTTAAAATGGAACCCAAGTTTTTTCAAACAGTTGAAAGATATAGTTCCAATAATCTGGGAATTCTGCATCTAAACATTGTATCCAGACGTCTAGACGCTGTGTCTAGACATCTAGACACATTGTCTAGACACCCCCCCCCCAGCCAGGTCAGTTGCCATGGTGATGTCTGGACCCCACCTGTTTGTACTGAGTGACCTCTTGACTTGGCTGCATGAAGTCAAATCTGTTTTCAAATACAGAAAGCCTTTTTCAATTGGCTACAATGCTTTTTTAAAACTGTATTTACCCAATCTTTTCTTATAAAACTGGCAGAACCCTACCATAGAATAATTCTTGTAAAGTTTAAACCAATCAGCTGAACAGTTTCATCATAAATCAGTGTATAAGCTAGAAGAGTTTACAATTACATCTTCGCTTGTAAAAAACACATCAATGTAGGTGGCGCCACAAATACCTCAAAATCAGATATGACATATGTGACAAACATTGGTATAAAATTTGGTCATTATAGCTCTAGCCGTTTCTGAGATTTTAATTTTAGTGTGCTTTTTTGGACAGATGACTAAGTTCAACCTCCTGTAACTCGGCAAAAAATCTCCAAACTGGAACCATTCGAACAAACTTGAGAGAGATTATTCCAGAGATCATTTCTGTGAAATATTGGACAATTTGGCTGGACAGTTTCAGAGAAGAAGATTTTTAAAGGTTTTTAGGCTTTTTCTCTATAAAATCTAAATTAATGCAGATACCCAATAATAAGCTCCAGGCCACCAAATTTTCACATGTGACGAAATCTTACATGTAATTTGGAGCTGTTAGCTCCGACAGTTTCTGACTTACAGCCATAAACTGCGGAAAGCCAGCCCTGGACGGCGGACGGAGCGCCATCGCATAAGCTCACAGGTTCGCTAACAATGGAAGTACTAAACATTTTGAATAAGAAACTAGAATATGGGTAGTCGACAAGTGACTACGTGTATCCGCCAAAACCAGAGTAGGATGGGTAAAGTGAGGCATGGATTGAGTGGCAAAGGGAAATAGAGTTACATGTGTTACATATCAGAATGGATGTCTGGCACGTAAACATGATTGTAGGTGGCGCCACCTGGTTTTTGAACGAGAAACTATCCAAGATGTATACACATGCAAAATTTCAGGTGAAAAATTCAAACCACTGCAGAGATATGAGTGATTTTATCCCACAGCAGACAAACAGATGGAGGCTGTGCAAAATTTGCTGCAGGTGGCGCCACCATTTTTGTGTATGTTAGGCCAAAAAAAATTAGGTATGGTTCTCAGGCACCGCCCGCATCAATTTTTCAACCCCGCATCAAAACTTTTTATTTTGATTTTCAATAAAAACTTTCCAATTTTGAGCTGCTGCCGCTCCGACATTTCTTTCAAGAAGATAAAACCATACAATTTCCTTTGTTTTGTAGTGCTTTTATTTATTTAGCAAAATAAAACTGTTATTTTCATGCTTTTCCCTTATCATTTGACATTTTTATCGAAACATACCAAAAAATTTAAAATAAAAAAAGCGCCCGCCCGCATTGATTTCTGAAAAAAAGTGCCTGAGAACCATACCTTTTTTTTATTTTGGCCTTATAAAGCTATCCAAGGGCTACATTTGTGTAAATTTTTTTTCCTGATTGGTTGAACGAGTCCGGATATATAAGCATGGATGTGTACAGCGTGAACGTGAATGTAGGTGGTGCCACCTATCATAAAATCAAGAAAGCTATGCGGGATGTATACGCATGCCGAATTTCAGGTAATTTGGTCAAACCACTGCAGAGATATGAGTGATTTTAACCTAAGGCAGACACACAGATGGACGCTGTGCAAAAATGGCTGCAGGTGGCGCCACAATTTTGTGTATGTTATAAAGCTATCCAAGGGCTACATTTGTGTAAAATTTCTTTCCTGATTGGTCAAACTGTTCCGGAGATATAAGCATTAATGTCTGCAGCGTGAACGTTAACGTAGGTGGTGCCACCTGTCATAAAATCAAGTAAGCTATCTAGGATGTATACGTATACCAAATTTTAGATGAATTATACAAACCACTGCAGAGATATGAGTGATTTTAACCCAAGGCAGACAAAATGATGGACGCTGTGAAAAAATGGCTGCAGGTGGCGCCACAATTTTTGTGTATGTTATAAAGCTATCCAAGGGCTACATTTGTGTAAAAATTTTTTCCTGATTGGTTGAACGAATCCGGATATATAAGCATGGATGTGTACAGCGTGAACGTGAATGTAGGTGGTGCCACCTGTCATAAAATCAAGAAAGCTATGCGGGATGTATACGCATGCCGAATTTCAGGTAATTTGGTCAAACCACTGCAGAGATATGAGCGATTTTAACTTAAGGCAGACACACAGATGGACGCTGTGCAAAAATGGCTGTAGGTGGCGCCACAATTTTGTGTATGTTATAAAGCTATCCAAGGGCTACATTTGTGTAAAATTTCTTTCCTGATTGGTCAAACTGTTCCCGAGATATGAGCTTGGATGTCTGCAGCATTAACGTGAATGTACGTGGCGCCACCTGTCATAAAATCAAGTAAGCTATCTAGGATGTATACGCATGCCAAATTTTAGATGAATTAGTCAAACCACTGCAGAGATACGAGTGATTTTAACTCAAGGCAGATCAACAGATGGACACTGTGCAAACATGGTTGCAGGTGGCGCCACTTTTTATTGTGTATGTTATAAAGCTATCCCAGGGCTATATTTGTGTAAAATTTTGTTTCCTGATCGGTCAAACGGTTCCAGAGATATGTGGGTTTATGAGTGGAAACAGATGCAAAAACGGACGCTGGGCAGAGAGGAAAGGTCAGAGGTCAAGGCCACTTGGTTAGGCACCAGTTCACATGTGACCCGATAATTTGTGTAAGTTTCGGAAAAATCCGTCCAGTAGTCTCAGAGGAGACTAAACTTCGTTTTGGCCGATACAATTACTGCATAACACTTGGTGGGTTGGGGTTGGCCATGGGGGGGGGGGGAGGGGGGGGGGGATTGAAGTGGTGATATGGGGAGGGGGGATCAGAGTGGTGATATAGGAATAACTGTACACCTGTCACAGCAGGGGATCTCCCCTAGTAACTGTACTAAATCAGAAACCCTGGCATAGCTGACTTTCAGTGACCTGGAGTGGGACCCTGCATCTGGATCAAGCAAATGACTACAATAGAGCCTCAAGAAAAAATCAATAACTTGCCTAATTTTCAAGCTTTTATTTCAAATTTCAGATTAAAACAAATTAAATACTAATGTTTACATGCTGTGAAAATTAAATCAATAGTACTTAAAGAAACAAGGGACCTATGGGTCACTGTGCTCAGCTGACGTTAACCTTGAAGGTAAAAATCTAAAATAATATCTAATGGAGATAAAGTGTAAGAGGAAGAGGTAATAAAGGCCATGGTTGGTTTATATGATTGGTTTGTATTGATGAGCAAGAAATTGTTGCAAAAAATATTTTGTGACCTGACCATGTGTTTCCTAATGTTGAAACTAAAGCATGTGAGCAGTTTGTGAACAAATGATCTGTACTATTACCATGATCATTAGTTGTTTTTTCTATTAACTGTTGACATTTCAGTAGTTTACACATTTGTTCAATTGCATCTATTTTTTTGTATAATATATATGATTAAATATATATGTATTTTTTTATGAAATGTATACAGTTGAAATATAGCTAATTAACAACATAAAACAGGGCAAACAAAGCCTGATCTCAAATTCTGCTGAGGCAGGGAAATAATGAACAAATGTTTGTATTAAATCCTGATTTTTTTATCACATCAATTATTTTCTAATTTAAGTTTATATTTCTATACATTTCCAATTTAACATATATATCTGAATATAAAAGTTGATTCATAATTCTCAATTGCATCATCATAAATCTCAATCTTGTCAGATAACACCACATCATGCATACAAATGTTTATTTATTTTTTACCACAAAAATATATCTTTTAAATCTGCAAAACAATAAATATCTAAAAATAATACTTGATTTAGATTTCACAATTTTTAATTGTGTCTTTATTTATCCATAATGTGCTTCATATTTTATAATAATTTAAGCATACTGATGGGTTCATTTATATTTGTTAAAATCATTTAAAAGAAAATTGATTTCTTTAAAAATGCTACATTACACAACATTGCATCTTCTGGATTACACCTTGAATTATTTTTTCAAGGAAAGTTTTTGCATATTGGAGTGGAAACAGCATTACAATTAAGGAGATACAGTGAAAACAATAACAATTACTGCATAACACTTGGTGGGTTGGGTTTGTGGGGGGGGGGGGGGGGGTGATTGGGGTGGTGATATGAGAATAACTGTACACCTGTCACAGCAGGGGATCTCCTCCAGTGACTGTAACAAATCAGAAACCCTGGCATAACTGACTTCCAGTGACCTGGAGTGGGACCCTGCATCTGTAATCAAAGCAAGTGACTACAGAAAAAAAATCAATAACTAGCTTAATTTTCAAGCTTTTATTTTCAAATTTCAGATTTAGACAAACTAAATATTTATGTTTACATGCTGTGAAAATTAAATCAATGGTGCTTACAGGAAAAAAACGTGCCATGGTCAAAGTTGGGCAAAATTTAAGGTACTGATTTTTTTTTATGCTAATAACTTAAAAAAATTACAAAATTCAGATCTAATTTTGGGTAAACAATTGAATCTTAATTAAACATAGTTATATACTTGAGAAAATAGACTCTATTTTCAAAATTTTTCATGTTAAGTGAGTGATTATTTTTCCTGATTTTTTACAAAGTCCATTATGTTTGGGCCCACAACTTAAAGAATTTATACTTTACAGACTTAATTTCTGGCATGTACATAGGAACTATATAGAGAAATATTTATGGTAAATATGAGGAAAAACAGATGAGTGGTTTTGATATTAGGCAGTCCTGAAGTGTGAAAATAGGATTTTAATAAAAAATTGAGGTTTTTCCTTAATTTCTCAAAGGAACGAAGTCGCAAAGACCCAGTTTTCGGCTTGGTAGGAGATCTTGGGGACATCTAACATTATGCTGAATTTTGGTTTCCTAGGTCTTACGGTTTCAAAACGTGCCACATCTACGGACGGACGGACGGACAGACGGACGGACGACGGACAATGGACCACGACTATAGCTCAGATGACTTATAGTCAGCTGAGCTAAAAATGAGCCATGGTCAAAGTTGGGCAAAATTTAAGGTACTGATTTTATTTTTTATGCTTACACCTTACAAAAATTTACAAAATTCAGATCTTATTTAGGGTAAACAATTGAATCTTAATTAAACAAAATTATATACTTGGGAAAATAGTCTCTAGTTCCAAATTTTTCATGTTGAGTAAGTAAATATTTTTCCTGTTTTTTTTTATGAAGGTCCATTATGTTCAGGCCAGTAACTTCAAGAAATTATATTTAACAGACTTAATTTCTGGCATGTATATAGGAAATATATAGGAGATTACTTCTGGTAAATATTAAGACAAGGCCTACAGGCCTAATGCAAACCTGTGCATTGGGAAATACACCAGGTATAATGCTTCAATGCTGGACCATTACTTTTCATGTATATGAACAATGCAAGATCTAAACATTTTGAATAAGAAACAATTACACAAACATCACTGCTGAGATTCTGGCAATTGTGCACACAACACAAAAATGATTGTAGTGGGCACCACCAGTCTTGTATACAACGAAGCTATCAGATATATATACATATGCCCAATTTCAGGCTGATATATCAAATTCCTCTGATTTTTGGCCTGTTGCCAAATCTGAAATAGTAGCTACATCATTGCATAAGCTCACAGATTGGCTCCACATGCAGCCCTGAGGGGCATGACACCTATGAGGTGATCATATGATACTCATGCGTTGATCACATGCTACCCATGAGGTGATCACATGCTGCCCTTTAGGGGTTCACATGACACCCATGAGTTGATCACATGCCTCGTGCTTGGCTGCACTGATTGAACTCTTGATCTGTTGCAAAATCTGGAGCAGTTGGCAGATTTTCAACCTATTTAATGATAGAGACAAAACCTTGGCCTGTTAGTAAATCTGTTTACACATACTGAAAGACTTTGGCGAAAATGCTTTTTTTTTCAAGCTGACATATTCATAAACTTTTTACCAATAATATCTAGAATAATAAAAGACTAGCAAATACCCGGGCTATGCACGGTCTGGGGCGAACAAAACAATCCGTTCGGGGGTATCAGAAATCCACCGGAAATCTGGAGATACACACAAATCACGATACGCTATTAATATATGGATCATTTATATGCATGGTGTTATGCATAAACATCATATTGAAGCCAAGAGTTTGGACGGAGAATATTTCAGAGAAGTTGATATGATAAATAAAATAATTTTTATATGAAAATATATTATGTTGAACATCGCTATTCAAAGTTGCCTTCCGATTTTTCTTGCGACATAATTGCAGTGTAAAAAGCTGGTGACACATTCCAACGTTTATTTGCATCCGATCATCGCATCCGTGTGAAAATTTTGGACACTATATTTTCAAAAACACATGACACATACCAGAGGCAACGATTATCAGCTGCGATCAATGCATGCAAGTGTTAATTGCAGACCTTGAGTCCTGCTCGATTTTTGGGATGAACACATCCATTAAACGCACAGGAATTCCACATCACGATGTAAAATTGGAGAGGCCCTCACCTCCATTACAAAAATAAGAGTATTAAAGTTCATTAAAGGGGAATAACTGTAGGGAAACCTGTACCAGCTTCTGTGGCTCAGCGCTAGAGTGCAGGACTCAAAGCCGGGAGATCGTAGGTTCGAATCTCAGCCGAGGGGGTGAGGTTTTTCACGGTCGGCCCCCACCCAGGGTGAGAGCTCAGCAGGCTTAATGGGAAGGCTGTGCCCCACAGCCGTGTATCACTCACATGCGAGTGTGTCTTTTGGGGGTTCCTCGGTGTTATGACCCAGCAATGGGGATGATTACACACCCAGGACCCCTAGGTGCGGTAGACACCGGGCCTGGATGACACCAGGATACAAAATAACAAGGGACCCATGGGTCACGGCGCTCAGCTGTTATATATGATAAAAAATATGATTTGGGAAAGAGGCACATGCTGGTTTTGTGTGGTAATAAATAAAAGCTTTATTACGAGTTGTTAGTGCTTAGCTTATGTATGATTTTGATAGTATCTTTGGAGACAGGGAAGAGGATTGATTTCATTTATTTTATTAACAAATGGCATGCTATTGTCACACAGATTTTGACTTGGCCATATAACTTATAAGCAGCAAATATAATAAAAGAGTTTAACTATTTATTAAAATTAAATAACAAATATTGTGCCTATATAATTTTTATTAAAAAAAAAAAATAGTAAGAAAATCATATGATTTTTTAAAATAAAATATGACTGAAATGATTATTGAAATAATATTATAGAATATATTCATAAATGCATGCATGAATACATTTTGCAAGTATCTGCACTGATATTCAAATACTTTAATTTTTACCTGAATTCCCATTCTTATGCAATAAAATTTTTTAATGCAGTATATATTCATATTCGTATGCAAATACATTTGCAAAGCATTCGCACCATGTCTAGTGTTTATTCAGTTTTAGCCAAACAATGATGTTGAGAATCTAGAATATACAAAATTCACAAATGTAAATAATGATCATAAGTACCTGGTTTTATGGCTTTTATTTATATTAAAAAAAATAAATGTAATATATTCACTTTGGACTACTTTCACATCAACCTACACACTAGACACAGTAGGAATCTAGATTAATATTATCAACTGCATCTTTGTCTATCATTAATTTCCTTCATATGATCCCTAATGATTAGTAATGAATAATATTTCTTTTTTTATCATTAAAATACTGAAAAATACCATAGGTGACTGCATGGTGTTATTTGGAATAACATTGACACTGACATTCTATCCATCCATACAAGATTCTTACATCATCAGTAACTGCAAGTTAATTTCCTGTTACTCATCAACTAATTGTTATTAAAAACAAATAAAAAATGATTAATTTATTGTTTTTTGTTATGTTGTTTTTCAAAACAACTACTAGATGAGTTGGGTTGGACACCTGGATCAACTGTGGCTGGGCATTAGCTGCCTGGCTGCCCCAGTGTAGGCTTCGCTCAAGCGTGCATAATCTGATGAAGGGTCAACAAGGTCAACATACAGGTGACTCAAGAGGGGCTGTATTGAGCCTGGGTCTGACTTGGTCTCATAAAAACATTAATAAAAGCTACAATATTTGGCCAATTTCTTTCAGCTTTCTGAACTACAAAGATGAAATCCTTATGTGTGCATGATATGAAAATTATATCAACAGTGCTCTCAGGAAACAAATGTGCCATGGTCAACTTTGGGCAAAATTTAAGGTACTAATTTTATATTTATACTAATAACTTATAAAATTTGAAAAATTCAGAACTAATTTTTGGTATTCCATTGAATCTTGATTAAATAATGTTACATCCCTGACAAAAAATCTCTAGCTTCAGCAATCCTCTTGTTAAAGGAGTAAATATATTTCTTGATTTTTTAAAAAGTGCATTATGTTTGGGCCCATAACTTAAAACAATTACGCAATACTGACATCATTTCTGGCATGTGCATAGCGAATGTATAGAGCAATATGTATATTATATATGATCAAAGTCAGATCAGTGGTTTTGATATTAGGCAGTCTTACAGTGTATCTATTGGTTTTTAATGGAAAAATGAAGTTTTTCATTATTATTTTGAAGGAATTAAGTCATAGTGATCAAATTCTTGGCATGGTAGGGGATTTTGGAGACATCTAACTGTATGCCAAATTTAAGGAACTTAGAGCTGAAGCTGGGGAGCTGAGCTCTAGCAAACTGCATAACACTAGCTTGATGTAAACAATGTTTGACATGGTGCTTAAAAACTTGAATAAAATCTACAGTTTTTGATCAACTGGTTTCAAATTTTTGGTGTAAATAGTTGAAATAGTAACAAAAACATGCTTTGAAAATTAAATCCTCAGCAGTTACAGGGAAAAAACGTGCCATGGTCAAACTTGGGCAAAATTTAAGGTACCATTTTTATATTTTTGCCAATATTTAAAAAATTTTAACAGATTTTGATCTAATTTTTGGTATACAATTAAATTTTGATCAATTAAAGTTGTATTACTGAAAAAAGTCCCTACCTTTAACACTTTTGGTCTTAAGTGACCAAATATCTTTTCTGATTTTTTTACAAAGTCCATTATGTTTGGGCCCATAACTTTTTTAAATTAAATAATACTGACTTAATTTCTGGCATGTACATAGGAACTATATAGAGGATTATTTATGGTAAATATGAAGAAAACCAGATGAGTGGTTTTGATATTAGGCAGTCCTGAAGTGTGAAAATAGATTTCTAATAAAAAATTGAGATTTTTCCTTAATATCTCGAAGGAACGAAGTCCTTTTGACCCAATTTTCGGCATGGTAGGAGATTTTGGGGACATCTAACTGTATGCCGAATTTCAGATTTGTAGGTCCAATGGTGTCGAAATGTGCCAGTCTTACGGACGGACATCCGGACGGACGACGGACAATGGACCACGACTATAGCTCAGATGACTTATAGTCAGCTGAGCTAAAAATGATAGGAAGCGAGTGCTACCGCCCTGTCAAGTAGTCCAAAACAGAAATGGAAACTCTGCAGATGTACATACTTAGATTAGGAATTAGATAAGTCAGCATTAAAAAAAATGGAGGCGGCTACCTCCATAAAAAAAAAATTAAAAAAAAAAATTGTAGGGAAGCATCATCATGTCTATAACACTCTGCATGCATCTTACTGTGTATTACTGAAAAATTGCAACAATGAATTTGATGCAATAAAAAGTGACATTTATAGTGGAAGCGAAACAATTATTTGTGTGTGTGAGGTGGGGGGGGGGGCAGGGGGTCCAATCCCACATTAATTTAATTAAAATATAATTATTTGTTAATTTTACTGAAATATAATTTAGGTTTACAGGCATAACTCTTGATTTGAAAGGACAAAACCACTTATCAACACCTGTCGACGCTTGTATGTGTCACGTTGTAAGATTTGGCATATCATAGAATGTAGCAATCACAATATATTTGAATTTATTCTTTAATTCAGTTCTCTTATGTGGGTGTATATATGTACTAGAGAAACCTAAGCCTCTTAATATTTTATTTTTATATTTTCTATTTTATTTCCATTTATAATTAACATTATTATTAGTGCAATGATTGCTGTCAGCTCTGGGCCTTATTGTCTAATAAATTTTAATTTTGATTGACCTGGCTTAGCGACCATAGCAAGCCTCTCAGATAATAATCATCG
Organism: Sipunculus nudus; assembly: GCA_026874595.1. NCBI lineage: Eukaryota > Metazoa > Annelida > Sipuncula > Golfingiida > Sipunculidae > Sipunculus > Sipunculus nudus. The sequence goes on along the minus strand of CM049310.1, from coordinate 64,727,820 downwards.
CCGTGACCCATGGCTGTGTGTCAAAGGGCCGGAGATTACGATACCCCATGACAGGTGCTCGCCTGTTCTATCACTATATTTGTATATGCTCGTGGTTTTCCGATGCACCTGCAGAGGATTAACTAGCGTATCTGCCGACAATAGGCAGCATAGCCAATAAACTCAGATTTGACCCAGAGCTGACAGTTTATGCAACTGATAGGGACCAATACCCCTGTGGAGTAATTATATATGTAAACAAAAGCATAGTCACGAGGCCAGAAATCAGCCGGCCGAGGTCCGTAGGGACATGTGACCTACGGGGCAGGCCTATGGTCTCTCGGCCAATAGGATACCTTGGCTCGGTTGATTGGCTGAGCCGTAATGATAGGGGTAGCGCGAGATGTGTATATATACATGTGGAAGGCTTTGTATGGTAGAGATGAATCAGTAAGTAATAATCAAGTATATTCTACACCAGCATAGCTGTTGGAGTTATTTCACAACCTGGAGCGACTGGACTAAAACTTACAATGTGTTGCCTCATGGTTGCCTAACTTTGATCGCACATGAAAGACGGGTGCGACAAACTAAATGCGATAAACACTGGTTTGTGTGACCGTTGGACATGATTTTTATTCGCATGCGACGCGCTCATTTGTCAAACGCTTTGGATGCGGTACATGTGCATTCAAGCATATCAGGTCGTGTAAGGGGGGGGGGGGGATAGAGGCCCTCTTCTTGCAATCCCCGGTCACATGAAGGCCTGCCAAACAATTCTTTCAAAGATCTCCCATTTGAGAAGGGGATTATTTCGGGCCGGTGACCGCGAAATGTACAAATAACCCAGATAGATCCCCCGGGGTAAAACTGTTCAGCCATAACACACTTTATCCCCATTGTGTTACTGGGCCCGAAGACACAAAGAAAAAAGGCGCCCTTGGGGCAGCAAATATTAAAATTAATATTTTATGCACGTAATACGTGAATATTGCAAATAAAAGTGGGTGGAATCTCTGCAGACACACCCGGAGCAAATATAAGTCGAAAAATCACGGCAATCCGTACGGTGGTATCAGAGGAGATACGGAAAATTACAAAAATCACCTTACGCTATTAATATATAGATGCAGTCCTTTCATTGTTAAAGGTCCAATAATTCTGCCAAAAATCATTCAAGTAAACTTGAACAAAGGCCACCTAAGAATAATTTTTGTGCAATGATACAGCAATTATGATTGATAAAATAATTTTGTAGAAGATCACTTTTGCAGTCCTCAGTTTGAAATACACATAATAATGGCAATAAGACCAACTTAAGCTTTTCACGACTCAACCATAAATCAACAAACTCAATCTATTCTTATATGATTAAAAGGACCATGTCCTAGGATAATTCTTTTAAAAATTAACTTTACAGTTTCATCATAAACATTATAAGCTGAAAGAGGCTAAAATTATGAGGTTTTTGCCCACAAAAAAAATGGTCAATGTAGGTGGCACCATGAAATCTGCAAAAGCCTTTTACTTTTAATACGCAAAATATAAATATTGTCTTCCGTTGGTTCTAATAATTCATAAAATCACAACCAGTTTGTCAACTGATCGGAGGATTTGTTTTCACGAGCGAAAACCACATTGGACTGGGTAAGTTGCCCGGCGGGGCTTAAAAGTGTCAAGATAAGCGGGGAAGCAAAGTACAATAGCCGAACACTGCCGGGACAATACGACTGGGCAATAAAATTCTGTTCACAGCTTGTTGGAATGTCTTTGATGTCAGAGTAGACACTCCTTTTCTTAACCCAAACATTTTCAGATAAGTCAGCAGATATATTTGTCATTTGTGTCATTGAGCCTATCGCTTGTACGGGGACTGCGTGTTTTTAACAAAAGGAAAGCACTGATCTTTGGCTTATTTTCAGGTCTGTTTACATTAATTTTGATACAATGCCTGGCTAGGAACGATTAATCATCAAAATTTTCAACCCAACAAATAGTGTTTCAGGTCAAAACCATGAAATTTTAAACCCACAATATTTTCTGAATCGACTTAGGTCAGTATTGCTTATTGTTTTGAAGTTATGGGCCCAAATATAATGCAATTTTTTCAGATTCAGGAAATATATTTACTCACTTTACATGAGAATTACTGAAGCTGGAGACTTTTTTTCAGGGATATAACTTTATTCAAACAAGATTCAATTGTTTACCCAAAATAAGACCTGAATTTTGCAAATTTTTAAAGTTATTAGCATAAATAAAAAAATCAATACCTTAAATTTTGTCCATTTTCGGCTACGTCACTTTTTTCCCTGTAAGCCCTGTTGCTTTCATTTTTATATATACATGAGGATTTAATCTTTTCAAATCTGAAATTTCAAAGGAATTGATTGAAAAGAGAAGCTTTTATTCAAGTTTTTATACACCATGTCAAGTGTTGTTTACATCAAGTCCATCTAGTAGTACAGCCTTCACTTGTGTTATGTAACCCTCTCCAGGCAGCTTGCCTTTGCTCACCCTGGCCACTACTAGCAGGCTTTCCCTGCCCTGCACCCCCCCCCCCCACCTCAAGCTGGTGCATAACTAGATGAATTTTATAATTTTCTGTATTTGATTCATTCTTATTCAAGGCTATGCTACATTTTAGATTTTGTATTGTACCACCAGGGTTACAATGATTTAGTGCACATTTAATTGTGTCCACAAAGCGGTGTATTGCTATGAAGTGTGGATGTTCATCAGATAAGTAATTCCTTCCTTCAGAAGAGTAAAAACTTCACCAGATGTGAAATTGACTATTAATTCCAGTAATAAATTATGATACTGTTTGTCCCTCATTCAACCAACAGTGTGTATACTTTATTTGAACAGATGTTTTATTTTATCAGATTTACTTAATCTTTTATTTTTGTGAATAAAATTAAGCATGTACTGAAAACTTCTAGGTACAAAACTTTTTAATAGTGATTCAAGGAATAATCTTGAAGATGCCATGTTGTGGCATTATTTCTTTTAAATTCAGTTTAAACATGAGTCATGTGACCAAAATTTGCACATTACTTGGTAATGCTAGGTTCTGTCATTTCTGAGATTACTATGTCAGTATGCTTACTTGGCCAAATGACTAAGTTCAAATTTGTGTAACTCTGCTAAATTCATTAAATGCAAACCATTTGAATAAACTTGAGAAGGCTTGCCTCTGGGATCATTTCTGTAAAATATTGAACAATTTGGCTGGACTGTTTACAAGAAGAAGACTTTTACAGGTTTTTCAGCCTTTACCTATAAAATCTATGTAAATGCAGATAACAAAAAATAGGCTGATTCCCACAACATATGATATGTGACAGATTATTGCATAAAATCTGGGGATGGTAGCTTCTGCTATCTGAGAAATCATGGGTTAATGTACAGATGACCAATGACCCCAGTACAAAAAAAAGGTCAATGCAGGTGGTGCCACCAAGACCCAAATTTCATATATGACTCAATGTGACCAACACTGGCATAAAATTTGGTGATGATAGCACCGGCCGTTTCTGAGACTGTCATTTTAGTATGCTTTTTTGGACAGATGACTGTTCAACTTCCTAAAACTTGGCCAAAATTGACCCAAATTTAACCATTTGAACAAACTTGAGAGAGATGGTATAAGAGATTATTTCTGTGAAATATTGAACAATTTGGCTTGACCGTTTTGGAGCAGAAGATGTTTAAAGGTTTTTTAGCTTTTTCTCTATAAAATCTAAGACTCGATGTGTCGGAATGACACAAATGCCCCCGCCTGGAGCAAATTAGAAATATTTGTTAAATTTTGTAAAAATGTTTAAGTTTAGGAGGTGCTGTATGGTCAAAGTAGGTCAACAAGGGTAAAATGCAAACTCGGATCTGTAACGGGTCATTATCAAGCAACACACCAAAAATTAGGCCAGTATTTGCTGGCATTGTGAAAAAAAGTCCATACATGTGCATTTTTCATAAAAATTTCTGTCTTTCATGAAATTTTCTATGTTCAGGATCTGTCATATGGTCAAAAATAGATCAACTGGGACGAAACGCAAACTCGATCTGTAAGTGGTCATTATGCGCCCACAGACCAAACATTAGGCCAGTATCTGTAAGCATTGCATTGCGAAACTAGAATATTAGCAAAAGCTGATAATCAGTTTTAAATTTAAATTGGAGAGGTATGTACCATGTTTCATAACAATCCACCAAATGCTTCCTTTACTAAGCTCTGTGACCTTGAAAAGTAGGCCAAGATCACCCATCTTTGAACTTGACCAAGATTTTGTAAATATCATACAACAGCACTGAAGAAATGAAGTTCCTGTATTGAACACCTTTGGAGATATCCTGCACAAAAGGCCAAAATTGAAAAATCAGATACAAATTAAAAAAAAACCCAGAAATTGTAGGTGGTGCTACCAAAACAGTGCAGCACATACAGACCATCATTCTAAATGATCCTAGTAAGTTTTGTGAAAATCCACACAATGGTTCCTGAGATATAAGCTTCTGAGTGTTTTTGTATAATCAGCTCTAAAACAAAGAAAAATATGTCAAGGTCACCCATCTTCGAACTTGACCAAGATTTTGTTGATATACATCTTCACTGATAAAATAAAATTCCAACGGTGAATATTTTTTTAGATATCCTGCTCACAAGGCCAAACTTGAAAATATCCGATAAAACTTGATTAAAAAATCAGAAATTGCAGGTGGCGCCACCAAAATTGTGCAGCACAGACAGACCATCAGTCCCAATGATCATAGCACGTTTTTTGAAAATCCACACAATGGTTCCTGAGATATAAGCTTCTGAGTGTTTTTCTATAATCAGCTCTAAATTGTAGAAAAATGGGTCAAGGTCACCCATCTTCAAATTTGACCGAGATTTTATCGATATAAATCTTCACTGATGAAACAAAATTCCAAAATTGGATCCTTTTAAAGATATCCCGCTTACAAGATAAAAGTTAACAGACACAGGACAGATGGACGCCGGACGGACAGAAGGACGGACAGCTTGGGTGATGACAATAGCCCATCAGCCTATGAGCTGAGGGCTAAAAAAGGCTGTACATGTACATTTGTCATGAAAATTTCTATTTTTCATGAAATTTTGTATGTTTAGGAGTTGTAAAACAATCAAAAGTAGGTCAACCAGGACGAAACGTACACTCCATCTGTAAATGGTCATTTTCTGCCCACACATAAAAAATCAGGGCCATATCTGCAGGCATTGCGAAAAAAAGTTTGTACACGTGCACTTGTCATGAAAATTTATATTTTTCATGAAATTTTCTATGTTAGGGCAGCGTCAAACAGTCAAAAGTAGGTCATCTGAGACAAAGCGAACTCTATCTGTAACTGGTCATTATCTACCCACACACCGAAAATCAGGCCCATATCTGCAGGCATTGCGAAAAAAAATCTGTACATGTGCACTTGTCATGATAATTTATATTTTTCATGAAATTTTCTTTGTTAGGGCAGCGTCAAATGGTCAAAAGTAGGTCAACTGGGACGAAATGCTAACTCGTTCTGTAACTGGTCATTATCTGCCAACTCACCAATAATCAGGCCAATATCTGCAGGCACTGCGAAAAAGAAGTCCGTACATGTGTATTTGTGATGAAAACATGCCGCTACACACCCGCTTCACACCCGCTGTAGATTTACCCTGCTGAACCCACCCTCTCTGACTAAAGAGGGTGGGTTGGTGATTAGGAAGCCTCCAGCCCTGCCAGCTATTGAGACCCAGCAGGGGACCCTTTGATCTGGCTGTAACCTCAGCACTGAGCACTTTGACCTGTCAACACTTTGCCCTGTCAAGCTTACAGGCTTAGCACTGCTGCTCGACCAGTGGTCAGCAGAACATTATCAAGTGTGACCCTTCTGCAAATGGACAATATAGTATAAGAAGATATTATATTGTGTGAACTAGTTAGTGATGTTGATTCATATAACAACGGACCCATGGGTCACAACACTTGGCTGTTATATATGATCACATAATATGATTTGGAAGAGGAGGTAGGCAGATGCTCGTTTTGTGTGGTAATATAAGCTGTATTATGAATTGATGGTTCTTAACTCAAGTTATGTAAGATTTTTATAAAATCCATGGAAATGGGAAAGAGGATTGATTTCATTTATATTATTTACATTTTGAAATGGTGTGCTATTGTCACAAAGGTTTTGACTTGGCTTTATAACTTTATCTACATTGCAGAAGAGTTATTTGAAAAAAAATGTCCATTATCTGTCATGTTAATTATGCTTTATACAAATGTGTTAACTGTTATTCAACAATTACAGGTTATCCATGCCCAAGAGTAGCACTAGCACAAATAATATAATTATGAAAAATTAAATTAATTATAATTATTATGCCAAATATAATTTTAATTAAGAATAATAACAGTATCATCTGAAAAGACTTATTTAAATCCTAAAGGCAATAAATAAAACTCGGAAGTCGGGAGTCGGAAGCCCTCGGAAGTCGGAAGCCGTTTTATATTTAAGTATAATTTTAAAAATAACGAATAAATCGACAAGTTTTTGTGTTTAAACGGAAGATATAGACACCCTTTTTCCATAAGAGAAAGTTTCAAAGATATATATTAATATAAGAAAATTAAAGCATAATTAATGCGACAGAAGCCTCTCGGAAGTCATCCTGAAGTGACAGATGATGCTCAAAATGCATAAAACTCGGAAGTCAAGCCACAGTATCAACCAACAATGACACAAAAAGGTCTTGCATTAACCCAAATATTAATTCAGGTAATATTTATGTATTTGAATAAAATCATAATGTATATAACTAACAACATAATATATAAATTCAATATAAAATACTATAATTATAAATAAAAAAACAGTATAATACAATACAGATTTGTTTTGGTATTCTCTTTTATTTTCATTGAACAAATACATACATAATGCAAAATATAATTACATAATACAAGTATAATAAAATGTATACATAAATGTGTTAAATAACACAGATGAATTATATTATATGATAAGATATCATATATTATAAAAGTACAATATAATCAATATTCCTATATTAAGTAAGACAAAAACATATTGTAAATATAAATTAATATATGAAATGATTAAATTGTATATAATATGATTATTTATATATCCATTCATGTATGTGATAATTTATCTCCTCCACCTAGGGAGTTATTCTAACAAATAAAAAGGATAACAGACGGCAGAAAAGATTTTAGATGGCGATTCCTCCTATTAGTTGTAACTGATAATTATCTATAGATAGTTCATGTCGTTACCTTAAAGGCACACGCGTTTCATTGTTCTTATTGCCTGATCCCCAGTTAGCACAAACATTTTATGAAACTGTTCGTAAAATGTTTCCAAAACAGTATGTGGCTTTAAAGTGTAAAATTAAAAAATGATCTCTTGACTCATATAATAATGTAATATCCTTCCTACATAAATTATTTTGATTAAGCTAAAATAAAAATATAAAGACACTGTTATAATTTATATCAATATTTTTGCAACATCACATGCCTTTTTTTTAAATCTTTCACAGTTATGCAGTTTTACATATTTTTAAATTTTCGAAATATTTTGGAATTGTTTTTATAATGGTTTATGCAAATTGTCTGTGCAATGTTCTAAAAATGTTTCCTGATACGTTGGGTGATCAGTATTCAACAAGCATTGGAGAGTTATATGTGTTCCATATAAAGCAACCTAATGCATGGATAAAAAAATTTCATTTATACTGTATATAGCACCCTATAATGGATAAAAAAGAATAGTTTTATTAATACAAAACTTAATGGACTTTTCTTACGGTTTTACCAGTTCCTGCAAGGATGCGACAGTTTGATACTTTGTTTTTTTTTACATTAATATACAAATTTATGTATTTTATCAAATATTTGAATAGTATTATGTAAAAATATTATAATACAAATAAATGTAGAATACTTAACTTTTTTTATATGATAAAATATTCTAATCTATTTTGTTTTATAAGGAAAAAAATTATCACACCATTTTGATAAAATTACGAAATTTTAAATGCTTTTATATAATATTTATTAGAAATAACATTCCATATTAAAATGTTACGTCGCGATATGATATATAATGTATTACATCTGAATGTATATTTCAACATTTATTTTTTTATATTTTTTATATCATTATGTTTAATTAGTAATATACATTATGGTTTTATTCAAATACATAAATATAACTTAAATTAAAATTTGGAATTATGCAAGACTTTTACTGTCATTTTTGGTTGGTGCTATATGGTCTTGACTTCCGAGTTTTATGCATTTTGAACATCATCTGTCACCTCAGGATGACTTCCGAGAGGCTTCCGACGCATTATAAATGCTTTGATTTTCATATATGGGAATATACGTTTGTGTGACTTTCTGGTTTTGCAAAGGGGGTCTATATCTTCAATTTTAACACGAAAAAGTGTTGGTATGATCGTTATTTTTAACATTATATCAAAGATTATAACGGCTTCCGACTTCCGAAGGCTTCCGACTTCTGAGTTTTATTGATTGCCGTTAATTATGCTTTATACAAATGAGTTAACTGTTATTCAACAATTACAGGTTATCCATGCCCAAGAGTAGCACTAGCATAAATAATATAATTATGAAAAATTAAATTAATTATAATTATTATGCCAAATATAATTTTAATTAAGAATAATAACAGTATCATCTGAAAAAGACTTATTTAAATCATATTACTGAAATAAATGATCATTAAAATAATATTATAAAATGTATTTATTTTGAAAGTATATGCATTTGTATTCATATATTTTCAGTTTTACCTGTATTCCTATTTATATGTGCATGAAATTATGGAGTAAACATATTATACATCATATTCATATTCAAATACATTTGCAAAGTATTCACACCATGTTTGGTATTTATTCAGATACAGCCAAACAAACTTGTTGCCAATCCATAATTACACTTTTAAAGAATGATCATAAGTGCATAGTTTTATGGTTTAAATCTATACATAAAATATAAAACTTTTATATTCTCTTTGGACTACCTTCACATCAATCTACACAGTAGACATAGAAAGAGTCTTATGACAATTATTAACATTACAGAGGTCATAATGAGACTTACCATCTGATTTTTTTATCATATTAAAAAATATTTTAAAGCATTTATCAGAAAAAAATTAAAAGTAATTTCAGCTATGAAACCAATATATGTGTAAAAAATAACCCAAGGATAAGAACATCTTATAAAATATACAAGGAGCAAACGAGAGATGGGCAAGTTTAATTTTATTAACTGAAATAAAAGAAGCATTAATATAAATTTTGATTATTTACATACAGCTGATACAGTCACAAGTCTTAATGTCACTGGTCAAACATACTGACCTGTTTAATCATAACTTGTCTGAGTAAAATTTTTAATTTTTGACATATTTTAATTTTTTTAAATTTTGCAGTAAATATAAATTTACAAGCTGAAACACTTGAAATAGACCTGGAAATTTATATTAATATTATTAACTGCATCTTTGTCTATCATTAATTTGGTTCATATAATCCCTAATAGTAAAAAACAATGTAATTAAAAATTATTTTCTTTTTCATGATTAAAATTGTAATGGTAAATACCATAGGTGACTGCATGGTGTTATTTTGAATACATTTCTATACATCCATACAAGATCCATACAACATCAGTAATTGCACAGTAATTCCCTGTTATTCATCAACTATCATTCCTTTTCCATTAAGTTTTCTTACAGTTGTTATTATAAACCAATAAAATCTATTTAATTATTGTTTATTGTTATGTTGTTGGGCCAAGTATATGCCCCACTTCAAGTGTGCATAATTAGCCTGAAAGGTCAACAAGGCAACATACAGAAGACTGAAGAGGGGCTGGCTAGAGCCTGGGTGTGACATGGTCTAGCTCATAAAAACTTCAATAAAAGCTACAGCTTTTGGCTAATTTCTTTCAACCTTCAGAAATAACAAGCTGTAATCATGTGTGCATGATATCAACAGTGCTAACTGCTAATTGCAAATTATATCAATTAACAGTGCTAACAAGAAAGAAGTACCATGGCCAAAGTTGGGCAAAATTTAAGGTACTTATTAAATATTTATGCTAATAACTAATTAAATTTACAAAATTCAAATCTAATTTTTGGTATAAAATTGAATCTGGATTAGATTAAGTAATATCCCTGAAAAAAAGTCTCTAGCTTCAACATTTATCATGTTAAGTGAGTAAATATCTTTCCTGATTTAAAAAAAAATTATATTCAATATAATCAAAAACAGATGAGTGGTTTTAGTATTAGGCAGTCTTGAAGTGTGAGAATGGGTTTTAAATGGAAAATTGAGGTTTGTCCTTAATATCTCGAAAGAACCAAGACATATTGACCCATTTTTTGGTACAGTAGGAGATTTTGGGGACATCTAACAGAATGCTAAATTTCAGATTCATAGGTCCAACATTGTCAAAATGTTCAAATACTCATTCAACTGAAGCATCAAACAGATTAACCAACAGGCCAAGATTAAGTCTGTATTTATATATCTCAAAAATAGAGAAAAAATGTGTAAACTTTAAAAACTAGAATATGGGTAGCCGACAAGTGACTATGTGTATCCGCCAAAATCAAAGTGGAACGGGTGAAGTGAGGCATGGATTGAGTGGCAAGGGGAAATAGAGTGAGGTATGTTGCATATTAGCATGAATGTCTGCAGCCTAAATGTGTATGTAGGTTGTGCCACCTACCAAAAATCCAGAAAGCTGTTCAAGTTGTATACATATGCGAAATTTTAGGCAGAAAAGTCAAACCACTACATGTATATGAGTGATTTTAGCCCACGGCAGACAAACAGACAGACAATGTGCATAAATGGTTGCAGGTGGCCCCTCCAGTTTTGTGTATGATAAAAACCTATGTGAGATCTAAACACATAAACAATTTTGGCCCAATCGGTCAAATTGTTCCTGAGATATGAGCTTGGATGTGTGCAGCGTTAACTAGAATTTAGGTGGCTCCACCTGTCATAAAATCAAGAAAGCTATCCAGGATGTATAAAACTGCAAAATTTTAGGCAGATATGTCAAACCACTGTCGAGATATGAGTGACATTATCCCACGGCAGACAAATAGACGGACGCTGTGCAAAAATAGTTGCTGGTGGCACCACCAGTTTTGTGTATGATAAAGAGCTATGTGAGATCTATACACATGCAAAATTTTGGCCCAATCGGTCAAACAGTTCCCGAGATAGGAACTTGGATGTCATCAGCGTGAACGTGAATGTAGGTGGCGCCACCTGTCATAAAATCAAGAAAGCTATGCAGGATGTATACCAATGCCAGATTTCAGTTTAATTAGTCAATTCACTGCAGAGATATGAGTGATTTTAACCCAAGGCAGATGATCAGATGGACACTGTGCAAAAATGGTTACAGGTGGCGCCACCATTTTTTGTGTAGGTTATAAAGCTATCCAAGGGCTACATTTGTATAAATTTTAATTCCTGATCAGTCAAACGGTTCCTGAGATATGAGGTTGGATGTCATCAGCGTGAACATAGGTGGCGCCACCTGTCATAAAATCAAGAAAGCTATCCATGATGTATACGCATGCCGAATTTCAGGTGAATTAGTCAATTCACTGCAGAGATATGAGTGATTTAAACCCAAGGCAGAAGAACAGATGGACACTGTGCAAACATGGTTACAGGTGGCGTCACCATTTTTTGTGTATGTTATTAAGCTATCCAAGGGCTACATTTGTATAAATTTTATTTCCTGATCAGTCAAATGGTTCCTGAGATATGAGCTTGGATGTCTGCAGTGTGAACGTGAATATAGGTGGCGCCACCTGTCATTAAATCAAGAAAGCTATCCAGGATGTAAATGCATGCCGAATTTCAGGTGAATTAGTCATTCACTCCAGAGATATGAGTGATTTTAACCTAAGGCAGATGAACAGATGGACACTGTGCAAACATGGTTACAGGTGGCGCCACCATTTTTTGTGTATGTTATAAAGCTATCCAAGGGCTACATTTGTATAAATTTTATTTCCTGATCGGTCAAAGGGTTCCCGAGATATGAGGGTTTTATGAGTGGAAACAGACGCACAAATGGACGCTGAGCAGAGAGGAAAGGTCAGAGGTCAACGCAAATTGGTTAGGCACCAGTTCACATGTGACCTGATAATTGGTGTAAGTTTTGGAAAAATCGTGTTGTAGTTATTGAGATACTGCAGTTTTTGTATCAAATTTTCCATTATTCTGGGGGGTATTTTGGAGCCATACAGCTTAAAGAATATGGGTAACAGAGACCTTATTTCAGGTTTCCATAGAGACTTTTCATGAGTCTCCCTGTGTGTCAAGAATGAAGATTCTAGGTCCAGTTTTTATGATTTGTGCCCTGTTAACAGATGTTCATATCTTAAAAGGTCTCAAAAATAGAGAAAAAATTCGTAAAAAAACCCGAACAAATACAGGTGGCGCCACCAGTCTGCAGAAACTGATGAAACACTCCATGATCAATATCCATGCGAACAATTATGGTGATCTCAGCATGAATTGTTCAGATACTTCTGCTTTTGTATCAAATTTTCCATTATTCTGGGGGGTAATTGGGAACTCCCACAGCTTAAAGTATATGGGTAACAGAGACCTTATTTCAGGATTCCATGGAGACTTTTCATGGACCTCTCAGTGTGTCAAGAATGAAGATTCTAGGTCCAGTCTTTATGATTTGTGCCCTGTTAATAGCTGTTCACATTTTAAAAGGTCTGAAAAATAGAGAAAACAAATCGTAACAAGGCCTACAGGCCTAATGCGAACCTGTGCATTGGGAAATAGACCAGGTATAATGCTTCAATGCTGGACCCTTACTTTTCATGTATATGAACCATGCAAGTACTAAACATTTTGAATAAGAAACAATAACACAAACATCACTGCTGAAATTCTTGCATGGGTGCACACAACACACACCAGTCTTGTATACAACAAGCTATCAGAGATATATAAATATACCCAATTTCAGACTGATATATCAAACCCCTCCTGAGAAAAACGCAGGGACACACACTGTGCAAAAGTCATTGTAGGTGGCGACACCTGTCTTGTGAGCGAGAAAGCCATCAAAGATGCATAGACAGGTCAAAATATTAGGCCAATACATCAAACTTACCTTGAGTCTGATGCATGGGGCTGACCAGGCTTAGGTGAGAAAGGCTGTTGCCTTGAATGAACTGTGACAAATTGCTTGCTCAGGCTACTGCACTGAGTGAAATCATGACCTGCACCTGGCTAGACTGAGTGAACTTTTGACCTGTACCTGGCTGCACTGAGTGAACTCTTGACCTGTTGCATAATCTGACACAGTTGGCAGTCTGCCAAAGCTATAAATAGAATGCAGCTACTGCACTGAGTAAACTCCTGACCCATACCTGGGTGCACTGAGGAATTCTTGACCTGTTGCCTAATGTGATACAGTTGGCAGTCTGCCAAAGCTATAAATAGATCCAGACTGACCTCTAGCCTGTTGCCAAATCTGAAATAGTAGCCACACCATTGCATAAGCTCATGTAGGGGCCCTGCCCTGAGGGGCTTGACACCCCTGAAGTGATCACATGGTGCCCATGAGGTGTTCACATGTTACCCATGAGGTGATCACATGCCATGTGCTTGGCTGCACTGATTGAACTCTTGACCTATATCTGGCTGCACTGAATGAACTCTTGATCTGTTGCCAAATCTGAAACAGTTGGCAGTTTCTCATCCTATTTAAAGATACGGATTCAATCTTGGCCTGTTGGTATATCTGTTTACACATACTGAAAGACTTTGGCTAAAATGGTTTTTTTTTCAAGCCGACATGTTCATAAACTTTTTATTAAAATATCTAGAATAATAAAAGATGCAGTACTTTCATTGTTAAAGTTCCAATAGTTCTGCCAAAATCATTCTAGTAAACTTGAACAAAGGCCACCTAAGAATAATTTTTGTGCAATGTTACAGAAGATATAATTGAAACAATAATTTTGTAGAAGAACACTATTGCAGTCCTCTGTTTGAAAAAGACATAATAATGGCCTTAAGACCAACTTAAGCTTTTCACAACTCGACCAAAAATCAACAAACTCAGAATATTCTGATTGAAAGAACCATGTCCTAGGATAATTCTTTTGAAAAATTGAACAATTCAACTTGACAGTTTCATCATTAAGCTGAAAGAGGCTAAAATTATGAGTTTTTTTGCCCATAAAAAACAGGTCAATGTAGGTGGCACCACAAAATCTGCAACTTCAAATATGAGTCATGTGACCAACAATTGCACAATACCTGGTAATGCTAGCTTCTGTCATTTCTGAGAGTACTATGTCAATATGCTTACTTGGCCAAATGACTGTTCAAATTTGTGTAACTCCACTAAAATTCATCAAATGCAAACCATTTGAACAAACTTGAGAGGGCTTGTCTCTGGGATCATTTATGTAAAATATTGAACAATTTGGCTGGAACGTTTACAAGAATAAGACTTTTAAATGTTTTTCAGCTTTTTCCCTATAAAATCTAAGTAAATGCAGATAGCAATAAAATACACTGAATCCCACAACATTTGATATGTGAAAGATTATTGCATAAAATCTGGGAATGGTAGCTCCTGCTATTCCTGAGAAATTATGGATTAATGTACAGATGACCAATGACCCCCGTACAAACTAGGGATCAATGGGTCTCGACGCTCAGCTGAATTTTTCTATAAGGATATTTTTAAAGAAATTTTCTGTCCTGTGACCTTAACCAATGACCTTGTGACCAAAAAATCTTAGAACTTAATATCCTTGAACTTGCAGCATTAGGATTATTGTAACAATCTTTTAAAAAGTGACCTTGACCTCTGACCAGATAACCTCAAATTCTACAGGTTTCCTCACTTTGGGCAAGTAAGCCATGTGTGAACGTTGGAAAGTTCAGGATGAAAAGTTTGATTTACAGTGCATCCACAATCTTTTAAAAGATGCAGGTTCTGTGACCTTCAACTTAGATGGCTGGACCCTGAAAATTAAAATGAATTTACATATGAGGTTGGTCATTATTAAATCAAGTTTGAAGCCAGTCTGTCTATCCAAAGCAGAATTTTCATCCATAAACTAATTTGTGAATGGATGGGCCCTGTGACCATTGACCTCATGACCCCAAAATCATATAGGTTCTTGCTTTTGTGGTGGGCCATGTGTAAGTCAAGTTTGAAATCCATGTGCCAATCCAACCTGGAGTTATCATCTGGAAACAAATTTGTGTGGATGGACGGATTGACAGACAGACAGACATACAAACAGACAGACAGACAAAGTGATAGGGCATCCACTTGTGATCAATAAACACACCAGGTTTTGGGACACCAGATGTAATCACAGCTGAGAAACTGACATGATTGTTGTCATTTTATAGTAAATAAATAGAAAAATATTCGTTAAAATAGGAAAAAATAAAGGTGGCACCACCACATTTCAGGAACTGACAAAACTAGTTATGGTCAATATTCAAGGCAAGATTCATGACTAACCATGCACTAATTATCAAGATACTGGAGGTTTTGTATCAAATTTTTTACTATTCTGGGGGGTACTTTCAAGCAACATAGCTCAAAGGATATAGGTCACAGTGACCTAATTTCAGGTTTCCGATTAGATTTTTTATTGACCTCCCTGGATCTTCACTAAGATGTTTCTAGGACCAGCTGTTATGATTTGTGCTCTGCTAATGGACAGCCGGACGCCCGGACGTCTGGACGGACGACGGACAGGCACCATTCCTATACCTCAGTTGACTTACAGTCAGCTGAGCTAAAAATGATTGTAGCTGGCACCACCAGTCTTGTATACAACAAAGCTATCAGAGATATATACATATCCCAAGTTCAGACTGATATATCAAACCCCTCCTGAGAAATAAGCAGGGACACGCCCTGTGCAAAAATTATTGTAGGTGGCACCACCAGTCTTGTATATGACAAAGCTATTCGATAGGAATAAATATGCCCAATTTCAGGATGATATATCAAATTCCTCTATAGAAATAAGCAGGCACATACACTGTGCAAAAGTCATTGTAGGTGGCGACACCTGTCTTGTGAACGAGAAAGCCATCAAAGACACATAGACAGGTCATAATATCAGGCCAATACATCAACTTACCTTGAGTCTGATGCATTGGGCAGACCAGGCTTAGGTGAGAAAGGCAGTTGCCCCGAGTGAACTGTGACAAATTTGCTGGCTCTGGCTACTGCACTGAGTGAACTCATGATCTGCGCCTGGCTAGACAGGGTGAACTTTTGACATACCTGGCTGCACTGAGTGAACTCTTGACCTGTTGCCTTATCTGATACAGTTGGCAGTCTGCCACAGCTATAAATAGATTGGCTACACATGCAGCCCTGAGGGGCATGACACCCATGAGGTGATCACATGGTGCCCATGAGGTGTTCACATGTCACCCATGAGGGGATCACATGCCTTGTGCTTGGCTGCACTGACTGAACTCTTGACCTATATTTGGCTGCACTGAATGAACTCCTGATCTATTGCCAAATCTGAGACAGTTGGCAGTTTCTCAACCTATTTAAATATACAGACACAAGGCGACCTAAGAATAATTTTTGTGCCATGTTACAGAAGTTATAATTGAAACAATAATTTTGTAGAAGAACAGTTTTGGAGTCCTCAGTTTGAGTTAGACATAATAATGGCCATAAGAAATTATGGGTTAATATACAGCTGACCAATGACCCCCGTACAAAAAAGGTCAATGCAGGTGGCGCCACCAATACCTGAATTTAATATATGACTCATGTGAACAACACTGGCATAAAATTTGGTGACAATAGCTCTGGACGTTTCTGAGACTGTCATTTTAGTATGCTTTTTTTGGACAGATGACTAAGTTCAACTTCCTGTAATTCGGCCAAAATTCACCAAACTTGAAATATTTGAACAAACTTGAGAGAGATGGTATAAAAGATTATTTCTGTGAAATATTGAACAAATTGGATTGACAGTTTTGTCGGAGAAGATTTTGAAAGGTTTTTTAGCTTTTTCTCTATAAAATCTGAAAAAATGCAGATTTTTTCAGATGGCTAATTATTTGCGTTAAATTTCATGATGCAAGCTCCAGTCGTTTTAGAAATAGTATGGGTGAACGTATACCTGACATTGGCTGGCATGAGGAATATCTAAAATCATAAATCTACATATTTCAAAAGTTTTTTTTTAAAAAACATTCTTTCAATATTAACCACAGATAACCTGAAATCTAAATGTCTGGAGGCATGATGTAACGGATGCTGATAAACTGGTTCCAGGCTAGATGTATCTGCTTCACACAGCTAACATATATGGTAAAATGACTCAATTCGATCTTTATAATTCAGCCAAAATTCATTCTTTGGAATCATAAAAGACAATTATTATAAGAATTATTCAGGGGATTATTCTTGTAAAATATTAAACAAATTAGCCTCAGTGGCGTCAGTCAAAAAACGTTTTGCAGGTTTATAACTCATATGGGAAAATACAGCAAAATGGCAAAGTTCAGCTTCCCATAACTCAGCCAAAAATCATTGAACCAAAACCATTTGAACAAACTTGAATTTTCAACATCTAAGGATAATTAATGTGTGAGATTTAAGATTTTGGCCCAGTGGTTTTTGAGAAGAAGATTTTTGTAGCCACTTAGCTAACATGGGCTGTTATGGCATATGACTAAATCTTCCCATAACTCAGCCAAAAGTTACTGAACTGAAACCATTTGAAAAAACTTGAATTATCAACATCTAAGGATAATTAACGTGTGAGATTTAAGAATTTGGCCCAGTGGTTTTTGAGAAGAAGATTTTTGTAGCCACTTAGCTAACATGGGCTGTTATGGCATATGACTAAATTCAGCTTCCCATAACTCAGCCAAAAATTACTGAACTGAGACCATTTGAACAAACTTCAGAAAGCACTACCCTAGGATCATTTCTGTGCTATATTAAACAATTTAGCCTCTCAGAATCCCAAGTTACAAGGTTCTAGGTCAAGCAGTTACGATTTGTGCCTGGTTAACGGACGGACAGATGGACAGACGGACGACGGACAAAGAGTGATCGCTATAGCTCAGATGACTTTCAGTCAGCTGTTCCGTAGAGACGCCATCTTGAGAATGACTTGACTAAATTTTTACTCAAATTATACCCCTTCCTCTAAGGAACTGTCGACTATGATATGAAGGCCAAAATATTAATGCTTTGTGACTTATCTAGTAAGAAGTGGAAAAGACCATTTTGTCCCTCAGAAAGTAGGTCAACAAAGGTGGCGCCACCTGGAGGTCAAAATCATTGAGCAGTCACATGATCAATATTCCTGTGAAATTTGAAACTGAAGGCTGCAGCAGTTCCTAAGATATTTGGTAACAGACAATACATCCTGTATGGAAACCATCAAGCTGTCAAATTTTGCAATTTTTATATATTCATATATATACATATGAGCCCCCCCCCCACACACACACACAAACACACACATGCAGAATTCACCCCCTCCCTTTTAAAATGCTCCAAAGCCTATGGCAAGTTGAACCTGAACTTTGTGCAGTTTGCCTCCTTGTGCAGTTACACATATACACATTGGCAAGTGGCTCTGAGCCTGCCCCAGCTGCAAGCAGATACACCCAGAGTTAACAGTTTCTAGGTCACTGGTCAGTGTCCCAAGCAGCCAGAGAAGTAGTTCCCTTTGTGTGCCAGGTTGTCCACTGTGATAAATGACCAAGAAGGGCCCCCTGGGTACCTGATGACACACACAATCTGGCAAAACCTATATGCTTCTGTCCCACAGCTACAGCGTATGTGTAAAGTCATGTTTCTATTTTTAATTAAATTTTCTATGTTCAGGAGCCGTAAAACGGTCAAATGTAGGTCAACTTGGATGAAACGCGAACTCTATCTGTAACTAGTCATCTGCCCACACACCAAAAATCAGGCCAATATCTGCAGGCATTGTGAAAAAAAGTCCGTACAACTGTTTGATTTCGGAAGGATGGAAGGACGGAATGACGGACATGGGTAAAACTATATGCCCCCGCCACATTGTGGCGGGGGCATAAAAATGCCGAGTTTTTTAGATGGTTAATTTTTTTTGCATTAAATTTTATGATGTTAGCTCCAGTTATTTTTGAGATAGTATGGGTAATTGCACAGATGACGGACACTGGGCACCCCCCCCCCCACCATTGCATTAGCTAACAGGTTCGCTAAAAATTACTACAGATGCATACTGAATGCAAAATTATAATACAGATACATCTCACTGATTGTAAATTCTTGAAATAAGTTGAGTATGGATACTAATTATTTATAATCCATGTACAGCCCTCTTTATATACCCACAGAGAGCTATATACCTGTAATTGTAAACATTGCCTGGCATGAGGAATATCTAAAATTACAAGTCTACATTTTGTAAAAGCTTTAACTAGGGACCCATTGGTCTCGACACTCAGCTGCATTTGTCTATAAGGATATATGTTTATGAGGTTTTCCAAAATATTGGTCCTGTGATCAGTTTGAAGTCAACCTGTCTACCAAACTGGAGTTATCATCCATAAACTAATTTGTGAATGGATGGGCCCTGTGACCTTAACCTTTGACCTTGTGACCCGATACATCCATAAGTTACTTCCACTACTGGCAGGTGAGCAACATCTAGAAGACAGAAGGTTTTGGACAGAGATTTTGGCTAAAATACATCAACAATCTTTTTAAAGAAGTGGGCCCTGTGACCTTGACCTTTGGCCTTATGACCCTAAAATCAAAAGGGTTCTGACATTATTGGTGGGTCATATATAAGTCCAAATTGAAACCAATTTGTTAATCCAAACTGGAGTTATCATCCAGAAACAAATATGTGAACAGATGGGCCCCTGTGACCATGACCTTTGACCTTGTGACCCCCAAATCAATCAGGTTCTTCCCCTATTGGCAGCTCAGCTATATGTGCAAGATGGAAGGTTTGGGATGAAAAGTTTGGCTTAAAATGCATCCACAATCTTTCATAATCAGTGGGTACTGTGATCTTGACCTTTGACCTAATAAAAATTGAACAGAATCTTCCCCTGTTGGCAGGTTAGCAATATCTTGAAGATGGAAGGTTTGCCATGAAAAGTTTGGCTTCAAATGCATATACATTCTTATAAAAGAAATGAGTCCTGTGACCTTGACCTTTGACTGTTGGACCCCGAAATCGACACGGTTCTTATTTAAGTGGTGAGTCATATATAAGTAAAGTTTGAAACCAATATGTTAGACTAAACAGGAGTTATCATCTTGAAACTAATTTGTTAACAGATGGCCCCTGTGACCTTGACCTTTGACCTTGTGACCCCAAATTCATTTATGCCCTCCCCATACTGGCAAGTCAGCTAAATGCACAAAATGGAAAGTTTAGGATGAAAAGCTTGGGTTAAAATGCAGCCATAATCTTTTTAAATAAGTGAGTCCTGTGACCTTGACCTTTTACTTCGTGACCCCAAAATCATATAGGTTATTGCTTTAGTGGTGGGCCATACGTAAGTCAAATTTGAAATCCATGTGTCAATACAACCTGGAGTTATCATCTGTAAACAAATTTGTGTGGATGGACGGATGGACAGACAGACAAACAGACAGACAGACAGCTAGACAGACAGACAGACAGAGGATAACTATATGGCATCCACTTGTGATCGATAAACACACCAGGTTTTGGGACACAAGATGTAATTACAGCTGAGAAACTGACATGATTGTTGTCATTTTATAGTAAAACAAGGCCTACAGGCCTAATGCGAACCT
Organism: Sipunculus nudus; assembly: GCA_026874595.1. Taxonomy (NCBI): domain Eukaryota; kingdom Metazoa; phylum Annelida; class Sipuncula; order Golfingiida; family Sipunculidae; genus Sipunculus; species Sipunculus nudus. Next base: position 64,706,914 of record CM049310.1, on the reverse strand, counting down.
GTGCATTGGGAAATACACCAGGTATAATGCTTTAATGCTGGACCATTACTTCTAATGTATATGAACATTGCAGGTACTAAACATTTTGAATAAGAAACAACTACACAAACATCACAGCTGAAATTCTGGCATAGGTGCACACAACACAACTAGGGACCCATGGGTCTTGACGCTCACCTGAATTTGTCTATAAGGATATTTTTAAAGAAATTTTTTAGAATGTCAGTCCTGTGACCTTAACAAATGACCTTGTGACCAAAAAATCTTAGAACTTAATATCCTTGAACTTGTAGCATTAGGATTATTGTAACAATCTTTTAAAAAGTGACCTTGACCTCTGACCAGATAACCTAAAATTCTACAGGTTTCCGCACCCTGGGAAAGTAAGCCATGTGTGAACATTGGAAAGTTCAGGATGAAAAGTTTGTTTTACAGTGCATCCACAATCTTTTTAAAGATGTGGCTTCTGTGACCTTCAACTTAGATTGCTGGACCCTGAAAATCAAAATGAATTTACTTATGTGGTTGGTCATTATTAAATCAAGTTTGTAGCTAGTCTGTCTAACCAAAGCAGAATTATCATCCATAAACTAATTTGTGAATGGATGGGCCCTGTGACCTTGACCTTTGACCTATGACCCAAAAATCAAACAGAATCTTCCCCTAGTGGCAGGTTAGCAATATCTTGATGATGGAAGGTTTGCAATGAAAAGATTGGCATCAAATGCATACACATTCCTTTTAAAGAAATGGGTCCTGTGACCCTGACCTTTGACCTCATGACCCCAAAATCATATAGGTTCTTGCTTTAGTGGTGGGCCATGTGTAAGTCAAAATTGGAATCCATGTGCCAATCCAACCTGGAGTTATCGTCTGGAAACAAATTTGTGTGAATGGACGGATTGACAGACAGACATTCAAACAGACAGACAGACAGGGTGATTAGTATAGGGCATCCACTTGTGATCAATAAACACACCAGATTTGGGGACACCAGATGTAATCACAGCTGAGAAACTGACATGATTGTTGTCATTTTATGGTAAATAATTAAAAAAATTTTTCGTTTAAATAGAAAATATATAGTTGGCACTACCACGGAACTAACAAAACTAGTCATGGTCAATATTCAAGGCAAGATTCATGACAAACCATGCATTAATTATCAAGATATTGTAACTATATATAGTTTTGTATCAAACTTTTTACTATTCTGGGGGGTACTTTCAAGCCCCATAGCTTGAAGGATATAGGTCGCAGTGATTTAATATCAGGTTTCCATGGAGCTTTTTTATTGACCTCTCTGGATTTCACCTAGAAGTTTCTAGGACCAGCCGTTACTAATTGTGCCCTGCTAACGGATAGCCAGATGCCTAGACATCTGGACGGATGACAGAAAAAGTACCATCCTTATACCTCAGTTGACTTACAGTCAGCTGAGCTAAAAATGATTGTAGCTGGCACCACCAGTCTTCTATACAACAAAGCTATCAGAGATATATACATATGCCCAAGTTCAGACTGATATATCAAACCCCTCCTGAGAAATAAGCAGGTACACACACTGTGCAAAAACTAGAACACGGGTAGTCGACAAGGGACTACGTGTATCCCACAAAATCAGAGTAGGACAGGTGAAGTGAGGCATGGATTGAGTAGCAAGGAGAAATAGTTACATATGTTACATATTAGAATGGATGTCTGCCACGTAAGCATGATTGTAGGTGGCGCCACCTGTTATTTGAACGAGAAACTATCCAAGATGTATACACATGCAAAATTTCAGGTGGAAAAGTCAAACCACTGCAGGTATATTTGTGATTTTATCCCACAGCAGACAAGCAGATGGGCGCTGTGCAAAAATGGCTGCAGGTGGCACCACTATTTTTGTGTATGTTATAAAGCTATCCAAGGGCTACATTTGTATAAAAAAATTTTCCTGATTGGTTGAACGAGTTCAGAGATATAAGCATGGATGTCTACAGCATGAATGTGAATGTAGGTGGCGCCACCTGTCATAAAATCAAGAAAGCTATCCAGGATGTATATGCATGCCTAATTACAGGTAATTTGGTCAAACCACTGCACAGATATGAGTGATTTTGTCCCAAGGCAGACAAACAGATGGACCTGGTGCAAAAATGGCTGCAGGTGGCGCCACCATATTTGTGTATGTCATAAAGCTATCTAAGGGCTACATTTGAATAAAAAATTTTTTCCTGATTTGTCAAACGAGTCCGGAGATATAAGCATGGATGTCTACAGCATGAACATGAATGTAGGTGGCGCCACCTGTCATAAAATCAAGAAAGCTATCCAGGACGTATAAGTATGCTGAATTTCAGGTGAATAAGTCAAAGCATTGCAGAGATATGAGTGATTTTAACCCAAGGCAGATGGACACTGTGCAAGCATGGTTGCAGGTGGCGCCACCATTTTTTGTGTATGTTATAAAGCTATCCAAGGGCTACATATGTACAAATATTTTTCCTGATCGGTCAAACGGGTCTGAGATATATGGGTTTGTGTGGAAACAGATGCACAAACGGACGCTGGGCAGAGAGGAAAGGTCAGAGGTCAAGGCCAATTGGTTAGGCACCAGTTCACATGTGACCCATTAATTAGTGTAAGTTTTGGAAAAATCTGTCCAGTAGTCTCAGAGGAGTTCTCCGGAAACGAATGCGGCAGCGGCGGAACCCGGTCAAAAACATATGATTGTAGGTGGCACCACCAGTCTTGTATATGACAAAGCTATTCGATAGGTACAAATATGCCCAATTTCAGGATGATATATCAAATTCCTCTATAGAAATAAGCAGGCACAAAAGTCACACACTGTGTAAATGTCATTGTAGGTGGTGACACCTGTCTTGTGAATGAGAAAGCCATCAAAGACACATAGTCAGGTCAAAATATCAGACCAATACATCAAATTTACCTAGAATCTGATGCATGGGGCTGACCAGGCTTAGGTGAGAAAGGCAGTTGCCCTGAATGAACTGTGACAAATTTGCTGGCTCAGGCTACTGCACTGAGTGAACTCATAACCTGCACCTGGCTAGACTGGGTGAACTTTTGACCTGTTGCCTATTCTGATACAGTTGGCAGTCTGCCAAAGCTATAAATAAATTGGCTCAACATGCAGCCCTGAGGGGCATGACACCCATGAGGTGATCACATGGTGCTCATGAGGTGTTCACATGTCACCCATCAGGTGATCACATCCCTTGTGCTTGGCTGCACTGATTGAACTCTTGACCTATATCTGGCTGCACTGAATGAACTCTTGATCTATTGTAAAATCTGAAACAGTAGGCAGTTTCTTAACCTATTTAAATATACAGACACAATCCTGGCCTGTTGGTGAATCTGTTTACACATACTGAAAGACTTTGGCTAAAATGGGTTTTTTTTCATGCTGAAATATTCATAAACTTTTTATAAAAATATCTAGAATAATAAAAGATGGAGTTCTTTCATTGTAAAGGTCCAATAATTCTGCCAAAAATCATTCAAGTAAACTTGAACAAAGGCCACCTAAGAATAATTTTTGTGCCAGAAGTTATAATTGAAACAATATTTTGTAGAACAGTTTTGCTGTCCTCAGTTTGAGTTAGACATAATAATGGCCATAAGACAAACTTAAGCTTTTCTTATATGATTGAAAGAACCATGTCCTAGGATAATTCTTTTGAAAAATTGAACGACTTAACTTGACAGTTTCATCATAAACATTGTAAGCTGAAAGAGGCTAAAATTATGAGGTTTTTGCCCATAAATAACAGGACAATGTAGGTGGCACCACAAAATCTGCAACTTAAAATATGAGTCATGTGACCAACATTTGCACGATACTTGATAATGCTAGCTTCTGTCATTTCTGAGATAACTATTTCAGTATGCTTACCTGGCCAAATGACTGTTCAAATTCGTTTAACTCAACTAAAATTCATCAAATGCAAACCATTACCTCTGGGATCATTTCTGAAAAATACTGAAAAATTTGGCTGGACCATTTACAAGAAGACTTTTAAAGTTTTTTCAGCTTTTCCCCTATAAAATCTAAGTAAAAGCAGATAGCAAAAAATAAGCTGAATCCCACAACATTTGATATGTGACAGATTATTGCATAAAATCTGGGGATGGTAACTCCTGCTATTCCTGTGAAATTATGGGTTAATGTACAGATGACCAATGACCCCAGTACATAAAAAGTCAATGCAGGTGGCGCCACCAAAACCTGAATTTCTTATATGACTCATGTGACCAACACTGGCAAAAAATTTGGTGATGATAGCTCTGGCCATTTCTGAGATTGTCATTTAGTATGCCTTTTTTGGACAGATGACTAAGTTCAACTTCCTGTAATTTGGCCAAAATTCACCAAACTTAAACTGTTTCAGAGAAGAAGATTTTTAAAGGTTTTAAGCTTTTTCCCTATAAAATCTAAGAAAATGCAGTAGCAAAAAATAAGCAAAATCCGATAGAGTTTTTTAGATGACTAAGTTTTTCATAAAATTTTGTAATGCTAATTCTTGCCGTTTTCAAGATAGTATGGGTTAACGTACAGAGGACGGATGCTGGATGATGCCACACTATCGCATAAGCTCACAGGTTCCCTAAAAATGCAGGTAGCAGAGAAATAAGCAAAATCCGATCGAATTTTTTAGATTACAAATTTTTTGCCAAAAATTTGAGGATGCTAGCTCCTGCCCTTTTTGAGATAGCTATGAAGCACGACGGACGACGGAAGCAAACAAAGCCACACCACTGCATAAGCTCACAGATTTGCTAAAAATGCAAACCAAATTTTTCAAACAGTTGAAGGAAATTGTTCAAATAGTTCTAATCTGGGAATTCTGTGTCTGGATTGTTAACAATTGTTAACAAAAAAGAAACAAGGGACCCAAGGGTCACGGTGCTCAGCTGATTGTGATTGGACTATAAATGTATCACCATTGTGATACTATATTTAGTCGAAAACCTTATGAATATCATGGACATGTTAGGCTATTATAAAGGAATATAATGTAATATGTGAGTAAATGATGTATGAAATAACCTGACTGATGGATTAATATGGAGTTAATATAGTGGTTTATTTTTTATTTATTTGGGAGCTGTTGAAAATAGCGATATATTTGAGCAAATATGAATGCAATGACAGTACACTAAGCAGTGGTAGAATGATGATAAGGCTATTTGTTGAAGTGTATAGTGTATGGAAGTCTGTAAGATTTCAATTTGACAGATATAATGTTATGATTAACTATGCTGAAGAGGGGATTTATAGATTGTGACTGTATGACATGATATCTCTTAGGTCTTGACAAGGTACATTATATTGATGCCCACCACGTCTACATATTACACAATATTGACATAAACACTCTACAGTACTTAAACACCTGGAAGGTTAAAATGTAAAATATTATGAAATGTAGATAAAGTCTGAGAGAAAGAGGTAATCTAGGCCATGGTTGGTTGATATGATTGACGAAATTGTTGCAAATAATATTTTAAGATCTGACCATGTGTTTCCATTGGATACCTATTTGACAGGCTGTTGACAGTTCAATATTTTTCATTTTTGTCTAATGAGATCCAATTTTTTTAATAACAATTTTTTTCTATTTTATGATTTGTATACAGTTGCTATTAAGTCCCCACTCCACAGGCCGAGGGACTTGATGGAGGGGTGGGGGGGGGGGTTATGATTGGAGTTACAAAGCCTCTGTCTCTCTGTAAATAAAATAATATCAAATGGAGATCAAGTCTTAGAGGAAAAGGTAATATATGCCATGGCTGGTTGACATGTCTGGTTTGTATTGATGAGTAAGAAATTGTTGCAAATAATATTTTGTGACCAAACCATGCATTCTCTAATGTCAAAATTGAAGCATGTGAGCAGTTTGTGAACATAAGATGTATATTATTACCATAATCATTGGCTGGCTTTTTGATAACTTGTTGACAGTTCAGTAGTTTACACATTTGCTCAATTGAATCTATTTTACATAATATATATTATTAAATATATGTATTTTTATTTTATAAAATGTATACAGTTGAAATATAACTGATGTCCCCAGATGCAAGGACTTGGTGATGGTGGTGGTTGGGGGGGGGGGGGGGGGGGGGAAGGGCTGGAATGATAGGGGGGGGGGGGAAGGGCTGGAATGATGGGAGTTACAACATCTCTGTATTAATATAGTGTATATACATATAGGATTTCCACTTAATTCAACAATACTTACAGGATTAAATAGTTCATTCACAATTAAATAATATTTAACAAGGGACCTATGGGTCACTGTGCTCAGCTGATGTTAACCTTGAAGGTAAAAATCTAAAATAATATCAAATGGAGATAAAGTGTAAGAGGAAGAGGTAATAAAGGCCATGGTTGGTTTATATGATTGGTTTGTATTGATGAGCAAGAAATTGTTGCAAAAAATATTTTGTGACCTGACCATGTGTTTCCTACTGTTGAAACTAAAGCATGTGAGCAGTTTGTGAACAAATGATCTGTACTATTACCATGATCATTAGTTGGTTTTTCGATTAACTGTTGACATTTCAGTAAAACATTTGTTCAATTGAATCTATTTTTTTGTATAATATATATTATTAAATATATATGTATTTTTTTATGAAATGTATACAGTTGAAATATAGCTAATTAACAACATAAAACAGGGCAAACAAAGCCTGATCTCAAATTCTGCTGAGGCAGGAAAATAATGAACAAATATTTGTATTAAATCCTGATTTTTTTATCACATCAATTATTTTCTAATTTAAGTTTATATTTCTATACATTTCCAATTTAACATATATATCTGAATATAAAAGTTGATTCATAATTCTCAATTGCATCATCATAAATCTCAATCTTGTCAGATAACACCACATCATGCATACAAATGTTTATTTATTTTTTACCACAAAAATATATCTTTTAAATCTGCAAAACAATAAATATCTAAAAATAATACTTGATTTAGATTTCACAATTTTTAATTGTGTCTTTATTTATCCATAATGTGCTTCATATTTTATAATAATTTAAGCATACTGATGGGTTCAATTATATTTGTTAAAATCATTTAAAAGAAAATTGATTTCTTTAAAAATGCTACATTACACAACATTGCATCTTCTGGATTACACCTTGCATTGTTTTTTCAAGGAAAGTTTTTGCATATATGAGTGGAAACAGCATTACAATTAAGGAGATACAGTGAAAACATTAACAATTACCGCATAACACTTGGTGGGTTGGGTTTGCGGGGGGGGGGGGGGGGGGGGAGGGGGGTGTGATTGGGGTGGTGATATGAGAATAACTGTACACGTGTCACAGCAGGGGATCTCCCCCAGTGACTGTAACAAATCAGAAACCCTGGCATAGCTGACTTCCAGTGACCTGGAGTGGGACCCTGCATCTGTAATCAAAGCAAGTGACTACAGAAAAAAAATCAATAACTAACTTAATTTTCAAGCTTTTATTTTCAAATTTCAGATTTAGACAAACTAAATATTTATGTTTACATGCTGTGAAAATTAAATCAATGGTGCTTACAGGTAAAAAACGTGCCATGGTCAAAGTTGGGCAAAATTTAAGGTACTGAATTTATTTTTTATGCTAATAACTTATGAAATTTGAAAAATTCAGAACTAATTTTGGGTATTCAATTGAATCTTGATTAAATAATGTTACATCTCTGACAAAAAAATCTCTAGCTTCAGCAATGCCCTTGTTAAGGGAATAAATATATTTCTTGATTTTTTACAAAGTGCATTATGTTTGGGCCCATAACTTAAAACAATAACGCAATACTGACATCATTCTGGCATGTGCATAGAGAATGAAAAATATGTATATTATTTATGATTAAAGTCAGGTCAGTGGTTTTGATATTAGGCAGTCTTGAAGTGTAACAATGGGTTTTTAATGGAAAAATGAAGTTTTTCATTAATATCTCGAAGGTATTAAGTCCTAGTGACCAAATTCTTGGCATGGTAGGGGATTTTGGAGACATCTAACTGTATGCCGAATTTAAGGAACTAAGAGCTGAAGCTGGGGAGCTGAGCTCTTGCAAACTGCATAACACTAGCTTGATGTAAACAATATGTTACATGGTGCTTGAAAACTTATTAAAATCTACAGTTTTTGATCAACTGGTTTCAAATTTTTGGTGTTAACAGTTGAAATGCTAACAAAAACATGCTGTGAAAATTAAATCCACAGTACTTACAGGAAAAAAAGTGCCATGGTCAAAGTTGGGCAAAATTTAAGGTACCAATTTTTTATTTTTATTAATATTTTAGAAAATTTAAAAGATTTTCATCTAATTTTGGGTATACAATTTAATTTTGATTAATTAAAGTTATATTACTGGAAAAAAGGTCGATAGCTTTAACATTTTTTGTGTTAAGTGATCAAATATCTTTCCTGATTTTTTACAAAATGCATTATGTTTGGGCCCATAACTTTTTTAAATTAAATAATACAGACATAATTTCTAGCATGTACATAGGAACTATATAGAGGAATATTTATGGTAAATATGAGGAAAAACAGATGAGTGGTTTTGATATTAGGCAGTCCTGAAGTGTGAAAATAGGTTTTTAATAAAAAATTGAGGTTTTTCCTTAATTTCTCAAAGGAACGAAGTCAAAAAGACCCAGTTTTCGGCTTGGTAGGAGATCTTGGGGACATCTAACATTATGCCGAATTTTGGATTCCTAGGTCTTACGGTTTCAAAACGTGCCACATCTACGGACGGACAGACGGACGGACGACGGACAATGGACCACGACTATAGCTCAGATGACTTATAGTCAGCTGAGCTAAAATTTCTCAAGCTTTAACAATTTTCATGTAACATGAGTAAATATTTTTCCTGATTTTTTACAAAGTCCATTATGTTTGGGCCCATAACTTAAAACAATTACACAATACTGACATCATTTCTGGCATGTGCATAGCGAATGTATAGAAAAATATGTATATTATTTATGATCAAAGTCAGATCAGTGGTTTTGATATTTTTTTTTATAATTTTGGGTATACAATTTAATTTTGATTAATAAAAGTTATATTACTGGAAAAAAGTGCTAAGCTTTAATAAGTTTTGTGTTAAGTGATCAAATTTCTTTCCTAATTATTTACAAAATGCATTATATTTGGGCCCATAACTTCAAAATAATACCCAATACTGACCTAATTTTTGGTATGTTCATAGAAAATGTATGGAAGAATACGAATACTAAATATGATCAAAAACAGATCAGTGGTTTTGATATTAGGCAGCCTTGAAGTGTAACAATGGCTTTTTTATGGAAAACGTAGGTTTTTTCTTAATATCTCCAAGGAACAAAATCCTAATGACCCAATTTTCGGTATGGTAGGAGATTATGGGGACATCTAATGGTATGCAAAGTTTTGGATTCATAGGTCCAATGGTTTTAAAACATGCCCTGTTAACACCCGGACGGCCGGACGGACAGACAAAGGACAAAGGACCATGACTATAGCTCAGATGACTTATAGTCAGCTGAGCTAAAAATGAGGTTTTTCCTTAATTTCTCAAAGGAACAAAGTCGCAAAGACCCAGTTTTCGGCTTGGTAGGAGATCTTGGGGAAATCTAACATTATGCCAAATTTTGGATTCCTAGGTCTTACAGTTTCAAAACGTGCCACATCTACTGACTGATGGACGGGCAGACGGCACGACACACGGACGGACGTCGGACAATGGACCACGACTATAGCTCAGATGATTATAGTCAGCAGAGCTAAAAATGCAGGTGGCGCAACTTTTCTGGAACTGACAAAATCAGTTATGGTCCATGTTCAAGCCAATATTTATGGCAATCCATGCATTAATTTACAAGAAACTTGAGGTTTTGTTTCAAATTTTTAATTATTCTTGGGGGTACTTAAAAGTTTTTGAAGATACAACCAATATTGAGGAACCATTTGGGGTAGTGTTTCTGGTGCAGTGGCCCCTAGTGGATATTTTCCGAAAATGAAAAACCGTTTTCGAGATATTTGTGTCCCACGTAAGAATCACCAGTTTCAACTGGATTCCAGCAAAACTGAGGCCTGTGGTATGGTGGTTGTGTGTGCCAGGATAAGACAGGAGCCTCCTGAACTCAGTTGTTTCGTCTTTTAAGTTGTAAACTGGTGATGGTGGAATGCCAGCCCTAGGACAGCAACTGTGTCCAGAGACTAGGCTACCGCAGAGATTTGGATAGGAGTAAGGATCCATGATGTGACCCAGATGTGACTCCAGGAACCCCAAGGACCTGCACGGATGAGAAATCCCTTAGAGCCACAGAGGACACTTGATGTGTTAATGTGTGTTTATGGACTTGTTTTATGTGCGAATAATTGTGTATTTATTTAATGTCATTTATTTGTTTGTTTGGGAACGAGCATTCTATAAGAAGGAGGAGTTGTAGCATGCTTGGGGCAGGATACCAGTCTAGTCAGGGAGGAGGGGAGGGGGCGGGGCAGTCTATTGATAACGTTGTGATGTAACATAATTCAGAGTGAGCAAGAAAATGAATTTGGAACGCAAGGCAGCTTGAGCCAAGAGGCTGAGTGGATGTTCAGTATTGGTGTGGGACACACAACAGGCCACTGTGTAGTGGCAGTTATGTACTAAGTGCTGTATCTTATTGTCACAAACTCATTGTTACAGTTGACCTGTGTTAGTTGTTTTTGCTCTTGTCCATGGAATAACACCCCTCCCTACTTTGCGAAGCCCTAGTTATTGCTTTGTCAGGAAGCTTTTCTGGGTATATGTACCTCCCTGGGAATAAGACTTGGGAAGTCGGTAAAACAGTACAGACATCATAGCAGGATAGTCATGTTGTAGTGGTAATTGTACACAATGTGGACATCATGGCAGGATGAATGTGTTACCATAGTCATTGAAAACGATGCAGACATAATGGCAGGGTGGTCCTGTTATAGTGGTGGTTGTAAATGATACAGATAAATGAACAATGTGATACAAGTTAGCAGCTGCTATGTCATTTAAGACATGGTAGTTCATCAATGTATCTATTTTACTTATTACAGGTTTTCTAGCTGTTACTAACCTCATTTAGAAATGTCTTTCTATTTAAATGCTGAGTCAAACCTAATATTTTTCTGATGTGACACTTAAATAAATCAGATGCTGATTTTTAAAATACCCATCTCCTTGTCTTATGTAAAGAAAGTCACAAACATATTTCCTAGAGGTAGATATATAATCTGGTAGTTTTGACCTGCTTACACAACTGAAATTTAATATATTGTTTAAAAAAAATTGAGGTACTTTTCTTTGCTACAACCATGCAGAGCTTAAATGATAGCTAACAGAGACTGGATCAAACACATATTAGATAAAAGATATATCCTGTCATGATACCAGTAATTATTTCATAAAATTTACTTACATCAGACTTATTCAGTGAAGAATTCTGGGCATATTTGTACAGGTTTTCATACACATAGCCATCATAACGTCCCAGGACACTACCCAAGAGACGGTCAGGGAAGTCAAAGGCATCCACGAGTGCTACTGCATTAGGTCGGAGTTCAGCAAGGAGAGACAACATACCATCGTTGACCATGTTCAACTCTTCCCCAGTCATGTAGCCATCCTAAAGAAGTAGAGCCATGTATAAAATGGCAATGTAACATATTTCCTGATCACATTATAACACAGATAACACAAAGTCTGTTATTCACGGGAAATATAAAATAGCATTCAAAGTTTGTTTTTTTCACATACAAATGAAAAACAAGGTCTACAGGCCTAATGCGAACCTGTACAATGAGATTACACCAGGTATAATGCTTCAATGCTGGACCATTACTTTTCAAGAACAGGTGTAACATGTATATGAATAATGCAAGTACTAAACACTTAGATTAGTTAGAACAAGAAACAATTAAACAAACATCACTGCTGAAATTCTGGCATGGGTGCACACAACACAAAAACTAGAATACAAGTAGTCAACAAGCGACTACCAAAATCAGAGTGGGACAGGTGAAGTGAGGCATGGATTGAGTGGCAAGGGGAAATAGAGTGAGGTGTGTTGCATAATAGCCTGGATGTCTGCAGCTGAAATGTGTATGTAGGTTGCACCACCTACCACAAAATCCAGAAAGCTGTCCAAGTTGTATACATATGCATAAATTTAGGCAGACAATTCAAACCACTACTTGTATATGAGTGATTTTATCCCACATCAGACAAACAGAAGGACGCTGTGCAAAAATGGTTGCAGGTGGTGCCACAAATTTTGTGTATGATAAAGAGCTACGCGAGATCTATATACATGCAAAATTTCAGGGGAATATGTCAAACCAGTCCTGAGATATAAGCCTGAATGTCTGCAGCGTATACACAAAATCCAGAAAGCTATCCAAGTTGTGTAAACCTGCAAAATTTTAGGCAGATTTGTCAAACCACTGCCGAGATATAAGTGATTTTATAACCCAGCAAACAAACAGACGGACACTTTGCAAAAATGGTTGCAGGTGGCGCCACCAGTTTTGGTATGATAAAGAGCTATGTGAGATCTATAAACATGCAAAATTTTTTGCCCAATCGGTCAAATGGTGTCTGAGATATGAGCTTGGATGTCTGCAGCTTAAATCTGAATGTAGGTGGCGCCAACTGTCATAAAATCAAGAAAGCTGTCAAGGATGTATAAACCTGCAAAATTTTAGGCAAATATGTCAAACCACTGCAGAGAGATGAGTAATTTTATCCCAAGGCAGATGAACAATTGGACACTGTGCAAAAATAGTTGCAGGTGGCGCCACCTTTTTTGTGTATGATAAAGAGCTATGGTAGATCTATATACATGCAAAATTTTGGCCCAACTCGTCAAACGGTTCCCGAGATATGAGCTTGGATGTCTGCAGCTTAAACATAAATATAGGAGGCGCCACCTGGCATAAAATCAAGTTAGCTGTCCAGGATGTATACATATACAACATTTCAGGTGGATAAGTCAAACCAATTCATAGATATAAGGGATTTTATCCCATGGAATATGAACAGATGGACGCTGTGCAAAAATGGTTGCAGGTGGCGCCACAATTTTTAGTGTATGTTATAAAGCTTTCAAAGGGCTACATTTGTGCAAAATTTTTAGCCTGATCGGTCTAACGGTTCCTGAGATATGTGGGTTTATGTGTGGAAACAGACGCACAAATGGACGCTGGGCAGACAGGAAAGTTCAGAGGTCAACCAAAAATGAGGGTGCAGCAGTTCACATGTGACCGATCATAATTCCAAATTTTAAACAAGGCCTACAGGCTCAATGCGAACCTGTGCATATGGATATACACCAGGTATAACGCTTCAATGCTGAACCACTACTTTACATATATATGAACAATGCAAGTACTAAACATTTTGAACAAGAAACAATACACAAACATCACTGCTGAAATTCTGGCATGGGTGCACACAACACAAAAATTATTGTAGGTGGTACAACCAGTCTTGTATACGACAAAGCTATCTGACATGTATAAATATGCCCAATTTCAGGCTGATATATCAAATTCTTCCGTAGAATTAAGCAGGCACATACACTTTGCAAAAGTCATTGTAGATGGCAACACCTGTCTTGTGAATGAGAAAGCCATTAAAGACACATAGACAGGTCAGAATATCAGGCCAATACATCAAACTTACCTTGAGTCTGATGCACTGGGCTGACCAGGCTTAGGTGAGAAAGGCTGTTGCCCCGAGTGTACTGTGACAAATTACTGGCTCAGGCTACTGCACTGAGTGAACTCTTGACCTGCACCTGGCTAGACTGAGTGAACTTTTGACCTGTACCTGGCTGCACTGAATGAACATGAGGTGATCACATGATACTCATGAGGTGATCACATGCTACCCATGAAATGATCACATGCTGCCCATGAGGTGATCACATGCCTTGTGCTTGGCTGCACTGATTGAACTCTTGACCTAAATCTGGCTGCACTGAATGAACTCTTGATCTGTTGCCAAATCTGAAACAGTTGACAGTTTCTCAACCTATTCAAGAAACATACACAATCTTGGCCTGTTATGTAACTCTGCTAAAATTTATCCAACACAAACCATTTGAACAAACTTGAGAAGGCTCGCCTCTGGGATCATTTCTGTAAAATATTGAACAATTTGGCTGGACTCTTTACAAGAAGAAGAAGTTTTTTTCAGCTTTTCCCCTGTAAAATCTAAGTAAATGCAGATAACTAAATAAGCTGAACCCATCAACATTTGATATGTGACTGATAATTGCATAAAATTTGGAGATGGTAGCTCCTGCTATTCCTGAGAAATTATGAATAGTGTACAGATGATATGTAATATCATAAATCTACATTTTTTAAAAGCTTTTAAAAAACATTCTTGTCAATATTTTCCATAGATATTCTGAAATCTAAATGTCTAGAGGCATGATGTAATGGATGCTGATAAACTGGTGCTAGGCTAGATGTATCTGCTTCACACAGCTAACATATATGGTAAAATGACTCAATTCAATCTTTATAATTCAGCCAAAATTCATTTTTTGGCACCATAAAAGACAATTATTATTAGAATGATTCAGGGAATTATTCTTGCAAAATATTAAACAAACTTGCCTCAGTATCATCAGTATATCATTTATTTCAAATTCTTGAATTAAGCTGAGTAGAATACCAATAATTTATAATCCACGTACAGTTGTCTTTATATAGCCACAGAGAACTGAACATCCATGATTGTAACATTGCCTGGTATGATGAATAACTTCATTGTGACATAAAGGACATGCTCGAAGTGGGGAAATCTTTTTATTCATGTCTTTATTCTGCGGAACAAACTGACTCCAGAGCCCAAGATTTACTGTTGGCCAAGGTCTCTAAGAAACTTTCAATTGAAAACATGCAACAATGCGAAGGTGAAATTTCTTTACAGGAAGCCACAGTAGCCTTAAAGAGTTTTAAAAAGGAAAAAAGTCCAGGGCTTGATGGATTGACAGCGGAATTTTATTTACATTTTTGGGACATTTTAGGAAATGATTTCATTAAAGTGGTGAATACGGCATATAAAATTGGAAATCTCTCTACATCACAAAGGGGGGGGGGTGTAATATCATTGTGATTTAAAAAAGGCGATCGTGAACTGTTAAAAAATTGGCTTCCGATTTCTTTACTTAATGTAGATTATAAGATCTTGACTAAATCTTTGAGTAATCATTTGTTAAAAGTGTTGCATGACATAATTGAAAATGATCAGACTTGTTCTATTAAAGGTCGTTCCATAATGCAGTCTGTTTCCTTAATAAGAGATGTGATAGATTATGTCAACTTTAAACAAATACCTGGTGCTATGTTATGTTTAGACCAGGAAAAAGCTTTCAATAGAATTGATTGGAGATTTATGGTTAAATGTCTAAAAATTTTCAGATTTGGGCCAGAGTTTATTAATTGGATACAATTGTGTTACACAGATGTGCAGAGCTGTGTTAAGATAAATGGTTTCTTGTCGTCCTTTTTCACTCTTTCAAGAGGCACTAGACAAGGGTGTCCTTTAAGTCTTCATTTGTATATTATAGTTGCAGAGATAATGGCAAATGCCATTCGATGTGATGATAATATTAAAGGTATAAAGTTACCAGATGACACAGAGTTAAAAGTCGTACAGTATGCAGATGATACTTCTATATTTGTTTCAGATACTGAATCAATAACTGCTCGTCTAACTCTTTTAAATATTTTTCAGCGAGCTTCAGGGGGAAAGATCAATAAGGAAAAAACAGAAGGTTTGTGGCTAGGTTGTAACGTTGGTAAAAAAAGAAACACCAGGTAATATTAAGTGGACATCTAATCATGTAAAAGTATTAGGGTTTTATTTTGGAAATACTGATGTGTGTAATGAAAATTGGGATGTTAAAATTTAGAAGTTGCAAAATGTTTTGGCTATGTGGTCTCACCGGAATTTGTCTTTTACAGGTAGGATGGTTATTATTAATTCAATTGCTAGTAGTGGAATATGGTACTTTCCTAATATTATTCATATGCCATCATGGGTGTCTGATAAGATAGAAAAGCTTCTTATTGACTTTTTCTGGAGCTATAAGAGCCACCTGGTGGCCAAAGATATCATCATACTACCTAGGAATAATGGTGGACAAAATCTGGTGTCCATCAAAAATAAGATTATTGCACAGAGAATCACATGGATATCCAAAGTATTAAACATGGATCACAAATGTCGCATTTTAGCAGAGTATTTTATTGGTTTGCACAGATGCACCTCATTGGGAAAAAACATATTAAGATGTAGCTATAATGTTACTTATAAGAATTGTCGAGATCAACCAGTTGTGTATCGGGAAATGTTGGACTCTTGGTATAAATTGAAAGTAACGTATAAGATCCAACCTATGAACAAAACTGCAATTTTTGATCAATTATTGTTTCTGAATGATGAGATTATTAATGATTCTGGTGAAAAGCTCTTCCTTAAAGAATTGATTGAAAATGGATGTTGTAAAATAAAACACATTTGGAATAGACATATCGGATATTTCCACAGGTTCGATGAGGTATCCCCACTGTAAAAAATTAAACCGGATGGTAAAATCGAAAAGATGTACGAGGAATTAATAAAAATATTGATTCAGATTGGGTTAATATTTTAAGGTGTGGAAGGGACTCCGATTATATGTCTGATTTCGTGATTAATCAGGGGAAAGATGAAATATCTATTTCAAATTTTTCTGTTAAATTGTTGTATGGCATTTTGCTCATGATGAATTCTCCAGCTTGTATGGTGAAATGGCGGAACATTTTTAATAACGTTTTGGAAACAAAACATGTCTTTAGCAGATGTTATTTTAAACTTACCGGTAGTGACAGTTTACACTTGGATATTAACTGGAAGTCGTTACATTTTGCTCTGCCAACAAAGGATTTTTTAAAGGAATGTAAAATATTATCAGATGATTTATGTGATGTATGTTTAAGACAAGAAACAAATTTGCACATATTTTATGACTGTTCAGTAGCTTTAAGATTTTGGAAAGAGATTAATTACATATTTAACAGAGTTGCTGAGGAAACTGTTACTTTAAATCTATTTACTGTATGTTTTGGATTTAACCATGGACAGGGAGATTTTTCAGAGGTATGCATTAAGCTTTTAGATTTCCTTCTTGTTTCGGGTAAATACATACTGTGGAAATGTAGAAATATGAGACTGTACAATAATGATGTGAATAATGTTATTTTGTTTAAAACGTTAATCACCAGTAGGTTAAAAGAAGAGCACTTAAAATTTATAGACCTTGGACAGAAAAGAGCTTTTGTGGATTTGTGGTGCAATGTGTTCAGTAGATGATGATTATGAGTTGCATGTTAATATTGGACCTTTTTTTTAATTTTGGGGGGGGGGGGGGCGTTACTGTTAAATGATGGTTGATATATTGTTGAAGGTGTGGTTTAAATTTAGTATTTGTTTGTATACTTGCATGTGAAATTTCGTATATGAAGGTTAATATGGATTGCTATCAGACTTTATAATTGTGTATTTATATATATCCTGATTTTAATAAACAATATAAAAAAAAGGTATGATGAATAACTTAAATCATAAATCTAATTTTTTTAAAAGCTTTTAAAAAAACTTTCTTGTCAATATTAACCAAAGATAACCTGAAATCTAAATGTCTAGTGGCATGATGTAATAGATGCTGATAAACTGGTGCCAGGCTAGATGTAACAGCATAACACAGCTAACATATATGGTAAAATGACTCAATTCAATCTCCAAAATTCAGCCAAAAATCATTCATGTGGAACCATTAATGACAATTATTATAAGAATTATTGTAGGGATTATTCTTGTAAAATATTAAACAAACTGGCTTCAGTGGCATCAGTCGAAGAATGTTTCACAGGTTTATAACTCATATAGGAAGACACAGCAAACTGGCTAAGTTCAGCTTCCCGTAACTCTGCCAAACAGCACTGAACCAAAACCATTTGAACAAACTTGAATTATCAACATCTGAGGATAATTAATGTGTAAGATTTAAGAATTTGGCCCAGTGGTTTTTGAGAAGAAGATCTTTGTAGCCACTGAGCTAAAAAGGGCTGTTATGGCATATGACTAAATTCAGCTTCCCATAACTTAGCCAGAAGTCACTGAAAAGAGACCATTTGAAAAAACTTGAGAAAGCACTACCCTAGGATCATTTCTGTGCAATATTAAACATTTTGGCCATATGGTTTCAGAGAAGAAGTTTTTTGTAGCCCTCAGTGTGATACAGGCACTGATGACCCCGTACAAAAAAGGCCGATGCAGGTGGCGCCACCAATACCTCAATTTCAGATATGACCTATGTGACCAACATTGGCATAAAATTTGGTGATGATAGCTCCAGCCCTTTCTGAGATTTAAATTTTAATATGATTTTTTGACAGTTATCAAAGTTCAACCTCCTGTAACTCGACCAAAAATCTCCGAAAAGGAACCATTCGAACAAACTTGAGAAAGATTGTTCCAGGGATCATTTCTGTGAAATATTGGACAATTTGGCTGGACATTTTCGGAGACGAAGAGTTTTAAAACTTTTAAAGCTTTTTCCCTATAAAATCTAAGAAAATGCAGTTAGAAAAAAATAAACAAAATCTGATATAGTTTTTTGGATGACTGATTATTTGCAAAAATTTTGTGATGCTAGCTCCAGCCGTTTTTGAGATAGCTATGGTTAACGTACAGACGACGCACGACACACAACGGACGTCGCCGCCGCACCATCGCATAAGCTCACAGGTTCGCTAAAAAGGACAGACAGACTGTTAGACAAAAAAAGCTGATAATATATTTTAATATTTTAAAGTTTTTCATCTGTAATATTACACATCTGCATACATAAGTTGCTTTCAAATTTCAGACTTTAATAGCTTAAATCCATACACATAGAGCATATGAAAGTTATTTCAACAGTGCTTAAAGGAAAAATTTCATAATTAATATATATATTTAATGATAATTGAGAGAAGATGGACAGACAGAGCTGATCACTTTATGTTCCATTCTCCTGAGGCAAGAATATGTTTCAATTGGATCTTAATTTTTTCTAATTTATTTTTCAATTTAAAATAATTGTACACATTTGCAATAATAACTAATGTCCCAGTGCAAAGGTGATGGTGAGGTGCAAAGGATCAATGACAGCCGGGAGGGGGGGGGGGGTGATGGTGGGATTAACAACATTTTTGCATATACATTCAGGGCAAACAAAGCCTGATCTCCAATTCTGCTGAGGCTAAAAAACAAGTGACCCATGGGTCATGACGCTCAGCTGACTGGGAAGAGATTCACAAAAGGAAATTTTATCACCAGAATGGTAGTATATACCCATTCAACTGAAGCATCAAACAGATTAACCAACAGGTCAAGATTTAGTCTATATTTATATATCTCAAAAATAGAGAAAAATGTGTAAACTTTTAAAACTAGAATACGGGTAACCGACAAGTGACTACATGTATCTGCCAAAATCGGATAGTGAGGCATGGATTGAGTGGCAAGGGGAAATAGAGTGAGGTATGTTGCATATTAGCATGGATGTCTGCAGCCTAAATGTGTATGTAGGTTGTGCCACCTACCACAAATCCAGAAATCTGTCCAAGTTGTATACACCTGCAAAATTTTAGGCAGAAAAGTCAAACCACTACATGTATATGAGCGATTTTTGCCCATGGCAGACAAACAGACAAACACCGTGCAAAAATCTTTGCAGGTAACCCCTCCAGTTTTGTGTATGATAAAGACCTATGTGAGATCTAAACACATGCACAATTTTGGCCCAATCGGTCAAATGGTTCCTGAGATATGAGCTTGGATGTGTCAAGCGTTAACTAGAATGTAGGTGGCTCCACCTGTCATAAAATCAAGAAAGCTGTCCACGATGTATAAACCTGCAAAATTTTAGGCAGTTATGTCGAACCACTACAGAGAAATGAGTAATTTTAGGCCACGGCAGACTAACAGACAGACGCTGTGCAAACATTGTTACAGGTGGCGCCACCATTTTTTGTGTATGTTACAGAGCTATCAAAGGGCTACATTTGTATAAATTTTATTTCCTGATCGGTCAAACGGTTCCCGAGATATAAGCTTGGATGTCATCAGCGTGAACGTGAACATAGGTGGCGCCACCTGTCATAAAATCAAGAAAGCTATCCTGGATGTATACACATGACGAATTTCAGGTGAATTAGTCAATTCACTGCAGAGATATGAGTGATTTTAACCCAAGGCAGATGAACAGATGGACACTGTGCAAACATGGTTACAGGTGGCACCACCATTTTTTGTGTATGTTATAAAGCAATCCAAGGGCTACATTTGTATCAATTTTATTTCCTGATCGGTCAAACGGTTCCCGAGATATGAGGGTTTATGAGTGGAAACAGACCCACAAATGGACACTGGATAGAGAGGAAAGGTCAGAGGTCAATGCAAATTGGTTAGGCACCAGTTCACATGTGACCCGATAATAGGTGTAAGTTTGGGAAAAATCGGTCCAATAGTCTCTGAGGTGCTCTCTGGAAACGAACGTCGCTACGGCGGAGGAACTCGGTCAAAAACATAGTATCCGCAAAACTTCGTTTTGGCGGATACAAAGATACAGGTGGCTCCACCAGTCTGCAGAAACTAATAAAAACACTTAATGGTCAATATCCATGCAAAAAATCATGGTGATCTCTGCATTAGTTGTTCAGATACTTCAGTTTTTGTATCAAATTGTCCATTATTCTGAGGGATACTTCGGAGTCCTATAGCTTGAAGGATATGGGTAACAGAGACCTAATTTCAAGTTTCCACAGGCACCTTTCATGGGCCTCCTTGCATGACAAGAATGAAGATTCTAGGTCCAGTTGTTGCGATTTGTATCCTGTTGACAGATAACCACATCTTTAAAGGTCTCAAAAAAAAGAAAAAAATTCGTAAAAATTTGAAAAAAAAATAGAGGTGGCACACCCAGTCTGCAGAAACTGATGGAACAGCTCATGATCAATATGTATGCCGAAAATCATGACCATCAGTGTTGTAGTTATTGAAATACTGCAGTTTTTGTATCAAATTTTCCATTATTCATGGGGGGGGGGGGTATTTTGGACCCATACAGCTTAAAGAATATGGGTAACAGAGACCTAATTTCAAGTTTCCATGGAGACTTTTCATGGGTCTCCCTGTGTGTCAAGAATGAAGATTCTTGGTCCAGTTTTTATGATTTGTGCCCTGTTAACAGATGTTCATATCTTTATAGGTCTCAAAAATACAGAAAAATTTCGTAAAAAAAAACGAACAAATACAGGTGGTGGCACCAGTCTGCAGAAACTTATGAAACACTCCATGATCAATATCCATGCAAACAATTATGGTTATCTCTGCATTAGTTGTTCAGATACTTTAGCTTTTGGATCAAATTTTCCATTATTCTGAGCTGTACTTTGGAGTGCCATAGCTCAAAGGATATGGGTAACAGAGACCAAATTTCAGATTTCCATGGAGACTTATCATGGGTCTCCCTGTGTGTCAAGAACGAAGATTCTAGGTCCAGTCGTTACGATTTGTACCTTGTTGACAGATAACTACATCCTTAAAGGTCTCAAAAATGGAGACAACAATTCGTGAACATTGAAAAATACAGGTGGCGCCACCAGTCTGCACAAACTGATGAAACATCTCATGATCAATATGTATGTCGAAAATCATGACCATCAGTGATGTAGTTAATGAGATATTGAAGTTTTTGTATGAAATTTTTGACTATTCTGGGGGGTAATTTTGGGCCCCATAGCTCGTAGGATATGGGTAACAGAGACATAATTTCTGGTTTCCATGGAGACTTTTCATAGGTCTCTCAGTCTGTCGAAAATGAAGATTCTAGGTCCAGTCGTTACGATTTGTGCCACGCTAACAGATGACAGCATCCTCAAAGGTCTCAAAAATAGAGGAAAAAATCGTAAAAAATCAAACAGTACAGGTGGCGCCACCAGTCTGCAGGAACTGATCAAACATCTCATGATCCATATGTATGCCAAAAATGAAGACCATCAGTGATGTAGTTATTGAGATATTGAAGTTTTTGTATGAAATTTTTTACTACTCTGGGGGGTACTTTGGGGCCCGATAGCTCAAAGGATATGGGTAACAGAGACCTAATTTCTGGTTTCCAAGGAGATTTTTCATGGACCTCTCAGTGTGTCAAGAATTAAGTTTTCTTAGTCCAGTCTTTATGATTTGTGCCTTGTTAACAGATGTTCACATTTTTAAAGGTCTCAAAAATAGAGAAAAAAATTCGTAAAAAATCGAAAAATACAGGTGGCGCCACCAGTCTGCAGGAAGTGATGTAACATCTCATAATCAATATGTATGCCAAAAATCATGACCATCAGTCAAGTAGTTAATGAGATATTGAAGTTTTTGTATGAAATTTTTTACTTTTCTGGGGGGTACTTTGGGGCCACATAGCTCGAAGGATATTGGTAACAGAGACCAAATTTCAGGTTTCCATGGAGACTTATCATGGGTCTCCCTGTGTGTCAAGAACGAAGATTCTAGGTCCAGTCGTTACGATTTGTACCCTGTTGACAGATAACTACATCCTTAAAGGTCTCAAAAATGGAGAAAACAATTCGTGAACATTGAAAATACAGGTGGCGCCACCAGTCTGCACAAACTGATGAAACATCTCATGATCAATATGTATGTCGAAAATCATGACCATCAGTGATGTAGTTAATGAGATATTGAAGTTTTTGTATGAAATTTTTGACTATTCTGGGGGGTAATTTTGGGCCCCATAGCTCGTAGGATATGGGTAACAGAGACCTAATTTCTGGTTTCCATGGAGACTTTTCATAGGTCTCTCAGTCTGTCGAAAATGAAGATTCTAGGTCCAGTCGTTACGATTTGTGCCACGCTAACAGATGACAGCATCCTCAAAGGTCTCAAAAATAGAGGAAAAAATCGTAAAAAATCAAACAGTACAGGTGGCGCCACCAGTCTGCAGGAACTGATCGAACATCTCATGATCAATATGTATGCCAAAAATGAAGACCATCAGTGATGTAGTTATTGAGATATTGAAGTTTTTGTATGAAATTTTTTACTATTCTGGGGGGTACTTTGGGGCCCGATAGCTCAAAAGATATGGGTAACAGAGACCTAATTTCTGGTTTCCAAGGAGATTTTTCATGGACCTCTCAGTGTGTCAAGAATTAAGATTCTAAGTCCAGTCTTTATGATTTGTGCCTTGTTAACAGATGTTCACATTTTTAAAGGTCTCAAAAATAGAGAAAAAAATTCGTAAAAAATCGAAAAATACAGGTGGCGCCACCCGTCTGCAGGAAGTGATGTTACATCTCATGATCAATATGTATGCCAAAAATCATGACCATCAGTCAAGTAGTTAATGAGATATTGAAGTTTTTGTATGAAATTCTTAACTTTTCTGGGGGGTACTTTGGGGCCACATAGCTCGAAGGATATGGGTAACAGAGACCAAATTTCAGGTTTCCATGGAGACTTATCATGGGTCTCCCTGTGTGTCAAGAACGAAGATTCTAGGTCCAGTCGTTACGATTTGTACCCTGTTGACAGATAACTACATCCTTAAAGGTCTCAAAAATGGAGAAAACAATTCGTGAACATTGAAAAATACAGGTGGCGCCCCAAGTCTGCACAAACTGATGAAACATCTCATGATCAATATGTATGTCGAAAATCATGACCATCAGTGATGTAGTTAATGAGATATTGAAGTTTTTGTATGAAATTTTTGACTATTCTGGGGGGTAATTTTGGGCCCCATAGCTCGTAGGATATGGGTAACAGAGACCTAATTTCTGGTTTCCATGGAGACTTTTCATAGGTCTCTCAGTCTGTCGAAAATGAAGATTCTAGGTCCAGTCGTTACGATTTGTGCCACGCTAACAGATGACAGCATCCTCAAAGGTCTCAAAAATAGAGGAAAAAATCGTAAAAAATCAAACAGTACAGGTGGCGCCACCAGTCTGCAGGAACTGATCGAACATCTCATGATCCATATGTATGCCAAAAATGAAGACCATCAGTGATGTAGTTATTAAGATATTGAAGTTTTTGTATGAAATTTTTTACTATTCTGGGGGGTACTTTGGGGCCCGATAGCTCAAAAGATATGGGTAACAGAGACCTAATTTCTGGTTTCCAAGGAGATTTTACATGGACCTCTCAGTGTGTCAAGAATTAAGATTCTAAGTCCAGTCTTTATGATTTGTGCCTTGTTAACAGATGTTCACATTTTTAAAGGTCTCAAAAATAGAGAAAAAAATTCGTAAAAAATCGAAAAATACAGGTGGCACCACCAGTCTGCAGGAAGTGATGTAACATCTCATGATCAATATGTATGCCAAAAATCATGACCATCAGTCAAGTAGTTAATGAGATATTGAAGTTTTTGTATGAAATTTTTGACTTTTCTGGGGGGTACTTTGGGGCCCCATAGCTCGAAGGATATGGGTAACAGAGACCTAATTTCTGGTTTCCAAGGAGATTTTTTATGGACCTCTCAGAATCCCAAGTTACAAGGTTCTAGGTCCAGCGGTTACGATTTGTGCCTGGTTAACGGACGGACAGACGGGCAGACGGACAGACGGACAGACGGACGACGGACAAAGAGTGATCGCTATAGCTCAGATGACTTTCAGTCAGCTGAGCTAATAATAAACACATGTTTGTATTAGATCCTCATTTTTTTATTTTAAGTTTAATTTGTATACATTTCCAATATAACATATATTTCTGAATATAAACATTGATTCATAATTCTAAATTGCATCATCATAAATCTCAATCTTATCATATAACACCACATCATGCATACAATTGTATATTTATATATTCATGAGGGGGGGTGTGTGATATGAGAACAATTGTACACCTGTCACGGCAGGTGATCTCCCCCAGTGACTGTAACAAATCAGGAACACTGGCATAGCTGACTTCCAGTGACCTGAAGTGGCCTACCTGCATCTGTAACAAAGCAAGTGACTACAATAGAGCCTCAAGATAAAATTCAATAACTAGCCTAATTTTGAACCTTTTATTTTCAAATTTCAGATTTAAACAAATTAAATACTTATGTTTGCATGCTGTGAAAATTAAATCAACAGTACTCAAAGCAAAAAAAACATGGATTGGTCAAAGTTGGGTAAAATTTAAGGTGCTGATTTTATGTTTATGCTAATAACTTATACAATTTACAAAATACAGACCTAATTTTGGGTATACAATTGAATCTTAATTAAACAAAGTTATATACTTGAAAAAAATTCTCTAGCTTCAATAATTTTCATGTATCATGAGTAAATATTTGTTTGGGCCCATAACTTAAAACAATTACGCAATACTGACATCATTTATGGCATGTGCATAGCCAATGAATAGAAAAATATGTATATTATATATGATCAAAGTCAGATCAGTGGTTTTGATATTAGGCAGTCCTGAAGTGTAACAATGGGTTTTTTAATGGAAAAATGAAGTTTTTCATTAACAGCTTGAAGGAATTAAGTCCTAGTGACCAAATTCTTGGCACGGTAGGGAATTTTGGAGACATCTAACTGTATGCCAAAATTTAAGGAACTTAAGAGCTGAACCTGGGGAGCTGAGCTCTAGCAAACTGCATAACACTAGCTTGATGTAAACAATATGTGACATGGTGCTTGAAAACTTGAATAAAATATACAGTTTTTGATCAACTGGTTTCAAATTTTTTATGTTAACAGTTGAAATGCTAACAAAAACATGCTTAGAAAATTAAATCCACAGCAGTTACAGGAAAAAAATTTTCCATGGTCAAAGTTGGGCAAAATTTAAGGTACCAATTTTTTCTTTTTGCTAATATTTTAAAAAATTTAAAAGATTTTGTGCTAATATTGAGTTACAATTAAATTTTGATTAATAAAATTTATATTACTGGAAAAAATTTGCTTAGCTTTAACAAGTTTTGTGGTAAGTGATCAAATTTCTTTCCTGATTATTTAAAAAATGCATTATGTTTGGGCCCATAACTTTTTTAAATTATAAAATACATACCTAATTTCTGGCATGTACATAGGAACTATAGAGAGGATTATTTATGGTAAATATGAGGAAAAACAGATGAGTGGTTTTGATATTAGCAGTCCTGAAGTGTGAAAATAGAATTTTAATAAAAAATTGAGGTTTTTCCTTAATTTCCCAAAAGAACGAAGTCGCAAAGACTCAGTTTTCGGCTTGGTAGGAGATCTTGGGGACATCTAACATTATGCTGAATTTTGGATTCCTAGGTCTTATGGTTTCAAAACGTGCCACATCTACGGACGGACGGACGGCAAGACAGACGGACGGACGACGGACAATGGACCACGACTATAGCTCAGATGACTTTTAGTCAGCTGAGCTAACTAGGGACCAATTGGTCTCGACGCTCAGCTGAATTTGTCTAAAAGGGTATTTTTATAGAAATTTTTCAGAATGACAGTCCTGTGACCTTAACCAATGCCCTTGTGACCAAAAAAAATCTTAGAACTTAATATCCTTGAACTTGCAGCATTAGGATTATTGTAACAATCTTTTAAAAAGTGACCTTGACCTCTGACCAGATAATCTCAAATTCTACAGGTTTCCTCACTTTGGGCAAGTAAGCCATGTGTGAACGTTGGAAAGTTCAGGATGAAAAGTTTGATGTACAGTGCATTTACAATCTTTTTAAAGATGTGGCTTCTGAGACTCAACTAAGATCCTTGGACCCTGAAAATTAAAATGAATTTACATATGTGGTTGGTCATTATTAAATCAAGTTGGAAGCCAGATTGTCTATCCAAAGCAGAATTATCATCCATAAACTAATTTGTGAATGGATGGGCCCTGTGACCTTGGACCTATGGCCCAAAAATCAAACAGAATCTTCCCCTAGTGGCAGGTCAGCAATATCTTGAAGATGAAAGGTTTGTGATGAAAAGTTTGGCTTCAAATGCATACACATTCCTTTTAAACAAATGGGCCCTGTGACCTTGACCTTTGGACCCCAAAAATCGACATGGTTCTTACTTTAGTGGTGGCCATTTATAAGTAGTTTGAAACCAATATGTCAAACTAAACTTGAGTTATCATCTGGAAACCAATTTGTGAACAGATGGCCCATGTGACCTTGACCTTTGACCTTGTGACCCCTAATTAATTTATGCTCTCCCCATACTGGCAAGTCCGCTAAATGTGCAAGATGGAAAGTTTATTTTGGGATGAAAAGCTTGGTTTAAAATGCAGCCATAATCTTTTTTATTGAGTCCTGTGAACTTGACCATTGACCTCATGTAACTCGGCCAAAAATCACTGAACTTAAACCATTCGAACAAACTTTAGAGAGATTATTCCAGGAATCATTTCTGTGGAATATTGGACAATTTTGCTGAACAGTTTTGGAGAAGAAGATTTTTTAAGCTTTTTTAGCTTTTTCCCTATAAAATCTAAGAAAATGCAGTTAGCCAAAAATAAGCGAAATCTGATAGAGTTTGTTAGATGACTAATTTTTTGCATAAAATTTTGTGATGCTAGCTCCTGCCGTTTTCAAGATAGTTATTGTACAGACGACGGGCGATGGCTGCCGGACGACAGACGACGCCACACAATTGCATAAGCTCACAGGTTTGCTAACAATTATTGCATAACACTTGGTAGGGGGAGGGGAGGGTAGGTGGGGGGGTGGGGAGGGTGCTATGAGAATAACTGTACACCGGTGACCCCTGCTCCAGGGTGAACCATTACGAATCAGGTGAGCAGAGCGAGCTGCACTGAATGACCTCCAGTGACCAAAATGGGCTGCTTGACAATGCAAGTGAACACAATAAGAGCCTCCAAAAAAATTCAATAACTAGTCTAATTTTGGAGCTTTTAATTTCAATTTTCAGATTTGAACAGATTGAATTCTTATGTGTGTAGGCTGTGAAAATAAAATCCACAGTACTTACAGGGAAAAAAATGTGCCATGCTCAAAGTTGGCCAAAATTGAAGGTACTCTTTTTATAATTATGCTCATAACTTAACATATTTGCAAAGTTCATATCTTATTTTGGGTATACTATTGAATCTTGATTTAATAAAAGTTATATCCCTGAAAAAAGGCTCTAGCTTAAACCATTCTCATGTTAAGTGAGTAATTATCTCTCCTGATTTTTTACAAAGTGCATGTACAGGCCCATTACTTCAAGAAACTAGAATACGGGTAGTCAACAAGCGACTATGTGTATCCGCCGAAACCAGAGTGGAACGGGTGAAGTGAGGCATGAATTGAGTGCCAAGGGGAAATAGATAGAGGCGTGTTACTTATTAAGCATGGATGTCTGCAGATAAGTCAAACCACTGCCGAGATATGAGTGATTTTATCCCATGGCAGACAAACAGACGGACTATGTGCAAAAATGGTTGCAGGTGGCCCCATTAGTTTTGTGTATGATAAAGAGCTATGCACAATTTTGGGAGAATACATCAAACCAGTCCTGAGATATAAGTCTGGACGTCTGAAGCCTGAACATAAATGTAGGTGAAGCCACCTGTCATAAAATCAAGAAAGCTATCCAGGATGAATACACATGCAAAATTTCAGGTGGATAAGTCCATTCACTCCAGAGATTTGAGTGATTTTATCCCAAGTTAGATGAACAGATGGACGCTATGCAAAAATTGTTGCAGGTGACGCCACCACTTTTAGTGTATGTTATCAAGGTATCCATGGGCTACATTTGTGCAATCTTTTTTCCTGATTGGTCATACGAGATGGAAGATATGTGGGTTAATGTGTTAAACAGACGCACAGATGGACGCACTGGAGAGAGGAAAGGTCAGAGGTCAATGCAAAATATTTTGGCACCAGTTCACATGTGACCTGATTATGGTGTAAAGTTTCGGAAAAATCTGTCCAGTGGTGTCAGAGTTCTATTCCGGAAACGAACGCCGCAGCAGCGGAACCCTGTCAAAAATATAGCATCCGCAAAACTTTGTTTTGGCGGATACAATTATACCATACTGACCTAATTTTAAGTATGTACATAGGAAATATATATAGAGGAATATTTATTTTAAATATGATCAAAAACATATAAACAGTTTTGATATTAGGTAGTCTTTAAGTGTAATAATGAGTTTTAAATTGATATTTGGGGTTTTACAGTCGCAGTGACCTTATTTCAGATGTAATAGGAGAACTCTTATATCAAATTTTGGATTCATAAGTCCTAAAGTTTCAAAACATGCCCACCAAACAGCCAGATTGAAAGACGACGGACAAAGGATCATGGCTATAGCTCAGATAACTTATAATCAGCTGAGCTAAAAATGCATAACAAAATTTGATAAAATACAGGTGGCACCACCAGTCTTCCGGAACTGATGAAACACTCTGATCAATAATCATGGGAAGAATCATGGCAATCAATGCATTAGCTTTTCAGATATTGGAGCTTTTGTATCAAATTTTAATTATTCTGGTGGTACTTGTAAGCCCAATAGCTCAGAGAATATAGGTTGCAGTGACCTCATTATAGGTTTCTAAGGAGATTTTTTATGGACCTTCATGGATATTCAGTGAGAATTTTCTAGGTCCTGCGGTTACAATAGGTGCCCTATTAACAGAAAACCAGCAGGCTGGCCGGACAAAGAGAGATCGCTATAGCTAAGATGGCTTTCAGTCAGCTGAGCTTAAAGTTAACAAAATTCTGATATAATTCCTAATATACATTTAAGCTTTATTAAATAAAGTTAAATTCTTGAAAAAAGTCTCTTGCTTCAACAGTTACAATGTTAAGTGTCAAAATATATTTCTTGCTCTTTTGATCAGGGTTGGGGCCAGGTACATGCAAAAGTTCCTAGGTACAGGTACAGGTACTTGCAAAATGGTCAGGTACAGGTACAGGTACAGCATTATTGTAAAGTACCTAGGTACAGGTACAGGTACTTAAGTAAGTACCTAGGTACAGGTACAGGTACATTTTAAAGATATTTGAACTAATGATAATTGCATAAATTTCTTGTAGATATGCGATAATAAGTTGTAATAGTATGGCTGAATATATCATTAAAAGTTTAAATTATAGCTTTTTATGTCATCATGAAAAAAAACGAGCCAGCTGCAAATGTAAAGGATCGCCTTTAGTAAATGTGATAAGTTAATGAAGCTGATGAAGGTTACAAAGTTAGTAATACAGAAATATAAAACTTTCATTCATATACTCAAATATGATGTCACTTTTTCAAATCAAGTTTTGAGTTTTTAGAGTAATGTTTTAAAGTCAAAAAGTCTTGAAGCACCACACACTCTTTTAAAATAAAGAGGCTTGACAGCTTGACTGAAAGGGAAAATCTTATAATCAGTTTTTATAGATTAACTTCATGATATGAACAATAATACAGACATAATTAGAAGTAACAATAAACATGTTCATTGCAGTTAGTCACACTGAGGAATGTTTTGAGAATTAAGAGCACCTGCATTTGATGCTTGAGCAGGGACTTTTTTTCTGTGAAATGGAATGTTCTGCTTTTTTTGGCATATTATCACTAGCAGATAAAATACTTGAATAAAGCTTTAGAAACCAGATTGTAAAAGCTTCAGATTAGTCCTTCATTTATTCCACTTTGTTCATTAATGTGGTGTGCACCCGGTGAGACGCATCCCGATAAGACGTATGTCCCAACTTACCGTGCGATAAAACGCAGGGCGGCAGGACCCACTATATAAACAATGACGAGTGGCCGGTAGGATGCACTCCATAAACATCGCCCCGTCACCAATTAGGCGTGTCGTGCTGCGGGACCCGGCGTGTTTACCTCCTGCCCGTCTACGTCTCTCTTTCAAAAGTGTATTTTTATGACTAAAACTATGCTAAGTGAACCCTGCGTGTATACTTTCTGCCCGTCTACGTGTCTCTTTCATAAGTGTATTTTTTATGACTAAAACTACACTAAACGAACCCTGCGTGTATACTTTCTGCCCGTCTACATCTCTCTTTCATAAGTGTATTTTTTATGACTAAAACTACGCTAAACGAACCCTGCGTGTATATACTTTCTGCCCGTCTACGTCTCTCTTTCATAAGTGTATTTTTTATGGCTAAATCTACGCTAAACGAAGCCTGCGTGTATACTTTCTGCCCGTCTAGTGGTCTCTTTCATAAGTGTATTTTTTATGGCTAAATCTACGCTAAACGAAGCCTGCGTGTATACTTTCTGCCCGTCTAGGTGTCTCTTTCATAAGTGGCTAAATCTACGCTAAACGAACCCTCCTGAGTAACACCTATGATCGTCACCACAGCTGAGTCTGTGAGTTCATCTGGAGTCAATCAGTAGTAAGCCACAAACATTAATTATAAGTCATTAATGATAATTCCCTTCCTTCTTCGCTCCGTCCATCCTTCTTTCTTCCCTTCGTTACCTGATTCTTTCTTTCTTTCTTTCTTTCTTTCAGTCTTTCATTCTTTCTTTCAGTCTTTCTTTCTTTCTTTCAGTCTTTCTTTCAGTCTTTCATTTTTTCAGCCTTTCTTTCTTTCAGTCTTTCTTTCTTTCAGCCTTTCTTTCTTTCAGTCTTTCTTTCTTTCTTTCAATCAGTTTTTCTTTTCAGCCTTTCTTTCTTTCAGTCTTTCTATCTTTCTTTCAGTCTTTCCTTCATCCTTCCCTTAAATAATACTCTAATTAACAATAAAATTACTAAATATTTTGTCAAACTTCAGTTAAGGAACACAACGATGTAAGTGCATGAGGGTAATATAGTAATAATGGATAACACAGATATACTAGGCATTAACGTGTGCTGATCTGACGTATGTTGCATCGATCACAGAGCTTAATGATTTCCCAAAGTGACCGAGAGAGGGTTTACTAAGGAAAGTAGAATTAACTATTATTACATAGTCTTTTTGTTTTAGTACGTGTAAAGTTTAGACAGTCAGACAAGTGATACATGTACTCTTATTTTAACAATACGTCCGATCGGGATACGCTTCAGTGGGTACGTCCCGGCGGCCTACGTCCCAAAAATCTGCGTCTCACCGGCCTGTAGTCATTAATGTAACTTGAATTATCATTCCTTGTTTCACAATCCAAGTGTTTCACAGATTAAATGTTATCATTACAATTAGGTTTTTAATTTGGAATGCCAGTGTTTCATAGTCCAGTGCACAAGGTTCATGTAACATCAGGATAAGAGTTAATTAGTATGTGTCTAAACTCTCAAGGTGCCAGGAAAGGTGAATTGATTAACAAACTGTCTGGCATTAATTAGATTGTGTATTCACCATTTGGCTTTGACTGGTAAAGAACTGAGATGCCTACTTTTATGTTTTAATGCGTATGTGTTATGTTATATGTGCCTAATGTATGATCTGCTATAGAAATGTTGATGTCAATTATGAATGTTGAACATGTAAATATATGCTTTCCGGTTACTAAAGCAGGCAGTCAGTATCTGGACTTCATCAGATGCAAGTTATTATAATAAACAAGTAAACTACAACAGTTCTTGTGGATTCAATTTTACCACATACAACACAGCATCAGGAGGAACAAAAATCTACACGGCGATAGTTGGTGGGAATCACTGAGCTGATCCTGGACTCTCACAGGGTAGTGCTCTACCAAGAAAGAAACTGCTAATTCCCTGAAACACATCCATATGAACATTCAAGTGGATCTGGACCAACTTGTCCAGTAAAGCTACTAGAGTGAGTAATTTACTAAAAAATATGTTCTTAAAGGAACAAAGGGCAGAACTTTGGTGGGACCCTCCTCCACCTTGGCAAAATGATAGGAGATTGCCAGATCTGTAACAATATCAGTTCTACCAATGTAAAGAAAAAAATTCCTGGAAGAAGCATTAATGGATAACCTTGATGAAAAAAAAAAATCATCATGTAAAACCAAAGACCCTGAATTAACCACAGCTTATCGAATACAGCAAGCTACATGAACGAACTTCGTCAATATAATAAAAGGAAAAACTGCAGCTGATTAAGTGAAATTTTAAGAAGAAATACATACAGCATATCAACTAGCAGAATGAGAAAGTGTCATCTATGATACATGATGGACCATAACAGCAAGTCACCATGGTATATATATAAATATATTTATTGATGAAGTATGAATTATACATTCTGAAAAATAACTGGGTAATTGAAAGATCTGGGATCAAGTAAAGAATGGATGACAAGCATGTATAAACTACTGAAGAAGAGGTCAATGTAAAAATTGAGAAAGTGAGATATATAGCAAACCAGGTGAGTGCGTGATACATAAGAGGTTACCGGGTGAGTCTGGTGTGGGCAATTCACAGATCAGGCGAGTGCGCCCACGAGCCTGATCTGTGAATTACCCACACCAGACGAACCCGGTAACTTCTCATGTGTCACGCACAAACCTGGTTTGGTATTTATCACCCCACATGAATGTGTTTTTATCTGCGAGAATGTGTTTTTATTTCAGTAAATTCAAAATTTTAAGTGGGACTATTTCTTAATAGTAAGAATATAATGGAATTTCGTTGATACCCAACATATATTACAAGATTAGTATTCCTACACCCATGTGCATATAATTACACCGAACTAAAGTGATCCATATAAACCATAGGAATTTTAAATCTTAATTAAGTCCTCCCTAACTCTATAAAAGAGTTGATTTTCAGTTTGAATGTAAGGATGTAATTATCACTCACTAGCTTCAATCATATGTTTAAATAATAAGAAAATAATAAGAAGGACTATGTTTCTTGGTAGTAAATGTATTTTAAAAGGAATTTCATTGATGCCCTACACCCACGGTGCGATTCTTCCACACACAGAGTTCCATTTAAACCATAAGAATAACTAAATGTGTAACCCTCTATACTGGAACCAAAAATTGTCCAGAGGAACTCTCGTACTTGTATGATGCTGGGCCGAGAAGGTGAGGTAAAAAATTAATGAGAAAGTGTGCTGGGCTTAAGCTAAAACAAGTGTTTTCAAATGGTGAGATCAAAAAATCAACAGACTTACATCATGAGCACAAACCCAGGTTGCTAAGCGTCCTTGACAACATGAGAACCTGAACGAAACAACTACAATAAAAAAACTTGTGTTTACATGATTTGACAATCAGTGCTAAGCTAACTGTCATGAGTACATGTATGTATGGACGTTAAAAAATACTTTATTTAGTGAGGTTTCTCAATTTAAGTGGAGAAGACGTTTGTAAATATTTTATTCAGTATATATATATATATATATATACAAGTTACAATAATGTTCTTATAATATGTTTAAAAATATAATAACATTAAAGACTAAAAATGGTAAATTGAACGGTTACAGTTGTGAAATATTACATTATATCCTGTCATAACTATTAAAACATTTTCTTTAATTTGGACGTACTTTGACCAAACTGTACAACTTATAGTAAAAGTATAATTAAAAGTCAAAGAGACTATTGATATATATGACTAGATGAAAAAACTGCCGGCAATGCCGGCTTTATTTAATAATGCCGGAAATTGAGCTACTTCCAAATAATATAATGACCTGTATATTAAATTTCTTAAAACTACATTAAAATTTTACAGAAATTTATTACGATTACATACATTTTCTGCCAAGTCACATTAAAATTTCAGTATTATCCATTTCTTAATGAATCTAGACCATCCAAGAAATATTCAGGTAGGCCTATAGAAGATCATTTGGACAACATTTTCTGCCATCTGAAGTTTCTGCTAGGTGCAGGGTAGGTATATGTCGTGGAACAGCAGGCAACATATTCCATGGTGTCAAGCTATATCAGTATATGTATGTTAAAGGGGGCCCGTAATTATTTAGTTCCTTTCTTTTTCTTTTTTTTTTTATTTTAGTGTATCCTTACGTACATAGAGAATTTTTTGTGAAAATATATTTTATCCATCCCAAAACTCCTTGTCCGCATGTATTGTTCGCTAATAATATTTTATTTAAAAAAATATTACAGTTTGGTTTAAAGTAAATATACAGATATTCTGCTTATCTTGTGTAAAGAGATAAAATATATCATGTAAAAAATTATTTACTTTACGGCTCTTTTGCGAAATTTATGCTGATGGACCGATTGACTGCTGCAGTGCTTGAAAGAACATTTATCCATGGAACACTGTCCGAACACATTCCATGTCATGGCTGCGTGGTGTTTGTGAGACAATGTGCATGACATCACAATGATTGGTCGCGCGTCACCTTCAATGGACTGACATCATCAGTTTGCCTGGCTTGTTATTCAAGCCAAAGAGTGCATCAATCATATTAGGCCTACACTCTTTGTTCTGGCAGTGAAAAAGTAGTTCATGCTGTAACCTGTTTTGTCATATTTTAAATTATTGATCTCTTACAAAATCAAAGCAAGGTGAGGTTTTATTCTTTAGCACCTGCAATCTTTGGACCAGACAGGTTTACACTGCTTCACCTGTATAAAAAATTATCCCGGAAAAACTAGCGGACACCGGCACTGGGGCAGACGTTACGTCGATACTTCCAAGACTACTGGGTGAAAAGTGTTGAGAAAACAAGGGACCTATGGGTCACTGTGCTCAGCTGAAGTTAACCTTGAAGGTAAAAATCTAAAATAATATCAAATGGAGATAAAGTGTAAGAGGAAGAGGTAATAAAGGCCATGGTTGGTTTATATGATTGGTTTGTATTGATGAGCAAGAAATTGTTGCAAATAATATTTTGTGACCTGACCATGTGTTTCCTAATGTTGAAACTGAAGCATGTGAGCAGTTTGTGAACAAATGATCTGTACAGTTACCATGACCATTAGTTGGCTTTTCGATTAACTGTTGACATTTCAGTAGTTTACACATTTGTTCAATCGAATCTTTTTTTTTTGTATAATATATATTATTAAATATGTTTTTTTTATGAAATGTATACAGTTGAAATATAACTAATTAACAACATAAAACATGGCAAACAAAGCCTGATCTCAAATTCTGCTGATGCAGGAAAATAATGAACAAATGTTTGTAATAAATCCTCATTTTTTTATCACATCAATTTTTTTTTTTTAATTTAAGTTTATATTTCTATACATTTTCAATATAACATATATATCTGAATATAAAAGTTGATTCATAATTCTCAATTGCATCATCATAAATCTCAATCTTGTCAGATAACACCACATCATGCATACAAATGTTTATTTATTTTTTACCACAAAAATATATCTTTTAAATCTGCAAAACAATAAATATCTAAAAAAAATACTTGAATTTAGATTTTATAATTTTTAATTGTGTCTTTATTTATCCATAATGTGCTTCATATTTTATCATAATTTAAGCATACTGATGGGTTCCATTATGATTGGTAAAATCATTTAAAAGAAAAATGATTTCTTTAAAAATGCTACATTACACAACATTGCATCTTCTGGATTACACCTTGAATTACTTTTTCAAGGAAAGTTTTTGCATATCAGAGTGGAAGCAGCATTACAATTAAGGAGATACAGTGAAAACAATAACAATACTGCATAACACTTGGTGGGTTGTGTTTGCGGGGGGGGGGGGGGGGGGGGGTCATTGGGGTGGTGATATGAGAATAACTGTACACCTGTCACAGCAGGGGATCTCCCCCAGTGACTGTAACAAATCAGAAACTCTGGCATAGCTGACTTCCAGTGACCTGGAGTGGGACCCTGCATCTGTAATCTGTAAACAAAGCAAATGACTACAATAGAGCCTCAAGAAAAAAATCAATAACTAGCTTAATTTTCAAGCTTTTACTTCCAAATTTCAGATTTAAACAAATTAAATATTTATGTTCACATGCTGTGAAAATTAAATCAATGGTGCTTACAGGAAAAAAACGTGCCATGGTCAAAGTTGGGCAAAATTTAAGGTCCTGATTTTATTTTTATGCTAATTACTTAAAAAATTTACAAAATTCAGATCTAATTTTGGGTAAACAATTGAATCTTAATTAAACATAGTTATATACTTGGGAAAACAGACTCTAGTTTCAAAATTTTTCATGTTAAGTGAGTAAATATTTTTCCTGATTTTTTACAAAGTCCATTATGTTTGGGCCCATAACTTAAAGAATTTATACTTAACAGACTTAATTTCTGGCATGTACATAGGAACTATATAGAAGAATATTTATGGTAAATATGAGGAAAAACAGATGAGTGGTTTTGATATTAGGCAGTCCTGAAGTGTGAAAATAGGATTTTAATAAAAAAATTG
The DNA here is from genome assembly GCA_026874595.1 of Sipunculus nudus. Lineage (NCBI taxonomy): Eukaryota > Metazoa > Annelida > Sipuncula > Golfingiida > Sipunculidae > Sipunculus > Sipunculus nudus. The sequence goes on along the minus strand of CM049310.1, from coordinate 64,669,558 downwards.
AGGTTTTTCCTTAATTTCTCAAAGGAACGAAGTCGCAGAGACCCAGTTTTCGGCTTGGTAGGAGATCTTGGGAACATCTAACATTATGCTGAATTTTGGATTCCTAGGTCTTACGGTTTCAAAACGTGCCACATCTACGGACGGACGGACGGACGGACGGACGGACAGACGGACGGACGACGGACAATGGACCACGACTATAGCTCAGATGACTAATAGTCAGCTGAGCTAAAAATAGTTCCGACACTAGCATGGTATGGAAAGTAGTTTCGACACTAGCATGGTATGGAATGCCATACCAGGTTAGTTTGAAATCCTTGTATTTGCCCTTGTATCAGGTGACTACATGTGCAGTTGGGGTGATAAAAAATGAAGGAAAGATCATATTTAAATATGTATAGATTAATGGAAGTGTGAAGTAATAAATCAGCAAAAGAAACAACTAATTTAACTGCACAGGGTGCAGATACTTCAAGATGCCAATGTTAGCTTGTACTTTCACTGTTCTATATATATAACAATGGGTTCATTCATTTCATGTGTACTGCTCTTGAATTTCCTTTTACCTTTCCATTACACATTTTGGATTCATTAAGTGCACCATATATTTAGGTTAAAATTAAGGTAAAATGCTTAATTCTTTAGTAGTTACACCATATCATCTGTCTCATCATCATGCCCTGCGTTATGGGAAATAGAACAAAGAGAGGGGCAAAGTTGGCATCAATCACTCTCTTTCTATATAAAAAAAATACTAAAAAATGGTTAAGTATGTACACATGACATTATACTAGTTAAATTTAGATAATGAAGAAACAAAAAAGTTTAAGTAAGACTGCTGTGATGTGAAAAAGAAGTGACAATTATGTTTTAAGAATACCAAGTGTTGCCGTGCCTCATTCCTTTTGATGTTTTAACTGGTATTTTTATAAATTTGATATTTTATGCTGTTAAGATTTCATATATATTTATATCCTACAATGAAGCTGTACAATGTTGTTTTACGTGATAATATTCCTATATGAATTTTGTTTCATTAAGTGTACTTTAATAAATTTTATATTTGATCAAATATGATTCTCACATCATTCAAGGTTAAGTAGTTTCATTTCTTATATACTTCAATATGGTGTGTTTTCTATAATTTACTGATAATTATATTTATGTTTAATGTTTAATGTACAAAGGATATTTTATATTTTCAAGTGTGAAAAAAAATCATGGTATTATTAAGTAAACTGATTTGAAAACATGAATTCTGTGCTCAGTGTATAAAGATCTTTTTCTTATGGTATCATGCTGTAATCTGAACATTAGCTCTGTAATGATGTCACATGTTTATTGTTATACGTCAGTTTAACTATACTTTTTCTGTGTTTCATGATGATATTTCAAAATAACTATAAAGGTGTAATAACCAAGTTGTAGTCAACCAAGTACTTGGTTACTCTTTGCAAGTATTTGTTACCTTCATAAGAAATTCTTTATACATTAAAACTAGGTTAATTGACTCGGAGCGTCAATTTTACAAAGGAAGGGCAACTATCACTAGCGGATAAAATACTTGAATAAAGCTTTAGAAACCAGATTGTAAAAGCTTCAGATTAGTCCTTCATTTATTCCACTTTGTTCATTAATGTTACTTGAATTATCATTCCTTGTTTCACAATCCAAGTGTTTCACAGATTAAATGATATCATTACAATTAGGTTTATAATTTGGAATGCCAGTGTTTCATAGTCCAGTGCACAAGGTTCATGTAACATCAGGATAAGAGTAAATTAGTATGCGTCTAAACTCTCAAGGTGCCAGGAAAGGTGAATTGATTAACAAACTGTCTGGCATTAATTAGATTGTGTATTCACCATTTGGCTTTGACAGGTAAAGAACTGAGATGCCTACTTTCATGTATTAATGCGTATGTGTTATGTAATATGTGCCTTGTATGATCTGCTATAGAAATGTTGATGTCAATTATGAATGTTGAACATGTATATATATGCTTTCCGGTTACTAAAGCAGGAAGTCAGCAGTCAGTATCTGGACTTCATCAGATGCAAGTTATTATAATAAACAAGTAAACTACAACAGAGTTCTTTTGGATTCAATTTTACCACATACAACACAGCATCAGGAGGAACAAAAATCTACACAGCGATAATATGTTGAGAGTTCAGTTACACGATATGTACCTTCTTCACTTTATCCTTCACCAATGCTCTTTGTATACTAGGCAACAAGTATCTACATGGGGCATGTGAGCAACACTGTCCATATCCTTTTCTCTCTACCCTTTATATCTGATAATGCCACAATGAACTTCTTGTATAGATGCTGGAGGTAGCCAGGTCAGCATGCTATAAGCCATAGCCCAGTCAACTTTAAAGGCTGCTTAGATAAAAGCTTAGTAATTACCCCTGCCTGGATAAGGGTGACAGCTCATAACACTTACTTGACACAACCTGATGTTCATTTCCAGTACCATTACCTGTAATCCTCATAACTGTGAATTGTGCACCTAGGTACAAGTACTATTACCTGGCCCCAACCCTGTTCTGTGTCTACATTGCATGGGCATGAGGGCAGCCCTGTTCCTATCCTTAGTCAGTTGCCTGATACTTGTGCTGATAATGTCACAATGAACTTCCTGTTCAGAGGCTGGAGGTTGACCAGCTTGCTAGCCCCACTAGCTACAAAGGCAGCAGGGATGAATGCTTTGTAATTACCCCTGCCTGAGATAAGTAACTGTCCTGACAGGAGTGACAGCTTTTGTATTTTTGCTTTTTCCAATTTGTATATGTGTTAATTTGAAGGCCAGTGACTTTGAATATACAGGTATAATACTTATGATATTTTACTTATGGATTGTAGAGAGAAAGAAAACAATATGTTATAATGACAAGAAAACCCCTGTTATTTTGAGTGTTATATATTGTTTATACAATTTATGGATAATAATTTTACATTTCAAATCCTCTCACTTAATGTAGGAGGACTAAGGAATTATGTAAAAAGAAGACAAATTTTCAATTGGATGGTGAAACATCAGTCACATAAAGGAGTCTTGTTTTTTACAAGAGTGTCATTGTGTAAAACAAGATGAAAATGTTTGGTCAAAACAATGGCGAGGTGAAATGTATCTTTCTTTTGGTAATACAAAGTCATGCGGAGTAAGTATTCTTATTGGAAAAAATGTTGATTTCATGGAGCTTAGTAAAACTAAAGATGATAAAGGTAGATATATGATAGTGGAATGTGAAATTGAAGGGTTGCACGGTATCCTGGTAAACACGTATGCACCAAATTTTGAAAGTCAACAAATTAAATTTTACGAAACTGTCTCTCAGCAAATAGATAAAATTCTCAGGGATTCATACGTGGAAGTTTTATGGGGAGGAGATTTTAATGTACACCTCACTGAACAAGATGCTGATGGAGGAAGGTTAAGTGTTAAACATAATTCAGTTAATAAGATTGTTAATATAATGGAAGCATTAAATCTGTGTGATGTATGGCATATAAAACATGATTCTGTAAAAGCTTATACTTGGCGCTCAACCACACCCTTTATTCAGAGGAGACTTGATTATTTTTTGGTGTCAGATACCCTACTATGTTATGTTTCAAGTTGTGAAATTATACCGAGTGTTAACACGGACCATTCAGCAGTGGTGCTGAAAGTTGATATAGCCAAAGAAACAAAATCGGGACCTGCACACTGGTGTATGAATAATGATTTGCTAAATGACACAGATTATATAAAAAATGTGAAAAGTAAAATAAATGAATGGAAAGAAGAGGTAAATACGTTAACAGCCCAAGGTATATGGGAATATTTGAAATATAAGATAAGGGAATACACCATCAAATACAGTAAAGCTAAAGCTAAAAATCGTAAAGAATATGGTGTAAACTTGGAAATGAAGGTATCTGAAATGGAAGGGGCTATACAGAGTGAAGGGAATCCTGAATCACAGGAGTTATATTGTGAATTAAAAAAAAACTGCAAGAATACTATGATAATGTTACCAGAGGCATTATTGTTAGATCTAGGGCACAGTGGTTACAAGAAGGTGAAAGGGGTACAAAATATTTCCTTAACCTGGAAAAACGTAATAAAAATAGGTCTACAATACGCATATTGTCATATAAGGGAAGAGATATAGCAAATCAAACAGAAATTATGAGATGTATTAGGGAATCCTTTATAGAAAAGTATAAGAAGAAATCAGTGAGTAACAAATCAGAGTTGACACACTTTTTTCAGAATCTCCCTGTGTTTGAAAGCAAATTAAAACAGACAGAGACACAGACATGTGGCAAGCTTATTACAAAAACTGAAGTGTTTGCATGTTTAAAGGGAATGAAAAATAATAAAACACCTGGAAATGATGGGCTGACAAAAGTTTTACATAGCATTATTTAGTGAACTGGGGGTACGGACAAAAGCCCTCCCTGACAAAAGCCCCCCCGGTCGAAAGCCCCCCGGACAAAAGCCCCCCCGGTCAAAAGCCCCCCTACCTTAATGATAAAGAGGACAAAAGCCCCCCCCCCAAAAAAAATGTTTTTTTAAATAACTATTAAAGGTAACTTTGAGTCCCTTGAAGTAATGAATCAATTTATATTACCAATATATAAGGTAACTACACAAACAATTCTGTAAATTTTATTTATCACTGGTGAAAACCTGCAAGAGTGCAGAAGTAATACTGTGCAATAGTAACTAATGAGTCCCTTGATGTCAACTCAGCAGTAGTTAACATATATGTATATATACACAGTTAAAGAATCTAGAGCTTTATAATGAAGCCACTCCTTCAATAATCATTCAGGTGAAACAGGTCCTGTGAAACTGTCCCATGGGAGTGGTTTCCTAATTAACAGATAATTGAGACCATTTATGTTGTTATTAGTATCAGTTTTAGTACCCTATCAATTTACTAGTGTGGGTCAGGTAATTATGTAAAGTATAGATTGATATTTCTATTGTTAACTATAAGATATATTGTAAGTATGAATTTTGAATGTAATTAAATAATTATATGAGATAACACATATTGTTTGTATTTACATTATATATTCAAAGATATAGATATCAATATATTGGAGGGGGGCTTTTGTCCTCTTTATCATTAAGGTAGGGGGGCTTTTGACCGGGGGGGCTTTTGTCCGGGGGGGCTTAATACCGGGGGGGCTTTTCACCGGGGGGGCTTTTGACCTACATCCAGTGAACTGGGACAATGTCTTACTGATTGTTTGAATGAAAGTTTTGATACTGGTTCACTAATAACTTCTCAGAAACAAGCACTTGTGAAACTAATACCTAAACGAGGTAAGGATTTAAAGCATTTAAATGCCTGGAGACCTATCAGTTTCTTAATGTCGATGTTAAGATACTGAGTAAAGTTTTAGTTATGAGAATAGAAAAACATCTTTCAAATATAATAAAGCCGGATCAGTATGCTTTTGTCAAAGGGAGATATATAGGAGAAACTATCAGACTAATATGGGATGTTTTACACTAAACTGATGTGGAAAACAAGCCTGGAATTATATTTGTAGCAGACCTTGAAGCTGCCTTTGACAGTGTAGAACATGACTTTTTATTTGCAACATTGAAATATTTTGGTTTTGATAATAATTTTATTAGGTGGGTCAATATTTTACACCATGATATGCAAAGTTCAGTTTTAAACAATGGTTATACAACTGGTTATTTCAACTTAGATAGAGGAACCCGGCAGGGAGACCCTCTGGCTCAATATTTGTTCATAATGGCTATAGAAATATTGGCAATAATTAGAAATGATAGAATTATTCATGGAATTCAAATTGGAAATACTGTGGTGAAAATGTGCATGTTTGCAGATGATACTACTATATTTGTTAAAAACACTGATTCATTGGACAAGGTTCTTTCTGTTATCAAACATTTTGAATATTTTCATCACTTAAGTTAAATCTACCAAAATCTGAGGCTGCATATATTGGATCAAAGAAGAAATTTGTGAATGATGTGTATAATTTAAGGTGGATAGACTTGACAAAATCATGTATGAAAATACTTGGAATCTGGTTTTCATAAAATAAAGATATTGTACATAAAGAAAATTTTAAGAGAGTTGAAAATAGTTTACAATCTACATTATCATTATGGAAATGTAGAAACCTCACATTATATGGCAGAGCAGATTTGTGATTTCATCTGGAGAGCTAAAAAGCCCAAGGTAAAATACAAAACAGTCATTGGAAAAATTTAAAATGGAGGAATAAACATACCTGATGTTGCCTGTAAAATTAAGACACAGAGAGTAATGTGGGCAAAGCGCCTCATTGAACCTAAAAGTTCGGTAATCAAGGAGATATTAAATTATAAACTAAAGAATATAGGAGGTTTAACATGCATGGGAAGTAATTTTGATGTCACAGTACTGCCAAATAGGTTGCCAAAGTTTTATAGAAAATGTTTTGAAGACTGGTCGACTTATGTATCTGTGGAACCCAACAAACCAGATGCTGTAATATATCAGTGCCTGTGGAACAACAAATATATAAAGATTAAATCAAAAGCAGTGTATAATAAACAGTTGCATAGCATGGGTTTATATTATATTCAAGACATGATTGATGAAAAAGGAACCTGGAAGACCTGGAATGCCATTAAGCAAGGTCATATTGATGTTAAATTTATAGATTACATGTATTGTATGTCACTGAGACAAGCTATTCCGAAACAGTGGAAAAAATGTATTCTAAATCATAAGGTTGAAAAAAACTATTCAAATATGGAAACAATCATAACTATTGGAGGACAAGCAACACTGAATAGTCTGAAATCCCGAATGATATATGATACACTTGTAGAAAATATATGGGAAAAGCCCACAGCCCAAGAAAGGTGGAATATTATAAACAGTGAGAATAATATTGAAATTAGATGGGAAAATGCATATCAAGCTATATATAAAATAACTTTAGATACATACCTTAGAGAATTTCAGTATAAGATATTGCACAATTATATACCTCTGAATGAGCAGCTGTTTAAATGGAAGATAAAAGAAACTTCTCGATGTTCATTTTGTTTCAATGATCACGAAAATATTGTACATTTATTTTTTGAATGTATGGTCAGTAGGAATTTTTATTTCAAAATAAAGGCATGGTTGCAAGATTATGAATTATATCTCCCAGCCATATCACTTATGGAAATATTGTATGGTATCATACCAGATGATGATAAAAACAGGCTGCAAAATCAGATTCTGTTACTGTATAAATATGTCCTCTACAAGCACAGAGAGGAAAATAGTTCTTCCTTGTTTGCAGTGTTTAAAAGCAGGTTAAGAGATACAGAAAGGGTTGAGAGTTACATTGCAAATAGCAAAGGAATATTTTATAATCATTTAAAGAAATGGGGTAAATTAGTTGATGTTTTGAAAATTTCTGACTGAGATTTCCTTATACAAGTATTATCATGGCCATGGGTAAATGGTGTCTGTTCTTTTTTATGCGTTCATGTTGTTTATCTTTATAATATCTTCTGTGTAGGAACACAGAACCGACCACAGAATATGTTATGTTTGTAAAATTACATGTAAACAACACGTCTTTGTAAAAAAAAAAAAAAAAGGAGTGACAGCTTTTTTCATGCAATTGACCCAAGCCTGGTGTCCATTTCCAGTATCACATTTGTACCTTAAGTACCTTATACCAGGTACAGGTACTTTAGTTCCAGGTACAGGTACAGGTACAAGGTACTTCCTACTCATGAAAGCCAGGTACAAGTACAGGTACAGGTACTCTGAATTGTGTACCTAGGTACAGGTACAGGTACAAGTACCTGGCCCCAACCCTGGTTTTGATAAGGTACATTAAATGTTCTGATTCATAACCGTAACAAATTATATTATACTGACCTAATTTTTTTAGCTCACACAGGAATTATAGAGGAATCTATGCCAAATATAAACAAAACAACACCTGGGGTTTTAATATAAGTCACTCTTAAGTTGCAACAACAGGTTTTTACTGGATAATTGATGTTTTTTCTTGATTACTCAAAGGAATGCAGCCATAAAGACCCAGATTTTGGTTTGGTTGGAGACCTTACAGACATGTAACTTGATGCTGAATTTTGGATTTGTAGGTCTAACTGGTTTCAAAACAGGGCCTGTTAACAGCCGGCCAGTCAAATGACAGATAAAGGACCATCACTATAGCTCAGATGACATACCGTAAAATCTCCACTTAAAACCGCACTTCCGATTAAAACCGCACCCAGACTTCGCCAAAATTCCAGGTGAGACACCGCGAGAGGCTCAAATACTAAGAACCCCCCTTTAAAACCGCACCAACTTTTGCTACGGAATGATTTGACAAAAGACACAATCAAGCTATCATCTAGAAATGAACAGGCGTAGGTTGCTACTCTGCCATTCCTGTCCACATTAAAATTCCTTGGGCATATTATTTAAACACATCATAACACTTTTTTTTGCAGGGTCACTCAAGCATGAAGTTTGGGAAGACGTAAGGGCCGATGAACCTCTGCCTGTTTATACAGATTTTATATTCCGTGCCGTATTCTTGTTTACTACCGATTTGTCATTATATTTTGGAAAAAAAATATTCTGCTGATCCATTTCAAGTCACTGTATATTTTAATTCTAAAAGTAATATTTTGAAATCTTAATTTTTGATGAAAATTCCATTTTCTGGATTTACTCGGAAGATTCAAATCATTTTCATACCGGTTACTTCGGTATTATCATCGTCACATCGTACGTTGACATCGCTCCATATCACAATTTGCTGGTGCGTTTGAAAACATTGCTGGTCTACTTAACTAAATATCAAAGTAACTGAAGTTACCTTGTCGAGATACGCACGTAAAGGAAACATGACGCTTGAAAACGAGTGATTTTAAGGTAAAATTAAAGTGGCCAGTCCGGCTAAGCAAGTTTTTTCCTGAAGAAAGTTTTGTGTGGGGAGCCATTTTGTCAAGGCAGTGTTCGTGCAAGGCACGATGGGACAAAATAGGTGGCTGTTCTGTTTACCACCCACAGTGTACAGCCATTCAAAATATTCTTGGCAGAATACCAGGGCGTTTCAGCACATGGCGGCACTCAAACTTGATTTTAAAATGATTGTCTGCCATTGTGTGACTCTTTACGATGTCAGCCTTTTATTCATTTTACATTTGAAACAAATAATCATTGCTAAATAATGCCGCAAATGGGTTTAAAGTAGGCTTTTATTTCAATTTTGCTTGACCATGCCCAACGAAGTGGGCCGCTGTGTGTTACAGCAGGGTTGTTGTAAACGTACTATTTGGTGACAATTACCAAGATTTTATAACAAGTTATATATCACACAAAAACTAATCAGCAATATTTAATCTATAAATAACAAATAATCGTAAATAACACATTTACACACGGCTGCTATGCATGCGAGACTGCTGCTGAGAACGGCCTTCGAAAGTTGCGATATTATCGCCCACTCGCCGGCCCAAAAACGATGTCTGTCAGGAAGATATTCAGGAAACCCTTCTAGTATAAACCGCACAGTGCTTTCAGGAAATCAACCCGATTTCAAGATTTTGAATTTCTTGATTAAATCGCGGTTTTAAGTGGAGATTTTACGGTAGTTAGCGGAGTTAAAAACAGAGAAGTGGTTTTTATATGAGGCAGTCCTGAAATGTAACAAAAGGCTTTTACCTGAAAACAGAGGTTTTCCCTTAATTTCTTTAAGGAACAAAGTTGCAGTAACACAGTTTCAGGAAGGTAGGTGAACTTATGGACATCTTACAGTATTTAAAATTTGGGATTCATAGGTCCAACAGTTTTAAAACATGCCCTGTTAATGGCCAGCCAGACCACCCGATGGACGACAGACAAAGGACCACCACTATAGCTCAGATAACCTTATATTCAGCTGAGTAAAAATGGAGGTTTTCCTTAGTTTCTCCAAGGAATTGCATTTCAGTGAACCAGTTTTGGGTTTGGTAGGAGAACTTATAGATATCTGACAGTATGCTGAAATTCATATTTGTAGGTCCAATGGTGTGAAAATGTGCTGGTCTGGTAGATGGAAGGCAAGATGGACTAAAGGTAAGAGGCCCAGATAACTGACAAAGGAGCTAAAAACACACAAAAATGTAAGCAACTTGCAGAACATAGGTCATAGGGACCCATTTATGGTTTGCAATGAGATTTACCATGGACCATCCTGGATATTAAGTTAGAGATTCCTAGAGATGGACTAAGGGTGATTACTGACCATAGCTTATCTGAGCTAAAAATATGTTCTTAAATTATTTAATAACTAAGATCAAATTTACCTTCATGAAGTCGCCAGCATTTTCTATTATTCCAATCACACCATACAGCTGACAAAGTTGATGCAGAACCTTTTGGACAGGAGCACTTCCTCCAACATTATCAAGTGTCTCGGAAAAAGTTTTCATTGTGAAGAAGTGACAGTGAGCCTGCAATAACAAAGCAAAATAGCCCAAGGACGAAAAGCTCACCTGTGAATTTTTCCCATGTGATAATGTAATGTGAAACCAAAACCTTTTTATTTCATACAAGAAACTTCTTGAAATCTTAAAAGTTCATTTCAACTGCTAAGCCTGCAAAGAATTACAGAATATATGGCGTTCAGGCATAAATGTCCTATATTGAACAGTTTGCAAACTTGGCATGCCTACTATCAGGCATAATCTCCTATATTTTCAACAGTTCGCAATTTATGCTATGTTGAGAATTCACAAATAGATCTATGAGAATTTTTAAGTAATTGCTGTACTGTCTTAGGAATATGTAAACAGCAGTACCTGCTGTGAGGGGACAGCAGCATGAACAGACACCTGCAATGTACTGACACAAGTCCATTGTCCTGACATTTCCCATTGAAACTGACTCTCTTGAGTGGACACCAGCTAAACACAGACAGGGACAGTTATGTTTGGTCTAAATTTCTGTCATAAGCAGACACCTGAGCCCGATATATCAGGAGTAACCAGTCGCCCAACAAATTTGTACTTGCTTAGCAGCTCTTCAGGGTGCTTGCCATGCCATGATCAGAATTGCATAATATTTAGATATATTCATAATCTTATGTAAACCAGGGAATTCACATGACTGATTCCACCAAAGAGCATAAAGATTAGTTGAACCGTGTCTTTCCATTATATAAACATGCATGACGGACAAGAGATTAGCACTGGGCAAACTTTGGTCACCAATTCAAAGCTGAACTTCAGTAGTGCATTTTAAAATATGGACAATAAATTTGATATTTATAACTCTTACTGGTGCAAAAGACCGCATGTCAAAATTCTGATTAACAACAAGTGGCCATGGGCCATGACGCTCGGCTGAATTCAAGGAGCCTTGAACAATTCAAGAAGCCTTGAACAAGGGCAAAAAGACTCCCAGAGTGCTTAAAATCATGCATTTTGCCAATAGCCCTGTGATCTAGGTTACAGTGACCTTATTCTACATGCAGCTGCTACCATTTGTGCCTACCTGACTAACTGAGTGTTAAAATCAAGTTCTTTCACCTACCTTGCAGAACCTCAGGGACCTCCCTGAAAGTCATGTTTGAGGATTTTAGGCCAAATGAATACAATATGTGCCCTATCTGACTCACTTGGTGCTTAAAAATCATGTTTTCTCCCCATATTTGCAAAATACAGGTAACCATGACCTAATTTCTAAATTCCAAGTATATTTTATGAAACTCTAAAGATGTCAAGTTAGAAGATTCTATGTCCAACACTCATGATTTTTGCCCTGTTAATGGACAATCACTTCATTTGAAGTTCTCAAAAATAGACATAAAAATGTGTAAAAAATTTGAAACTAAAGTGCAGTAATAGATATATGTCTCCCCACTATGGGCCATCCCAATACATTAGGGGTAAAATATGTAATATCTCAAAACAATGAATCTAGATTTCAGCAGATTAGACCTTGAAGGTAAAGGTCACCGCTTCTCGAACTCTGATGACATTTAGGCAGTGTCAAATTTTAAGAAAAAATCTTCAGTACTAGCTTCTACAGTTATGGGGGTCACAATAAGCCTAGAATTTCATGAATTTGATCTTGAAGATGAAGGTCAAGGTCACAGGATTTTGAACACCTCCAAGCTTTTGGTAGAAACAATGAGTGTTTCAAATTTTGGAGGAAACTATGCAGCCCTTCAAAAGTTATTACGTTCACAAGACAAAAACTATCATTTGGCTGATTTGATCTTAAAGATAAAGGTCAAGGTCAACAGGTTTCAAACTTGTCCAAGGACTTGGTAGGAACAATTGGTGTAGCAAACTTGAGGACAAAATGTGGAATAACTCAAAAGTTATTGGGTTCACAAAAATTTCACATTTCGGCAGATTTGACCTTGAAAATTAAATTTAAGGTCACTTGGTTTGGAACTCCTCCAAGAACTCGGTCAGAACAATAGGTGTACCGAATTTGGGAGCAAAATGTGGAATACTTCAAAAGTTATGGGGTTCACAAAAACTTCACATTTTGGCAGATTTGACCTTGAAGATGAAGGTCAAGGTCACTGTTTTTTTTTAACTTCTCCGGGATTTCAGTATGAACAATTGAGTGTTTCAAATTTTGGCAGAATATATGCAAAAAGTTATTGCTTTCACAAGCTATCCGACAAATGATGATGACAATGGCACTGAAAACAACATCCCTCCCCTGGAAGGGGGGGGGGGACACAACAATACAGGTAGCATCACCAGTCTGCAGACACAAATGATACCCCCCCCCCCCATGATGAATATGCTTGCAAAGAATCATGGCAATCAAGCACTGAACATTTTGAACCCATGTTCATGCACCAATTACAATACAAAAATGATTGTAGGTGGCACCACCAGTCTTGTGTACAAGAAACCCATCAATGATGTATGGGCATGCAAAATTTTAGGTTGATATTTTAAATCACTCCTGAGGAAAAAGCAGGAGCATACACTGCAAAAATTATTGTATGTGGCGCCATCTGTCTTGCATATGACTAAGCTATCTGAGATGTACACACGTGCCCAATTTCAGACTGATATATCATATTCCTCCAGTCCTGAAAAATTAGCAGGGACATACACTGTGCAAAAATTATTGAAGGTTGCGCCACCAGTCTTGTATACGATGAAGCTATCCGATATGTATAAATATGCACAATTTCAATCGCTCCTGAGAAATAAGCAGGTACATACACTGTGCAAAAGTCATTTAAGGTGGCAACACCTTAGTCTCTTGAGTCTGGTGCACTGGGGTGACCAGGATTAGGTGAGAAAGGCAGTTGCCCAGAGTGAACCGAAACAAATTGCTAGCTGCAACTACTGCAATGAGTCAACTCTTGACCTGCAGCTGGCTGCACTGAATGAACTTTTGACCTGTTGCATCATCTGATACAGTTGGCAGTCTGCCAAAGCTATAAATAGATCCAGAATGACCTTTGGCCCGTTGCCAAATCTGAAATTTTTGGCAGTCTGCCAAGCTATTTATAGATACAGACACAATCCTGTCCTGTTGGTGAATCTGTTTTTACGTGCTGACAGATTTTGGCTACAATGCTTTTTATCAAGCTGACATTTCCATAAGATTTTTTTAACCAAAATGTTATGAATAATAAAAAATGTAGTCCTTTCATTGTTAAAGATCCAATTATCTGCCAACAATCATTTAAGTAATTTAAACAAGGTCTCTTATTAATCATTTTTGTGCAATGATAAAGAAGTTGAAACAACAGTTTTGCAGAAAAAGACTTTTGCAGTCCTCAGTTTGTAATAGGCTTACTAATGGCCACAAAACCAACTTCAGCTTCTATGACTCTATCAACATGTGATCCAGTGGTCATGACACTTAAGCTGACTAAGAAGACATTCACAAAAGGAAATTTTTATCATCTGAATGCCAAATTTTGTAGGTGGCATCCCCATTCAACTGAAGCATCGCTCGCAGGATATGGGTAACAGAGACCTAATGTCAGGTTTTCAGGGAGATTTTTCATGGACCTCCCTGAATATCAAGTCAGAAGATTCTAGGTGCAATGGTTATGATTTGTGCCCTGTTAATGGACAACTGCATCTTGAAGGTCTCAAAAATAATAATTTAAAAACAAGGGACCCATGGGTCACGGCGCTCAGCTGTTATATATGATAAACAAGGCCTACAGGCCTAATGCGAACCTGTGCATTGGGAAATACACCAGGTATAATGCTCCAATGCTGGACCATTACTTTTCATGTATATGAACAATGCAAGTACTAAACAATTTGAATAAGAAACAATTACACAAACATCACTGCTGAAATTCTGACATAGGTGCACACAACACTAAAAAGATTGTAGCTGGCACCACCAGTCTTGTATGCAACGAAGCTATCAGAGATCTATACATATGCCCAATTTCAGACTGATATATCAAACCCCTCCTGAGAAAAACGCAGGGACACACACTGTGCAAAAGTCATGGTAGGTGGCAACACCTGTTTTGTGAGTGAGAGAGCCATCAAAGACACATAGACAGGTCAAAATACTAGGCCAATACATCAAACTTACCCTGAGTTTGATGCATGGGGCTGACCAGGCTTAGGTGAGAAAGGCTGTTGCCCCGAGTTGAAAAATTGCTTACTCAGACTACTGCACTGAGTGAACTCATGACCTGCACCTGGCCAGACTGAGTGAACTTTTGACCTGTACCTGGCTGCACTGAGTGAACTCTTGACCTGTTGCATAATCTGACACAGTTGGCAGTCTGCCAAAGCTATAAATAGAATGCAGCTACTGCACTGAGTAAATTCCTGACCAATACCTGGCTGCACTGAGTGAACTCTTGACCTGTTGCCTAATCTGATACAGTTGGCAGTCTGCCAAAGCTATAAATAGATCGAAACTGACCTCTGGCCAAGTCTGAAATAGTAGCCACACCATTGCATAACCTCATGCAGGGGCTCTGCCCTGAGGGGCATGACACCCATGAGGTGATCACATGGTGCCCATGAGATGTTCACATGTTGCCCATGAGGTGATCACATGCCACCCATGAAGTGATCACATGCCTTGTGCTTGGCTGCACTGATTGAACTCTTGACCTAAATCTGGCTGCACTGAATGAACTCTTGATCTGTTGCCAAATCTGAAACAGTTGGCAGTTTCTCAACCTATTTAAAGATACAGACACAATCTTGGAGTATTGGTGAATCTGTTTACACATACTGAAAGACTTTGGCTAAAATGCTTTTTTTTTCAAGCTGACATATTTATAAACATTATAAAGTAGGTGGCGCCACCTGTCATAAAATCAATAAAGCTGTTAAGGATGTAAAAATGTGCAAAATTTTAGGCAAATATATCAAACCACTGCTGAGATATGAGTGATTTTATCCCAGGGCAAACAAACAGACGGAGGCTGTGCAAAAATGACTGCAGGTGGCGCTACCAGTTTTGTGTATGATAAAGGGCTATGTGAGATCTATAAACATGCAAAATTTTTGGCCCAATTGGTCAAGTGGTTCCTGAGATATGAGCTTGGATGTCTGCAGCGTATACATAAATGTAGGTGGCCCCACCTGCCACAAAATCCAGAAAGCTATCCAAGATGTATAAACCTGCAAAATTTTAGGCAGATATGTCAAACCACTGCCGAGATATGAGTGACATTATCCCACAGCAGAAAACAGACAGATGCTGTGCAAAAATGGTTGCAGGTGGCACCACCAGTTTTGCATATGTTAAAGAACTATGTGAGATCTATAAACATGCAAAATTTTTGCCAAATCAGTCAAATGGTTCCTGAGATATGAGCTTGGATGTCTGCAGCGTAAATTTGAATGTAGGTTGCACCACCTGTCTTAAAACAAGAAAGCTGTCAAGGATGTATAAAAATGCATAATTTCAAGTGAATAAGTCAAACCACTGCGGAGATATGAGTGATTTTGTTTCAAGGCAGATGAACAGATGGACGCTGTGCAAAAATAGTTGCAGGTGGCACCACCTGTTTGCGTATGATAAAGAGATGTGGGAGATCTATACACATGCAAAATTTTGGCCCAACTGGTCAAATGGTTCCAGAGATATGAGCTTGGATGTCTGCAGCTTAAACGTGATTGTAGGTGGTGCCACCTGTCATACAATCAAGAAAGCTGTCCAAGATGTATACACATGCAAAATTTCAGGTGGATAAGTCCAACCAATGCAGAGATATGAGTGTTTTTATCCCATGGCAGATAAACAGATGGACGCTGTGCAAAAATGGTGGCAGGTGGCCCCACCAATTTTATGTATGATTAAGAGATATGTGAGATCTATACACATGCAGAATTTCAGGGGGATATGTCAAACCAGTCCTGAGATATAAGCCTGAATGTCTGCAGCGTATACATAAATGTAGGTGGCGCCACCTGATACAAAATCCAGAAAGCTATCCAAGATGTATAAACCTGCAAAATTTAAGTTGGTTTATCAAACCACTGCCGAGATATGAGTGATTTTATCCCACGGCGAACAAACAGACTGTGCTAAAACGATTGCAAGTGGCGCCACCAGTTTTGCATATGATAAATTTTAGGCTGATGTATCAAATTCCTCTGTAGAAATAAGCAGGCGCATACACTGCAAAAGTCAATGTAGGTGGCACCACCTGTCTTGTAAATGAGAATACCATCAAAGACGCATAGACAGGTATCAGTCCAATACATCAAATTTCCCCCAGAGTTTGATGCACTGGGCTGACAAGGTTTAGGTAGTAAGGCAGTTGCCCCCGAGTGACCTGTGACAAATTGCTGCCTCAAGCTACTGCACTGAGTGAACTCTTGACCTGCACCTGGCTAGACTGAGTGAACATTTGACCTGTGCCTGGCTGCACTGAGTGAACTCTTGACCTGTTGCAAAATCAGACTCAGTTGGCAGTCTGCCAAAGCTATAAATGGATTGCCTCCACATGCAGCCCTAAGAGGCATGACACCCATGAGGTGATCACATGGTGCCCATGAGGTGTTCACATGTAACCCATGAGGGGATCACATGCCTTGTGCTTGGCTGCACTGACTGAACTTTTGACCTATATCTGGCTGCACTGAATGAACTCTTGATCTATGGCCAAATCTGAAACAGTTGGCAGTTTTTAACCTATTTAAATATACAGACACAATCTTAGCCTGTTGGCAAATCTGTTTACACATACTGAAAGACTTTGGCTAAAATGCATTTTTTCAAGCTGACATATTCATAAACTTTTTATCAAAATATCTAGAATAATAAAAGATGCAGTTTTTTCATAAATAAGCTGAATCCCACAACATTTGATATATGACAGATTATTGCATAAAATCTGGGGATGGTAGTTCCTGCTATTCTGAGAAATTATGGGTAAATGTACAGATGACCAATGACCACCGTACAAAAAAAGGTCAATGCAGGTGACCACCAATACCTGAATTTCATATATGGCTCATGTGACCAACACTGGCAGAAAATTTGGTGATGATAGCTCTGGCCGTTTCTGAGATTGTCATTTTAGTATGCTTTTTCAGACAGATGACTAGGTTCAACTTCCTGTAATTCGGCAAAAATTCACTGAACTTGAACCATTTGAACAAACTTGAGAGAGATGATATAAAAGATTATTTCTGTGAAATATTGAACAAACTGGCTTGACCGTTTCAGAGGAGAAGATTTTTTTTTCTCTATAAAATCTGAGAAAATGCAGATTTTTTCAGATGGCTAATTTTTTGCATTAAATTTCATGATGCTAGCTCCAGTCAATCCAATAGTATGAGTTAACGTATACCTGTGATTGTAAACACTGCCTGTTTTTAAAAAACATTCTTGTCAATATTAACTAAAGATAACCTGAAATCTAAATGTCTGTAGGCATGATGTAACGGATGCTGATAAACTGGTTCCAGGCTAGATGTATCTGCTTCACACAGCTAACATATATGGTAAAATGACTCAATTCAATCTTTATTATTCAGCCAAAATTCATTCTTTGGAACCATAAAAGACAACTAGAATACGGGTAGTCGACAAGCCACTACGTGTATCCGCCTAAATCAGAGTGGAACGGGTGAAGTGAGGCATGGATTGAGAGGCAAGGGGAAATAGAGTGAAGTGTTGCATATTAGCATGGATGTCTGCAGCCAAATTGTGTATGTAGGTTGCGCCACCTACCACAAAATTCAGAAAGCCGTCCAAGTTGTATACATATGTAAAATTTTAGGGCAGATAAGTCAAACCACTACATGTATATGAGTAATTTTTGTCCTTGGCAGACAAACAGATGGACGCTGTGCAAAAAAGGTTGCAGGTGGCGCCACCAGTTTTATGTATGATAAAGAGCTATGTGAGAACTATACACATGCTAAACTTTGGCCCAATCGGTCAAAAGGTTCCCAAGATATGAGCTTGGATATCTGCTGCATAAACTAGAATGTAGGTGGCGCCACCTGTCATAAAATAAAGAGAGCTGTTGGGGATGTATAAACCTGCAAAATTTTAGGCAGATATGTCAAACCACTGCCGAGATATGAGTGATTTTATCCCATGGCAGACAAATAGATGGGAGCTGTGCAAAAATGGCTGCAGGTGGCGCCACCAGTTTTGCATATGATTAAGAGCTATGTGAGATCTATACACATGCAAAATTTTGGCCCAATTGGTCAAACGGTTCCTGAGATATGAGCTTGGATGTCTGCAGCGTAAACGTGAATGTAGGTGGCGCCACCTGTCATAAAATCAGAAAAGCTATCCAGGATGTATATGCATGCCGAATTTCAGGTGAATTAGTCAAACCACTGTAGAGATATGAGTGATTTTAACCCAAGGCAGACGAACAGATGGACACTGTGCAAACATGGTTGCAGGTGGCGCCACCATTTTTTATGTATGTTATAAAGCTCTCCAAGGGCTACATTTGTGCAAAAAAATTTTCCTGATCGGTCAAACGGTTCCCGGGATATGTGGGTTTATGTGTGGAAACAGACGCACAAACGGACGCAGATCGCAGAGGAAAGGTCAGATGTCAAACAAAATCGGGGCACATCAGTTCACATGTGACCCAAACATAATCCCGGGGTTCTTAAATTCCGCCCAGTGGTTACAGAGGAGTTCTCCTGACACCTACGCGATGGCGGCAAGGGGGCTGAAAACATAGTATCCGCAAAAGTCTGTTTTGGCGGATACAATTAATTATTATCAGAATTATTCAGGGGATTATTCTTGTAAAATATTAAACAAATTAGCCTCAGTGGTGTCAGTCAAAAAATGTTTTGCAGGTTTATAACTCATTTGGGAAAATACAGCAAAATGGCTTAGTTAAGCTTCCCATAACTCAGCCAAAAATCACTGAACCAAAACCATTTGAACAAACTTGAATTATCAACATCTGAGGATAATTAATGTGTAAGATTTAAGAATTTGGCCCAGTGGTTTTTGAGAAGAAGATCTTTGTAGCCACTGAGCTAAAATGGGCTGTTATGGCATATGACTAAATTCAGCTTCCCATAACTCAACCAAAAGTCACTGAACTGAGACCATTTGAACAAATTTAAAATAGCACTACCCTAGGATCATTTCTGTGCGATATTATACAATTTGACCATATGGTTTCAGAGAAGAAGTTTTTTGTAGCTGTCAGTATGATATGGGCACTGATGACCCCCGTACAAAAAAATGCCGATGCAGGTGGCACCACAAATACCTCAATTTCAGATATGACTCATGTGACTAACATTAGTATAAAATTTGGTGATGATTGCTCCAGCAGTTTCTAAGATTGTAATTTTAGTATGCTTTTTTGGAGATGACTAAGTTCAACTATCTGTAACTCGGCTAAAAATCACCAAACTTAAACCATTCGAACAAACTTAAAAGAGATTGTTTCAGGGATCATTTCTGTGAAATATTGGACAATTTGGCTGAACAGTTTCAGAGAAGAAGACTTTTAACGCTTTTTTAGCTTTTTCCCTATAAAATCTAAGAAAATGCAGTTAGCCAAAAAATAAGCAAAATTCGATAGAGTTTTTTAGATGACTAAATTTTTTTTCCATAAAATTTTGTGATGCTAACTCTTGCCGTTTTTAAGATAGTATAGGTTAACGTACAGACGACGGACGACGCCACACCATCGCATAAACTCACAGGTTCGCTAAAAAGAAATCAGGAATATATGTAAAATTATTAAGGATGCATACTGAATGCAAAATTAAAATACAGATATATCTCACTGATGGCAAATTCTTGAATTAAGTTGAGTAGGGATACCGATAATTTATAATCCACGTACAGTTGTCTTTATATAGCCACAGAGAGCCGAATATTCATGATTGTAACATTGCCTGGTATGATGAATAACTTAAATCATAAATCTAAATTTTGTAAAAGCTTTTAAAAAACTTTCTTGTCAATATTAACCAAAGATAACCTGAAATCTAAATGTCTAGTGGCATGTTGTAATAGATGCTGATAAACTGGTGCAAGGCTAGATGTAACAGCATCACACAGCTAACATATAAGGTAAAATGACTCAATTCAATCTCCATTATTCAGCCAAAAATCATTCATGTGGAACCATAAATGACAATTATTATAAGAATTATTGTAGGGATTATTCTTGTAAAATATTTAACAAACTGGCTTCAGTGGCATCAGTCGAAAAACGTTTCACAGGTTTATAACTCATATAGGAAGATATAATTAACTGGCTAAGTTCAGCCTTCCCGTAACTCAGCCAAAAAGCACTGAACCAAAACCATTTGAACAAACTTGAATTATCAACATCTGAGGAAAATTAATGTGTGAGATTTAAGATTTAAGAATTTGGCCCAGTGGTTTTTGAGAAGAAGATCTGTGTAGCCACTGAGCTGAAATGGGCTGTTATGGCATATGACTAAATTCAGCTTCCCATGACTCAGCCAAAAGTCAATGAAAAGAGACAATTTGAACAAACTTCAGAAAGCACTATCAGAGGATCTGTTCTGTGCAATATTAAACATTTTGGCCATATAGTTTCAGAGAAGAAGTTTTTGCAGCCCACAGTGTGATACAGGCACTGATGACCCCGTACAAAAAAGGCTGGTGCAGGTGGCGCCACCAATACCTCAATTTCAAATATGACCTATGTGACCAACATTGGCATAAAATTTGGTGATGATAGCTCCAGCTGTTGCTGAGATTTAAACTTTAATATACTTTTTTGCACAGTTAACAAAGTTCAACCTCCTGTAATTCGGCCAAAAATCTCTTAACTGGAACCAATCAAATAAACTTGAGAAAGATTGTTCCAGGGATCATTTCGGTGAAATATAGGACAATTTGGCTGGACAGTTTTGGAGAAGAAGATTTTAAAAGCTTTTTTAGCTTTTTCCCTATAAAATCTAAGAAAATGCAGTTAGAAAAAAATAAACAAAATCTGATATAGTTTTTTGGATGACTGTTTATTTGCAAAAAAAATTGGTGATGCTAGCTCCTGCCATTTTTGAGATAGCTATGGTTAACGTACAGAAGACGCACGACACACGTCGGACGCCGCCGCACCATCGCATAAGCTCACAGGTTCGCTAAAAAAAGCTACAATTTTGGGCCTATTTCTTTCAGCTTTCTAAACTAAAAAGCTGAAATCCTCATGTGTGCATGATATGAAAATTATATCAACAGTGCTCACAGAAAACAAACGTGCCATGGTCAAAGTTGGGCAAAATTTAAGGTTCTAATTTTATATTATACTAATAACTTATAAAATATGAAAATTCAGAACTAGTTTTGTGTATTCAATTGAATCTTGATTAAATAATGATACATCCCTGACAAAAAATCTCTAGCTTCAGCAATCCTCTTGTTAAGGGAGTAAATATATTTCTTGATTTTTTACAAAGGGCATTCTGTTTGGGCCCATAACTTAAAACAATTACGCAATACTGACATCATTTCTGGCATGTGCATAGAGAATGTATAGAAAAATATGTATATTATATATGATTAAAGTCAGATAGTGGTTTTGATATTAGGCAGTCTTGAAGTGTAACAATGGGTTTTTAATGGAAAAATGAAGTTTTTCAATAATATCTCGAAGGTATTAAGTCCTAGTGACCAAATTCTTGGCATGGTAGGGGATTTTGGAGACATCTAACTGTATGCCAATTTAAGGAACTGAGAGAGGAAGCTGGGGAGCTGAGCTCTTGCAAACTGCATAACACTAGCTTGATGTGAACAATATGTTACATGGTGCTTGAAAACTTTAATAAAATCTACAATTTTTGATCAACTGGTTTCAAATATTGGTGTAAACAGACAAAATGCTAACAAAAACATGCTTTGAAAAATTAAAGCCACAGTACTTACAGGAAAAAAACGTGCCATGGTCAAAGTTGGGCAACATTTAAGGTACCAATTTTTTTATTTTTGTTAATATTTTATAAAAATTAAAA
Organism: Sipunculus nudus; assembly: GCA_026874595.1. Taxonomy (NCBI): domain Eukaryota; kingdom Metazoa; phylum Annelida; class Sipuncula; order Golfingiida; family Sipunculidae; genus Sipunculus; species Sipunculus nudus. Next base: position 64,647,108 of record CM049310.1, on the reverse strand, counting down.
AGGTTTGATCTAAATTTGGGTATACAATTTAATTTTGATTAATTAAAGTTATATTACTGGAAAAAAGTCTTTAACATGTTTTGTGTTAAGTGATCAAATATCTTTCCTGATTTTTTACAAAATGATTTATGTTTTTGCCCATAACTTTTTTAAATTATATAATACAGACATAATTTCTGGCATGTACATAGGAACTATATAGAGGAATATTTATGGTAAATATGAGGAAAAACAGATGAGTGGTTTTGATATTAGTCAGTCCTGAAGTGTGAAAATAGGTCTTTAACAAGGGACCCATGGGTCACGGCGCTCAGCTGATCCTGATTGGACTATAAATGTATCACCATTGTGATACTATATTGAGTAGATAAAGCTTAGAATATCATGGTCATGTTGGGTTTTATAAAGGAATATAATGTAATATGTGAGTAAATGATATATGAAATAACCTGACTGATGGATTAATATGGAGTAAAATATAGTGGTTTATTTTTTATTTATTTGGGAGGGGTTGAAAAAAGCAATTTATTTGAGCAAATATGAATGCAATGACAGTATGCTAAGCAGTGGTATAATGATGATAAGGCTATTTGTTGAAGGATCTATAGTGTATGGAAAACTGCATGAGTTCAATTTGACTGATAAAAGGTTATGATTAACTATACTGATGAGGGGATTTATGAATTTGTGACTGTATGACATAATATCTTGACAAGATCGGTCTTGACAAGGTGCATTATTTTGATGCCCCTCATGTCTACATATTACGCAATATTGACATAATTTCTGGCATGTACATAGGTACCTATGGACAAATGGTCAACAGTACTGAACCACCTGGAAGGTTAAAATCTTAAAAATATGAAGAAATGTAGATAATGTTTGAGAGGAAGAGGTAATCTGGGCCATGGTTGGTTTATATGATTGAAGAAAATGTTGCAAATAATATTTGAGACCTGACCATGCCTTAATTTCCATTGGTTACCTTTTTGATAAGCTGTTGACAGTTAAACAGTTTACACATTTGTCTGATGAGATCCAATTTATTTGGTAAACCTTTTTTATCAATTTTATGATATGTATACAGTTGCCATAACGTCCTCATTCCACAGGTGCAATGACTTTATGGGGGGGGGGGGGGGAGGGGTGTTGTGTTATGATCAGAGTTACAAAGCCTCTGTCTCTCTGTAGATATTTTCTTTAATTATTAAATTTTATGCTATAGCCATAGAACTATTGTTCACAGTGCCAAGGAGCAAAGCCTCAGTGGGATGAAGAAGGGGATGGTGAGAGTTACAACACCCTTGCATATACATACAGGATATGAAATTTAATTCAACATTGCTTATAAAAAAAAAGTTTATTCATGAACATTAAATATTTAAAACAGAAAGAAAGATGGAGAAACAAAGCAAATAATTTTTTTCCCCATTCTACTGAGCCAAGAAAAAATTAACAATATTTGCATTTATTCCTTTTTTTCATTACATAATTTTAATCCAAGTTTCCGAATGTTACTATAAATTTACAGTATAACATACATGTGATTGTGAATATTTCAGTTGATTCACATTTCTAAATTGCATCAACATTTATAGCTAATGTATCTAGTTTATAGTACCTGTCAACAGAATGGGATGGAGGGAGCAAGGGAGGCAATTAGGGAGAGAGAGAGAGAGAGAGAGAGAGAGAGAGAGAGAGAGAAAGAGAGAAAAAAAAGATGGAGAAAGAAAGAGAAAAAGCAGAGGAGAGAAAGAGAGAGAAAGAGACCTAGACTGCCAGAGAGAGAGAGAAAGAGAGGCTCTCTGGTAATTACTGCCTGACCCAGCCTGACCCAGACACTCACAGTGGCAGTAGGTCAGATCTGAAGGTGTTATGTAACTGCCCAGTACACTGCATTTATACTGATCTGATGCAAACAATGAAGACATGGTACCTGGAAACTTGAATAAAATCTACAGTTTTTGATCAATTGGTTTCAAATTTCAGATTTTAACAGATGAAATGTTGATGTGTACATGCTGTGAAAATTATATCCACAGCACTAACAGGAAAAATTTGAATATTTATATTTTTTTAAATGGTATCAGGAAAAAAAGAAAAGTATTCTCAGCTATAAAACTAATACATGTGGTAAAATTAATCCAAGGATCAAAACATCCAATATATCATACCAGGAGCAAACTGGAGTTGGGAATGTTTAATTTTATGAACTGAAATAAAGGACCAGCAATATAAATTTTGATTATTTAGCCAGTCTCATGTAACAACTGATACAACCATGAGTTATAAGTCAAACAAATTAAAATCTTTAATGAACACTTGTCTGAGTAATATTTTAAATTTTTGACATATTTATTTATTATTTTAATTTTGTAATAAATATAAACCAACAAGTTAAAGACCTGGAAAAGACCTGGAAATTTAGATTAATTTAATATAATCAACTGCATCCTTGTCTATCAATATTTTGCTTCATATAATCCCTAACAGTAAACAACAATTTATTTTAATTATTTATTTTTCATTTTTATGGTTGAAATGAAAAATACCCAATGGTGACTGCATGGTGTTATTTGAAATACAATTTTGGCCATCCATGGAAGATCCATAAATGATCAGTAATTGCAAGGTAATCCCCTGTAACTCATTAACTATAAATTCCTTTTGCATTTATTTTTTTAAGTTCTTATCATAAACCAAATATTAAAAAAAAAGTTTATTGTTATGTTTATGGCCTAAACAAATACTAGTGGAGGGGGTTGGACAGTTAGATCCAGTTGAAGCCACCCAAGAGCTGGCTGGCTGCAGAGTGCCTCGCTTCAAGCATGCATAATTGGCCTGAAAGGTCAATGTGGGGACATAAAAGAGGGGCTTCAGTACAGCCAAGGTGTGATATGGTCTCATAAAAACTTTCATAAAAGCTAGTTTTTGACCAATTCCTTTTATAACTTCAGAATTTAGAAGCTTAAATCCTTACCAGTGCAAGATATGAAAATTAAATCAACAGTGCTTACAGAAAACAAACGTGCCATGGTCAAAGTTGGGCAAAATTTAAGGTTCTAATTTTATATTATACTAATAACTTATAAAATATGAAAATTCAGAACTAGTTTTGTGTATTCAATTGAATCTTGATTAAATAATGATACATCCCTGACAAAAAATCTCTAGCTTCAGCAATTTTCATGTTAAGAGAGTAAATATATTTCTTGATTTTTTACAAAGTGCATTATGGTTGGGCCTAGAACTTAAAACAATTACACGATACTGACATCATTTCTGGCATATGCAAAGCAAATGTATAGAAAAATATGTATATTATATATTATCAAAGTCAGATCAGTGGTTTTGATATTAGGCAATCTTAAAGTGTAACAATGGGGTTTTAATGGAAAAATGAAGTTTTTTCTTAATATCTCGAAGGAATGCAGTCCTAGTGACCAAACTTTTAGTATGGTAGAGGATTTGGGGGACATCTAACTGTATGCAAAATTCAAGGAACTTAGAGCTGAAGCTGGGGAGCTGAGCTCTAGCAAACTGCATAACTCTAGCTTGGTGTAAACAATATATGACATGGTGCTTTAAAACTTAAATAAAATCTACAGTTTTTGATCTACTGGTTTCAAATTTTTTGTTTTAACAGATGAAATGGTAACAAAAACATGCTTTGAAAATTAAATCCACAGCAGTTACAGGAAAAAAACATGCCATGGTCAAACTTGGGCAAAATTTAAGGTACCAATTTTATATTTTTGCCAATATTTAAAAAAAATTTAACAGATTTTGATCTAATTTTTGGTATACAATTCAATTTTGATTATTTAAAGTAGTATTACTGAAAAAAAAATTCCTACCTTTAACACTTTTGGTCTTAAGTGACAAAATATCTTTCCTCATTTTTTTACAAAGTCCATTATATTTGGGCCCATAACTTTTTTAAATTAAATAATACAGACTTAATTTCTGGCATGTACATAGGAACCATAAAGAGGAATATTTATGGTAAAAATGAAGAAAACCAGATGAGTGGTTTTGATATTAGGCAGTCCTAAAGTGTGAAAATAGATTTCTAATAAAAAATTGAGGTTTGTCCTTAATATCTCGAAGGAACGAAGTCATATTGACCCAATTTTTGGCATGGTAGGAGATTTTGGGGACATCTAACTGTATGCCGAATTTCAGATTCTTAGGTCGAACGATGTTGAAACGTTTATGTGTGGAAACAGACGCACAAACGGACGCAGATCGCAGAGGAAAGGTCAGATGTCAAACAAAATCGGGGCACATCAGTTCACAGGTTTATAACTCATTTGGGAAAATACAGCAAAATGGCTTAGTTAAGCTTCCCATAACTCAGCCAAAAATCACTGAACCAAAACCATTTGAACAAACTTGAATTATCAACATCTAAGGATAATTAATGTGTAAGATTTAAGAATTTGGCCCAGTGGTTTTTGAGAAGAAGATCTTTGTAGCCACTGAGCTAAAATGGGCTGTTATGGCATATGACTAAATTCAGCTTCCCATAACTCAACCAAAAGTCACTGAACTGAGACCATTTGAACAAATTTAAAAAAGCACTACCCTAGGATCATTTCTGTGCGATATTATACAATTTGACCATATGGTTTCAGAGAAGAAGTTTTTGCAGCCCACAGTGTGATACAGGCACTGATGACCCCGTACAAAAAAGGCTGGTGCAGGTGGCGCCACCAATACCTCAATTTCAAATATGACCTATGTGACCAACATTGGCATAAAATTTGGTGATGATAGCTCCAGCTGTTGCTGAGATTTAAACTTTAATATACTTTTTTGCACAGTTAACAAAGTTCAACCTCCTGTAATTCGGCCAAAAATCTCTGAACTGGAACCAATCGAATAAACTTGAGAAAGATTGTTCCAGGGATCATTTCGGTGAAATATAGGACAATTTGGCTGGACAGTTTTGGAGAAGAAGATTTTAAAAGCTTTTTTAGCTTTTTCCCTATAAAATCTAAGAAAATGCAGTTAGAAAAAAATAAACAAAATCTGATATAGTTTTTTGGATGACTGTTTATTTGCAAAAAAAATTGGTGATGCTAGCTCCTGCCATTAACTCAAGATGGCGGATAGGCTACACGCACATTAAGGGGCTCTTACGTTCCAGGGGAATAGATGACCAGGAGAAATTAACAGCAGGAAATGGAACAGTATCCCAAGTAGAATAAAGTCCGCGGAACCAGTTCTTGAAATTGACGATCAATTTTGTAACGCAATTTTAACAAATATTCACGAAATCTACGGAACAAAAGAACTGAAAGGTAACATTGTTTTGGTACAATGACGAGCAACCTCGGGGAGGAAATTAGAAAGTCCCTGGACTCTGTCTACTCAAGCGAGTCAATCCATGAGGAGACACTCGCGCCAGTATTACAGCTTGGCGGGGCTATGAGTGAAGACACTCGTAAACAAGACGCAAAACGTCACAGACAGGAATCTACAGATTCTGAGAGTACAAGCCCTTCAGCAGCTAATACACAGATGATGCATCTGACTAAGGTAATTCAAACTGTGTTATCGTCACCTTCAGTCATTACCGCTTTTGCAGAAGCTATTCTGCCAATGATTAATGAAAAGCTTGATGAACTTATCAATGTAAAAATAAATAGTGCTCAGAAAACAACTACTGCGTCGCTGGAAATCTTGTCAAAAAGAACTTTTGAACTGGAAAATGAACTGAAACGGAGCAGAGAAATAATTGAAAAGCTCGAAACTAAACTGGACTCACTTGAACAATATGAAAGAAGTCTCAATCTCCGCATTCACGGTATAGAAGAAACCGAAGGAGAACGGATTGACAATATCGTTATGACCTTTGTGCACAACAAATTAGGTCTGAAAGATATGACCCTGCACGATATACAAAGATGTCACAGAGTGGGGCCCCCAGGCAGTGGTCAGAGACCCATCATCATTAGGATGACCAGTTATAGAGGGAGAGCCGCCATATACAGTGCTCGGACAAAGCTGAAGGGAACCCGCGTTTACATAAACGAAGACCTGACCGAGGAAAGGGCGCAACTGGCGTTCTTGGCAAGACGGGCAAAGAAATCAAAGGAGTCAGCCGTAAAGGACTGCTGGACGACAGACGGCAGGGTTCTGGTGAGACTGACTGATGAAAAAATCCGAGAGATTAGAAGTGAGAAGGACTTGAATGGCCTGTAAAATATGTATGTACTTATGTATCGGAAATGTTGGAAAAAATAAAATATTGTAAAATGTCATTTAAATATATACTTTATAAAAGAAAATAGGAAAGGTTAAAATGGTAAAAACAAGGAACAATATTTAAAAATAAAAGCAATTTTGTAAACTGATATTACAAGTGAAAGGAAGAAATAGAAAACGTAAATAAAAAAGGCTATAATGTGAAAATTAGATAGATATATAGAAATTGGGTGTGTAAGATCTAAAATACATACACGAGCCTTAAAATAATGTAAAGTGATATCACAAGAGTAAAACAGAAATATAAAACGGGTAAAAAGGTTGCATTGAAAATTGGAAAGATAAAGAGAAAGTGTGTATAAGATCTAAAATACATACTGGTCTTGAATATGTAAAGTGATATCACATGTCTAAGAAAGAAATGAGAAAATGTGAAAAATTATATATTGTAAAATTGGAAAGATATAATAGAATATATGTGTATAAGATCTAAAATACATACTAGAGTACTGGAAATATGTAAAGTGACTTCATAAGTGAAAAGAAATTAAGAAAATGCGTAAACTGTTTATATTGTTAAAAACTTGAAAGATGTATAGAAAGTGTGTACGAGATAAAATACATTCGAGAGCCTTGAAGATATGTAAATTGATACCACAAGTGTAAGAAAGAAATAGAAAAAGTGTAGAAAAAGGTTATAATGTAAAAATTGGAACGATGTACAGAAAATGTATGTATAAGATCTAAACTACATACTAGAGCCTTGAAAATATGTGAAAGGACTTCACAAGTGAAAGAAAGAAATAAGAAAATGTGTAGAAAAGGTTGATTGTAAATTGGAAAGATGTATAGAAAATGTGTGTATAAGATCTAAATAGATACAAGAGCCTTGCAAATATGGTAAGTGACATCACAAAAGACAGGAAATAATAGAGAACGTGTAAAATGGTTATATTGTAAGTATTTGAAAGATGTCTAGGAAATGTGTGTATACATAAATATCACATCTTGTTTTATTTTAGTTAGATTCGAAAGTCTGATATATTTTAATGATATAGTAAAGACTGAATTATAAAAAACAGTGAATATATGTAAAGTATATCACAGCAAGATGACATCGGGAAAAAAAAAATACGGATAATATTGAGTAGACTTCACAAGTAAAATGTATTACGATATTGTAAACAAACATAGGAATCTCCTAGAGAACTAGTGAAATTCAAATACATTAAATTATTAGGACAGTCGAAAAAAATGATAAATTACCATACAGAAGGTTACTGTTAGGATGTAAAGATGTTCATATTTATTGCCGGAATTCTAACCTGCAAAACTATTGTTGTAGAAAGTAAACATTGTTACAAAATATATATACTTTTGAAGGATAGGAAACGTGTAAACCCCCTCATGAAAGCCTACATGCACCAAATGATGCACCAGTCCTATATACAGCACAAGGCACACTTTTCACAATTGAATTTTGTTAAAGTTTTGTTAAATTTACTTGTTTACATGTACAAAGGAAAATACGAGAGTCCATTTTTATCATGGGCCATTGTGAGAAAAGGTTACTGGGTACCCATTCAAAAGTTGAACACCGAGTTTAGTTGGTCAGGGGAGTACTACTCCCCAAATGGAGATTAAAATCAGTGTATTTGGTTGTTTTAGCCCCAATTATAACTTTCGGACTCCTTTCAGAGTCCTATTTTTTGTGGTACTTTCAGTCAAATCATGCTCAGGCCACTGGATCACCCGTGAAAGACTTATCTTGTCTGGGGACATTCACCCAAATCCAGGCCCGCAGCTGAATGATGTAAGAACTGAATCACACAGGAATTTCTCATTGACCCATGTGAACGTACGCAGCTTAGTTCCTAAATTGGAGCTTGTATTTGCAGAACTAGGACATAATTGCATAATCGGTCTTACCAAGACATGGTTACATAGCAACATAGACAATGAAGAGATCAAGTTGAAAGGGTACCAAGAACCGTTCAGACGTGACCGTAACAACAGAGGTGGAGGCGTAGCGATGTATGTAGCAAACGGTGTTCCGGTAACTCGAAGAAGTGAACTTGAATTGAATGGGTTAGAGTGTATTTGGCTAGAAATGTTATTTTCACATAATATTTTGATAGGAACATTTTACAGACCACCAAACGCAAATGCTGAGTACTGGTCTCGTTTAGAGGAATCATTTGAGTTAGCTAAACAAACAGGTATCCAGAGATTAATTATCATGGGGGATTTAAACGATGATTTATTAAATTCGAGAAACTTAGCTTTCAAGCGTATATGTAATAAATTCAGCCTGGTAAATTTAATAAATGAACCAACTCGTGTCACCGAGCAGTCTTCTACATGCATAGATATAATTGCTACGACCTGTTTAGATTTAGTATCTGAGTCTGGTGTACTAACACCCTTTTGCAGTGACCACCATCTGGTCTTTGTTAAGCTAAAGATGAAATCTTGTAAATTAACGGACCAAAAGAGATTAATATGGTGTTACGATCAAGTAGATCGTATTTCTCTCGGTACAGAACTTTCAAAAATTGAGGAAATAAATAAAGGCTTAATGAAAGAAAATATAAATCTTGCTGTAAAATTGTGGACTGGGACTTTTAAAAAAGCCATAAAGATGGCGGTGCCCAGTAAAAGAATACAGGTACGGCCTATGGATCCACCCTGGTTCAATGCCAATTTAAGAAGGCTGATTAGAAAACGTAATAGAATACATAATCGTGCAAAAAAGAAAAACAACCCAGAGAACTGGACAAAGTTTAGACAGTTCAGAAATCTTGTAATTGATGAAATAAGGGCAGCAAAGTCCAAATTTGTCAATGAAAAAATAAATAAAATTAACGGCCTAGAAAAGATACCGCAGAAATGTGGTGGAAATTGGTAATTGATCACTTTAAAGGAATGGACAATTCTCAGATATATCCGGCTATCAAATCTGCCGGAGGGCTAGTTGTAAACGATACAGATAAGGCAACAGTCCTTAATAACTATTTTGTTAGAGAATCCTATTTAAACACTACGAACGCTACCCTTCCGAACACATCACAGGCAAACGGACCTACATTAAATAAAATAGTTATAAAAGAAACCGACGTAAAAGATTCAATATCAATTTTAGATCCTAATAAGGCCAGTGGCCCAGATGAAATCAGTCACAAAATGTTGAAACTAAGCGAATCCTTTATAACAAGGTCTCTCTGTCAAATATTCAACTACTCTCTCAAAACTGAAAGTTTTCCAGAAAAATGGAAAGAAGCAAATGTTATACCAGTTTATAAAAAAGGTTGCAAACAAACTGTGTCAAATTATCGTCCTATTTCGTTGCTCAGTTGTGTGGGAAAGTTATTTGAACGATGTGTGTTCAAACACATCTTTAACTTCTTGGCTACAAACAAACTCATTGTAAGAGTACAGTCAGCCTACAAACCAAATGATTCTTGTGTAAACCAGTTATGTGAATTGTATAATATAGTTACTGATTCTTTAGATCAGGGGAAAATCGTAAATCTTGTTGCTCTAGACGCATCCAAGGCTTTTGACAGGGTGTGGCATGAGGGGTTGTTATATAAATTAGAATGTATAGGTATAAATGGGAAACTGCTTCGATGGTTCAGGAGCTACTTATCCAACAGAAAACAACGAGTAGTGCTAAATGGCAGTTCGTCAAGTTTCAAATATATTCCAGCAGGTGTTCCTCAAGGATCTATATTGGGACCGCTTCTCTTTTTAGTATATATAAATGACCTGGCCAAACAGGTTGAAACAAACATCAGGTTATTTGCTGATGATGTATCGCTCTTCATTGCAGGAAATGATAACGAACATATGTCTCGATGTCTAAATGTCGATCTTGAAAGAATACAAAGTTGGGCGAATATGTGGTATGTAACTTTTAATGCACAAAAAACCAGAAAAATTAACATTCGCCCTAAAAAAAGCGACCCATGAAGCTATTCATATTGGTTACCATGAAGTGCAAGAAGTTGAGATACACAAACATCTAGGTTTGATTTTAAATGGTAAATGTAGTTGGAGAGATCACATAGATTATATATGTAATAAGGCAAATAAAAGGTTAGATGTTTTGAGAAGCTATATGTATAAATTTGACAGGAGAGCCTTAGAGAAACTGTATTTAACTTTTATCAGACCTGTTCTTGAATATGCAGATGTGGTTTGGGATGGTTGCACTAAGGCAGAGGCAGTTAAATTAGAATCAGTGCAGTTAAGTGCAGCACTCATAGTAACTGGTGCACGCAGAGGTACAAGCCACGGCTTATTGTACAAAGAAACCGGGTGGCAACAACTATCTACTCGGAGAAAGAGACATAAACTTATGCTATTCTATAAGATGTTTAATGGTATAGCTCCAGTGTATCTTTGTGACTTAGTACCAAGACAGGTAGGACAAACAAGCAGTTACAATTTAAGAAATGCTGAAAATCTCGTTTCCCCTATGTGCCGTACAGAAGTAAGGCAACGGTCTTTCCTGTGCTCCACTTGTGAAGAATGGAACACCCTCAGTGAAATCGTTAGAAATTCAGAAAATCTGTCAATTTTTAAAAAGCACCTGTGTAAAAATGATGAAGTACCACCACCATACTATTATACTTTTACAGGAAACCGCAGCGTTCAGATCGTACACACTCAGATGCGTATAGGATGTAGTGCTTTGAAATGGCATTTATTTCTTTATAATTGTGTAGAAGATGCTATTTGTGCGTGTGGTTCGTCTGACGAGACACCAGATCACTATTTTTTCTCATGTCCTATGTATACCAATAAACGAACAGAATTACTAAGAGGCATGCCGTGTGAGATGAAAAAAATTGAAATTTTCCTATACGGTGACAAAAACAAACCAAACATAGATAACTTTCAACTATTTGAGAAAATTTACTGTTTTATTGAAGAAAGTGGTCGATTCTAAGAGAAATATTATATAAATATTACTGTATGGAGCCTGATCATGTTCTTATTGCAAGGCCAATTGTAAATATAGCCCAAATGTTTATTGCGGTACATTTTCTTTTGTGTTCCACACAAATTGTAATTTCTTGTTATATTATTATAGCACCTATTTATAATTTTTATTTAATTATCAATGAATACTGAGAACACAAGGACCTTTAAAACATTAATAGTAGGGATTTCTTCGTCACTGAATTGTATTTGATTGCATTGTACAATTATCTTTTGAAACATGTTAAAATATATCTTGTATCTTAGGAGAGGAATTAATATAGGGCTATGCCCTGTTTTCCGATCCTTATTGATGATTCAATAAACTACTGTTTACACCAAATGGTATCAGGAAAAAAAGAAAAGTATTCTCAGCTATAAAACTAATACATGTGGTAAAATTAATCCAAGGATCAAAACATCCAATATATCATACCAGGAGCAAACTGGAGTTGGGAATGTTTAATTTTATGAACTGAAATAAAGGACCAGCAATATAAATTTTGATTATTTAGCCAGTCTCATGTAACAACTGATACAACCATGAGTTATAAGTCAAACAAATTAAAATCTTTAATGAACACTTGTCTGAGTAATATTTTAAATTTTTGACATATTTATTTATTATTTTAATTTTGTAATAAATATAAACCAACAAGTTAAAGACCTGGAAAAGACCTGGAAATTTAGATTAATTTAATATAATCAACTGCATCCTTGTCTATCATTATCTTGCTTCATATAATCCCTAATAGTAAACAACAATTTATTTTAATTATTTATTTTTCATTTTTATGGTTGAAATGAAAAATACCCAATGGTGACTGCATGGTGTTATTTGAAATACAATTTTGGCCATCCATGGAAGATCCATAAATGATCAGTAATTGCAAGGTAATCCCCTGTAACTCATTAACTATAAATTCCTTTTCCATTTATTTTTTTAAGTTCTTATCATAAACCAAATATTAAAAAAAAAGTTTATTGTTATGTTTATGGCCTAAACAAATACTAGTGGAGGGGGTTGGACAGTTAGATCCAGTTAAAGCCACCCAAGAGCTGGCTGGCTGCAGAGTGCCTCGCTTCAAGCATGCATAATTGGCCTGAAAGGTCAATGTGGGGACATAAAAGAGGGGCTTCAGTACAGCCAAGGTGTGATATGGTCTCATAAAAACTTTCATAAAAGCTAGTTTTTGACCAATTCCTTTTATAACTTCAGAATTTAGAAGCTTAAATCCTTACCAGTGCAAGATATGAAAATTAAATCAACAGTGCTTACAGAAAACAAACGTGCCATGGTCAAAGTTGTGCAAAATTTAAGGTTCTAATTTTATATTATACTAATAACTTATAAAATATGAAAATTCAGAACTAGTTTTGTGTATTCAATTGAATCTTGATTAAATAATGATACATGCCTGACAAAAAATGTCTACCTTCAGCAATTTTCATGTTAAGAGAGTAAATATATTTCTTGAATTTTTACAAAGTGCATTGTGGTTGGGCCTAGAACTTAAAACAATTACACGATACTGACATCATTTCTGGCATATGCAAAGCAAATGTATAGAAAAATATGTATATTATATATAATCAAAGTCAGATCAGTGGTTTTGATATTAGGCAATCTTAAAGTGTAACAATGGGGTTTTAATGGAAAAATGAAGTTTTTTCTTAATATCTCGAAGGAATGCAGTCCTAGTGACCAAACTTTTAGTATGGTAGAGGATTTGGGGGACATCTAACTGTATGCAAAATTTAAGGAACTTAGAGCTGAAGCTGGGGAGCTGAGCTCTAGCAAACTGCATAACACTAGCTTGGTGTAAACAATATATGACATGGTGCTTTAAAACTTGAATAAAATCTACAGTTTTTGATCTACTGGTTTCAAATTTTTTGTTTTAACAGATGAAATGGTAACAAAAACATGCTTTGAAAATTAAATCCACAGCAGTTACAGGAAAAAAACATGCCATGGTCAAACTTGGGCAAAATTTAAGGTACCAATTTTATATTTTTGCCAATATTTAAAAAAAATTTAACAGATTTTGATCTAATTTTTGGTATACAATTCAATTTTGATTATTTAAAGTAGTATTACTGAAAAAAAATTCCTACCTTTAACACTTTTGGTCTTAAGTGACAAAATATCTTTCCTCATTTTTTTACAAAGTCCATTATATTTGGGCCCATAACTTTTTTAAATTAAATAAAACAGACTTAATTACTGGCATGTACATAGGAACCATAAAGAGGAATATTTATGGTAAAAATGAAGAAAACCAGATGAGTGGTTTTGATATTAGGCAGTCCTAAAGTGTGAAAATAGATTTCTAATAAAAAATTGAGGTTTGTCCTTAATATCTCGAAGGAACGAAGTCATATTGACCCAATTTTTGGCATGGTAGGAGATTTTGGGGACATCTAACTGTATGCCGAATTTCAGATTCTTAGGTCGAAAGGTGTTGAAACGTGCCAGTCTTAGGGACGGACATCCAGACGGACAGACGGACGGACAAACGGACAGACAGACGGACGGACGACGGACAATGGACCACGACTATAGCTCAGATGACTTATAGTCAGCTGAGCTAATAAAAAATTGATGTTTTTCCTTAATTTCTCTAAGGAACGAAGTCGCAAAGACCCAGTTTTCAGCTTGGTAGGAGATCTTGGGGACATCTAACATCATGCCGAATTTTGGATTCCTAGGTCTGACGGTTTCAAAACGTGCCGCATCTATGGACGGATGGACGGACAATGGACAATGGACCATAACTATAGCTCAGATGACTTATTGTCAGCTTAGCTAAACAATGCATAAAATTTTTAACAGGCCTACAGGCCTAATGCGAACCTGTGCATTGGGAAATACACCAGGTATAATGCTTCAATGCTGGACCATTACTTTTCATGTATATGAACTATGCAAGTACTAAACATTTTGAATAAGAAACAATTACACAAACATCACTGCTGAAATTCTGGCAATTGTGCACACAACACTAAAAAGATTGTAGCTGGCATCACCAGTCTTGTATACAACGAAGCTATCAGAGATATATACATAAGCCCAATTTCAGACTGATATATCAAACCCCTCCTGAGAAAAAAGTGTGCAAAAGTCATGGTAGGTGGCAACACCTGTCTTGTGAACGAGAAAGCCATCAAAGACACATAGACAGGTCAAAATATTAGGCCAATACACCAAACTTACCTTGAGTCTGATGCATGGGGCTGACAAGGCTTAGGTGAGAAAGGCTGTTGCCCCGAGTGAACTGTGACAAATTTCTTGCTCAGACTACTGCACTGAGTGAACTCATGACCTGCACCTGGCTAGACTGAGTGAACTTTTGACCTGTTGCATAATCTGACACAGTTGGCAGTCTGCCAAAGCTATAAATAGAATGCAGCTACTGCACTGAGTAAACTCCTGACCCATACCTGGCTGCACTGAGTGAACTCTTGACCTGATACAGTTGGCAGTCTGCCAAAGCTATAAATAGATCCAGACTGACCTCTAGCCTGTTGCCAAATCTGAAATAGTAGCCACACCATTGCATAAGTTCATGCAGGGGCCCTTCCCTGAGGGGCTTGACACCCATGAAGTGATCACATGGTGCCGATGAGGTGTTCACATGTCACCTATGAGGTGATCACATGCCATGTGCTTGGCTGCACTGATTGAACTCTTGACCTATATCTGGCTGGACTGAATGAACTCTTGATCTGTTCCCAAATCTGAAACAGTTGGCAGTTTCTCATCCTATTTAAAGATACAGATTCAATCTTGGCCTGTTGGTATATCTGTTTACACATACTGAAAGACTTTGGTTAAAATTTCTTTTTTCAAGCCGACATACTCAAATTTTTTATCAAAATATCTAAAATAACAAAAGATGCAGTTCTTTCATTGTTAAAGGTCCAATAATTCTGCCAAAAATCATTCAAGTTAACTTGAACAAAGGCCACCTAAGAATAATTTTTGTGCAATGTTACAAAGTTATAATTGAATCAATAATTTTGAAGAAGAACAGTTTTGGAGTCCTCAGTTTGAAATAGACATAATAATGGCCATAAGACCAACTTAAGCTTTTCTGATATGATTGAAAGAACCATGTCCTAGGATAATTCTTTTGATAAATTGAACGATTCAACTTTACAGTTTCATCATAAACATTTTAAGCTTAAAGAGGCTAAAATTATGAGGCTTTTGCCCATAAAAAAAAGTCAATGTAGGTGGCACCAAAAATTCTGCAACTTCAAATACGACTCTAGTGACCAACATTTGTGCAATACTTGGTAATGCTAGCTTCTGTCATTTCTGAGATTACTATGTCAGTATGTTCAATTGGCCAAATGACTGTTCAAATTTGTGTAACACCACTAAAATTCAGCAAATGCAAACCATTTGAACAAACTTGAGAGGGCTTGCCTCTGGGATCATTTTTGTAAAATATTGAACAATTTGGCTGGACCGTTTACAAGAAGAAGACTTTAAAAGGTTTTTCAGCTTTTCCCCTATAAAATCTAAGTAAATGCAGATAGCAAAAAAATAAGCTGAATCCCACAACATTTGATATGTGACAGATTATTGCATGAAATCTAGGGATGGTAGCTCCTGCTATTCCTGAGAAATTATGGGTTAATGTACAGATGAATAATGATCCCCATACAAAAAAGGTCAATGCAGGTGGCGCCACCAATACCTGAATTTCATATATGACTCATGTAACCACCACTGGCATAAAATTTAGTGATGATAGCTCTGGCCGTTTCTGAGGTTGTCATTTTAGTATGCATTTTTGGACATTTAGCTAATTTTAACTTTCTGTAACTTGGCCAAAATTCACCAAACTTGAACCATTTGAACAAACTTGAGAGAGATGGTATAAAAGGTTATTTCTGTGAAATATTGAACAATTTGACTGTATTAGATGAGAAGATTTTTAAAGGTTTCTTAGCTTTTTCTCTATAAAATCTAAGAAAATGCAGAGTTTTTCAGATGGCTAATTTTTTTTCATTAAATTTCATGATACTAGCAACAGTTTTTTTTTTGGAATAGTATGGTTAACGACAACGACAGAAAATGCCAAACCACCTCATTAGCTCACAGGTTTGCTAAAAATTACTACAAATGCATATTGAATGCAAAATTATAATACAGATACATCTCACTGATGGCAAAATCTTGAATAAAGTTGAGTATGGATACCAATTATTTATTATCCATGTACAGGCTTCTTTAAATTCCCACAGAGAGCTGTATACCTGTGATTGTAAAAATTGCCTGGCATGAGGAATATCTTAAATCATAAATCTACATTTTTTAAAAGCTTTTAAAAAAATTCTTGTCATTATATTAACCTTAGATAACCTGAAATCTAAATGTCTAGAGGCATGATGTAATGGATGCTGATTAAACAGGTGCCAGACTAGATGTATCTGCTTCACACAGCTTACATATATGGTAAAATCACTCAATTCAATCTTTATAATTCAGCCAAAATTCATTCTTTGAAACCATAAAAGACAATCATCATAAGAATTATTCAGGGGATTATTCCTGTAAAATATTAAACAAATTGGCCTCAGTGGCGTCAGTCAAAAAAATTTTGCAGGTTTATAAATTATATGGGAAAATACAGCAAAATGGCTAAGTTAAGCTTTCCATAACTCAGCCAAAATTTACTGAACCAAAACCATTTGAACAAACTTGAATTATCAACATCTAAGGATAATTAACGTGTGAGATTTAAGAATTTGGCCCAGTGGTTTTTGAGGAGAAGATCTTTGTAGCCACTGAGCTAAAATGGGCTGTAACAGTATATGACTAAATTCAGCTTCCCATAACTCAGCCAAAAGTCACTGAACTGAGACCATTTGAACAAATTTTAGAAAGCACTACCCTAGGATCCTTTCTGTGCGATATTAAATTATTTGGCCATATGGTTTCAGAGAACAAGTTTTTTGTAGCTGTCAGTATGATACGGGCACTGATGACCCTCGTACAAAAAAGGTTGATGCAGGTGGCGCCACCAATACCTCAATTTCAGATATGACTCAAGTGACCAACATTGGTATAAAATTTGGTGATGACAGCTCCAGCCATTTCTGAGATTGTAATTTTAGTATGCTTTTTTGGACAGATGACTAAGTTCAACTTCCTGTAACTTGGCCAAAAATCACTGAACTTTAACCATTCGAACAAACTTGAGAGAGATTGTTCCAGGAATCATTTCTGTGAAATACTGAACAATTTGGCTGTACAGTTTTGGAGAAGAAGATTTTTAAAGCTTTTTTAGCTTTTTCCCCTATAAAATCTAAGAAAATGCAATTAGCCCCTAAAAAAACAAAATCCGATATAGTTTTTTAGAAGACTAATTTTTTGCATAAAATTAACTGATGCTGACTCTTGCTGTCTTCAAGATAGTATAGGTTAACGTACAGACAAAGGACGACGCTACAATATCGCATAAGCTCACAGATTCGCTAAAAAAATACAGATGGCGCCACCAGTCTGCAGCAACTTAAATTTTTTAAAGAAGTAAAAGATGGCGCTGGAGCACAATAGTTAAGGAAGTCAGGGACTCCCGTCCTGGGTGCTACTTCAGCAACGGTTGTGTTGTGACGCCTTATAGCCTTGTATGCCGGATATCCTGGGGAACTTTTTTCAGAAATCATTCAATACGTGACACCGGTAGGGACCACTCAGATCAGTCTATATCATGTTGCATAATGTTGTTAAGTGTTGCGAATAAAAGATGTTATTCGCTAAGTGCGTTGTTCCTCGATTGATTAACAACAGAACATGGCGCAGTCAATCGGGCAAGGACTCTTATGCTCAGTTAACGGCATTGTTTTGGCAGTGATCGCCTAAGTACCAGCTGAGATGGTACACATGTCGGGGTGAGCGACTTTATGGGACAACCGCAGCTCGCAAACAGCTCGGTGAGTAAATTGTGCGATATACCGGGAAGACACACATTGTGAGTACAGTTCAATTGCTGTAAAATGGCCGCAGAACTTAAATTATCCTCGTCCGTTGTAATGCCTGGCTAGCTAGATCTGTCAGTAGACAAAGGTGAAATGTTCACGCTATGGGAGTATACATGGGACGATTTTGTCAAACTTACTGCTTTCCATGATAAAGACCCGGAGTTTCAGATGGCAGTTCTCAGGTCTTGTTTGAGTGATCATACACTTAAAGTGGTTATGAACTTGAACCTCCCAGAGGCTGATTGCAACAAGCCAAAAGAGGTTATAAAGGCACTCAAAATCCACGCACATGGGCAGATAAACATTGTTATGGAGCGTAGGAACTTTAATATCAGAAATCAGCAACAAAGTGAACTTTTTGATGAGTTTCTCACAGATCTTAGGGAATTAGTGAAGACCTGTGATTTTTGCGAACAATGTCAAGAAACATTAATTCGTGACCACATTGTTGTTGGCCTTAGTGATGGTGATACCGTCGAATGTTTGTTAGTGGAAAAGGATCTCACCATGTCTAAAGCAATAGACATTTGTTGTGCCGAAGAAGTAGCAAAACAGTATAGGGATGAGATTAAAGGTGATGTGCCACTGGGCACTCAAGCTATATCTAAATATAGGAAAGGTCAGAAGGATTCTTATAGACCCAAAACTGGGGAACAGAAACCTGAAAATGACAAACCTAAACGATTAACCTGGTCAAAATGCACAAAAAACCATAGTGAACATGAAACATGCCCAGCTAGCGGATCCACATGTGTTGCATGTGGAAATCAGTCAAGACACTGTCCGGCCAAAAGTGAGGAAAGGTGGAAAACTAACAAAAAACCAGCAAAAAAACTCATCTCTTGGATGTATTATCACTCGTATAGGGGATAAATCGGCCCAAACAGTCGAGGTCAGTATAGGTGGTGACATTGCTATTGGAGCAAAGCTTTATACTACAATTAACAGTGGTGGAGATGGAACTGTTTGTGGCCGTCAGGACCTTGTAGCAATGGGGATTGACCTGATAATCTTCGTGCCCCCTCTACAAGCTTAAAGGAAGCAGTTAATCATAACATTAAGTCTTTAGGTGAGTTTGATGCAGAGATTACTTGCGGTGATCTTATGGTCTTGGACACAGTCCATGTGATTAAAGGTGCTCAAGGGGTCCTCCTATCATGGTATACAGCCCAGAAATTAGGTTTTCTGCCATCAGATGATCCTACTCAGCACATTAACTCTAATACCACCAAAACTAAGAGTGTAAAGACCCCACAAAGTAGTGATGACATCACAGCTGAGGACCTTATACATAAATTTCCGGAAGTGTTTGATGGAAACCTCCGAGCCATGCCAGGTGAGGAATTTCAAATAGAGCTAGAGGATGATGCTGTTCCATTCTGCTTGAAGGCCCCACGTGCTATTGCGTACCCATACCGGGACAAATTAAAATCAGAGCTTGACAGAATGGTGGAACAGGGCATCATCGCACCGGTGACATATCCCACTCCATGGTGTGCGCTGATTGTTATTGCCCTGAAAAAAGAATTCTGAGGACATTCGTCTTTGTGTAGACTTGTCAAAACTGAATAAGTACATTAAACGTGAATGGTACCGGTGGCCTACACCTCAAGAAGCCATAGATGATATAGCATCCTCTCAAGCTAGGTATTTCACTACTTGTGACGCTTTGAGTGGTTACCACCAATGTCCACTTGCTGAGGACAGCCAGGATCTTACCATGTTTATAACACCGTTTGGTCGGTTTAGATTCCTGAGAGCGGCATTTGGAATTTGTTTGATATCGGAACACTACAATAGACGCATGGATGAAGCTCTAGCAGATATCCCTCGTGTACAGAAAATTGTGGACGATTGCTTGATCTATGATAGTGATCAAGATGAACATATCGAACATGTGTGACAAATTCTGAAACGTTGTGTTGAGAACATGTGTGACAAATTCTGAAACATTGTGTTGAGAAAGGTATCTCGTTAAAACCCAAGAAATTTGTCTTTGCTCAGAAAGAAGTACTGTTTTGTGGATTTATCGTATCAGAAGACAGCTATCGCATTGATCCTGGTATCACAAAAGCCATCCTTGAAAGTGACTTTCCTAAACCTACAAATGTTACTGATCTGCGCTCATTTTTCGGTTTAGCCAATCAGCTTGCTGAGTTCACTGATGTAATTGCATCCACAATGGAACCTCTAAGACCACTTCTTAAAACAAGGAACTAGTTTCAGTGGGATGATATATATAATCAAGCATTTGAAGACGTAAAAACTGCTCTGACAGATACACCTGTACGCGCATATTATGATCTGTCAAAGCTGACATCACTTCACACAGATGCTAGTCGTCTTAAAGGTTTAGGTTTTGTACTAAAGCAACAGCAAGATGATGGCACTTGGCGCATGATTCAAGCAGGTTCAAGATTCCTGACTGAGACAGAGTCGCGTTATGCTATGATAGAGATTGAACTGCTAGGCATTGTGTGGGCTGTGAAGAAATGTCGCATCTTTCTGGATGGGCTATCAAATTTCGACCATCGCCCGCTGTTAACCATATTGAACAAATATCAGTTGGGTGAAATTGAGAATCCTCGTCTTCAACGATTAAGTATGCACTTGCTAAACTACAAGTTTACAGCTACATGGCAGCGTGGAAAGGACCACGTTGTCCCTGACGCATTATCAAGGTCACCAGTGTCTGATCCCGGCCCTGATGATGAAATTGATGAGCAAGAATGGGAATCCATCTCCAGGCACTCAAATCTGCTCGCCAGTCTGATGATGATGATCTTCAGTTGGAGGAGATAAAGCAGGCAGCAGAAAGCAACCATGAGTATTGTGATTTAACAAAAGTAATAGAGACTGGATTTCCTGAGCACAAAAACGCACTACCTCTACATCTGAGACCATACTGGCAAATCTGTGACCGTCTTACTATTGATGACGGTTATGTTCTATGTGGCTGTCGTCTCCTGATACCAACTTCTATGCGTAAGACAGTGCTGAATCAGCTACATGATAGTCATCAAGGCATAGAACGCACGAAAAGACGAGCCCGTCTCATTTTATACTGGCCAGGGTCAGATGCTGATATTGAGCGTACAGTGCCTGGATGCAGAGAATGTAACAAAGACTTACCATTCCCACCAAAGGAACAATTGAAAGAACACCAGCAACCATCCAGAGTATTTGAACACTTGTTTACAGACTTATTCACTTATGGAGGACTTCACTTCCTTGTTGTTACTGATGTAAAATCGGGCTGGCCCACAACTTATAATTTAGGTAAGAGTATTAGTTCTCGTAACATCATTCAGTTGTTACAAGTAACCTTCCGTGATACAGCTGTCCCGACTATCTTGTACTCTGATGGCGGACCTCAGTTCAGGGCCTGTGCGTTTCGTAAGTTCTTACTAAAGTCGGGCGTTTGCCACATTGTTTCCTCGCCACACTATCCTTGAACAGGTGTGCAGAGGCAAGTGTCAAGGCAATGAAAGGTCTAGTGAAGCGTTGCTGGAACGGTCGCTTCCACAACATTGACAAAGAGCAATGGGCCAAAGGTTTGCTACAGTGGAGAAATACATCTAGGGAAACAGGCCTATCACCTGCACAAGTACTCTACGGACACCCTATAAGGAACACACTACCTGTCCATAAACCCGCATTTGCCCCAGAGTGGCAAAAAGCTACTAAGCTTGTTGACGAAAAAACAGCTAATCTTAAGACCAAGGTAGCTGAACGCTATAATGCTTCAGCGAAATCGCTGAGTCCACTGCATATAGGTACCAAAGTCTTAATCCAAAGTCATGTTACTCGACAATGGGACCGACAAGGCATAATAGTGCAGGTAGGAACAAGTGACCCATGGGTCATGACGCTCAGCTGACTGGGAAGAGATTCGCAAAAGGAAATTTTATCACCAGAATGGTAGTATATACCCATTCAACTGAAGCATCAAACAGATTAACCAACAGGCCAAGATTTAGTCTGTATTTATATATCTCAAAAATAGAGAAAAATGTGTAAACTTTTAAAACTAGAATACGGGTAACCGACAAGTGACTACATGTATCTGCCAAAATCGGATAGTGAGGCATGGATTGAGTGGCAAGGGGAAATAGAGTGAGGTATGTTGCATATTAGCATGGATGTCTGCAGCCTAAATGTGTATGTAGGTTGTGCCACCTACCACAAATCCAGAAATCTGTCCAAGTTGTATACACCTGCAAAATTTTAGGCAGAAAAGTCAAACCACTACATGTATATGAGCGATTTTTGCCCATGGCAGACAAACAGACAAACACTGTGCAAAAATCTTTGCAGGTAACCCCTCCAGTTTTGTGTATGATAAAGACCTATGTGAGATCAAAACACATGCACAATTTTGGCCCAATCGGTCAAATGGTTCCTGAGATATGAGCTTGGATGTGTCCAGCGTTAACTAGAATGTAGGTGGCGCCACCTGTCATAAAATCAAGAAAGCTGTCCAAGATATATAAACCTGCAAAATTTTAGGCAGTTATGTTGAACCACTACAGAGAAATGAGTAATTTTAGGCCACGGCAGACTTACAGACAGACGCTGTGCAAACATTGTTACAGGTGGCGCCACCATTTTTTTGTGTATGTTACAGAGCTATCAAAGGGCTACATTTGTATAAATTTTATTTCCTGATCGGTCAAACGGTTCCCGAGATATAAGCTTGGATGTCATCAGCGTGAACATGAACGTAGGTGGCGCCACCTGTCATAAAATCAAGAAAGCTATCCTGGATGTATACACATGACGAATTTCAGGTGAATTAGTCAATTCACTGCAGAGATATGAGTGATTTTAACCCAAGGCAGATGAACAGATGGACACTGTGCAAACATGGTTACAGGTGGCGCCACCATTTTTTGTGTATGTTATAAAGCAATCCAAGGGCTACATTTGTATCAATTTTATTTCCTGATCGGTCAAACGGTTCCCGAGATATGAGGGTTTATGAGTGGAAACAGACCCACAAATGGACACTGGATAGAGAGGAAAGGTCAGGGGTCAATGCAAATTGGTTAGGCACCAGTTCACATGTGACCTGATAATAGGTGTAAGTTTGGGAAAAATCGGTCCATTAGTCTCCGAGGAGCTCTCTGGAAAAGAACGCCGCCACGGCGGAGGAACTCGGTCAAAAACATAGTATCCGCAAAACTTCGTTTTGGCGGATACAAAAATACAGGTGGCTCCACCAGTCTGCAGAAACTAATAAAAACACTTAATAGTCAATATCCATGCAAAAAATCATGGTGATCTCTGCATTAGTTGTTCAGATACTTCAGTTTTTGTATCAAATTGTCCATTATTCTGAGGGATACTTCGGAGTCCTATAGCTTGAAGGATATGGGTAACAGAGACCTAATTTCAAGTTTCCACAGGCACCTTTCATGGGCCTCCTTGCATGACAAGAATGAAGATTCTAGGTCCAGTTGTTGCGATTTGTACCCTGTTGACAGATAACCACATCTTTAAAGGTCTCAAAAAAAAGAAAAAAATTCGTAAAAATTTGAAAAAAAATAGAGGTGGCACACCCTGTCTGCAGAAACTGATGGAACAGCTCATGATCAATATGTATGCCGAAAATCATGACCATCAGTGTTGTAGTTATTGAAATACTGCAGTTTTTGTATCAAATTTTCCATTATTCATGGGGGGGGGGGTTATTTTGAACCCATACAGCTTAAAGAATATGGGTAACAGAGACCTAATTTCAAGTTTCCATGGAGACTTTTCATGGGTCTCCCTGTGTGTCAAGAATGAAGATTCTTGGTCCAGTTTTTATGATTTGTGCCCTGTTAACAGATGTTCATATCTTTAAAGGTCTCAAAAATACAAAAAAATTTCGTAAAAAAAACCGAACAAATACAGGTGGTGCCACCAGTCTGCAGAAACTTATGAAACACTCCATGATCAATATCATGCAAACAATTATGGTTATCTCTGCATTAGTTGTTCAGATACTTTAGCTTTTGTATCAAATTTTCCATTATTCTGAGCTGTACTTTGAAGTGCCATAGCTCAAAGGATATGGGTAACAGAGACCAAATTTCAGGTTTCCATGGAGACTTATCATGGGTCTCCCTGTGTGTCAAGAACGAAGATTCTAGGTCCAGTCGTTACGATTTGTACCCTGTTGACAGATAACTACATCCTTAAAGGTCTCAAAAATGGAGAAAACAATTCGTGAACATTGAAAAATACAGGTGGCGCCACCAGTCTGCACAAACTGATGAAACATCTCATGATCAATATGTATGTCAAAAATCATGACCATCAGTGATGTAGTTAATGAGATATTGAAGTTTTTGTATGAAATTTTTGACTATTCTGGGGGGTAATTTTGGGCCCGATAGCTCAAAGGATATGGGTAACAGAGACCTATTTTTCGGGTTTCCATGGAGACTTTTCATAGGTCTCCCGGTGTGTCGAAAATGAAGATTCTAGGTCCAGTCGTTACGATTTGTGCCACGCTAACAGATGACAGCATCCTCAAAGGTCTCAAAAATAGAGGAAAAAATCGTAAAAAAATCAAACAGTACAGGTGGCGCCACCAGTCTGCAGGAACTGATCGAACATCTCATGATCAATATGTATGCCAAAAATGAAGACCATCAGTGATGTAGTTATTGAGATATTGAAGTTTTTGTATGAAATTTTTTTACTAATCTGGGGGGTACTTTGGGGCCCGATAGCTCAAAGGATATGGGTAACAGAGACCTAATTTCTGGTTTCCAAGGAGATTTTTCATGGACCTCTCAGTGTGTCAAGAATTAAGATTCTAAGTCCAGTCTTTATGATTTGTGCCTTGTTAACAGATGTTCACATTTTTAAAGGTCTCAAAAATAGAGAAAAAAATTTGTAAAAAATCGAAAAATACAGGTGGCGCCACCAGTCTGCAGGAAGTGATGTAACATCTCATGATCAATATGTATGCCAAAAATCATGACCATCAGTCAAGTAGTTAATGAGATATTGAAGTTTTTGTATGAAATTTTTGACTTTTCTGGGGGGTACTTTGGGGCCACATAGCTCGAAGGATATGGGTAACAGAGACCTAATTTCTGGTTTCCAAGGAGATTTTTTATGGACCTCTCAGAATCCCAAGTTACAAGGTTCTAGGTCCAGCGGTTACGATTTGTGCCTGGTTAACGGACGGACAGACGGACAGACGGACGACGGACAAAGAGTGATCGCTATAGCTCAGATGACTTTCAGTCAGCTGAGCTAAAAAACCAAGATTATTTGGTAAAGCTCGCCAGTGGTCGCGTGTGGCGCCGCAATCGCTGCTTCCTACCAAAGTGTTATCCAGTAACCATGCCGCAGCAAGATGCAAACACTAACCAACCTGAGGTAGAATTGGAACAACCCCAAGAGGGCAGTTCAGAGAACCCATCGCAGACCCCTTTGGGTTTGAGAAGTTTAAGGGACAAAAATCCGCCCAGGAGACTTATTGAAGAGCTTTAGTTAATTTGTGTTTGTGTTTCATTTTGCCGTAAAAGAATTGCAAAATGTATGGGGGAAGTGTTGTGTTGTGACGCCATATAGCCATGTATGCCGGATATCCCGGGGAACTTTTTCAGTAATCACTCAGATCAGTCTATATCATGTTGCATATTGTTAATAAGTGTTGCGAATAAAAGTTGTTATTCGCTAAATGCGTTGTTCCTCAAGTGATTAACGGCAGAACAGCAACGATAAAGATGATACCTTAGTGAATGTTTAATTATTATCTATTTACTATTATGCCAAAAGATTAGGAGAAATTCAAAGGAGATAAAGATTAAGAAATAAGGTCTGTAAATAGATAAGGTCTATAAATACTGAACTGGGTGTAAGGTAAGATCAAACTGACTTGAAAAGACTGCTTGCTTAGTGGATGTGATGTTAGTCTCTTTCTACATAGGATATGATAGGATTATGTCATCAGCAACTAATGAAACACTATCAATATGCATGCTAAGAATCATGGTGATCAATGCATCAGTTGTTCAGATACCGTATTTCCTTGAACATACACCGGGCCATGAATAGTCGCCTGCTTTATCTAGTTGTCAGGGCAAAACAATGTCCAAGAAAAATAAATGCTGGCCTTAAATAGATGCAGGTTTTGTCCACAGGCCTGGTCTCAGAGTAGTTTCCATGTTTGCTGCCAGATGTCTCTTCCATTCACTATAAATTGTGCATTTACTGGTCAAATTGACCATAGATTGTTGTATGAATTTCAGTTAGTGTTGTATTGAAAATATATTTAATTCTTCTATAAATCATTTTTTTGTCTTACATGAATGCCTGTTTCCATGAGGGACACCAAATATTCCTGATTCGTCCATTATGATTAAAGTTGATCACCGATCCTAATAAACACTACATAAATACGTCAGCATAGAGAAAGCTAACACTATCACTGCTGTCACGCTAGATAACAATGCCTACAGGCCTAATGTGAACCTGTGCAATGGGATACACCAGGTATAATGCTTCAATGCTGGACCATTACTTTCAAGTACATGTGTAATATGTATATGAACAATGTAAGTACTAAACATTTTGAACAAGAAACAGTTACACAAACATCACAGCCGAAATTCTGGCATGGTTGCACACAAAACAAAAATGATTGTAGCTGGCACCACCAGTCTTGTATAAAATGAAGCTGTCAGAGATGTATACATATGCCCCATTTCAGGCTGATATGATAAACCCCTCCTGAGAAATAACCAGGGACATACACTGTAAAAAATTATTATACGTGCCACCACTAGTCTTGTACACAATAAAGCTATCCAATATGTATAAATATGTGCAATTTCAGGCTGATATATCAAATTACTCTGTAGAAATAAGCAGGCACGTACACTGTGCAACAGTCATTGTAGGTGGCAACACCTGTCTTGTGAACGAGGAAGCCATCAATGACGCATAGAGAGTTCTAAATATCAGGTCAAAACATCAAACTTCCCTTGAGTTTGATGCACTGGGTTGACCAGGCTTAGGTGAGAAAGGCAGTTGACCCAAGTGAACTGTGACGAATTGCTGGCTCAAGCAACTGCACTGAGTGAACTCTTGACCTGCACCTGGCTAGACTGACACAGTTGGCAGTCTGCCAAAGCTGTAAACAGAATGCAGCTACTGCACTGAGTGAACTCTTGACCTGCACCTGGCTAGACTGAGTGAACTTTCAACCTGTACCTGGCTGCACTGAATGAACTCTGACACAGTTGGCAGTCTGCCAAAGCTATAAATAGATCCGTGCCAAATCTGAGGCAGTGGGCAGTCTGACATAGCTATAAATAGAATGCAGCTTCTGCACTTGACCTATACCTGGCTGCATTGAGTGAACTCCTGACCTGCTGTCTAATCTGCTATAGTTAGCAGTGTGTCAAAGCTATAAATAGACCCAGACTTACCTTTGGCCTATTGCCAAAGCTTAATTAGCTGTCAGTCTGCCAAGCTATTATTAGACAAAGACACAATCTTGTCCTGTTGGTAAATATGTTTACACATACTGAAAGACTTTGGCTAAAATGTTTTTTTTTAAAGCTGATGGATTCAAAAGATTTTTTATAAAAAAGTTTAGAATAATAAAGATGAAGTCCTTTCATTTTAAAGGTCTAATAATTGTGCCAAAAATCTTTTAAGTAAACTTGAACGAAGGCCAACTAAGAATCATTTTTATGCAATGTTACATAAACTGAAACAAGGCCTACAGGCCTAATGGAAACCTGTGCAAAATTTGGAGAATGAATGGAGGTTTATTTTTTAAATTTTACATTGATCCTCTCAAGTCCTGCACATCCACCTTAGTCATTATGATTTCAGCAAAATGGACATTTCCGATCTGCAAGTTTCAGGCTAGGGCATTTTAAAACTAGAATATGGGTAGTCGACAAGTGACTATGTGTATCCGCAGAAATCAGAGTGGGACAGGTGAAGTGAGGCATGGATTAAGTGGCAAGGTGAATAGAGTGAGGTGTTTTGCATATAAGCATGGATGTCTGTAGCATAACAAGAATGTAGGTGGTGCCACCTGTCATAAAATCGACAAAATTGTCAAGGATATATAAACCTGCAAACTTTACAGGTGGATAAGTCAAACCACTGCTGAGATAAGAGTGATTTTATCCCAAGGCAGATAAACAGATGGAGGCTATGCACAAGTGGTTACAGGTGGTGCCACAAGTTTTGCCTATGATTAAAAGCTACGTGAGATCTATACACATGCAAAATTTTGGCCAAATCGGTCAAACAGTTCCCGAGATATGAGCTTGGATGTCTGCAGAGTAAACCTGAATGTAGGTGGCGCCACCTGTCATAAAATCAAGAGAGCTGTTCAGGATGTATAAACCTGCAAAAATTTCAGGTGGAAAAGTCAAACCACTGCTGAGATAGGAGTGATTTTATCCCAAAGCAGATGAACAGATGGACGCTGTGCATAAATGGTTGTACACCAGTTTTGCATATGATGAAGAGCTATGTGAGAAATATATACATGCAAAATTTTGACCCAATCGGTCAAACATTTCCTGAGATATGAGCTTGGATGTCTGCAGAGTAAACGTGAATGTAGGTGGTCATAAAATCCAGAAAGCTTTTTATGATGTATAAACCTCCAAAGTCTAACCAATTCTGAGATATAAGTGTTTTTATCCCAAGGCAGATGAACAGATTGGTGCTGGGCATAATGGTTGCAGGTGGGGCCACCAGTTTTGCCTCTGATGAAGAGTCATGTGAGATCTATACACGTGCAAAATTTTGGCCTAATCAGTCAAACGGTTCCCGAGATATGAGCTTGGATGTCTGCAGAGTAAACATGAATGTAGGTGGCGTCACCTGTCACAAAATCGAGAAAGCTGTCCAGGATGTATAAACCTGCAAAATTTTTCAGGTGGAAAAGTCAAACTACTGATGAGATATGAGTGATATTATCCCAAGGCAGATGAACAGATGGACGCTGTGCAAAAATGGTTGCATGTGGGCGCCACCATTTTTAGTGTAGGTTATAAAGCTATCAAAGGGTTATATTTGTGTAAATTTTTAGCCTGATTGGTCAAATGGTTCCTGAGATATGTGGGTTTATGTGTTGGAACAGACGCACAAACGGACGCTGGGCAGCGAGGAAAGGTCGGAGTTCAACCAAAAATGAGGGAGCAGCAGTTCACATGTGACCTGATGATAAACCCGATTCACTTAAAATGCAAACCAAGTTTTTTCAAACAGTTGAAAGATATAGTTCCAATAATCTTGGAATACTGCATCTAGACATTGTGTCTAGACGTCTAGACGCTGTCTGGACATCTAGACACATTGTCTAGACACCAGCCAGAGCCAGGTCAGTTGCCATCGTGATTTCTGGACCCCACCTGTTTGCACTGAGTGACCTCTTGACTTGGCTGCTGAAACTCAGCATGTTGTCAAATCTGTTTTCAAACACAGAAAGCCTTTTTCAATATGCTACAATGCTTTTTTTAAAGCTGTATTTACCCAATCTATTCTTATAAGGCTGGCAGAACCCTACAACAGAATAATTCTTGTTAATTTTAAACCAATCAGCTTAACAGTTTCATCATAAATCAGTGTATAAGCTAGAAGAGTTTAAAATTACATTTTCGCTTGTAAAAAACACATCAATGTAGGTGGCGTCACCAATACCTAAATTTCAGATTGACATATGTGACAAACATTGGTATAAAATTTGGTGATTATAGCTCTAGCCGTTTCTGAAATTTTAATTTTAGTGTGCTCTTTTGGACAGATGACTAAGTTCAACCTCCTGTAACTCGGCCAAAAATCTCTGAACTGGAACCATTCAAACAAACTTGAGAGAGATTGTTCCAGGGATCATTTCTGTGAAATATTGGACAATTTGGCTAGACATTTTCGGAGAAGAAGATTTTTAAAGGTTTTTTAGCTTTTTCCCTATAAAATCTATGAAAATGCTGTTAGAAAAAAATAAACAAAATCCGATAGAGTTTTTCAGATGACTTATTATTTGCAAAAAATTTGGTGATGCTAGCTTCTGCTGTTTTTGAGATAGCTATGGTTAACGTACAGACAATGCACGACACACGACGGACGCCGCCGCACCAATCGCATAAGCTCACAGGTTCGCTAACAACAGTTTTGCAGAAGGGGACTATTGCAGCCCTCAATTTGAAATAGGCTTACTAATGGCCTAAGACCAACTTAAGCTTTCTATGACTCTACCAAAAATCAATGAACCCAACCTATTCTTATACGATTGAAACATGCTAGCTCCTGTCATTTTTTATATAGAATGGGTTAACGTACAGACGACGGACTACAGCCGGTGCCACACCAAAGCATAAGCTCACAGGTTCTCTAAAATAGTACCATTTGTGTCAAGTCTGAAAGTCTACCTCATGGATGGTTGAACAGAACTGTTCAAATACGTTTTGGCACATATTTCTTGTGTATCATTAAGACACCATATAGAATATGGTATAATTTGTACCTACTGTCAAGCCAAATTACACTACTTGCTTTCAATTTTGAAGCGCTTTTAAGTGCGTCCCTACTCTTACTAAACCCACGCTTCTGAGATAATCTTTAAAGTTAAAAATAGTATTTACTCTTGTCCACAACTATATATTCAGTAATATTCCCGGCAGTAAATGTCGCATACCAGTATATATCAAGTTGGAAATGCTTGAATACGCTGTGTCAAGCTAATTATGGACAGATTCTTGTGGACAACTGCAATCTCTCACTGTGATTCCCCATTACCGGGGTATTTCTTATTATGGTCAGTGACTGTGGAGATTGCGCATGTCCCAAATCCCTATGGCATCTAAGAAAATTTTTTTAACACAATCCGTGTACCAGCGATGTTTTTAATTGTGTCCATAAGTAGTGACTGGTGGATTTATTGTTTCGGTGTGTTCTATTTTTCATTAGTCTGACGAGCCGTTATAAATGTAATTTTAGTATGCTTATTTGGCAAAACGGCTCAGCTTCCTGTAACACGGCCAAAATTCTACAAACTAGAATCACTTTGTCAAACTTGAGAGAGATTGTTTCAGGGATTATTTCTCTGAAATGTTGAACGATTTTTACAGTTTCAGAGAAGGAGATTTTTAAAGTTTTTTTTGCTTTTCCCTGTATTATCTAAGTCAATGCAGATAGATAAAAAAATAAGCTCAATCCAATAGAGCTTTTTATATGTCTGAATTTTTGCATAACATTTTCTGATGCTAGCCCCTGCCATTTTCAAGATAGTATGGGTTAATGTACTGACAACAAATGAGGACTCACCATTGCACAAGCTCACGGTTTCCATAAAAAGTGGGCCCAGAGACCCTGACCTGTGACCTCGTGACCACAATATCTACTGATTTATTCTACTTTGGGCAGTTAAGCCATATGTTAAAGATGGAAGGTTTGACCTTTGACCCAATTTTCACGGGTTCCATAAAAAGTGGGCCCAGAGACCCTGACCTGTGACCTCGCGACCACAATATCTACTGATTTATTCTACTTTGGGCAGTTAAGCCATATGTTAAAGATGGAAGGTTTGACCTTTGACCCAAAATTGAAAAGGAGCTTCTCTTATTGGCAGGCCAGCCATATGTGAAAGATGGGAAGGTTTGGGATGAAAAGTGTGACTTAAAATAAACAGGGTTCTTTCTTTAGTGGTGGGCAATATGTAAGTCAACTTTGAAACCCATATGTTGATTCAAACTGGATTATATATCATATATACAATTACTCTGCCCCAAGCAGATAACAATTTTATGCTCGCCACACCATCAGTGTTTTGTGTGTTGGGCACCATTAAAAGGAAATGATACTGGGGGGGGGGGGGGGGCAGTACTAGTATATACACAAATATTTAAAGCCCAAGACCTGCCTGGTTGAAAAGAATGTAATGATAACCAAAATCAGAGTTAAAAACTGTCCCGACAAATAGTTAGAATACTTAGCCATAGCCGGCAGCGTGACCCGGAGAAACGTCGACCAGTGAATTCACCTGTCAGGAAAAACGACAACCAGCAACGTACTATCTGGAAGAAAACTAATATTGGAACGTACAGAGAATGACCCCTGCCCAAGGAAGACACGCAGATTCGTGAAGCGTTCCGTAATTTTTATTTTACATATGATATGGCTTTACCTTCCCGAAAAGGTATTTTATAATTCTTTCATATATGAAATATTAATATAAAAACTTAAATTTTTATTGTTAAATTTCATTAGAAACCTCCCCACCCCCTTTTGGTATATATGGAAGAGAAAAGGGGCAAAAATTGCGACTTTAACATCTCGATGTCAGCAACGTACTGATTAAGGTTACAGCGGATTAGATACAGTTTTTATATGTTTTCATACCCATTGACTTTGTTTCATCAAACATCATGATCATAGTTAATGATGATCATGCTTTTGTCAATTGTTCAGCATAGCTAGTATTGATCAGGTTTTTCTCAAACGTTTAGCATGGCTACAATTCATTAATCACGCTACTTTTCACAAGTATAAAACATACCTAAATATAGACAAATATAGACCACACTTTTCTCAAGTGTTAAGCATAACAAAAAACTGACTGTGCTTTTGTCTAGTGTTAAGCATAACAAAAAACTAACCGTGCTGTTCTCAAGTGTTAAGCATAACAAAAATCTGACCGTGCTGTTCTCAAGTGTTATGCATAACAAGAATCTGACCGTGCTTTTCTCAATTGTCAAGCATACCTAAATGCTCAGCATGTTTTTCTCAAGTGTTTATCACCTAAAAACTAACTGTGCTTTTCTCAAGTGTTAAGCACACCTAAAGACTAACCGTGCTTTTCTCAAGTGTTAAGCACACCTAAAGACTAACCATGCTTTTCTCAAGTGTTAAGCACACCTAAAGACTGACCATGCTTTTCTCAAGAGTTAAGCATACCAAAAAACTGATTTTGCTTTTCTCAAGTGTTAAGCATACCAGAAACTGACTGTGCTTTTCTCAAGTGTTAAGCACACCTAAAAACTGACCATGCTTAACATACCAAAAAACTGACCATGCTTTTCTCAAGTGTTAAGCATACCAAAAAACTGACCATGTTTTCTCAAGTGTTAGGCATACCTAAGAACTGACAGTACTTTTCTCAAGTGTTAAGCATAACATAAAAGTGACTGTGCTTTTCTCAAGTGTTAAGCACACCTAAAAACTGACCGTGCTTTTCTCAAGTGTTAAGCACACCTAAAAACTAACTGTGCTTTTCTCAAGTGTTCAGCACACCTAAAAACTAACCGTGCTTTTCTCAAGTGTTAAGCACACCTAAAAACTAACCGTGCTTTTCTCTAGTGTTAAGCACACCTAAAATACTTACCGTGCTTTTCTCAAGTGTTAAGCACACCTAAAAACTGATTGTGCTTTTCTCAAGTGTTAAGCATACCAAAAAACTGACCGTGCTTTTCTCAAGTGTTAAGCACAACAAAAATCTGACCGTGCTTTTCTCAAGTGTTAAGCACACCAAAAGACTGACCGTGCTTAACATACCAAAAAAACTGACCGTGCTTTTCTCAAGTGTCAAGCATACCAAAAAACTGACTGTGCTTTTCTCAAGTGTTAAGCACACCAAAAAACTGACCATGTTTTCTCAAGTGTTAGGCATACCTAAGAACTGACAGTGCTTTTATCAAGTGTTAAGCATAACATAAAAGTGACCATGCTTTTCTCAAGTGTTAAGCACAACAAAAATCTGACCGTGCTTTTCTCAAGTGTTAAGCACAACAAAAAACTGACCGTGCTTTTCTCAAGTGTTAAGCACACCTAAAAACTAACAGTGCTTTTCTCAAGTGTTAAGCACACCTAAAAACTAACCGTGCTTTTCTCAAGTGTTAAGCACACCTTAAAACTAACCGTGCTTTTCTCTAGTGTTAAGCACACCTAAAAAACTTACCGTGCTTTTCTCAAGTGTTAAGCACACCTAAAAACTGATTGTGCTTTTCTCAAGTGTTATAGCATACCAAAAAACTGACCGTGCTTTTCTCAAGTGTTAAGCACAACAAAAATCTGACCGTGCTTTTCTCAAGTGTTAAGCACACCAAAAGACTGACCGTGCTTAACATACCAAAAAAACTGACCGTGCTTTTCTCAAGTGTCAAGCATACCAAAAAACTGACTGTGCTTTTCTCAAGTGTTAAGCATACCAAAAAACTGACCATGTTTTCTCAAGTGTTTGGCATACCTAAGAACTGACTGTGCTTTTCTCAAGTGTTAAGCATACCAAAAAACTGACCATGTTTTCTCAAGTGTTAGGCATACCTAAGAACTGACAGTGCTTTTATCAAGTGTTAAGCATAACATAAAAGTGACCATGCTTTTCTCAAGTGTTAAGCACACCTAAAAACTAACAGTGCTTTTCTCAAGTGTTAAGCACACCTAAAAACTAACCGGGCTTTTCTCAAGTGTTAAGCACACCTAAAAACTAACCGTGCTTTTCTCTAGTGTTAAGCACACCTAAAAAACTTACTGTGCTTTTCTCAAGTGTTAAGCACACCTAAAAACTGATTGTGCTTTTCTCAAGTGTTAAGCATACCAAAAAACTGACCGTGCTTTTCTCAAGTGTTAAGCACAACAAAAATCTGACCGTGCTTTTCTCAAGTGTTAAGCACACCAAAAGACTGACTGTGCTTAACATACCAAAAAAACTGACCGTGCTTTTCTCAAGTGTCAAGCATACCAAAAAAAACTGACTGTGCTTTTCTCAAGTGTTAAGCATACCAAAAAACTGACCATGTTTTCTCAAGTGTTAGGCATACCTAAGAACTGACAGTGCTTTTATCAAGTGTTAAGCATAACATAAAAGTGACCGTGCTTTTCTCAAGTGTTAAGCACAACAAAAATCTGACCGTGCTTTTCTCAAGTGTTAAGCACAACAAAAAACTGACCATGCTTTTCTTAAGTGTTAAGCACACCTAAAAAATTACCGTGCTTTTCTCAAGTGTTAAGCACAAGAAAAATCTGACCGTGCTTTTCTTAAGTGTTAAGCACACCAAAAGACTGACTGTGCTTAACATACCAAAAAAAACTGACCTTGCTTTTCTCAAGTGTCAAGCATACCAAAAACTGACTGTGCTTTTCTCAAGTGTTAAGCATACCAAAAAACTGACCATGTTTTCTCAAGTGTTAGGCATACCTAAGAACTGATAGTGCTTTTCTCAAGTGTTAAGCACAACAAAAATCTGACCGTGCTTTTCTCAAGTAATAAGCATAACAAAAAACTGACCGTGCTTTTCTAAAGTGTTAAGCACACCTAAAAACTAACCGTGCTTTTCTAAAGTGTTAAGCACACCTAAAAACTAACTGTGCTTTTCTCAAGTGTTAAGCACACCTAAAAACTAACCGTGCTTTTTTCAAGTGTTAAGCACACCTAAAAACTAACCGTGCTTTTCTCAAGTGTTAAGCACACCTAAAAAACTAACCGTGCTTTTCTCAAGTGTTAAGCACACCTAAAAACTGACCATGCTTAACATACCAAAAAACTGACCATGCTTTTCTCAAGTGTTAAGCATACCAAAAAACTGACCATGTTTTCTCAAGTGTTAGGCATACCTAAGAACTGACAGTACTTTTCTCAAGTGTTAAGCATAACATAAAAGTGACTGTGCTTTTCTCAAGTGTTAAGCACACCTAAAAACTGACCGTGCTTTTCTCAAGTGTTAAGCACACCTAAAAACTAACTGTGCTTTTCTCAAGTGTTCAGCACACCTAAAAACTAACCGTGCTTTTCTCAAGTGTTAAGCACACCTAAAAACTAACCGTGCTTTTCTCTAGTGTTAAGCACACCTAAAATACTTACCGTGCTTTTCTCAAGTGTTAAGCACACCTAAAAACTGATTGTGCTTTTCTCAAGTGTTAAGCATACCAAAAAACTGACCGTGCTTTTCTCAAGTGTTAAGCACAACAAAAATCTGACCGTGCTTTTCTCAAGTGTTAAGCACACCAAAAGACTGACCGTGCTTAACATACCAAAAAAACTGACCGTGCTTTTCTCAAGTGTCAAGCATACCAAAAAACTGACTGTGCTTTTCTCAAGTGTTAAGCACACCAAAAAACTGACCATGTTTTCTCAAGTGTTAGGCATACCTAAGAACTGACAGTGCTTTTATCAAGTGTTAAGCATAACATAAAAGTGACCATGCTTTTCTCAAGTGTTAAGCACAACAAAAATCTGACCGTGCTTTTCTCAAGTGTTAAGCACAACAAAAAACTGACCGTGCTTTTCTCAAGTGTTAAGCACACCTAAAAACTAACAGTGCTTTTCTCAAGTGTTAAGCACACCTAAAAACTAACCGTGCTTTTCTCAAGTGTTAAGCACACCTTAAAACTAACCGTGCTTTTCTCTAGTGTTAAGCACACCTAAAAAACTTACCGTGCTTTTCTCAAGTGTTAAGCACACCTAAAAACTGATTGTGCTTTTCTCAAGTGTTATAGCATACCAAAAAACTGACCGTGCTTTTCTCAAGTGTTAAGCACAACAAAAATCTGACCGTGCTTTTCTCAAGTGTTAAGCACACCAAAAGACTGACCGTGCTTAACATACCAAAAAAACTGACCGTGCTTTTCTCAAGTGTCAAGCATACCAAAAAACTGACTGTGCTTTTCTCAAGTGTTAAGCATACCAAAAAACTGACCATGTTTTCTCAAGTGTTTGGCATACCTAAGAACTGACTGTGCTTTTCTCAAGTGTTAAGCATACCAAAAAACTGACCATGTTTTCTCAAGTGTTAGGCATACCTAAGAACTGACAGTGCTTTTATCAAGTGTTAAGCATAACATAAAAGTGACCATGCTTTTCTCAAGTGTTAAGCACACCTAAAAACTAACAGTGCTTTTCTCAAGTGTTAAGCACACCTAAAAACTAACCGGGCTTTTCTCAAGTGTTAAGCACACCTAAAAACTAACCGTGCTTTTCTCTAGTGTTAAGCACACCTAAAAAACTTACTGTGCTTTTCTCAAGTGTTAAGCACACCTAAAAACTGATTGTGCTTTTCTCAAGTGTTAAGCATACCAAAAAACTGACCGTGCTTTTCTCAAGTGTTAAGCACAACAAAAATCTGACCGTGCTTTTCTCAAGTGTTAAGCACACCAAAAGACTGACTGTGCTTAACATACCAAAAAAACTGACCGTGCTTTTCTCAAGTGTCAAGCATACCAAAAAAAACTGACTGTGCTTTTCTCAAGTGTTAAGCATACCAAAAAACTGACCATGTTTTCTCAAGTGTTAGGCATACCTAAGAACTGACAGTGCTTTTATCAAGTGTTAAGCATAACATAAAAGTGACCGTGCTTTTCTCAAGTGTTAAGCACAACAAAAATCTGACCGTGCTTTTCTCAAGTGTTAAGCACAACAAAAAACTGACCATGCTTTTCTTAAGTGTTAAGCACACCTAAAAAATTACCGTGCTTTTCTCAAGTGTTAAGCACAAGAAAAATCTGACCGTGCTTTTCTTAAGTGTTAAGCACACCAAAAGACTGACTGTGCTTAACATACCAAAAAAAACTGACCTTGCTTTTCTCAAGTGTCAAGCATACCAAAAACTGACTGTGCTTTTCTCAAGTGTTAAGCATACCAAAAAACTGACCATGTTTTCTCAAGTGTTAGGCATACCTAAGAACTGACAGTGCTTTTCTCAAGTGTTAAGCACAACAAAAATCTGACCGTGCTTTTCTCAAGTAATAAGCATAACAAAAAACTGACCGT
Organism: Sipunculus nudus; assembly: GCA_026874595.1. Classification (NCBI taxonomy): domain Eukaryota; kingdom Metazoa; phylum Annelida; class Sipuncula; order Golfingiida; family Sipunculidae; genus Sipunculus; species Sipunculus nudus. The sequence continues at coordinate 64,609,172 of CM049310.1, read as the reverse complement.
GCTTTTCTAAAGTGTTAAGCACACCTAAAAACTAACCGTGCTTTTCTAAAGTGTTAAGCACACCTAAAAACTAACTGTGCTTTTCTCAAGTGTTAAGCACACCTAAAAACTAACCGTGCTTTTTTCAAGTGTTAAGCACACCTAAAAACTAACCGTGCTTTTCTCAAGTGTTAAGCACACCTAAAAAACTAACCGTGCTTTTCTCAAGTGTTAAGCACACCTAAAAACTGACCGTGCTTTTCTCAAGTGTTAAGCATACCAAAAAACTGACCATGCTTTTCTCAAGTGTTAAGCACAAGAAAAATCTGACCGTGCTTTTCTTAAGTGTTAAGCACACCAAAAGACTGACCGTGCTTAACATACCAAAAAAAACTAACCTTGCTTTTCTCAAGTGTCAAGCATACCAAAAACTGACTGTGCTTTTCTCAAGTGTTAAGCATACCAAAAAACTGACCATGTTTTCTCAAGTGTTAGGCATACCTAAAAACTGACAGTGCTTTTCTCAAGTGTTAAGCATAACTTAAAAGTGACCGTGCTTTTCTCAAGTGTTAAGCACACCTAAAAACTGACCGTGCTTTTCTCAAGTGTTAAGCACACCTTAAAACTAACTGTGCTTTTCTCAAGTGTTCAGCACACCTAAAAACTAACCGTGCTTTTCTCAAGTGTTAAGCACACCTAAAAACTAACCGTGCTTTTCTCTAGTGTTAAGCACACCTAAAATACTTACCGTGCTTTTCTCAAGTGTTAAGCACACCTAAAAACTGATTGTGCTTTTCTCAAGTGTTAAGCATACCAAAAAACTGACCGTGCTTTTCTCAAGTGTTAAGCACAACAAAAATCTGACCGTGCTTTTCTCAAGTGTTAAGCACACCAAAAGACTGACCGTGCTTAACATACCAAAAAAACTGACCGTGCTTTTCTCAAGTGTCAAGCATACCAAAAAACTGACTGTGCTTTTCTCAAGTGTTAAGCATACCAAAAAACTGACCATGTTTTCTCAAGTGTTAGGCATACCTAAGAACTGACAGTGCTTTTATCAAGTGTTAAGCATAACATAAAAGTGACCATGCTTTTCTCAAGTGTTAAGCACAACAAAAATCTGACCGTGCTTTTCTCAAGTGTTAAGCACAACAAAAAACTGACCGTGCTTTTCTTAAGTGTTAAGCACACCTAAAAACTAACAGTGATTTTCTCAAGTGTTAAGCACACCTAAAAACTAACCGTGCTTTTCTCAAGTGTTAAGCACACCTAAAAACTAACCGTGCTTTTCTCTAGTGTTAAGCACACCTAAAAAACTTACCGTGCTTTTCTCAAGTGTTAAGCACACCTAAAAACTGATTGTGCTTTTCTCAAGTGTTAAGCATACCAAAAAACTGACCGTGCTTTTCTCAAGTGTTAAGCACAACAAAAATCTGACCGTGCTTTTCTCAAGTGTTAAGCACACCAAAAGACTGACCGTGCTTAACATACCAAAAAAACTGACCGTGCTTTTCTCAAGTGTCAAGCATACCAAATACTGACTGTGCTTTTCTCAAGTGTTAAGCATACCAAAAAACTGACCATGTTTTCTCAAGTGTTTGGCATACCTAAGAACTGACTGTGCTTTTCTCAAGTGTTAAGCATACCAAAAAACTGACCATGTTTTCTCAAGTGTTAGGCATACCTAAGAACTGACAGTGCTTTTATCAAGTGTTAAGCATAACATAAAAGTGACCATGCTTTTCTCAAGTGTTAAGCACACCTAAAAACTAACCGTGCTTTTCTCAAGTGTTAAGCACACCTAAAAACTAACCGGGCTTTTCTCAAGTGTTAAGCACACCTAAAAACTAACCGTGCTTTTCTCTAGTGTTAAGCACACCTAAAAAACTTACTGTGCTTTTCTCAAGTGTTAAGCACACCTAAAAACTGATTGTGCTTTTCTCAAGTGTTAAGCATACCAAAAAACTGACCGTGCTTTTCTCAAGTGTTAAGCACAACAAAAATCTGACCGTGCTTTTCTCAAGTGTTAAGCACACCAAAAGACTGACTGTGCTTAACATACCAAAAAAACTGACCGTGCTTTTCTCAAGTGTCAAGCATACCAAAAAACTGACTGTGCTTTTCTCAAGTGTTAAGCATACCAAAAAACTGACCATGTTTTCTCAAGTGTTAGGCATACCTAAGAACTGACAGTGCTTTTTTCAAGTGTTAAGCATAACATAAAAGTGACCGTGCTTTTCTCAAGTGTTAAGCACAACAAAAATCTGACCGTGCTTTTCTCAAGTGTTAAGCACAACAAAAAACTGACCGTGCTTTTCTTAAGTGTAAAGCACACCTAAAAAATTACCGTGCTTTTCTCAAGTGTTAAGCACAAGAAAAATCTGACCGTGTTTTTCTCAAGTGTTAAGCACACCAAAAGACTGACTGTGCTTAACATACCAAAAAAAACTGACCTTGCTTTTCTCAAGTGTCAAGCATACCAAAAACTGACTGTGCTTTTCTCAAGTGTTAAGCATACCAAAAAACTGACCATGTTTTCTCAAGTGTTAGGCATACCTAAGAACTGACCGTGCTTTTCTCAAGTGTTAAGCACAACAAAAATCTGACCGTGCTTTTCTCACGTAATAAGCATAACAAAAAACTGACCGTGCTTTTCTCAAGTGTTAAGCACACCTAAAAACTAACCGTGCTTTTCTAAAGTGTTAAGCACACCTAAAAACTAACTGTGCTTTTCTCAAGTGTTAAGCACACCTAAAAACTAACCGTGCTTTTTTCAAGTGTTAAGCACACCTAAAAACTAACCGTGCTTTTCTCAAGTGTTAAGCACACCTAAAAAACTAACCGTGCTTTTCTCAAGTGTTAAGCACACCTAAAAACTGACCGTGCTTTTCTCAAGTGTTAAGCATACCAAAAAACTGACCATGCTTTTCTCAAGTGTTAAGCACAAGAAAAATCTGACCGTGCTTTTCTTAAGTGTTAAGCACACCAAAAGACTGACCGTGCTTAACATACCAAAAAAAACTAACCTTGCTTTTCTCAAGTGTCAAGCATACCAAAAACTGACTGTGCTTTTCTCAAGTGTTAAGCATACCAAAAAACTGACCATGTTTTCTCAAGTGTTAGGCATACCTAAAAACTGACAGTGCTTTTCTCAAGTGTTAAGCATAACATAAAAGTGACCGTGCTTTTCTCAAGTGTTAAGCACACCTAAAAACTGACCGTGCTTTTCTCAAGTGTTAAGCACACCTAAAAACTAACTGTGCTTTTCTCAAGTGTTCAGCACACCTAAAAACTAACCGTGCTTTTCTCAAGTGTTAAGCACACCTAAAAACTAACCGTGCTTTTCTCTAGTGTTAAGCACACCTAAAATACTTACCGTGCTTTTCTCAAGTGTTAAGCACACCTAAAAACTGATTGTGCTTTTCTCAAGTGTTAAGCATACCAAAAAACTGACCGTGCTTTTCTCAAGTGTTAAGCACAACAAAAATCTGACCGTGCTTTTCTCAAGTGTTAAGCACACCAAAAGACTGACCGTGCTTAACATACCAAAAAAACTGACCGTGCTTTTCTTAAGTGTTAAGCACACCTAAAAAATTACTGTGCTTTTCTCAAGTGTTAAGCACAAGAAAAATCTGACCGTGCTTTTCTTAAGTGTTAAGCACACCAAAAGACTGACTGTGCTTAACATACCAAAAAAAACTGACCTTGCTTTTCTCAAGTGTCAAGCATACCAAAAACTGACTGTGCTTTTCTCAAGTGTTAAGCATACCAAAAAACTGACCATGTTTTCTCAAGTGTTAGGCATACCTTAGAACTGACCGTGCTTTTCTCAAGTGTTTAGCACAACAAAAATCTGACCGTGCTTTTCTCAAGTAATAAGCATAACAAAAAACTGACCGTGCTTTTCTAAAGTGTTAAGCACACCTAAAAACTAACCGTGCTTTTCTAAAGTGTTAAGCACACCTAAAAACTAACTGTGCTTTTCTCAAGTGTTAAGCACACCTAAAAACTAACCGTGCTTTTTTCAAGTGTTAAGCACACCTAAAAACTAACCGTGCTTTTCTCAAGTGTTAAGCACACCTAAAAAACTAACCGTGCTTTTCTCAAGTGTTAAGCACACCTAAAAACTGACCGTGCTTTTCTCAAGTGTTAAGCATACCAAAAAACTGACCATGCTTTTCTCAAGTGTTAAGCACAAGAAAAATCTGACCGTGCTTTTCTTAAGTGTTAAGCACACCAAAAGACTGACCGTGCTTAACATACCAAAAAAAACTAACCTTGCTTTTCTCAAGTGTCAAGCATACCAAAAACTGACTGTGCTTTTCTCAAGTGTTAAGCATACCAAAAAACTGACCATGTTTTCTCAAGTGTTAGGCATACCTAAAAACTGACAGTGCTTTTCTCAAGTGTTAAGCATAACATAAAAGTGACCGTGCTTTTCTCAAGTGTTAAGCACACCTAAAAACTGACCGTGCTTTTCTCAAGTGTTAAGCACACCTAAAAACTAACTGTGCTTTTCTCAAGTGTTCAGCACACCTAAAAACTAACCGTGCTTTTCTCAAGTGTTAAGCACACCTAAAAACTAACCGTGCTTTTCTCTAGTGTTAAGCACACCTAAAATACTTACCATGCTTTTCTCAAGTGTTAAGCACACCTAAAAACTGATTGTGCTTTTCTCAAGTGTTAAGCATACCAAAAAACTGACCGTGCTTTTCTCAAGTGTTAAGCACAACAAAAATCTGACCGTGCTTTTCTCAAGTGTTAAGCACACCAAAAGACTGACCGTGCTTAACATACCAAAAAAACTGACCGTGCTTTTCTCAAGTGTCAAGCATACCAAAAAACTGACTGTGCTTTTCTCAAGTGTTAAGCATACCAAAAAACTGACCATGTTTTCTCAAGTGTTAGGCATACCTAAGAACTGACAGTGCTTTTATCAAGTGTTAAGCATAACATAAAAGTGACCATGCTTTTCTCAAGTGTTAAGCACAACAAAAATCTGACCGTGCTTTTCTCAAGTGTTAAGCACAACAAAAAACTGATTGTGCTTTTCTTAAGTGTTAAGCACACCTAAAAACTAACAGTGATTTTCTCAAGTGTTAAGCACACCTAAAAACTAACCGTGCTTTTCTCAAGTGTTAAGCACACCTAAAAACTAACCGTGCTTTTCTCTAGTGTTAAGCACACCTAAAAAACTTACCGTGCTTTTCTCAAGTGTTAAGCACACCTAAAAACTGATTGTGCTTTTCTCAAGTGTTAAGCATACCAAAAAACTGACCGTGCTTTTCTCAAGTGTTAAGCACAACAAAAATCTGACCGTGCTTTTCTCAAGTGTTAAGCACACCAAAAGACTGACCGTGCTTAACATACCAAAAAAACTGACCGTGCTTTTCTCAAGTGTCAAGCATACCAAAAAACTGACTGTGCTTTTCTCAAGTGTTAAGCATACCAAAAAACTGACCATGTTTTCTCAAGTGTTTGGCATACCTAAGAACTGACTGTGCTTTTCTCAAGTGTTAAGCATACCAAAAAACTGACCATGTTTTCTCAAGTGTTAGGCATACCTAAGAACTGACAGTGCTTTTATCAAGTGTTAAGCATAACATAAAAGTGACCATGCTTTTCTCAAGTGTTAAGCACACCTAAAAACTAACCGTGCTTTTCTCAAGTGTTAAGCACACCTAAAAACTAACCGGGCTTTTCTCAAGTGTTAAGCACACCTAAAAACTAACCGTGCTTTTCTCTAGTGTTAAGCACACCTAAAAAACTTACTGTGCTTTTCTCAAGTGTTAAGCACACCTAAAAACTGATTGTGCTTTTCTCAAGTGTTAAGCATACCAAAAAACTGACCGTGCTTTTCTCAAGTGTTAAGCACAACAAAAATCTGACCGTGCTTTTCTCAAGTGTTAAGCACACCAAAAGACTGACTGTGCTTAACATACCAAAAAAACTGACCGTGCTTTTCTCAAGTGTCAAGCATACCAAAAAACTGACTGTGCTTTTCTCAAGTGTTAAGCATACCAAAAAACTGACCATGTTTTCTCAAGTGTTAGGCATACCTAAGAACTGACAGTGCTTTTATCAAGTGTTAAGCATAACATAAAAGTGACCGTGCTTTTCTCAAGTGTTAAGCACAACAAAAATCTGACCATGCTTTTCTCAAGTGTTAAGCACAACAAAAAACTGACCGTGCTTTTCTTAAGTGTTAAGCACACCTAAAAAATTACCGTGCTTTTCTCAAGTGTTAAGCACAAGAAAAATCTGACCGTGCTTTTCTTAAGTGTTAAGCACACCAAAAGACTGACTGTGCTTAACATACCAAAAAAAACTGACCTTGCTTTTCTCAAGTGTCAAGCATACCAAAAACTGACTGTGCTTTTCTCAAGTGTTAAGCATACCAAAAAACTGACCATGTTTTCTCAAGTGTTAGGCATACCTAAGAACTGACCGTGCTTTTCTCAAGTGTTAAGCACAACAAAAATCTGACCGTGCTTTTCTCAAGTGTTAAGCACACCAAAAGACTGACCGTGCTTAACATACCAAAAAAACTGACCGTGCTTTTCTCAAGTGTCAAGCATACCAAAAAACTGACTGTGCTTTTCTCAAGTGTTAAGCATACCAAAAAACTGACCATGTTTTCTCAAGTGTTAGGCATACCTAAGAACTGACAGTGCTTTTTTCAAGTGTTAAGCATAACATAAAAGTGACCGTGCTTTTCTCAAGTGTTAAGCACAACAAAAATCTGACCGTGCTTTTCTCAAGTGTTAAGCACAACAAAAAACTGACCGTGCTTTTCTTAAGTGTTAAGCACACCTAAAAAATTACCGTGCTTTTCTCAAGTATTAAGCACACCTAAAAAGTAACCGTGCTTTTCTCAAGTGTTAAGCACACCTATAAACTAACCGTGCTTTTCTCAAGTGTTAGCATGACAAAAACTAATCATGGTTTTCTCAAGTGTAAAGCATACCAACACACTGACCGTGCTTTTTTCAAGTGTTAAGCATAACAAAAACTGACAATGCTTTTCACAAGTGTTAACCATAACAAAAAACTGACCATGCTTTTCTCAAGTGTTAAGCACAACAAAAATCTGACCATGCTTTTCTCAAGTGTTAAGCACAACAAAAATCTGACCATGCTTTTTTCAGGTGTTAAGCACAACAAAAAACTGACTGTGCTTTTCTCAAGTGTTAAGCACAACAAAAAACTGACCGTGCTTTTCTCAAGCGTTAAGCACACCTAAAAACTGACATTGCTTTTTTCATATGCATGCCGGTGTTAGAGTAGGGTGGTTGGATCCATGGGGACCATCCACATTTAAGTGAGACTGGGAAAGTATCTAGGGGACTATCCACAATTTTATGATTCAGTGAGGATGGATCCGTGTGGACTGTCCACAACGTAGTGAGCCATAGAGGAGGGCCCTGTGGAGATCATCCACAATTTAGCGAGTCAGGGAGGATGATCCATGGGGACCATCCACAATTTAGTGAGTCAGGGAGGATGGATCTGTGGGGACCATCCACCATTTAGTGAGACCAGGGATAGATCTGTGGAGATCATCCACAATTTAATGATTCAGGGAGGATGGATCTGTGGGGACCATCCACCACTTAGTTAGCCAGGGAGGATGGATCCATGGGGACCATCTACAATTTAGTGAGTCAGTGAGGATGGATCTGTGGGGACCATCCACCATTAAGTGAGACCTAATAGATCTATGGAAATCTTCCACAATTGAGTGAGTCAGGAAGGATGGATCCTTGGGGACCATCCACAATTTAACGAGTCAGTGAGGATGGATCCGTGGGGATCGTCAACCATTAAGTGAGACCAGGGATAGATCTGTGGAGATCATCCACAATTTGATGGATCCGAGTTGACCATCCACTATCTAGTGCGCTATGGAGGAGGGTCCTATGGGGATCATCCACAATTTAATGATTCAGGGAGGATAGATCTGTGGGGACCATCCACAATTTTGTGAGACTGGGGGATGGATCCAGGGGAACCATCCACATAATCACTAGGACAAGGATGATGGTTCCGAGGGGACCATCAACAATCTTAGGTTAAATATCTAGTCACTTGGGTGGGGGGGGCGGCTTTCAGCCTGTGGCGTGTTGTACCCCACCTTCCCGTCAGTGGGAAAGAAGGGATAATTGCTGAATATGTTGAATATGGAAATTTTAATGTTATTTTTAATAAACCTCGGCCAGTTTTTCCCACAATTCCATGTCTTGTGTGCTTCTTTCAACTCTTCCGAGAACAGAGCAAGAGACTGGATAGGTATGAATGATATTATCAAGTTTTGATTAATTATGGGATAACTGTGAGCAGGTTCGGGTGTGTGCATGTTGGTGTGACAGAGCATAAATATATATCATCCAGAAGGGTATTTGTGTACAGGCAGATGGGCAGATAGACAGACAGACAGGGCGATTACTATAGGGCACCCGCTTATTCATGTAGGACCCTAATAAATAATAAACATGTTTGTAAAGATATAACAGCTGTAACACAAAAAGCTGTGCATATTTTACCAGAGATAAAAGAGTGGCTATACAACCAATTGTACATACTGTTGAAGCCCGTGTGAGCTCATAGGACGTCATGTTCCAGGCCTCATGTTCCTTCCTGCCTTGTTCTGCCAGTTTTTTAAGTTTCTCACCACAATGGGCAACCCAACTGCAGAAGGCAAAAAAAAAAAATTATGTATTTAATAACTGACATAATGACATGGTGGATGTATTAAATATATACTGAAAAACTGATATGTTGGAGTGTAGAATGGAAGTTGTTTCCTGACTTCCTCATATTAAAATGAATGACAAAAATTCTCACATCTGATTCTTCAGATGACTTCAATCAGGAGCTTTTGGACCATTATTCCAAATAGAACTTACTGTGATATGCACTTGACTTCAATCTGTTCCTGCCTACTCAGTCAAACAGTCCAGCAACACTGTCTTTCTTTCCAAGACAGAGTGACATTATGTATTAAATAACTGACATAATGACATGGTGGATGTATTATATATATACTGAAAAACTGATATGTTGGAGTGTGGAATGGAAGTTGTTTCCTGACTTGGTCATATTAAAATGAATGACAAAAAATCTCACATTGCATTCTTCAGATGACTTCTGTCAGGCGCTTTTGGACCATCTAGTGGGTGAGTTAAGTGCATAAAATAGGCTGTTGACTTCATTTCATGATGCAAAGGTCCCCTTTGGCATAAAAGTACCTTAGGGTCATAGGATTAAATTTATCCAAAGACACAAGTTAGATCTCCCTTAATGTGTGAAATATATGCAAATTATTCAAAATGGCCGCCGAAAATACTACAAACCCCATATGCTTGCTGCTGTTACAGCTATAATGACAAATGTTGTGTCAAAATATACATTTTCTTGGTCAAGGAATCCAATGAAATAGGTTTCCAGATTGAGAAAACAATAGTTTTCTCCTTAACATGAAAATCTGGGGTAAAATGGGCACATTTCATAAAATATCAATGATTTTCTTCCATCAGGGTAACCTGAGACACTTGAGACATCTATGTCCTTGGCATTTGGGAGGTATTAAACAGTTGTGAATAGACCATGAAGACGCGTCTAACTGAACACAATCCTCAGTCGACATACATAGAGCATGAAACCACAGGAAATTTAAAGCATTAACTGGAGAATTACTGGTACGTGGCACTTACTTAATCTGAGTTTAGGCAGTACAGCAAGACCATTGTAATACAAGGACAGATATGCAGTTTTTTTCTTTTTTTTTTAAGAATCACCCAATGAAATACCCACATTCTTGCTCTATCACCCGATCAAATACCCACACACGATGCTCTATTACTAGCAAATATACATAAGGCCTTGGTTGTGGTTTTTCCGCATGTACTGTTACTTCATTTATATACATTATCTGGGTAATACGGCATAAAATGACCTTTCTCGAAAGTACAGCATGCATGAGATATATATAAAACCAGAGTACCAGTACACACAGGAATGGGTAGACATTCCTGTAGGAGAACACAATAAAGTTGCCAATTGTGGTTCCTTCCCAGAATCTAAAATTTTGATTAGACAGAATATATTGCTTGAAATACATCTTATCTATCTCATGATCTATCTCATGATGGCCAACCCATAATAGTAAATGATCAATGCTGAAAACTAAAAACCATCAGTTCTTGACATTCTTGGTGTTTATGCTTCGCCAATTAGTTTAGGGTTTTATAGTGAAATATCCTAAAAACTTTGTTCACATTTCTATTTTTTACAAGTAATGTTAGGGAACTGAAGGAATTAGATGTCTTATATTTTAGTTGTGGGTGAAATGATTTTTGAAGTAATGGTGGCAGTGCTGATTGTTCAGGATGTGGTGCAGGTTATATCAACGAATCCAGTATTGTTCACAAAAACTGCAATAATGCCACCGATCATTAGCATGTTAATGATGCAATAATAAACTTGCAACCGAAGTATAAGCACAGCAAGAAGGCGAGATGCCAAGTCCGCCTAACAGGCTTTACCTCTCACTTCCGTGCTATATAAACTTTTACACGAGTCATAACAGAAAAGCAGAAAGTGTTGAATGTAATGTCAAAATGTAATTCAATAAAGTTTAGAATTTGATAAATTGTAACTTTATCACTTTACATGGACCCAGAGAAACTACTGACCTGGAAAGGGTCACTGTCATCTATTCTCATAGCTTTCCCAGGAATTGAAACTGGGTATAGCCAGCACAGAGATCAAAGTCTATTGCCACTCGACTCCTATGTTCCATGTTCTCAGTGATTAGCTCTTTATTTAAACATTCCGTCCAAAGACATTTCTTTCCTTTGCCTAAAATCAGCTATAATCTTTGGGCAAAAGGATCTCACATGTACTCCCTGAGGATCCAGTCACCTCTTGGTCCACATATGTTCCTGGTGTCCAATGTCCATGGGGAAGTAAATAATTTTCTTCTCAGTAAGACCCAAATTGAAGTGGTATAGAAAATTGGTAGTGTCCTTTGTCATATAAAGAGATTAAGACACTAATTTACTTACATCATGCAATGAAAATACATCTTAAACCAAGAAATGCACAAGTCGCTGTAATGCATAAGTGAGAATAATATGTCATTTAACCTTAACAGTACCCCGAACAGACCTAGGAAATTAAGTTATCAGTACCTGGGAGTATACAAGTGTCAGGGCTTACACCAAGAAAATAACCCTTTTAGATCAATCAGTGGAAAACAATTTTTTTAGGGTTGTAAAGCTGACCATTTGTCAATGATTCTCCAAAGTTAGGTAATCTCTGATGAACTTATTTAGCAAATCCCATTCAGTCATGTCGCACCAGCAGCTTTATGTTACTATGTATAACCCTCTCAGGCATGGGCCACGTTGTTAAACAGCAGCAGCACCCGTCATGTTACTTGTCTCTTCAGCAACTGACCTCTTCAGCAAATTCTCTCACATTTCCAATCAAACAAATAATTTGTTTTTTTTAAGAAAAAACTAATTCTTGCTCATAAAAATTTAATAAAATGTGTATGTTATACTTTTACAGTTGGTCACAACTAACCTGAAAAGGGGGCTCAAACTGCTTTGACGTCAGCAAGAAACGCCACAAATGTCACTTAAAATTCGAAGGGCCTATAACATAAACAGTACTGGACATTTTATTTAACCTATGAAGCAAGATATAGGTTTTCTTTAATTTATGCTGTGGTACCACCATGTGATAATTCCTATGCACACAATTCATTAGTTTTAATTGAAGTGCAATGCTCCTAAGTTTTTCAGGGTCACCTGCCGATATTCTGCAGATGAATTTGGCAAGTAGGGCCATACCAGGTCACATTTGGGTTTTTAGGGAGATTTCTAAGATTGTAATACAGGTTGTGCTTACTCGTTAGAATTTCAACGGATATCAGGCGGCTATTAAGTTCATTATAAATATTAATAAACACCAAAGTCCAGGAATCACTCCAATCTAAAAGATAGATGTTTGAGGATTTGGCTTCAGAAGTATACACACATTCTCAAATGCAGTTTGACTAGATCTGTAAACAAGCAATGTTTGGCCAAGTTTATCAATTTGTGACTGTGCAGTGACAACTCTGATAGTAGTACTGTCTTTTTGTGCATAAGGGACTTTTACTAATGTGATCCATGCAATGGACTTCACTATCCAGACAGCTAGATTCTGGGAAATAGGTGCTTCCATTTTTATCAAATGCACATCTTAAATAGATTATGTGATGATTATATCGCACAAGACCTGAAAGTTGTACATTGAAGCTCAAGCAGACGATAATCTTTTGTTGGCAATAAAGAAATTCTCATGTCCACTTTGTACAGCTGCCAATACCTCTGTGTACTCCGTCTGTGACAGAGTGAAATCTATGTAAGCCATGCAAAACGTATGGTTTAAGGGGTATTAAAGAGATATTGTATTCCAGAACATGGCAGTAAATTTGAAAACTTACGGAAGCAAGACTATGGAAGTGTGTTCTTACGTTCAATTAAATTATATCTGATCATAAGCATAATTATATATTATTCGAATAGCATGCAGCTTAATTATTTCTCCACGTAATACAAATATGTTTATCACTTTGTTGTGGTTTTATGCTCTGTATGCAGTGAATCGCACACATCGGGTACATATACACTGGTATTAAATGCTCCCCTGTCTATATAAGGATAATAAACAAGAACTTATAAAGGAATATAATACAAAACCAATCAAAGTTATTAAAAGTTTTCATGATGATACTAAAATTTATTGAAATTTGCATACTTTCCCCATAATTTCAAGGTAGGATGAATACTTTTACTTCATTACTTCAACGATCATTTCATCCACAATAAAACATAACACATCTAAATCCTTCAGTTACCTGACCTTACTTGTGAAAATAGAAATACGAACACAACTTTCAGGATACGTGTATTTCCCTATAAAACCCAATAACTAACTGGAGAAGCATAAAAACCAAGAGTGTCAATGACTAATGGCTTTTGTGCTTTTGGTATTGATCAACTATTAAGGGTTGACCATCATGAGATAGATAATATGTGTCTCAAACAAAATATTCTGTTGAATCAAAATTTTAGATACTGTTACAGGAATGTCTTCCCATTCCTGTGTGTACTGGTACTCTGCTTTTGCCAAGTAAATCCCATGCATGTTGTGTGGTCCAGAAGGGTCAGTTTATGCCGTATTACCCAGATAATGTATATAAATGAAATAACAGTACATGCGGAAAAACCACAACCAAGGCCTTATGTATATTTGCTAGTAATAGAGCATCGTGTGTGGGTATTTGATCGGGTGATAGAGCAAGAATGTGGGTATTTCATTGGGTGATTCTTAAAAAAAAAAGAAAAAAACTGTATATCTGTCCTTGTAATACCATGGTCTTGCTGTACTGCCTAAACTCAGATTAAGTAAGTGCCACGTACCAGTAATTCTCTAGTTAATGCTTTAAATTTCCTGTGGTTTCATGCTCTATGTATGTCGACTGAGGATTGTGTTCAATTAGACGCGTCTTCATGGTCTATTCACAACTGTTTAATACCTCCCAAATGCCAAGGACATAGATGTCTCAAGTGTCTCAGGTTACCATGATGGAAGAAAATCATTGATATTTTATGAAATGTGCCCATTTTACCCCAGATTTTCATGTTAAGGAGAAAACTATTATTTTCTCAATCTGGAAACCTATTTCATTGGATTCCTTGACCAAGAAAATGTATATTTTGACACAACATTTGTCATTATAGCTGTAACAGCAGCAAGCATATGGGGTTTGTAGTATTTCGGCAGCCATTTTGAATAATTTGCATATATTTCACATACTAAGGGAGATCTAACTTGTGTCTTTGGATAGATTTATTCATATGACCCTAAGGTACTTTTGTGCCAAAGGGGACCTTTGCATCATGAAATGAAGTCAAAAGTCACTTAACCCACCTACTAATCTCATTGCTATTTGAAGAACTACCAGCTATCAGAAAATCTCATAGCTAATAGAAGACCTGCCGGCCTGTGTCATGTGACCTAAGCAGTTTGTTTGGTCATGTGACAAGAGGCTGTTGTAAATGAAACTTCTTAGCCAGAATCAAGATTGTGGGACCCTGTGCCCTGATTTCTTTTGATTCGCAAAAAAATCTTTTCTTTTCCATTTGTTACTTTCACTTGCTGGAAATTTTATTTTGTCCCAGGTAACTTTGTGTCTTTTCCTATGACGTGTTAGCCTACTGATACTGATGAGATCTTGAGGTATGGAAAGTTTGTGGTACACATTGACCCTGTGTTTCTATAAAGTATTGTGCAGTTTCTCCGAGGTGTCCTTGATGCAGGGTAGGAGAATTGAGGTATATTTACCACATGTATTTATTCTTGGTTGTTCTGATGCTTGGTTTTATTTACAAGTTGTGATCTTCCATATCCAGCTGGGGTAATCATTAGATTTAAATGTCTAGTGTAAGTTCTTGTTGTTTATCCTTCACATCACCAACATGTTTGGCCCAAAACAGTAGAGAGCATAGAACTTGTTACCACTCAAAATACAAACTCATTTGGGCACGCATGGAGGAATGTATTTGAGGCAAACGAAGTTAATGGTATTGTTGTCATTCCAAATATAACTTACTGTGATGTGCACTTCACTTCATATTGTTCCTGCCCACTCGGTCAAACAGTCCAGCAACACTGTTTTTCTTTCCATCAAAATAGGGAAGGGTATCCCACATGGCATTTACACATTCAATCAGTCATGAGGATTCATTCAAATGCTCCTTTACAGTGCTCGTAATTTGTTGAGAAAGTTATGTGTAGCAGAATTGCTCATCAAATTAAATTTTGATTAGCAATTATTGAATTTTGATTGGCAATTTTTGTATTTTTCAGATTTGATTTAAATAGAGTGTTGAAAGTTGTCAGGCACACTATTTGGTAATATATATACCTGGTATATATATATATTTATATATATATATATATATATATATATATATATATATATATATATATATATATATATATATATATATATATATATACAGTGAAACCTCGTGTTGAAGTCAAAGGGACTGGTGAATTTACTTCGACACAACTAGAGTTGGAGACAACCAATGTTCATTATATTCAACCTTCTTCAGCCTTGATTATTATCAATAAATACTGCACATGTATAGGGCCTATGTCATATAGTTCTTTCAAATGTTTGCGTGAAAGAACAACACAAATTTTATATACATGTTTTAATTACTAATAAAAAAGCACATAAGTACCACCAAAAATAGGATAAGGTAAATCAAGAAAGTGAAATAAGAGCACATACATGTACGTGTGTAAAAGCACACAAATCATCAAATGATTGGCTCAGATCATTTTCAGTTCAACACAGCATAGGCCGTCTTGATCTTCTTGGCATTCTTGATCCATGTACTCAGAGTGTTAGCGGGGATGTTGAAGTCCTTTGCAATCTGTGCCTTGGTATTGCAACCACGTTCAACTTCATGCAGTGCTTCGTACTTCTGCTCAATGGTCTTTACATCAAGCTTACGCTTAGCAGGCCGCGGCATCATGGCAAACAGGACACGAACAATATAAAAGTGAAGCAGTAATACTGTATAAAGTATACTCTATGGTATATAAGAGTAAGTCTGTATAGATTTCATCTTCCTCCCTTTAGATAGAGTCCTGTATGTTTATCCTAGACACATCAAAGGTAAGGATTGGATTATGTTTGGATTATCAATAACTTTTAATTAACGCTTTGTCGACGAGAGAAGAAAGGCATGATAATGAGTGACTAATTGGCCAAACAGGTAAACAACGGACTATAGGTGTGTAAGCCATCGCGCTTGATGAGTAAGATATCTGCTGGTATTAACTATGTAACTAGTCATCTCGGCCCTAGGTATGATTGTTGGACCGTGCAGAACTGTTGTCCAAACATTAAAGCGGCATAACCTCGAGTTGAGCGACAAAGCTGTCGTCCGTATTAATTAATCATGACTGGTCACCACGGCCAAATCATGATTGACAGGCCCTGCACAACTGTTATCCAAACATGACTTCCAGTTAAGCGATAGAAATATTAGCTGGGGACCAACAAAATACCTCGACACATCTGGTTTTTCAACACATCCGACTTCGACACAAGCTGAGTTAAATTAGTAAGGTTTGAACTATTTTTTGCAGGGACCCCACGTTTGACTTTGACACATGCGGGAATATGACTTAACCCAGTTCGACACAACGAGGTTTCACTGTATATATATATATATATATTGTTACAGGTGCCCTTTTTCTTGTGTGACACGGGCGTAACTCGTGTTGTAGCACCCTCGCCTGGCCGCGTGTTGCACTCTCAGTTTAATCCGTACTGTTTGAACTCTTGTTGTCATGCTAGCTTGGGGCTTTCTCGCCTGGCTGAATCATTTATACTGTTTTATATATATATATATATATATATATATATATATATATATTACAGGGGATATATATATATATATATATATATATATATATATATATATAAAACAGGGGATATATATATATATATATATATATATATATATATATATATATATATATATATATATATATAAAACAGTATAAATGATTCAGTCGCCAAAAATGGTAAATTTAATATATCTAATAGTGGGTAAAACATACCTATAGATACAAGTAATAGATATTCACAATTAAAATGTAAATATGATCACACCTCAAGATTTTTAAGTAATCACTCAGCTGAAGATTTTAAATATTATATATATCTATAAGGGGAGATTCAGGTAAAAAAAGGGATGTTTCTTTAAGTTATTACTGTCATTTATAGAGAAAGTTACAACTGAACATATATGAGCTGTCAAGAGCAATAAAATCAAACGATATTATTTTCAGCTGTTTATTGAATAAATTGAATCAAATAAATAATGAATAAAAGCAATTACAAAAATTATATCATTATCACAGTTCTTGTAAAAATATCTGCGTTACCACCTTGCAAAGCACAAAATAATGTGCTGTCCACGACAGTTGTGAAGATCCTTTCACAACACTGTGTACTACATTCTGTAACACTGCATCTGCGTCACTTTGTCTGCATGTTTTATATAAACATGACAAGTTCATTTGAGAGGTCTTTTCATATGGCTTGTTTTTTTAATATAAATTTGTAGAATAATATAATGGATAACCTTCTAAATATAGCACGGAACTTTTGTTGACAAGTAAGCGGGACTTTTTCATGGGGATTCCACATTCCCCCCCGCGCGGCGGGTTTTTATAAGTTATATATCTACTATCACCATGACAGAACGAAATGCCCGGTCAGATCATATAATAGCAGATCATATAAAAGGATAGGAACAAAAGAATACAATATTTATTTTTATTTTCACCACATTTCAGCATAATCAGGAATTTACTTATATGCTGAATTGTCACTGACGATGGGAAAGGCCCACATTGCCGCTGCCGGCACTTTGCTGGACTTGCCTAGCGGGCACTGGAGGTTGATTCAACGTTAATTCAATGTTGTCAACGTTGATTCAACGTTGAAATCACGTTGACAACATTGAATCAATGTCCAGTACCTGCTCGGCGGTTATGATTTTAATGAAACACTTCAAACTGCATACAGCCCGTTTAATGAAAGTGGATAAATTGTTTTGCTAAAATAATTACAGATAGTTTCCTTTCTGATTCACATTGGTGAACGCTAAATAGCAGGTCAAGTCCACCGAAGTGGGACCGTTTTGTCAGTGCAGTGTGAAAACACCAGTCAGACTGTTGCACCAGCAGGGGTTGGAGATCAGATGACGTGTATTTAAATACCGTTGAGGTCAACCAATAAATACATGGGTCAAATGACATCGAAGCAATGTCAACCAATGGGTGTGTGGGTCAGGTGTCACAGGTGTCAGTAGGATTATAAGCTTTCCGGGAAAATTATGCAGCAACTGTAGTCATGTGACTGGAAATTTTTAGAGGTCAGAGGCCACGCTCGCACTGGACGTTTTCATCGAGCATGGAATCTTAGTAACGTGCAAGGTTTTTATTTGTAATTGTAATTTTTAATTTCACAGGTACATATGTTGGTTCAGACTAGGTAAATGATAAGCTTTGTGGATTGTGTGTATCTAAGAGGCTAAGGCTTGACAATAAAAATTTCAGAGTCAATGTGACGTAAGTTTGTTAAATGCACGTGTTACGTTATATATACATCGTTCAATGAAGCTCGCTCACATTAGAATTAACCAAACCCTGCGGTCTTTATCATGCACTTGCATTTCTGATATACATGTTTAGTGTTCTGTTTATACTGCATTTCACCAAGCAGGGGTCCCAGAAATCATTTACCTCAAAAGGCCAGACATGCATTTTTATTGATTCGCAGACAGAGTGATACAAAAGGGACACTAGTTTGCACCACGTCTATTTTGCGTCGCAAATTGCAACATGATACCGGTCATTTTGAGTGCTGCTTTATACCTTACAGAACTGTGAAATATATTGCCGATTGTAAAATTGCCCATTTCATGAAATAGGCAGTTATTTTGCCCATTTTTGGAACGGGAAACAACTTTGCCCATTCTATAAAATGGACAAAATCATTAAATTCTGTATGTCCATTTCATGAAATGAGCAACTTTACAATCGGCAATATATTTCACAGTTCTGTATGGGATCAAGGAGCATTTGAACAAATCCTCATGACTAATTGAACCTGTAAATGCCATGTGGGATACCCTTCCCTATTTTGATGGAGTTGATATTGATAAAGTGAAACAAGGCCTACAGGCCGAATGTGAACCTGTGCAAAGTTTGGAAGTATAAATGGAGTTTTATTTTTAAAATTTAATATTGATCCTCTTATGTCCTGCATATATACCTTAGTCATTATGATTTCAGCAAAATGGACGTTTCGGACCTGCAAGTTTCAGACTGGGACATTTTAAAACTAGAATACAGGTAGTTGACAAGCAACTACGTGTATCCACCGAAATCAGAGTGGGACGGGTGAAGTAAGGCTTGGATTGAGTAGCAAGGGGAAATAGAGTGAGGTGTGTTGCATATTAGCATGGATGTCTGCAGCCGAAATGTGTATGTAGGTTGCGCAACCTACCACAAAATCCAGAAAGCTGTCAAAGTTGTATACTTATGCAAAAAATCAAACAAAATCTTGAAAGCTGTCAAAGTTGTATACATATGCAAAAAGTCTAACCACTGCCAAGATATGAGTGATTTTATCCCACAGCAGAATAACAGAAGGATGCTAGCAAAAATGGTTGGAGGTGGTGCCACCAGTTTTGCGTATGATAAAGAGCTATGTGAGATCTATACACATGCAAAATTATGGCCCAATCAGTCAAACAGTTCCCGAGATATGAGCTTGGATGTCTGCAACATAAATGTTAATGCAGGTGGTGCCACCTGTCATAAAATCAAGAAAGCTTTCCAAGATGTATAAACCTGCAAAATTTTAGGCAGATAAGTCAAACCACTGCCGAGATATGAGTGATTTTATCCCAAGGCAGACAAACAGACAGATGCTGTGCAAAAATGGTTGCAGGTGGCACCACCAGTTTTGCCTATGATAAAGAGCTATGTGAGATCTATGAACATGCAAAATTTTGGCCCAATCAGTCAAACCGTTCCTGAAATATGAGCTTGGATGTCTGCGGCGTAAATGTGAATGTAGGTGGCGCCATCTGTCATAAAAGCGATAAAGCTGTCCAGGATATATATACATGCAAAATTTCAGGTGGATAAGTCTAACCAATACAGATATATGAGTGATTTTATCCCAAGGCAGATGAACAGATGAACGCTGTGGAAAAATGGTTCCAGGTGGCGCCACCATTTCTTATGTATGTTATCAAGCTATCCAAGGGCTACATTTGGGCAAAATTTTTTTCCAGATCGGTTTAACGGTTCCCTAGAAATGTGGGTTAATGTGTCAAAACAGACGCACTGATGGATGCACTGGAGAGAGGAAAGGTCAGAGCTCAACACAAAATATTTTGGCACCAGTTCACATGTGACCCAATAATTGTGTCAAGTTTTGGAAAAAAACATCCAGTGGTCTAAGAGTTCTATTCCGGAAACGAACGCCACGGCAGCGGAACCCGGTCAAAAACATAGTACTGTTATGTCTACTTGAATTCGTACAGGAAAAAATAATTATTTTTTTCAGTGTGTTAATTATTATATGTAAAATATGAAAAATTAGAATATTGCAGGAGAGAAGACGGTCTGACACCTGAGAATCGGCGGTGGGCGATAATAGAGGATGTACGGCAACCCTCATGTTAATTATTATTTAACACTTGTTCGGGAATATAAGTGAGCGCTGCTGGTGACGAAAAAGATATCCATTATATCCTGTAACTGGCATTTTATAAACCAGTGTTTTATATATATATATATATATATATATATATATATATATATATATATATTTATATATATATAAATATATATATATATATATTTACACACACACATATATATATATATATATATATATATATATATATATATATATATATATATATATATATATAATATACAGGGTTTTAGCCGTGCCGGTCGGGGGTAACCGCCGGGGATGGCCTGTACTGCCTGCCGGAACAAACTAAACATTTGTAACCCACAGACCTGCACAAAAGATCATAAAGATCGTCAAAAAATCCAGCTACCGGCAATGGAACTACAGTAATTCATTACCCCAAACTGTTAAATTTGTACCTCATTAGTATGTTAACAAATTTTTTGATCACGGCTATGGTGCAAACAAAATTGACAGGAGTCACTGATCACCTTAATATTACACATCAAATAAATTATTGGTAAACAAACAAGCAACGATCTTCAAAGGTTTTCACAGTTTGGACATG
This sequence comes from Sipunculus nudus, assembly GCA_026874595.1. Taxonomy (NCBI): domain Eukaryota; kingdom Metazoa; phylum Annelida; class Sipuncula; order Golfingiida; family Sipunculidae; genus Sipunculus; species Sipunculus nudus. Next base: position 64,588,260 of record CM049310.1, on the reverse strand, counting down.
AAAGGAAAACATCATTAGCCAGGGGTCTCTCACGGCATACATCGGTGCGTAGCATCATTAGTAGTAAGAAAATTGGCTATTGTTTTGTAATAATTCATGGCAACATTTAATTCATTTACTAACATATTTGTATGGATTTCAGAATACGCCCTAAAAAAAACAATGGTGATTTTCTCAGGGCGATAATGAAATTTATTCTGGGTGCCACCTGGCGGCAAGTGAACTTATTACAGCCGTGAATATGTAATCTCACCAGATTTATATATATATTTCAATAAATTAAATGTTTATTTTACATGTTTGGTAATTCCAGTGGAAAGAAATAAATGAAAAATATATGTTTATCATATTTCTAAATTGAGACGGGGGAATAACATAAAAGGGGAAAAAAAGTGACAGGTTTGAAGCAGGGGAATAAGGTTAACTTTGAATGTAGGTTGCGCCACCTACCACAAAATCCAGAAAACTGTCCAAGTTGTTTACATATGCAAAAAGTCAAACCACTACTTTTATATGAGTGATTTTATCCCACGGCAGACAAACAGAAGGATGCTGTGCAAAAATGGTGGCATGTGGCGCCACCAATTTTGTGTATGATTAAGGGCTGTTGGATATCTATACACATGCAAAATTATAGGGGAATATGTCAAACCAGTCCTGAGATACAGTAGAACACCGTTTTTCTGAAAGCTTAGGGATATCTTTTTGTTCGTAAACAAGGCCTACAGACCTTATGGGAACCTGTGCAATGAGATTACACCTGCAGGTATAATGCTTCAATGCTGGACCATTACTTTTCAAGAACATGTGTAACATGTATATGAACAATGCAAGTACTAAACACTTAGAACAAGAAACAATTAAACTAGACGACCAGAGGTCGAACGCTTGCCGGAAGTGACCAGAAATAAGACAGCGGATAGATGGACAGTTACTAGGCAGACAGACAGGGAACATTTGGATCTGATCAAATGAAAAACCCCTATCATGGGGGAAATAGAAGCACATATGAATAAGGTTTTCCTGATTTTCAAAAGTCAAAGAGGAGTAGACAGACAGACAGACAGAGAGACAGACAGACAGATAGAGTGACATTGTTAGTGTTATTATTAGTAGCTATCCTATACAGGACAATCCATTTTTGACAGAAATAAAAACAAGATGACACAAGGTCAAGAAAGGTTAATGATATCATGATATGCATGGAAAATGGTAAGACAAACAAAATGAAGTAAGACTCAGGTTGATATGACCATTTTTTTTATCAAGTTATGTGGAAAAGAAAATGTCCCGGTTTTTATATGACCTTGACCTTTCCCTTTGACCCAAATTAACCAAAAACAATAGGGCACCAACAAACTTTAGTTTTCCACCATCTCTGAAAGTGACAAAGTGATTGTGGCAAAATTTTGGCGTCAGTGTAGAGTGCTAAATGTCAGACAGAACATCAAGGCCGTTGACAAAATTAACAACTACAGACTTTCAGGTTTTTTTTGATGACCTTGACCTTCTACCGATTAATATAAAATACCAACAACTTCAACATTTAGATGACATTAACTTGTTTGAAAAGTTTTAAAGCGATTGCTTCAAAATAGTGGCCTTTAGTATGCTAAATGTGAGAGAGAACATCAAGGCTGTGACGAAATTGACAACAACAGAGGAACAGACAGACATACTGACAAGGTGACACATTGTCAACAAAAATTGATCATACCATAACATGGGGAATTGAAAATCTAGGAAAATGACCTTAGAATGAAGTTGATACCACAATATTTGACCAAGTCATGAAGAAAATAAAATTTCAAGGTTTTTCGATGACCTTGCCCTTGACCTACGTAGACGAAAAAAACATTAGGGCACCTGGCATTTTAGTTTTCCATCATCTCTAAAAGTTTCAAGGTGATTGCTGCAAAATTGTGGCCTGTAATGTGCTAAATGTCAGAGAGAACATCAAGGCCGTTGACAAAATTGACAACAACAGAGGAACAGACAGACATACTGACAAGGTGACACATGGTCAACAAAAGTTGATCATACCATAACATGGGGAATTGAAAAACTAGGAAAATGATCTTAGAATGAGGTTGATACCACCATATTTGACCAAGTTATGAAGCAAATAAAATTTCAAGGTTTTTTGATGACCTTGCCCTTGACCTACGTAGACGAAAAAAACATTAGGGCACCTGGCATTTTAGTTTTCCATCATCTCTAAAAGTTTCAAGGTGATTGCTGCAAAATTGTGGCCTGTAATGTGCTAAATGTCAGAGAGAACATCAAGGCCGATGACAAAATTGACAGCAACAGAGGAACAGACAGACATACTGACAAGGTGACACATGGTCAACAAAGTTTAATCATGCTATGGTCTGGGGAAGGGAAAGACGAACAAAATGACCTTAGGACGAGGTTGATACGGCCATTTTTGACCAAGTTATGAGGAAAATAACGTTTCATGGTTTTTCACTGATCTTGACCTTGACCTTTGACCCAAATTAACCAAAAACAATGGGCTACCTCGAACTTCAGTTTTTCATCGTTCTTGTAAGTTTCAAGATGATTGCTGCAAAATTGTGGCCTGTACTGTACTAAATTTCAGACAGAACATCAGGGGCGTTGTCAAAAATGATAACAACAGAGGAACAGACAGACATACTGACAAGGTGACACATGGTCAACAAACGTTGATCATTCCATAACATAGGGAATTGAAAAACTAGGAAAATGACCTTAGAATGAGGTTGATACCACCATATTTGACCAAGTTATGAAGAAAATAAAATTTCAAGGTTTTTTCGATGACCTTGCTCTTGACCTATATTGATGAAAACCAATAGGGCACCTAGCATTTTAGTTTTACATCATCTCTAAAAGATTCAAGGTGATTGCTGCAAAATTGTGGCCTGTAATGTGCTAAATGTCAGAGAGAACATCAAGGCCGATGACAAAATTGACAGCAACAGAGGAACAGACAGACATACTGACAAGGTGACACATGGTCAACAAAGTTTAATCATGCCATGGTCTGGGGAAGGGAAAGACGAACAAAATGACCTTAGAACGAGGTTGATACGGCCATTTTTGACCAAGTTATGAGGAAAATAACGTTTCATGGTTTTTCACTGATCTTGACCTTGACCTTTGACCCAAATTAACCAAAAACAATGGGCTACCTCGAACTTCAGTTTTTCATCGTTCTTGTAAGTTTCAAGATGATTGCTGCAAAATTGTGGCCTGTACTGTACTAAATTTCAGACAGAACATCAGGGGCGTTGTCAAAAATGATAACAACAGAGGAACAGACAGACATACTGACAAGGTGACACATGGTCAACAAATGAAGAAAATAAAATTTCAAGGTTTTTTGATGACCTTGCTCTTGACCTATATTGACGAAAACCAATAGGGCACCTAGCATTTTAGTTTTACATCATCTCTAAAAGATTCAAGGTGATTGCTGCAAAATTGTGGCCTGTAATGTGCTAAATGTCAGAGAGAACATCAAGGCCGATGACAAAATTGACAACAACAGGAACAGACAGACATACTAACAAGGTGACACATGGTCAACAAAGTTTAATCATGCCATGGTATGGGGAAGGGAAAGACAAACAAAATGACCTTAGAATGAGGTTGATACGGCCATTTTTGACCAAGTTATGAGGAAAATAATGTTTCAAGGTTTTTCAATGATCTTGACCTTGACCTTTGACCGAAATTAACCAAAAACAATGGGCTACCTCGAACTTCAGTTTTTCATCGTTCTTGTAAGTTTTAAGGTGATTGCTGCAAAATTGTGGCCTGTACTGTACTAAATTTCAGACAGAACATCAGGGGCGTTGTCAAAATTGACAACAACAGAGGAACAGACAGACATACTGACAAGGTGACACAAAGTCAACAAAAGTTGATCATACCATGATATGGGGATCGGAAAGACGAACAAAATGATCTTAAAATGAGGTTGATACGACCATTTTTGACGAAGTTATGAAGAAAATAAAATTTCGAGGTTTTTTGATGACCTTGACCTTAACTGTTGACCTATATTAACCAAAAACAATAGGGCACCTAGAAATTTTGTTTTCTATTATCCCTGTAAGTTTCAAGGTGATTGTGGCAAAATTGTGGCCAGGAGAGTGATGACAAACAAACAGACAGACAGACAAACAGACTAGACGACCAGAGGTCGAAGGCTTGCCGGAAGTGGAAATAAGAAAGTTAAACTAGAAGAAAACATACAGCAGGCAGGCAGTTTACATTTGGAACTGGTCAAATGAAGTACCCGAATAATGGCGTGAACAGAAGCACAATTTTGTGTGGTTATGCTGATTTTCAAAAGTCGCAGATGAGTAGATAGACAGACAGACAAGAAAAAACTCCATGTGAAGGCCATGTACTCCTGTCATGGAGAATGGAAAACAGTCTATAAGAATTAAAGTCCATATTTTGAATTTCAAGAATAAGAAGAATTTAATTGTAACGTATATTAGGTCACCATGGTAATGGAAGAATATGACAGAGTCCCCACGAGGATAATCAATGTTATGACACTGTACATAGTTTTGGAGATATGGCACAATAATGATTGCTGCAGCGCCATCTGGCGGCTATTTTCTAAACGAAAAAAATAATAAGTTCCCAGATATTTATTTTAAAATATATATTTGATGTATAATTAAATTTAACCCCTGCAGAATTTGACAGAGTCCCCAGGAGGATAAAGACAATAAATCTAGTATCAGATGCTGCAATCAATGTTGTGACAGTGTGTATAGTTTTAGAGATATGGCACAATAATGATTGCTGCAGCGCCATCTGGCGGCTAATTTCTTAATGGAAAAAAATAATTTTCGAAATATTTTATTTTTTATTATAAATATTAAATGTATAATTAAAATTAATCCCCTGCCCCCCAACTGTTAAACCAGGGATCTGCCCATATTTTGACACACCCAACTACAAAATTGGGGATCCCTCCCTGGTTTGAAAGATTTGCCAGTGGTTCCTGGCAACACAAGTGGCCGCACAAGGGAACACAATGAAAATAACAGGTGTGTTCAATTCAAATTTAGCGGCTTTTGTCCCCTTTTCAATACTGCTTTGTGAGGTTCATGGACAACCGCGCACGCCAACTTCCAACTGTAAAAGCCTTGCCGGCACTTACCGGTCAACCCTGAAGCCACTTGTGCTCACGGCAATTGGATATATTTTCATCATTTGATGAAAAACGAGGCAAGATCTGACGAGAATTGCAATATAATCACATTATGTGATTGAGAGTGTCAGACGCTGTCAAATGCTGAAAACTATATGTCTGTAGTGTATAAAATGACAGCATTATAGGCATTTGTTTAAATGGTCCACTGTTCTCGTTTGACGACAAATGGTGTGAGATATAACGAGATATTCACTTATATCACTTAACACTAGTCAAATGATTGTTGAACAATAGAAAAATAAAACCTCTAGCATAAAAATGAAAGAGATATAGACATTTGTTGAATATTTTGTTCAAAATATCGAATATCTCGTTTGGCGGGAGGTGATGCGAGATTTGGCGAGATTTGCAGTATTATCATGTTAAGCTTCCGAAAGGCTACCAGAGGCTGAAACCTTATACTCTTTAACCTAAAACGTGATCGAGTTATCAGCATTTCTGCGAAATCTCGTAATTTCTCGTTTGACGGAAAACAGAGCGAGATTCTACGAGACTTGCAATTGACTGAATTAGAGCCAAGGGAATGCTACCTCTTGCAGAAAACTAGACCCTTGTAGTATAAATATCAACGGAGACAGAAGCAAAAAACTTATTATTTTCAGATTGCCAAGTTTTACCCCTAAATTTGGTTACCATGGTAACAGCAGCACAAAGCTACATGTACGCAGAAATAAGCCATTGATCCTAGTTTCAGATAAGACAATAGACATTGTGTCACGTTTAATATTTTTTGAGATATTGCAGAAAAATGATATGTTACAGTGTTTCATGTACCACACCCCCTGGTGGCTATTTCGAAACAAGGGACCTATGGGTCACTGTGCTCAGCTGACGTTAACCTTGAAGGTGAAAATCTAAAATAATATCTAATGGAGATAAAGTGTAAGAGGAAGAGGTAATAAAGGCCATGGTTGGTTTATATGATTGGTTTGTATTGATGAGCAAGAAATTGTTGCAAAAAATATTTTGTGACCTGACCATGTGTTTCCTAATGTTGAAACTAAAGCATGTGAGCAGTTTGTGAACAAATGATCTGTACTATTACCATGATCATTAGTTGGTTTTTCGATTAACTGTTGATATTTCAGTAGTTTACACATTTGTTCAATTGAATCTATTTTTTTGTATAATATATATTATTGAATATATATGTATTTTATTTATGAAATGTATACAGTTGAAATATAGTTAATTAACAACATAAAACAGGGCAAACAAAGCCTGATCTCAAATTCTGCTGAGGCAGGAAAATAATGAAGAAATGTTTGTATTAAATCCTGATTTTTTTATCACATCAATTATTTTCTAATTTAAGTTTATATTTCTATACATTTCCAATTTAATATATATATCTGAATATAAAAGTTGATTCATAATTCTCGATTGCATCATCATAAATCTCAATCTTGTCAGATAACACCACATCATGCATACAAATGTTTATTTATTTTTTACCACAAAAATATATCTTTTAAATCTGCAAAACAATAAATATCTAAAAATAATACTTGATTTAGATTTCACAATTTTTTATGTGTCTTTATTTATCCATAATGTGCTTCATATTTTATAATAATTTAAGCATACTGATGGGTTCCTTTATATTTGTTAAAATCATTTAAAAGAAAATTTATTTCTTTAAAAATGCTACATTACACAACATTGCATCTTCTGGATTACACCTTGAATTATTTTTTCAAGGAAAGTTTTTGCATATCGGAGTGGAAACAGCATTACAATTAAGGAGATACAGTGAAAACAATAACAATTACTGCATAACACTTGGTGGGTTGGGTTTGCGGTGGGGGGGGGGGGGGGTGATATGAGAATAACTGTACACCTGTCACAGCAGGGGATCTCCCCTAGTGACTGTAACAAATCAGAAACCCTGGCATAGCTGACTTCCAGTGACCTGGAGTGGGACCCTGCATCTGTAATCAAAGCAAGTGACTACAGAAAAAAAATCAATAACTAGCTTAATTTTCAATTTAGACAAACTAAATATTTATGTTTACATGCTGTGAAAATTAAATCAAATGGTGCTTACAGGAAAAAAACGTGCCATGGTCAAAGTTGGGCAAAATTTAAGGTACTGATTTTTTTTTTATGCTAATAACTTAAAAAATTTACAAAATTCAGATCTAATTTTGGGTAAACAATTGAATCTTAATTAAACATAGTTATATACTTGAAAAAATAGACTCTAGTTTCAAAATTTTTCATGTTAAGTGAGTTATTATTTTTCCTGATTTTTTACAAAGTCCAATATGTTTGGGCCCACAACTTAAAGAATTTATACTTTACAGACTTAATTTCTGGCATGTACATAGGAACTATATAGAGGAATATTTATGGTAAATATGAGGAAAAACAGATGAGTGGTTTTGATATTAGGCAGTCCTGAAGTGTGAAAATAGGATTTTAATAAAAAATTGAGTTTTTTCCTTAATTTCTCAAAGGAACGAAGTCACAAAGACCCAGTTTTCGGCTTGGTAGGAGATCTTGGGGACATCTAACATTATGCTGAATTTTTTATTCCTAGGTCTTACGGTTTCAAAACGTGCCACATCTACGGACGGACGGACGGACGGACGGACGGACAGACGGACGGACAATGGACCACAACTATAGCTCAGATGACTTATAGTCAGCTGAGCTAAAAATGAAAAATTGATTTCGAGATATTTATAAATTACACAAAATATGTCATTTTCGAAGCCATAGTTTCAAAAATGGCGACCTCAAGGTCATATTTAATGAAATCTTGAAAAATCTTGTTTGACGAGAAATAGCACGAGATTCTACGAGACTTGGTACTTTATGATAAACACCTGATTGAAAACTTCCTGATGCAAAAAACCAGACGTCTCTAGCTCTAAAAATGGAAAAGTTAGAAAAAAAAAATTCAAATTTTGTGACTTTTTCCCAAAAAATACGTTACCATGGTAACCATTGATCGGAACAATTTGCAGGCATATGGTAAGACAACAAAATGAGGAATTAAATGAGCTATAGATTAAATGCATACGATTATTATTGACAAAGATATGAAGGAAAAACCGTTTTAAGGTTTTTCAATGACCCTGACCTTGACCTGTGACTGATCATGACCAAAAACAATAGGCTCCGAGGAGAACCGATTTTACACATTATCTATAAGTTTCAGAACGATTGGTGCAAAATTGTGGCCTGTAGAGTGCGGACAGACAGACAGACAAACTAGACGACCTGAGGTCGAACGCTTGCCGGAAGTGACCGGAAATAAGACAGCGAAATAGATGGACAGTTACTAGGCAGACAGACAGGGAACATTTGGATCTGATCAAATGAAAAACCTCTATCATGGGGAAAACAGTAGCACATATGAATAAGGTCTTGCTGATTTTCAAAAGTCAAAGAGGAGTAGACAGACAGACAGACAGACAGAGAGACAGACAGACAGACAGATAGAGTGACATTAATAGTGTTATTATTAGTAGCCATCCTATACAGGACAATCTATTTTTGGACAGAAATAAAAACAAATCCTTGGCAGTTCTTCTATTCTTGAGTGCTGGAAATAAGAAAAAGCACTGAAAATGAAACTTGAAGAGTTGAACGTCCAGAATGCCGAAATGCAAGCGAAGCCGCGTTCGTGTGAGACAGAGACCCGACCTCTGGGTCTGGGAGACTTGACCTTTCATTCCTGGACAAGCTAGGTGTCTATCAAGACCATCCTTTAAGGTCTCGGCTTAAATTAGGGCTGTCCTTGAAGAAAAAAGGCAGCCGGTCAGCCTGCGTCCGGGAATTATAAAATTCCAAGAAGCCCTGCCCATCACGGATTAACTGTAATGTCCCCTTGGTGTAAGTTATCTGTGATGTGAAATTTAATATATGTTAAAAATTGGAATCTTTGGTTAAAAAAGGATTTTTTAAGGAGTCTGAAGTGGTAAGTAACCCGATAAAAAATTGTGAGGCCCTAGTTCCGTGGTGGGTTAGGACTTTAATTACAATTTATTTATTATATTATATTTCCTTAAGAACCTGTAAGTTTGATATCCTGCATGGTTTTGTTACGGTTTGCACAGTAAACAATATATAGTCTTTATATATAAAACTATTTACTGGCATGAGAAAGGGGTGCTGTCAAATTTTTTGGCGCCTGCCGCACGTTTGTGAATAAAACGGTACACTTGACACGGGCGTGATGGAAATTTAAGAGGAAAGGTGGTAATCCCAAGCCGTAGTTGAGTTGTTTTGACCCCAGACTTTGCAGTCCTAGCTGAAATAGGCATGGGACGGGCTCTTTTTTATACCCGGAACGCCAGAAGAGGCTGGAGATTGAATGAAGGATTGGGCCATTTTTTAGTCCGAAAAACCTGGGAATTGGCAATTAAAAAAAATGACAGGGACCTTCTTAGCCCGTTCCAGCTCAGAGAACGGTCATTAGAATATTGTCGGGAATCCATATTATCCTACCTGTGGGCTGGGACGGTCCAGAAAACCGCAATTACACGGGTATCCATAAAATTGTATGTCAATATTTGTCATGAATTCATACATATATATCTATAACGCGGACAGCTGGGGAATTCGCGGAGAATTCATCATGATGATATCATTAAATGTGAGCAACAGTACAATTTATAACCTGTAAGTTTGATATCCTGCATGGTTTTGTTACGGTTTGCACAGTAAACTGTTGAAACAATATATAGTGTTTAGCGTTTTCATCTTATGTAAGATCGGTGGTCAATGTTAGCTGTTGATCCAGATTGGTGTTAGTTGCAGTCCCACATTGTTTGCACTGGTTATTATTTCGGTAATTTAACAGTGAATAAATGTCTTAAGAGTAATATAGTGGTAGATTTTAAATGATTTTAACGTGTAATTAAAAGTATCATTGCATATAAAAGCTCTCCGGAAAATCTCCGTGAATTCTCCGGGAATTCCCCGCGTTTACATATATACGCATTATCAGCCGTATGAAAGTTTTGTCCGGTTTCATGATGTTTGCTGTGCCCCGGACACAATTTTAAGACGAGATGGACTAAACCACGCCCCGGTAGGATTGTTTGGACTCTGAAGAAACGAACCCTCGCAGGAAATGCGGTGGGACGGGCTCTTTCTTATTTGATGAACGCTCGAACAGGGTGGTGAATGATAGAAAAAATAGGGTCATTTTCACTGTCATCTTGAATACCAGAATAAATATTTTTTTTTTAAATTCATAGAGACTTGGTCATCCAATAACAGCAGGAAAATTGTTCAATCAAATGTGGTGTGGTGTCCATTTTACCCTCGCTCACTGCCGGGATCCAAAGAGAAGCCTGGATTTTACTGCCAAAACACAGCCCCCCCCCCAAAAAAAAAAAAACTTTTATTCATTTTATTTTTATTTTTATGTTGGATGTAGTTGAATATCATGGTTTATTTATAAAAAAAATAAGATGCAATTCATTGGATGAAAAGAGATTTTATTAAATATATTGATACATGTTTATAACAGTTGGATATTTGATTTTTTTAAATTTATAGACAGACAATTTGTTACCTCAAATCTGTACTCATGGTCCAACATGCATGTTTTTGATGTCCTAAGGCCCATTTTAGGGTGTATATCCAGGATAACAAGGTAATATTACCTTATTCCCACCAGCAAACATTCAAGCCCCCAGAAAGCTGATTTCAGCTGAGGACAGTATATGGCTTATTATACACAGGCAAATAGTGTTTTGGACCACCTCATTTCCACCAGACTCATCACACACACCTGGTTTTTCCCTCAGAAAAAAAATTAGGGCCAGTTTGAATTTCCAAATCTGGACACAGTGGACATAGTGATATACAGAGAAAATCCACATTTTTTTACCTCAAATCTGTACTGATGGTCCCACAAACATGGTTTAGGTGTCATTAGGCCCAATTCAGGGTGTATATACAGGGAAACAAGATAATATTACCCTGCTGACACAAACAAAAATTTCAAGCCCCCAGAAACCTGATTTCAGGCCAGTTTATGCTTATACACAGTCAAATAGGTTTGGCCCCCTTCATATCCAAAAAACTCATAACACACACCTGGTTTGGGTATCATTGCAATGCATTTACACCCACTGGCTGGTATATCAAAGCATTTGGCTCAACTCCCTCAGAAAAAAAATTAGGACCAGTTTGAATTTCCAAATCTGGACACAGTGAACATAGTGTTATACAGAGAAAATCCATTTTTTTTTACCTCAAATATGTACTGATGGTCCCACAAACCTGGTTTTGGTGTCATTAGGCCCAGTTTAAGGTGTATATACAGGGAAACAAGATAATATTACCCTGTTCCCACAAAAAAAATTTCATGCCCCCAGAAACCTGATTTCAGGCCAGTTTATGCTTATTCACAGTCAAATATGTTCTGGCCCTCCTCATCTCCACAAAACTCAACACACACACCTGGTTTGGTACGTATCATTGCAATCCATTTACACCCACTGGCTGGTATCTCAAAGCATCTGGCTCAACTCCCTCAGAAAAAAAAAATTGGGACCAGTATGAATTTCCAAATCTGGACAGAGTGAACATAGTGATATACAGAGAAAATCCATTTTTTTTTACCTCAAATCTGTACCGATGGTCCCACAAACCTGGTTTTGGTGTCATTAGGCCCAGTTTAGGGTGTATATACAGGGAAACAAGATAATATTACCCTGCTCCCAGAAACAAAAATTTCAAGCCCCCAGAAACCTGATTTCAGGCCAGTTTATGCTTATACACAGTCAAATAGGTTTTGGCCCCCTTCATCTCCACCAGACTCTTCACAAACACCTGGTTTGGGTTTCATTGCAATCCATTCACACCCACTAGCTGGCATCTAACTTAAAATGTTTCGAATTTTCTAATTTTCCCCCCAAAATACGTTACCATGGTAACAATTGACCGGAAAAATTTGCTAGCACTTGGAAAGCTAACATAAAGAGAAATAAAATGAGCTACAGATTATGCGGCTACGATTATTATTGACAAAGATATGAAGAAAGTAAAAATTTTAGGTTTTTTGGTGACCCTGACCTTGACCTTTGACGATCATGACCAAAAACAATAGGCTCCGAGGAGAACAGATCTTACACTTAATGTATAAGTTTCAGAGCGATTGCTTAAAAACTGTGGCCTGTAGCGCGTGTACATACAGACAAACAAACAAACAAACAGACAGACAAACAAACTAGACGACCAGAGGTCGAACGCTTGCCGGAAGCGGAAATAAGAAAGTCAAACTAGGAGACAACATACAGCAGGCAGGCAGTTTACATTTGGAACTGGTCAAATGAAGTACCCGAATAATGGCGTAAACAGAAGCACAATTTTGTGTGGTTATGCTGATTTTCAAAAGTCGCAGATGAGTAGACAGACAGACAGACAAGAAAAAACTCCATGTGAAGGCCATGTACTTCTGTCATGGAGAATGGAAAACAGTCTATTAGAATAAAACTCCCTATTTTGAATTTCAAGAATAAGAAGAATTTAATTGTAACGTATATTAGGTCACCATTGTAATGGAAGAATATGACATAGTCCCCACGAAGATAATCGCATTAAATCTAGTTTCAGATGCTGCAATCAATACTGTGACACTGTCTATAGTTTTGGAGATATGGCACAATAATGCTTGCTGCAGCGCCATCTGACGGCTATTTTCTAAAAGGAAAAAAATAAGTTCCCAGATATTAAATTTTATTATATATATATTTGATGTATAATTAAATTTAACCCCTGCAGAATGTGACAGAGTCCCCAGGAGGATAAACGCATAAATCTAGAATCAGATGCTGCAATCAATGTTGTGACAGTGTGTATAGTTTTGGAGATATGGCACAATAATGATTGTTCAGCCTTATCTAGCGACTATTTTCTAAAAGGAAAAAAAATAAGTTCCCAGATATTTATTTTATTATATATATATATATATATTTGATGTTTAATTAAATTTAACCCCTACAGAATGTGACAGAGTCCCCACGAGGATAAACGCATTTAATCTTGTTTCAGATGCTGCAATCAGTGTTGTGACACTGTCTATAGTTTTGGGGATATGGCACATGAATGATTGCTGCAGCGCCATCTGGCGCTATTTTCTAAAAGAAAAAAAAATAAGTTCCCAGATATTTTTTATTATATATATTTGATGTATAATTAAATTTAACCCCTGCAGAAAATGACAGAGTCCCCACGAGGATAAACGCATTAAATTCTAGTATCATATGCTGCAATCAATGTTGTGACAGTGTGTATAGTTTTGGAGATATGGCAGAATAATGATTGCGGCAGCGCCATCTGGCGGCTATTTTCTAAAAGAAAAAAAAAAATAAGTTTCGAAATATAATATTTTTTAATTATAAATATTTGATGTATAATTAAAATTTAAACCCTGCGCCCCCCCCCCCCCTCAACTGCTAAACCAGGGATCGGCCCATATTTTGACACACCCAACTTCAAAATCGGGGATCCGTCCCTGGTTTGAAAGATTTGCCAGTGGTTCCTGGCAAAACAAATGGCCCCACAAGGGGACACAAAGAAAATAACAGATGTGTTCAATTCAAATTTTGCGGCTTTTGTCCTCTATTCAATGCTGCTTTGTGAAATTCATGGACGACCGCGCACGCCAACTTTCAACTGTAATGGCCTTGCTGGCACTTACCGGTCAACGCTGCAGCCACTTGTGCTCACGGCAATTGGATGTATCTTCATCATTTGATAAAAAACGAGGTGACATTTGACGAGAAATGCTATATAAACACATAATGTGACTGAGAGTGTCAGAGGCTGTCACATGCTGAAAACTATATGTCTGTAGTGTAACAAATGACAGCATTATAGGCATTTGTTTAAATGGTCCTGTGTTCTCGTTTGAGGACAAATGGTGCGAGATTTTACGAGATATTCACTTTTGTCACTTATAACTAGTCAAATGATTCTTGAACAATAGAAAAATAAAATATCTAGCATGAAAATGACCGAGATAAAGACATTTGTTCGAAATCTAAAATATTCTCGTTTGGCAGGAGATGATACGAGATGTGGCGAGATTTGCAGAATAATCATGTCCGGCTTCTGAAATGCTACCAAATGCAGAAAACTACTCCATTTTGGCATTAACCGTGATCAAGTTATAAGCATTTCTGTGAAGTCTCGTAATTTCTCGTTTGGCAATAAACAGAGCGAGATTTGACGAGACCTGCAATTGAATGACTGATAACCAAGGGAATGCTGCCTTATGTAAAAAACCAGACCCTTGTAGCATAAATATTAACAGAGATAAAAGCCAAAAACATCATGTTTTCAGATTGCCAAGTTTTACCCCAAAATTTGGTAACCATGGTAACCGCAGCACAAGGCTATATATACAAAGGAATAAGGCAATGATCCTAGTTTTAGATGCGACAAAAAAATTGGTTATATACCAAATATTTTTTTAGATATTGCAGAAAAATGATAAGTTGTAGTGTTTCCAGTACCACGCCCCCTGGTGGCTATTTTCGAAAAATGGAAAAACAAGTTCGAGATAATACAGAAAAACAGAAAATATGTCACTTTCAGAACTTTAGCTGTAAAACTGCCACCTCTAAATCGTATTTAATGAAATCTCAAAAAGTCTCATTTGACGACAAATGGCGCGAGATTTTGCGAGACTTGCATTAATTTCACACAGAGCATATTCAATGCTACACAGTGCAAAAAACTAGACCTCTCTAACTTGAAAAATGAGAAATTTGGAGGGAAATTTTCGAATTTTCTGATTTTCCCGCAAAAATACGTTACCATGGTAACCATTCACCGGAAAAATTTGCTAGCACTTGAAAAGCTAACATAAAGAGGAATAAAATGAGCTACAGATTATGCAGCTACGATTATTATTGACGAAGATATGAAGAAAATAAAGATTTTAGGTTTTTTGGTGACCCTGACCTTGACCTATGACCGATCATGACCAAAAACAATAGGCTCCGAGGAGAACAGATCTTACACTTTACCTATAAGTTTCAGAACGATTGGTGCAAAATTGTGGCCAGTAGAGCACAGACAGACAGACAAACAGACAAACAGACAAACAGACAAACTAGACGACCAGAGGTCGAACACTTGCCGGAAATGGCCGGTAATAAGACAGCGAAACAGACAGACAGTTACTAGGCAGACAGACAGGGAACGTATAACACTGTCTATAGTTTTGGAGATATGGCACAATGATGATTGCTGCAGCGCCATCTGGCAGCTATTTCTAAAAGGGCAAAAAATGTTTCGAGACATTTTATTTTTTTATTATATATATTTGATGTATAATTAAAATTTAACCCCCGCAGAATACAACAGAGTCCCCACGAGGTTAAAGGCATTAAATCTAGTTCCGGAAAGGGCCGGAAATAAGACAGCAAAACAGACGGACAGTTACTAGTCAGGCAGACAGGGAACGTTTGGATTTGATCAAATGAACAACCGCTATCATGGTTAAAATGGAAGTTCATTTTTATGTGATTTCGCTGATTTTCAATAGCCACAAATGAGTAGACAGACAGACGGAAAATAACTCCATGTGTAGGCAATGTACTCCTGTCATGGAGAATGGAAAGCATGAATAAAATAAGCGTCAGTCAATTAGAATAAATCTTCATATTTTGAATTTCAGGAAAAAGAAGAATTTAATTGTAACCTATATTAGGCCCCCATGGTAACGGAAGAATATGACAGAGTCTTCACGAGGATAAACCCATTAAATCTAGTTTCAGATGCTGCAATCAATGTTGTGACACTATCTCTAGTTTTATAGATATGGCAAAAAAATGATTGCTGCAGGGCCATCTGGCGGCTATTATTAAAAGGACAAAAAGTAAGTTTCGAGATATTTTATTTTTTTTATAATAAATATTTGATGTATAAATAAATTTAAACTCCTGCTGAATATGACAATGTCCCCACGAGGAAAACGCTTTAAATCTAGTTTCAGAAGCTGCAATCAATGTTGTGACACTGTCTATAGTTTTGGAGATATGGCACAATAATGATTGCTGCAGCGCCATCTGAAAGGGAAAAAAAATAGTTTCGCGATATTTTAATTTTTATTATATACATTTTATGTATAATTAAAATTTAACCCCCACAGAATACGACAGAGTCCCAACGAGGTTAAACGCATTAAATATAGTTTCAGAAGCTGCAATCAATGTTGTGACACTGTCTATAGTTTTGGAGATATGGCACAATAATGATTGCTGCAGCGCCATCTGGGGGCTATTTTCTAAAAGGAAAAAAATAAATTTCCAGATATTTTATTTTAATATATATATTTGATGTATAATTAAAATTTTACTCCTGCCCCCAACTGCTTAACCAGGGATCAGCCCATATTTTGACACCCCCAACTACAAAATCGGGGATCCGTCCCTGGTTTCAAAGATTTGCCAGTGGTTCCTGGCAACACAAGTGGCCGCACAAGGGGACACAATAAAAATCACAGGTGTGTTCCCTCCACATTTAGCGGCTTTTGTCCTCTATTCAATGCTGCTTTGTGAGATTCATGGACGACCGCGCACGCCAACATGCAACTGTAATAGCCTTGCCGGCACTTACCGGTCAACCCTGAAGCCACTTGTGCTCACGGCAATTGGATGTATTTTCATCATTTGATGAAAAACGAGGCAAGATTTGACGAGAATTGCAATAAAATCACATGATGTGAATGAGAGTGTCAGACGCTGTCAAATGCTAAAAACTATATGTCTGTAGGGTATAAAATGACAGCATAATAGGCATTTGTTTAAATGGTCCACTGTTCTCGTTTGACGACAAATGGTGCGAGATATAACGAGATATTCATTTATATCACTTAACACTAATCAAATGATTGTTGAACAGTAGAAAAATAAAATCTCTAGCATAAAATTGAAAGAGATAAAGACATTTGTTAAAATATTTTGTTCAAAATATCGAATATTCTCGTTTGGTGGTAGATGATGCGAGATTTGGCGAGATTTGCAGTTTTATCATGTTAAGCTTCCGAAAGGCTACCAGAGGCTGAAACCATATACTCTTTAACCTAAAACGTGATCGAGTTATCAGCATTTCTGCGAAATCTCGTAATTTCTCGTTTGACGGAAAAACAGATCGAGATTCTACGAGACTTCCAATTGACTGGATTGGAGCCAAAGGAATGCTACCTCATGCAGAAAACTAGACCCTTGAAGTATAAATATCAACAGAGATAGAAGCAAAAAACTAATTATTTTCAGATTGTCAAGTTTTACCCCAAAATTTGGTTACCATGGTAACGGCAGCACAAAGCTACATGTACCCAGGAATAAGCCAATGATCCTAGTCTTAGATGCGACAAAAGAAATTGTTATATGCTTAATATTTTTTAAGATGTTGTGCAAAAATGATAAGTTGTAGTGTTACCAGTACCACGCCCCCTGGTGGCTTTTTTAAAAAAATGAAAAAACAATTTCGAGATATTTATAAATAACACAAAATACATTAATTTCAAAGCCATTGTTATTAAAATGCAACCTGCAGGTCATATTTAATGAAATCTCGAAAACTCTCGTTTGACGAGAAATAGTGCGAGGTTTTGCGGGATTAACAATTCTATCATAAACAGCTCATGAAATACTACCTGATGCAGAAAACTAGAACTCTCTAGCTTTAAAAATGAAAAATTTAGAAAGAAAATATCGAATTCTATCATTTCTTCCCAAAAATACATTACTATGGTAACGAATGATCAGAGATATTTGCTAGCATGTGGAAAGGTAACATGATGAGGAATAAAATGAGCTAAAGATTAAGCCGCTACGATTATTTTTTACAAAGATATGAAGGAAAATCCGTTTTAAGGTTTTTCAGGGACCCTGACCTTGACCTTGAACCGTTGAAGGCCAAAAACAATAGGCACCCAGGGTTTTCGATTTTACACTTTTTTCTATAAGTTTCAGGGCGATTGCTTCAGAATTGTGGCCTGTAGAGCACCGACAAACAAACAGACAGACAGACAAACAAACAAACTAGACGACCATAGGTCGAGAGCTTGCCGGACTTAAATGACAGAAAGATGGACAAACAGGACAAACTGACGGTTTTCTATCAATTGAATGACTTTTAAAGTGATTGAACGTTTGGCCTGTTGAACGACATATATCACACAAAAGAACATGAAATCAGACATAGCTCAAAACAGACAAATATACTGACACACCTGAGATAACAGACTACAAGTGAAGGTAAAGTTTATAATGTCGGAGATATGGCCAAAAAATGATATGGTGTGGAGGATCTACCGCAGCATCCCCTAGCAGCCATATCCCAAAAATTAAAAAATTTCTTTTGAGATATTATTGTAAGAAATGTTCCAAAATGTATATATTATTGTAAGAGATGTTCCAATTCCTAAAGGATTCCTTCAAAACTGTGGCCTGAAGATTGCTAACTGTAAGACGCAAGATCCAGCAATCAGGCGAAAATGAGGATCACTGACAAACAGACAGACATACTGAAAAACTGTGGCCTGAAGATTGCTAACTGTAAGACGCAAGATCCAGCAAGCAGGTGAAATAGAGGATCACTGACAAACAGACAGACATACTGAAAAAGTGACACAAGAATAAGACCAGATGACTAACTCAGATTATGGAGAAGATTCAAAGGAAGACAATAAGTCATAGTGTTTGTAATTGAAGTTTATAGTTTTGTAGATATGGCAAAGAAATATATATAGGGGAGAGGCGAGTGCAACGCCCCCTATTGGCAATATCCAGAAAATGAATAATCTGTTTCGAGATATTACTGTAAGATGTAAGATGTTATAGTTTAACAAGTGACCCATGGGTCATGACGCTCAGCTGCCAAGCATGACCTGCCACATCATGGGCTGAGATTCACAACTTCCAGTCACATTTTGAAGAACCAATTTGCCAATATGTTGAAATTTTCTACGACAACAGAAATATACATCACCTATGTCTGGTTAAAACACAGTGACTTGATGGTCTTAGAAAAATGAATGAGTGCCTGTGGTCACTTATTTTATACGGCGAACGCCATGATTTTTGCAGTCACGGGAAAGCGTGTCTGTCTTTCATACTAAAACGCGTGCATGCATGCGTGATGGCATATGTATTTGTGCATGCGGGTTTTAATTTTTACAAAGTTGCTAAAATTTGTGGGGACCGTGTATGATTAAACAAAAGAGGTCATGGGCAGAAAGGCCATGAAACGCCAATTCATATGGTGTACAGTTTATGTACCTAAAATGTGTAGTTTTGGAGATATGGTTAAACAATGATAGTAGGTACGGGGTTGCAGTGCAGCGCCCCCTTGCGGTAATTTCCCAAAAACTGAACAATTGCTTTCGAGATATTAGTGTATGACGTAACATGTATCAGTTTCAAAAGGATGCCTGCATATCTGTGGCCTATAGGGCATGTCACCGTGAAATCGCGAAATCTCATTCGACGAGAAACGGTGCGAGATTTTGCAAGATTTTTGGTTGGATCAGCGAGAACTCACCAAGGGCTACAAGATGCAAAAATTTTGACCTCTCTAGCATAAAAACTGACAGAGTTAGAAGCTGAAAACTGCATATTTTCAAAATTCAAAGGTTTTACCCCAAAAATAGAGAAATCTGGCAATAGCGCACTTTGGCACCTATGCGCAAAAATAAGCCCATGGACCCTAGTTGAAGGTGCTGTGATGGAAATGGCCCAATGTTTAATAGTTCTGGAGGTATAGCACCAAAACAAATTTTCATGTTTTTTCATCTGCAACGCCCCCTGGCGGCCATTTCCAAAATCTGAAAAACCCGTTTCGAGATATTCTTATGTTACATAAAATATCTCAGAATCAGTAAAATTGCTGCAAATTTGAAAAATATCACGAAATTCCATGATTTCTCCCCAAAATTGCGTAACCATGGTAACAGCGAAATGAGGCAATTTTGCAGTGTTGGAAGTGGCCATGCAGTGGCAAATAAAACGGGCTTCAGATTAGGTGCCTACGGCTATTTTTGATAAAGGTATGAAGAAAAAACCGTTTTTGAGCTTTTTGGTGACCCTGACCTTGACCCTTGACCGATCATGACCAAAAACAATAGGCTCCGAGAAGAACCGATTATACACTCTATCTATAAGTTTCAGGACGATTGGTGCAAAATTGTGGCCTGTAGAGCGGGGACATACAGACAAACAAACAAACGGAACTGATCAACATACTTGTCGAAATCTCTGATTCCGGCAAGCAACAAACATACGGAACTGACCAACATACTTGCGAAAATCGAAGATTTCCGGCAAGTAACAAACATACGTGGGTGATGAACATGCTTGCCGAATCTTTGATTCTGGCAACAACAAACAAACATACGGAACTGACCAACATGCCTGCGAAAATCGAAGATTTCCGGCAAGCAACAAACATACGCGGGTGATCAACATGCTTGCGAAAATCGAAGATTTCCGGCAAGCAATAAAGTTAGGACTGTGCCTCCAACATGTATGATAATAGATAGGGCCCGGAAAGGCCGACACGCACCGCTGCACACGCCGGCCGCCCCCCGTAAGGACCCTGCCGCCACTTGCGGCGACGGTGCGTGACTTGGTGGTTTGGTGAAACATGGCGCGAGATTTGACGAGACTTACAATGTGACCCCTGAATGTGACTGCGAGTGTCAGACGCTATCCAGCGCTGCAAACCATGTGTCTGTAGCGTAAAAAATGACAGAATTATAGGCATTTCTTTGAATGGTCACGTGTTCTCGTTTCACGAGAAACCTTGCGAGATATGACGAGACTTGCGATTGAATGACTTAGAACTAGAGGAATGCTGTCTAACGCCAAAACCAGACCTTTCTATCGCAAATATCAACCGAGATAGAAGCAGGTAAACTCCGTATTTTCAGATTGTCAAGTTTTACCCCAAAATTTGGTAACCATGGTAACGGCAGCACAAGGCTGAATGGATGAAGGAATAAGCCAATGATCCTAGTATTAGATGCGACAAAAGAAATTGTTATATGCTCAATATGTTTTAAGATATTGCGGAAAAATGATAAGTTGTAGTGTTTTCAGTACCACGCCCCCTGGTGGCTATTTTCAAAAAATGAAAAAACAATTTCCAGATATTTATAAATAACACAAAATACATTAATTTCAAAGCCATTGTTAATAAAATGCAACCTGCAGGTCATATTTAATGAAATCTCGAAAACTCTTGTCTGACGAGAAATAGTGCGAGATTTTACGAGACTTTTACTTGTATGATAAAAAACTTATTTAGTACTATCTGGTGCAAAAAACTAGACCTCTCTAGCTTTAAAACTGACAAAGTTAGAAAAATTAGTGCATAGATTTTCAATTTTCACCACTTTTACCCGAAAAAACGTAACCATGGTGACAACAAATTTCAGTCAGCTACACCTGAGATGAAAGGCCTTGGAATGACAATTAAAATGAGCTACGGTTGAAGTAGATACGCCTTATAGAAAAAAAGATATGAAGAAAAAAACGTTTGGAGAACTTTTGATGTCCTTGACCTTGACCTTTGACCGATCATGGCCAAAAACAATAGGCTCCGAGGAGAACAGATCTTACACTTAATGTATAAGTTTCAGAGCGATTGCTTAAAGACTGTGGCCTGTAGCGCGTGTACATACAGACAAACAGACAGACAAACAAACTAGACGACCATAGGTCGAGAGCTTGCCGGACTTAAATGACAGACAAATGGAGAAACAGGACAAACTGACGGTTTTCTATCAATTGAATGACTTTTAAAGCGATTGCTGGAACGTTTGGCCTGTTGAACGACATATATCACACAAAAGAACATGAAATCAGACATAGCTCAAAACAGACAAATATACTGACACACCTGAGAAAACAGACTACAAGTGAAGGTAGAGTTTATAATGTCGGAGATATGGCCAAAAAATGATATGGTGTGGAGGCTCTACCGCAGCATCCCCTAGCGGCCATATCCCAAAAATTAAAAAATTTCTTTTGAGATATTATTGTAAGAAATGTTCCAAAATGTATATATTATTGTAAGAGATGTTCCAATTCCAAAAGGATTCCTTCAAAACTGTGGCCTGAAGATTGCTAACTGTAAGACGCAAGATCCAGCAATCAGGCGAAAATGAGGATCACTGACAAACAAACAGACATACTGAAAAACTGTGGCCTGAAGATTGCTAACTGTAAGACGCAAGATCCAGCAAGCAGGTGAAATAGAGGATCACTGACAAACAGACAGACATACTGAAAAAGTGACACAAGAATAAGACCAGATGACTAACTCAGATTATGGAGAAGATTCAAAGGAAGACAATAAGTCATAGTGTTTGTAATTGAAGTTTATAGTTTTGTAGATATGGCAAAGAAATATATATAGGGGAGAGGCGAGTGCAACGCCCCCTATTGGCAATATCCAGAAAATGAATAATCTGTTTCGAGATATTACTGTAAGATGTAAGATGTAATAGTTTAACAAGTGACCCATGGGTCATGACGCTCAGCTGCCAAGCATGACCTGCCACATCATGGGCTGAGATTCACAACTTCCAGTCACATTTTGAAGAACCAATTTGCCAATATTTTGAAATTTTCTACGACAACAGAAATATACATCACCTATGTCTGGTTAAAACACAGTGACTTGATGGTCTTAGGAAAAATGAATGATTGTTAAGCTATCGGTAACTATTCCCATAGCTTGCTTGATACCTGTCAGTCTCAAAAGAAACAACAAAAAGGACAAATATAAGATCAAAATATATAGCAAAAATCAAGGAAATCCATGCAAGAATTATTGAGAAACGGGTGCTTATAAATATGAAGTTTGAACCAAATTGAGTGATGCATAGATATGGCATATGTGAAAGACTGAAGGTTTGGGTTGAACAGTTTCACTTGCAAAATGTTCACAACCATTTAGAATAATTAAGTAATGTGTCCTTGACCTTTGACCTTTTGAACTCGACATCGATAGGCTTCTTCCCCTATTGGTAGGTCAGCCATATATGACAAATGGAAGGTATAGATTGAAAAGTTTCCTGAAAATGACTCCACACAAAAAGTGGGTGCAGTGAACTTCACCTTTGACCTCAAATTCAACAGGTCTGTTCCCCTGTTGGCAGAGAAGCGATATCAGTGCTGGGAAGTTTGGAATGAAATGTCTAGCTTGAAATGTTTTCACAACCTTTTAAAAAAATTGGATCCTGTGACCCTGATCTTTGATCTTGTGACCTAAAAATCTT
Organism: Sipunculus nudus; assembly: GCA_026874595.1. Classification (NCBI taxonomy): domain Eukaryota; kingdom Metazoa; phylum Annelida; class Sipuncula; order Golfingiida; family Sipunculidae; genus Sipunculus; species Sipunculus nudus. Next base: position 64,564,765 of record CM049310.1, on the reverse strand, counting down.
TAGGATTCTTCTCCCTCTTAGAAGGTGAAATATATGTAAAAATTCAAAGAATTGGGATGAAAGATTTGGCTTAAAATGCATCCACAGGCATTAAATAAAGGGACTCCTGTGACCTTGACCTTTGACCTGTTGACTTCAAAATAATTATGGTTCTTCCCCTGTTGGTAGATGAGCTGTATGTGAAAGATGGAAGTTTTTGGATGAAAATTTTAGCTAAAAGAATTATTTTTGGGGGGTGCATACACACCCTGTAACTTCGAGAATATAGGTCAGTGACCTAATTTCAGGTTTGCAAGGAGATCATTTTAGAACCTCTAAGACTACATAGGGTTCATGACCCTAGCCCGTACAGTTACGATTTGTGCCCTGCTAACAGACGGACGGCCGGTCAGCAGGATGGACAGATGGAAGGACGACGGACAAAGACCCATCGCTATAGCCCAGCATGACTGAAAGTCAGCTGAGCTAAAAATGATCCTTTCAAAACGGTGGCCTGTAGAATGCTATCAGTGAGACTCAAGAACCAAAAAGCCGGCGAATTTGAGGACAACTGACAAACAAACAGACAAACTTACAAAGGGACACAAGATGGAGACAAGATGACTTAATCAGGTTATGGAGAAGACTCAGAGGAAGAAAATAAGCTATAGTTTATGTAATTGAGGCTTATAATTTTGGAGATATGGCCAAATAATGATATACTGGATATGTTCGACTGCAGCGCCCTCTAGTGGACATATCCTGAAGACGACAAATGCGTTTCGTGATATTAGTGTATGAAATAAGATGTAATAGTTTCAAAAGGATTCGTCCACATATCTGACTTGTTGATTGCTATATCTAAAGTGCAAAAACTAGCAAGCAGGCGAATATGAGGATAAATGACAAACAGACAGACATACTGACAAAGTGACACTAGATGGACACCAGGTGACTTGACAATGTTTTGAAGAAGACCAAGAGAAAGAAAATAAGCTATAGTTTGTGTAATATAGGTTTACTCTTACGGAAATATGTTCAAAAACTGATTTTTTTGGAAGGGTCAAGTGCAGCGCCCCCTAGCGGCCATATCGGGAAAATGAAAAAAATTTTTGAGATATTAGTATAATACATAAGATGAAGGAACAAACATACACGGGTAACCAACATGCTTTCGAAAATCGAAGATTTCTGGCAAGTAATACAAGTAATAAAGTCTGGACTGTGCCTCCAACATGTATGATAATAGATAGGGCCCGGAAAGGCCGACACGCAATGCTGCACACGCCGCCTGCCCACCGTAAGGACCCTGTCGCCACTTGCGGCAATTGCACGTGTCTACGTGGTATGTATCAGTTTCAAAAGGATGCCTGCATATCTGTGGCCTATAGGGCATGTCACCGTGAAATCGCGAAATCTCATTCGACGAGAAACGGTGCGAGATTTTGCAAGATTTTTGGTTGGATCACCGAGAACTCACCAAGGGCTACAAGATGCAAAAATTTTGACCTCTCCAGCATAAAAACTGACAGAGTTAGAAGCTGAAAACTGCATATTTTCAAAATTCAAAGGTTTTACCCCAAAAATAGAGAAATCTGGCAATAGCGCACTTTGGCACCTATGCGCAAAAATAAGCCCATGGACCCTAGTTTAAGGTGCTGTGATGGAAATGGCCCAATGTTTAATAGTTGTGGAGGTATAGCACCAAAACAAATTTTCATGTTTTTTCATCTGCAACGCCCCCTGGCGGCCATTTCCAAAATCTGAAAAACCCGTTTCGAGATATTCTTATGTTACATAAAATATCTCAGAATCAGTAAAATTGCTGCAAATTTGAAAAATATCACGAAATTCCATGATTTCTCCCCAAAATTGCGTAACCATGGTAACAGCGAAATGAGGCAATTTTGCAGTGTTGGAAGTGGCCATGCAGTGGCAAATAAAACGGGCTACAGATTAGGTGCCTACGGCTATTTTTGACGAAGGTATGAAGAAAAAACCGTTTTTGAGCTTTTTGGTGACCCTGACCTTGACCCTTGACCGATCATGACCAAAAACAATAGGCTCCGAGAAGAACCGATTATACACTCTATCTATAAGTATCAGGACGATTGGTGCAAAATTGTGGCCTGTAGAGCGGGGACATACAGACAAACAAACAAACGGAACTGATCAACATACTTGTCGAAATCTCTGATTCCGGCAAGCAACAAACTATAACGCGACAGAAATGGCAAACCGGCCCGCAAAGAGTGCCTGTGGTCACTTATTTTATACGGCGAACGCTATAATTTTTGCAGTCACGGGAAAGCGTGTCTGTCTTTCATACTAAAACGCGTGCATGCATGCGTGATGGCATATGTATTTCTGCATGCGGGTTTTAATTTTTACAAAGTTGCTAAAATTTGCGGGGACCGTGTATGATTAAACAAAAGAGGTCGTGGGCAGAAAGGCCATGAAACGCCAATTCATATGGTGTACAGTTTATGTACCTAAAATGTGTAGTTTTGGAGATATGGTTAAACAATGATAGTAGGTACGGGGTTGCAGTGCAGCGCCCCCTAGCGGTAATTTTCCCAAAAACTGAACAATTGCTTTCGAGATATTAGTGTATGACGTAACATGTATCAGTTTCAAAAGGATGCCTGCATATCTGTGGCCTATAGGGCATGTCACCGTGAAATCGCGAAATCTCATTCGACGAGAAACGGTGCGAGATTTTGCAAGATTTTTGGTTGGATCACCGAGAACTCACCAAGGGCTACAAGATGCAAAAATTTTGACCTCTCCAGCATAAAAACTGACAGAGTTAGAAGCTGAAAACTGCATATTTTCAAAATTCAAAGGTTTTACCCCAAAAATAGAGAAATCTGGCAATAGCGCACTTTGGCACCTATGCGCAAAAATAAGCCCATGGACCCTAGTTTAAGGTGCTGTGATGGAAATGGCCCAATGTTTAATAGTTGTGGAGGTATAGCACCAAAACAAATTTTCATGTTTTTTCATCTGCAACGCCCCCTGGCGGCCATTTCCAAAATCTGAAAAACCCGTTTCGAGATATTCTTATGTTACATAAAATATCTCAGAATCAGTAAAATTGCTGCAAATTTGAAAAATATCACGAAATTCCATGATTTCTCCCCAAAATTGCGTAACCATGGTAACAGCGAAATGAGGCAATTTTGCAGTGTTGGAAGTGGCCATGCAGTGGCAAATAAAACGGGCTACAGATTAGGTGCCTACGGCTATTTTTGACGAAGGTATGAAGAAAAAACCGTTTTTGAGCTTTTTGGTGACCCTGACCTTGACCCTTGACCGATCATGACCAAAAACAATAGGCTCCGAGAAGAACCGATTATACACTCTATCTATAAGTATCAGGACGATTGGTGCAAAATTGTGGCCTGTAGAGCGGGGACATACAGACAAACAAACAAACGGAACTGATCAACATACTTGTCGAAATCTCTGATTCCGGCAAGCAACAAACTATAACGCGACAGAAATGGCAAACCGGCCCGCAAAGAGTGCCTGTGGTCACTTATTTTATACGGCGAACGCTATAATTTTTGCAGTCACGGGAAAGCCTGTCTGTCTTTCATACTAAAACGCGTGCATGCATGCGTGATGGCATATGTATTTCTGCATGCGGGTTTTAATTTTTACAAAGTTGCTAAAATTTGCGGGGACCGTGTATGATTAAACAAAAGAGGTCGTGGGCAGAAAGGCCATGAAACGCCAATTCATATGGTGTACAGTTTATGTACCTAAAATGTGTAGTTTTGGAGATATGGTTAAACAATGATAGTAGGTACGGGGTTGCAGTGCAGCGCCCCCTAGCGGTAATTTTCCCAAAAACTGAACAATTGCTTTCGAGATATTAGTGTATGACGTAACATGTATCAGTTTCAAAAGGATGCCTGCATATCTGTGGCCTATAGGGCATGTCACCGTGAAATCGCGAAATCTCATTCGACGAGAAACGGTGCGAGATTTTGCAAGATTTTTGGTTGGATCACCGAGAACTCACCAAGGGCTACAAGATGCAAAAAATTTTGACCTCTCCAGCATAAAAACTGACAGAGTTAGAAGCTGAAAACTGCATATTTTCAAAATTCAAAGGTTTTACCCCAAAAATAGAGAAATCTGGCAATAGCGCACTTTGGCACCTATGCGCAAAAATAAGCCCATGGACCCTAGTTTAAGGTGCTGTGATGGAAATGGCCCAATGTTTAATAGTTGTGGAGGTATAGCACCAAAACAAATTTTCATGTTTTTTCATCTGCAACGCCCCCTGGCGGCCATTTCCAAAATCTGAAAAACCCGTTTCGAGATATTCTTATGTTACATAAAATATCTCAGAATCAGTAAAATTGCTGCAAATTTGAAAAATATCACGAGATTCCATGATTTCTCCCCAAAATTGCGTAACCATGGTAACAGCGAAATGAGGCAATTTTGCAGTGTTGGAAGTGGCCATGCAGTGGCAAATAAAACGGGCTACAGATTAGGTGCCTACGGCTATTTTTGACGAAGGTATGAAGAAAAAACCGTTTTTGAGCTTTTTGGTGACCCTGACCTTGACCCTTGACCGATCATGACCAAAAACAATAGGCTCCGAGAAGAACACTCTATCTATAAGTATCAGGACGATTGGTGCAAAATTGTGGCCTGTAGAGCGGGGACATACAGACAAACAAACAAACGGAACTGATCAACATACTTGTCGAAATCTCTGATTCCGGCAAGCAACAAACGGAACTGATCAACATACTTGTCGAAATCTCTGATTCCGGCAAGCAATAAACTATAACGCGACAGAAATGGCAAACCGGCCCGCAAAGAGTGCCTGTGGTCACTTATTTTATACGGCGAACGCTAAAATTTTTGCAGTCACGGGAAAGCGTGTCTGTCTTTCATACTAAAACGCGTGCATGCATGCGTGATGGCATATGTATTTGTGCATGCGGGTTTTAATTTTTACAAAGTTGCTAAAATTTGCGGGGACCGTGTATGATTAAACAAAAGAGGTCATGGGCAGAAAGGCCATGAAACGCCAATTCATATGGTGTACAGTTTATGTACCTAAAATGTGTAGTTTTGGAGATATGGTTAAACAATGATAGTAGGTACGGGGTTGCAGTGCAGTGCCCCCTAGCGGTAATTTTCCAAAAACTGAACAATTGCTTTCGAGATATTAGTGTATGACGTAACATGTATCAGTTTCAAAAGGATGCCTGCATATCTGTGGCCTATAGGGCATGTCACCGTGAAATCGCGAAATCTCATTCGACGAGAAACGGTGCGAGATTTTCCAAGATTTTTGGTGGGATCACCGAGAACTCACCAAGGGCTACAAGATGCAAAAAAATTGACCTCTCTAGCATAAAAACTGACAGAGTTAGAAGCTGAAAACTGCATATTTTCAAAATTCAAAGGTTTTACCCCAAAAATAGAGAAATCTGGCAATAGCGCACTTTGGCACCTATGCGCAAAAATAAGCCCATGGACCCTAGTTTAAGGTGCTGTGATGGAAATGGCCCAATGTTTAATAGTTCTGGAGGTATAGCACCAAAACAAATTTTCATGTTTTTTCATCTGCAACGCCCCCTGGCGGCCATTTCCAAAATCTGAAAAACCCGTTTCGAGATATTCTTATGTTACATAAAATATCTCAGAATCAGTAAAATTGCTGCAAATTTGAAAAATATCACGAAATTCCATGATTTCTCCCCAAAATTGCGTAACCATGGTAACAGCGAAATGAGGCAATTTTGCAGTGTTGGAAGTGGCCATGCAGTGGCAAATAAAACGGGCTACAGATTAGGTGCCTACGGCTATTTTTGACGAAGGTATGAAGAAAAAACCGTTTTTGAGCTTTTTGGTGACCCTGACCTTGACCCTTGACCGATCATGACCAAAAACAATAGGCTCCGAGAAGAACCGATTATACACTCTATCTATAAGTATCAGGACGATTGGTGCAAAATTGTGGCCTGTAGAGCGGGGACATACAGACAAACAAACAAACGGAACTGATCAACATACTTGTCGAAATCTCTGATTCCGGCAAGCAATAAACTATAACGCGACAGAAATGGCAAACCGGCCCGCAAAGAGTGCCTGTGGTCACTTATTTTATACGGCGAACGCTAAAATTTTTGCAGTCACGGGAAAGCGTGTCTGTCTTTCATACTAAAACGCGTGCATGCATGCGTGATGGCATATGTATTTGTGCATGCGGGTTTTAATTTTTACAAAGTTGCTAAAATTTGCGGGGACCGTGTATGATTAAACAAAAGAGGTCATGGGCAGAAAGGCCATGAAACGCCAATTCATATGGTGTACAGTTTATGTACCTAAAATGTGTAGTTTTGGAGATATGGTTAAACAATGATAGTAGGTACGGGGTTGCAGTGCAGCGCCCCCTAGCGGTAATTTTCCAAAAACTGAACAATTGCTTTCGAGATATTAGTGTATGACGTAACATGTATCAGTTTCAAAAGGATGCCTGCATATCTGTGGCCTATAGGGCATGTCACCGTGAAATCGCGAAATCTCATTCGACGAGAAACGGTGCGAGATTTTGCAAGATTTTTGGTTGGATCACCGAGAACTCACCAAGGGCTACAAGATGCAAAAATTTTGACCTCTCCAGCATAAAAACTGACAGAGTTAGAAGCTGAAAACTGCATATTTTCAAAATTCAAAGGTTTTACCCCAAAAATAGAGAAATCTGGCAATAGCGCACTTTGGCACCTATGCGCAAAAATAAGCCCATGGACCCTAGTTTAAGGTGCTGTGATGGAAATGGCCCAATGTTTAATAGTTGTGGAGGTATAGCACCAAAACAAATTTTCATGTTTTTTCATCTGCAACGCCCCCTGGCGGCCATTTCCAAAATCTGAAAAACCCGTTTCGAGATATTCTTATGTTACATAAAATATCTCAGAATCAGTAAAATTGCTGCAAATTTGAAAAATATCACGAAATTCCATGATTTCTCCCCAAAATTGCGTAACCATGGTAACAGCGAAATGAGGCAATTTTGCAGTGTTGGAAGTGGCCATGCAGTGGCAAATAAAACGGGCTACAGATTAGGTGCCTACGGCTATTTTTGACGAAGGTATGAAGAAAAAACCGTTTTTGAGCTTTTTGGTGACCCTGACCTTGACCCTTGACCGATCATGACCAAAAACAATAGGCTCCGAGAAGAACCGATTATACACTCTATCTATAAGTATCAGGACGATTGGTGCAAAATTGTGGCCTGTAGAGCGGGGACATACAGACAAACAAACAAACGGAACTGATCAACATACTTGTCGAAATCTCTGATTCCGGCAAGCAACAAACTATAACGCGACAGAAATGGCAAACCGGCCCGCAAAGAGTGCCTGTGGTCACTTATTTTATACGGCGAACGCTATAATTTTTGCAGTCACGGGAAAGCGTGTCTGTCTTTCATACTAAAACGCGTGCATGCATGCGTGATGGCATATGTATTTCTGCATGCGGGTTTTAATTTTTACAAAGTTGCTAAAATTTGCGGGGACCGTGTATGATTAAACAAAAGAGGTCGTGGGCAGAAAGGCCATGAAACGCCAATTCATATGGTGTACAGTTTATGTACCTAAAATGTGTAGTTTTGGAGATATGGTTAAACAATGATAGTAGGTACGGGGTTGCAGTGCAGCGCCCCCTAGCGGTAATTTTCCCAAAAACTGAACAATTGCTTTCGAGATATTAGTGTATGACGTAACATGTATCAGTTTCAAAAGGATGCCTGCATATCTGTGGCCTATAGGGCATGTCACCGTGAAATCGCGAAATCTCATTCGACGAGAAACGGTGCGAGATTTTGCAAGATTTTTGGTTGGATCACCGAGAACTCACCAAGGGCTACAAGATGCAAAAATTTTGACCTCTCCAGCATAAAAACTGACAGAGTTAGAAGCTGAAAACTGCATATTTTCAAAATTCAAAGGTTTTACCCCAAAAATAGAGAAATCTGGCAATAGCGCACTTTGGCACCTATGCGCAAAAATAAGCCCATGGACCCTAGTTTAAGGTGCTGTGATGGAAATGGCCCAATGTTTAATAGTTGTGGAGGTATAGCACCAAAACAAATTTTCATGTTTTTTCATCTGCAACGCCCCCTGGCGGCCATTTCCAAAATCTGAAAAACCCGTTTCGAGATATTCTTATGTTACATAAAATATCTCAGAATCAGTAAAATTGCTGCAAATTTGAAAAATATCACGAGATTCCATGATTTCTCCCCAAAATTGCGTAACCATGGTAACAGCGAAATGAGGCAATTTTGCAGTGTTGGAAGTGGCCATGCAGTGGCAAATAAAACGGGCTACAGATTAGGTGCCTACGGCTATTTTTGACGAAGGTATGAAGAAAAAACCGTTTTTGAGCTTTTTGGTGACCCTGACCTTGACCCTTGACCGATCATGACCAAAAACAATAGGCTCCGAGAAGAACACTCTATCTATAAGTATCAGGACGATTGGTGCAAAATTGTGGCCTGTAGAGCGGGGACATACAGACAAACAAACAAACGGAACTGATCAACATACTTGTCGAAATCTCTGATTCCGGCAAGCAATAAACTATAACGCGACAGAAATGGCAAACCGGCCCGCAAAGAGTGCCTGTGGTCACTTATTTTATACGGCGAACGCTAAAATTTTTGCAGTCACGGGAAAGCGTGTCTGTCTTTCATACTAAAACGCGTGCATGCATGCGTGATGGCATATGTATTTGTGCATGCGGGTTTTAATTTTTACAAAGTTGCTAAAATTTGCGGGGACCGTGTATGATTAAACAAAAGAGGTCATGGGCAGAAAGGCCATGAAACGCCAATTCATATGGTGTACAGTTTATGTACCTAAAATGTGTAGTTTTGGAGATATGGTTAAACAATGATAGTAGGTACGGGGTTGCAGTGCAGCGCCCCCTAGCGGTAATTTTCCAAAAACTGAACAATTGCTTTCGAGATATTAGTGTATGACGTAACATGTATCAGTTTCAAAAGGATGCCTGCATATCTGTGGCCTATAGGGCATGTCACCGTGAAATCGCGAAATCTCATTCGACGAGAAACGGTGCGAGATTTTGCAAGATTTTTGGTGGGATCACCGAGAACTCACCAAGGGCTACAAGATGCAAAAAATTTGACCTCTCTAGCATAAAAACTGACAGAGTTAGAAGCTGAAAACTGCATATTTTCAAAATTCAAAGGTTTTACCCCAAAAATAGAGAAATCTGGCAATAGCGCACTTTGGCACCTATGCGCAAAAATAAGCCCATGGACCCTAGTTTAAGGTGCTGTGATGGAAATGGCCCAATGTTTAATAGTTCTGGAGGTATAGCACCAAAACAAATTTTCATGTTTTTTCATCTGCAACGCCCCCTGGCGGCCATTTCCAAAATCTGAAAAACCCGTTTCGAGATATTCTTATGTTACATAAAATATCTCAGAATCAGTAAAATTGCTGCAAATTTGAAAAATATCACGAAATTCCATGATTTCTCCCCAAAATTGCGTAACCATGGTAACAGCGAAATGAGGCAATTTTGCAGTGTTGGAAGTGGCCATGCAGTGGCAAATAAAACGGGCTACAGATTAGGTGCCTACGGCTATTTTTGACGAAGGTATGAAGAAAAAACCGTTTTTGAGCTTTTTGGTGACCCTGACCTTGACCCTTGACCGATCATGACCAAAAACAATAGGCTCCGAGAAGAACCGATTATACACTCTATCTATAAGTATCAGGACGATTGGTGCAAAATTGTGGCCTGTAGAGCGGGGACATACAGACAAACAAACAAACGGAACTGATCAACATACTTGTCGAAATCTCTGATTCCGGCAAGCAATAACCTATAACGCGACAGAAATGGCAAACCGGCCCGCAAAGAGTGCCTGTGGTCACTTATTTTATACGGCGAACGCTAAAATTTTTGCAGTCACGGGAAAGCGTGTCTGTCTTTCATACTAAAACGCGTGCATGCATGCGTGATGGCATATGTATTTGTGCATGCGGGTTTTAATTTTTACAAAGTTGCTAAAATTTGCGGGGACCGTGTATGATTAAACAAAAGAGGTCATGGGCAGAAAGGCCATGAAACGCCAATTCATATGGTGTACAGTTTATGTACCTAAAATGTGTAGTTTTGGAGATATGGTTAAACAATGATAGTAGGTACGGGGTTGCAGTGCAGCGCCCCCTAGCGGTAATTTTCCAAAAACTGAACAATTGCTTTCGAGATATTAGTGTATGATGTAACATGTATCAGTTTCAAAAGGATGCCTGCATATCTGTGGCCTATAGGGCATGTCACCGTGAAATCGCGAAATCTCATTCGACGAGAAACGGTGCGAGATTTTGCAAGATCTTTGGTTGGATCACCGAGAACTCACCAAGGGCTACAAGATGCAAAAAATTTGACCTCTCTAGCATAAAAACTGACAGAGTTAGAAGCTGAAAACTGCATATTTTCAAAATTCAAAGGTTTTACCCCAAAAATAGAGAAATCTGGCAATAGCGCACTTTGGCACCTATGCGCAAAAATAAGCCCATGGACCCTAGTTTAAGGTGCTGTGATGGAAATGGCCCAATGTTTAATAGTTCTGGAGGTATAGCACCAAAACAAATTTTCATGTTTTTTCATCTGCAACGCCCCCTGGCGGCCATTTCCAAAATCTGAAAAACCCGTTTCGAGATATTCTTATGTTACATAAAATATCTCAGAATCAGTAAAATTGCTGCAAATTTGAAAAATATCACGAAATTCCATGATTTCTCCCCAAAATTGCGTAACCATGGTAACAGCGAAATGAGGCAATTTTGCAGTGTTGGAAGTGGCCATGCAGTGGCAAATAAAACGGGCTACAGATTAGGTGCCTACGGCTATTTTTGACGAAGGTATGAAGAAAAAACCGTTTTTGAGCTTTTTGGTGACCCTGACCTTGACCCTTGACCGATCATGACCAAAAACAATAGGCTCCGAGAAGAACCGATTATACACTCTATCTATAAGTATCAGGACGATTGGTGCAAAATTGTGGCCTGTAGAGCGGGGACATACAGACAAACAAACAAACGGAACTGATCAACATACTTGTCGAAATCTCTGATTCCGGCAAGCAACAAACTATAACGCGACAGAAATGGCAAACCGGCCCGCAAAGAGTGCCTGTGGTCACTTATTTTATACGGCGAACGCTATAATTTTTGCAGTCACGGGAAAGCGTGTCTGTCTTTCATACTAAAACGCGTGCATGCATGCGTGATGGCATATGTATTTCTGCATGCGGGTTTTAATTTTTACAAAGTTGCTAAAATTTGCGGGGACCGTGTATGATTAAACAAAAGAGGTCGTGGGCAGAAAGGCCATGAAACGCCAATTCATATGGTGTACAGTTTATGTACCTAAAATGTGTAGTTTTGGAGATATGGTTAAACAATGATAGTAGGTACGGGGTTGCAGTGCAGCGCCCCCTAGCGGTAATTTTCCCAAAAACTGAACAATTGCTTTCGAGATATTAGTGTATGACGTAACATGTATCAGTTTCAAAAGGATGCCTGCATATCTGTGGCCTATAGGGCATGTCACCGTGAAATCGCGAAATCTCATTCGACGAGAAACGGTGCGAGATTTTGCAAGATTTTTGGTTGGATCACCGAGAACTCACCAAGGGCTACAAGATGCAAAAATTTTGACCTCTCCAGCATAAAAACTGACAGAGTTAGAAGCTGAAAACTGCATATTTTCAAAATTCAAAGGTTTTACCCCAAAAATAGAGAATTCTGGCAATAGCGCACTTTGGCACCTATGCGCAAAAATAAGCCCATGGACCCTAGTTTAAGGTGCTGTGATGGAAATGGCCCAATGTTTAATAGTTGTGGAGGTATAGCACCAAAACAAATTTTCATGTTTTTTCATCTGCAACGCCCCCTGGCGGCCATTTCCAAAATCTGAAAAACCCGTTTCGAGATATTCTTATGTTACATAAAATATCTCAGAATCAGTAAAATTGCTGCAAATTTGAAAAATATCACGAAATTCCATGATTTCTCCCCAAAATTGCGTAACCATGGTAACAGCGAAATGAGGCAATTTTGCAGTGTTGGAAGTGGCCATGCAGTGGCAAATAAAACGGGCTACAGATTAGTTGCCTACGGCTATTTTTGACGAAGGTATGAAGAAAAAACCGTTTTTTGAGCTTTTTGGTGACCCTGACCTTGACCCTTGACCGATCATGACCAAAAACAATAGGCTCCGAGAAGAACCCATTATACACTCTATCTATAAGTATCAGGACGATTGGTGCAAAATTGTGGCCTGTAGAGCGGGGACATACAGACAAACAAACAAACGGAACTGATCAACATACTTGTCGAAATCTCTGATTCCGGCAAGCAACAAACTATAACGCGACAGAAATGGCAAACCGGCCCGCAAAGAGTGCCTGTGGTCACTTATTTTATACGGCGAACGCTATAATTTTTGCAGTCACGGGAAAGCGTGTCTGTCTTTCATACTAAAACGCGTGCATGCATGCGTGATGGCATATGTATTTCTGCATGCGGGTTTTAATTTTTACAAAGTTGCTAAAATTTGCGGGGACCGTGTATGATTAAACAAAAGAGGTCGTGGGCAGAAAGGCCATGAAACGCCAATTCATATGGTGTACAGTTTATGTACCTAAAATGTGTAGTTTTGGAGATATGGTTAAACAATGATAGTAGGTACGGGGTTGCAGTGCAGCGCCCCCTAGCGGTAATTTTCCCAAAAACTGAACAATTGCTTTCGAGATATTAGTGTATGACGTAACATGTATCAGTTTCAAAAGGATGCCTGCATATCTGTGGCCTATAGGGCATGTCACCGTGAAATCGCGAAATCTCATTCGACGAGAAACGGTGCGAGATTTTGCAAGATTTTTGGTTGGATCACCGAGAACTCACCAAGGGCTACAAGATGCAAAAATTTTGACCTCTCCAGCATAAAAACTGACAGAGTTAGAAGCTGAAAACTGCATATTTTCAAAATTCAAAGGTTTTACCCCAAAAATAGAGAAATCTGGCAATAGCGCACTTTGGCACCTATGCGCAAAAATAAGCCCATGGACCCTAGTTTAAGGTGCTGTGATGGAAATGGCCCAATGTTTAATAGTTGTGGAGGTATAGCACCAAAACAAATTTTCATGTTTTTTCATCTGCAACGCCCCCTGGCGGCCATTTCCAAAATCTGAAAAACCCGTTTCGAGATATTCTTATGTTACATAAAATATCTCAGAATCAGTAAAATTGCTGCAAATTTGAAAAATATCACGAAATTCCATGATTTCTCCCCAAAATTGCGTAACCATGGTAACAGCGAAATGAGGCAATTTTGCAGTGTTGGAAGTGGCCATGCAGTGGCAAATAAAACGGGCTACAGATTAGTTGCCTACGGCTATTTTTGACGAAGGTATGAAGAAAAAACCGTTTTTTGAGCTTTTTGGTGACCCTGACCTTGACCCTTGACCGATCATGACCAAAAACAATAGGCTCCGAGAAGAACCGATTATACACTCTATCTATAAGTATCAGGACGATTGGTGCAAAATTGTGGCCTGTAGAGCGGGGACATACAGACAAACAAACAAACGGAACTGATCAACATACTTGTCGAAATCTCTGATTCCGGCAAGCAACAAACTATAACGCGACAGAAATGGCAAACCGGCCCGCAAAGAGTGCCTGTGGTCACTTATTTTATACGGCGAACGCTATAATTTTTGCAGTCACGGGAAAGCGTGTCTGTCTTTCATACTAAAACGCGTGCATGCATGCGTGATGGCATATGTATTTCTGCATGCGGGTTTTAATTTTTACAAAGTTGCTAAAATTTGCGGGGACCGTGTATGATTAAACAAAAGAGGTCGTGGGCAGAAAGGCCATGAAACGCCAATTCATATGGTGTACAGTTTATGTACCTAAAATGTGTAGTTTTGGAGATATGGTTAAACAATGATAGTAGGTACGGGGTTGCAGTGCAGCGCCCCCTAGCGGTAATTTTCCCAAAAACTGAACAATTGCTTTCGAGATATTAGTGTATGACGTAACATGTATCAGTTTCAAAAGGATGCCTGCATATCTGTGGCCTATAGGGCATGTCACCGTGAAATCGCGAAATCTCATTCGACGAGAAACGGTGCGAGATTTTGCAAGATTTTTGGTTGGATCACCGAGAACTCACCAAGGGCTACAAGATGCAAAAATTTTGACCTCTCCAGCATAAAAACTGACAGAGTTAGAAGCTGAAAACTGCATATTTTCAAAATTCAAAGGTTTTACCCCAAAAATAGAGAAATCTGGCAATAGCGCACTTTGGCACCTATGCGCAAAAATAAGCCCATGGACCCTAGTTTAAGGTGCTGTGATGGAAATGGCCCAATGTTTAATAGTTGTGGAGGTATAGCACCAAAACAAATTTTCATGTTTTTTCATCTGCAACGCCCCCTGGCGGCCATTTCCAAAATCTGAAAAACCCGTTTCGAGATATTCTTATGTTACATAAAATATCTCAGAATCAGTAAAATTGCTGCAAATTTGAAAAATATCACGAAATTCCATGATTTCTCCCCAAAATTGCGTAACCATGGTAACAGCGAAATGAGGCAATTTTGCAGTGTTGGAAGTGGCCATGCAGTGGCAAATAAAACGGGCTACAGATTAGGTGCCTACGGCTATTTTTGACGAAGGTATGAAGAAAAAACCGTTTTTGAGCTTTTTGGTGACCCTGACCTTGACCCTTGACCGATCATGACCAAAAACAATAGGCTCCGAGAAGAACCGATTATACACTCTATCTATAAGTATCAGGACGATTGGTGCAAAATTGTGGCCTGTAGAGCGGGGACATACAGACAAACAAACAAACGGAACTGATCAACATACTTGTCGAAATCTCTGATTCCGGCAAGCAACAAACGGAACTGATCAACATACTTGTCGAAATCTCTGATTCCGGCAAGCAATAAACTATAACGCGACAGAAATGGCAAACCGGCCCGCAAAGAGTGCCTGTGGTCACTTATTTTATACGGCGAACGCTAAAATTTTTGCAGTCACGGGAAAGCGTGTCTGTCTTTCATACTAAAACGCGTGCATGCATGCGTGATGGCATATGTATTTCTGCATGCGGGTTTTAATTTTTACAAAGTTGCTAAAATTTGCGGGGACCGTGTATGATTAAACAAAAGAGGTCATGGGCAGAAAGGCCATGAAACGCCAATTCATATGGTGTACAGTTTATGTACCTAAAATGTGTAGTTTTGGAGATATGGTTAAACAATGATAGTAGGTACGGGGTTGCAGTGCAGCGCCCCCTAGCGGTAATTTTCCAAAAACTGAACAATCGCTTTCGAGATATTAGTGTATGACGTAACATGTATCAGTTTCAAAAGGATGCCTGCATATCTGTGGCCTATAGGGCATGTCACCGTGAAATCGCGAAATCTCATTCGACGAGAAACGGTGCGAGATTTTGCAAGATTTTTGGTTGGATCACCGAGAACTCACCAAGGGCTACAAGATGCAAAAAAATTGACCTCTCTAGCATAAAAACTGACAGAGTTAGAAGCTGAAAACTGCATATTTTCAAAATTCAAAGGTTTTACCCCAAAAATAGAGAAATCTGGCAATAGCGCACTTTGGCACCTATGCGCAAAAATAAGCCCATGGACCCTAGTTTAAGGTGCTGTGATGGAAATGGCCCAATGTTTATTAGTTCTGGAGGTATAGCACCAAAACAAATTTTCATGTTTTTTCATCTGCAACGCCCCCTGGCGGCCATTTCCAAAATCTGAAAAACCCGTTTCGAGATATTCTTATGTTACATAAAATATCTCAGAATCAGTAAAATTGCTGCAAATTTGAAAAATATCACGAAATTCCATGATTTCTCCCCAAAATTGCGTAACCATGGTAACAGCGAAATGAGGCAATTTTGCAGTGTTGGAAGTGGCCATGCAGTGGCAAATAAAACGGGCTACAGATTAGGTGCCTACGGCTATTTTTGACGAAGGTATGAAGAAAAAACCGTTTTTGAGCTTTTTGGTGACCCTGACCTTGACCCTTGACCGATCATGACCAAAAACAATAGGCTCCGAGAAGAACCGATTATACACTCTATCTATAAGTATCAGGACGATTGGTGCAAAATTGTGGCCTGTAGAGCGGGGACATACAGACAAACAAACAAACGGAACTGATCAACATACTTGTCGAAATCTCTGATTCCGGCAAGCAATAAACTATAACGCGACAGAAATGGCAAACCGGCCCGCAAAGAGTGCCTGTGGTCACTTATTTTATACGGCGAACGCTAAAATTTTTGCAGTCACGGGAAAGCGTGTCTGTCTTTCATACTAAAACGCGTGCATGCATGCGTGATGGCATATGTATTTGTGCATGCGGGTTTTAATTTTTACAAAGTTGCTAAAATTTGCGGGGACCGTGTATGATTAAACAAAAGAGGTCGTGGGCAGAAAGGCCATGAAACGCCAATTCATATGGTGTACAGTTTATGTACCTAAAATGTGTAGTTTTGGAGATATGGTTAAACAATGATAGTAGGTACGGGGTTGCAGTGCATGTGATGGCATATGTATTTGTGCATGCGGGTTTTAATTTTTACAAAGTTGCTAAAATTTGCGGGGACCGTGTATGATTAAACAAAAGAGGTCATGGGCAGAAAGGCCATGAAACGCCAATTCATATGGTGTACAGTTTATGTACCTAAAATGTGTAGTTTTGGAGATATGGTTAAACAATGATAGTAGGTACGGGGTTGCAGTGTAGCGCCCCCTAGCGGTAATTTTCCAAAAACTGAACAATTGCTTTCGAGATATTAGTGTATGACGTAACATGTATCAGTTTCAAAAGGATGCCTGCATATCTGTGGCCTATAGGGCATGTCACCGTGAAATTGCGAAATCTCATTCGACGAGAAACGGTGCGAGATTTTGCAAGATTTTTGGTTGGATCACCGAGAACTCACCAAGGGCTACAAGATGCAAAAAAATTGACCTCTCTAGCATAAAAACTGACAGAGTTAGAAGCTGAAAACTGCATATTTTCAAAATTCAAAGGTTTTACCCCAAAAATAGAGAAATCTGGCAATAGCGCACTTTGGCACCTATGCGCAAAAATAAGCCCATGGACCCTAGTTTAAGGTGCTGTGATGGAAATGGCCCAATGTTTAATAGTTCTGGAGGTATAGCACCAAAACAAATTTTCATGTTTTTTCATCTGCAACGCCCCCTGGCGGCCATTTCCAAAATCTGAAAAACCCGTTTCGAGATATTCTTATGTTACATAAAATATCTCAGAATCAGTAAAATTGCTGCAAATTTGAAAAATATCACGAAATTCCATGATTTCTCCCCAAAATTGCGTAACCATGGTAACAGCGAAATGAGGCAATTTTGCAGTGTTGGAAGTGGCCATGCAGTGGCAAATAAAACGGGCTACAGATTAGGTGCCTACGGCTATTTTTGACGAAGGTATGAAGAAAAAACCGTTTTTGAGCTTTTTGGTGACCCTGACCTTGACCCTTGACCGATCATGACCAAAAACAATAGGCTCCGAGAAGAACCGATTATACACTCTATCTATAAGTATCAGGACGATTGGTGCAAAATTGTGGCCTGTAGAGCGGGGACATACAGACAAACAAACAAACGGAACTGATCAACATACTTGTCGAAATCTCTGATTCCGGCAAGCAACAAACATACGCGGGTGATCAACATGCTTGCGAAAATCGAAGATTTCCGGCAAGCAACAAACATACGCGGGTGATCAACATGCTTGCAAAAATCGAAGATTTCCGGCAAGCAATAAAGTCTGGACTGTGCCTCCAACATGTATGATAATAGATAGGGCCCGGAGAGGCCGTCACGCACCGCTGCACACGCCGGCCGCCCACCGTAAGGACCCTGCCGCCACTTGCGGCGACGGCACGGGTCTTTGTGGTTTGGCGAAAAACAGCGCGAGATTTGACGAGACTTACAATATGACCCCTGAATGTGACTGCGAGTGTCAGGCGCTACCCAACCCTGAAAACCATGTGTCTGTAGCGTAAAAAATGACAGAATTATAGGCATTTCTTTGAATGGTCCCGTGTTCTCGTTTCACGAGAAATGGTGCGAGATATGACGAGACTATCTATTGAATGACTAAGAAGTAAACTAATGCTATCTAACGCCAAAAACCAGAGCGTTCTATCGAAAATATTGACAGAGATAGAAGCAGGAAAACTCCGTATTTCAGATTGTCAAGTTTTACCCCAAAATTTGGTAACCATGGTAACGGCAGCACAAGGCTAAATGTACGAAGATATAAGGCAATGATCCTAGTTTTAGATGCGACAAAAAAAATTGTTATATGCTTAATATTTTTTTAGATATTGCGGAAAAATGGTAAGTTGTAGTGTTTCCAGTACCACGCCCCCTGGTGGCTATTTCCGAAAAATGAAAAAACAAGTTTGAGATAATACAGAACAACAGAAAATATGTCACTTTCAGAACCTTAGCTGTTAAACTGCCACCTGTAAATCGTATTTAATGAAATCTCGAAAAGTCTCATTTGACGACAAATGGCACGAGATTTTGCGAGACTTACATTAATTTCGCATAGAGCATATTAAATGCTACGCATTGCAAAAAACTAGACCGCTCTAACTTAAAAAATGAGAAATTTGCAGGGAAATTTTAAAATTTTCTGATTTTCCCCCCAAAATACGTTACCATGGTAACCATTGACCAGAAAAATTTGCCAGCACTTGGAAAGCTAACATAGTGAGGAATAAAATGAGCTATGGATTATGCGGCTACAGTTATTATTGACGAAGATATGAAGAAAATAAAGATTTTAGGTTTTTTGGTGACCCTGACCTTGACCTTTGACCGATCATGACCAAAAACAATAGGCTCCGAGGAGAACAGATCTTACAGTTTATGTATAAGTTTCAGAGCGATTGCTTAAAAACTGTGGCCTCTAGCGCGTGTACATACAGACAAACAGACAGACAAACAAACAAACAAACAAACTAGACAACCAGAGGTCGAACGCTTGCCGGAAATGGCCGGAAACAAGACAGCGAAACAAACAGGACAAACTGTCGATTTTCTATCAATTGAATGACTTTGGGATTGCTGGAAAGTTTTGCCTGTTGAATGACATATATCACACAAAAGATCATGAAAGCAGACATAGCTCAAATCAGACAGATATACTACCTTGGACTACAGACTACCAGAAAAAAGTTGGGAACGTAAAGAGAAGCAAAATGAGCTATAGTTTTAGTAGGTAGAGTTGATAGGGTCGGAGGTATGGCCAATATATGGTAGCGGCAGTATCCCAAACATTAAAAATTTCTTATGAGACTTTAATGTAAGAAATAAGGTGTTGTTCCAGTTCCAAAAGGATTCCTGCAAAACTGTGTCCTGAAAATGGCTAACTGCAAGAAGCAAGGTTCAGCAAGCAGGCGAAATTTAGGATCACTGACAAACAGACAGACATACTCAAAAATGACACAAGAATAAGACCAGATGACCTACTCAGATTATCGAGTAGATTCAGAGGAAGAAAATAAATCATAGTTTTAAATTGGCTACACTGCTTTTTTAAAGTTGCATTTACCCAATCCCTCCTTACAAAACTGGCAGAAACCTACCATAGAATAATTCTTGTAAAGTTTAAACCAATCAGCTTAACAGTTTCATCATAAAACACAGTTTCAGCTGGAGAGTCTAAAATTACATTTTCCCTTGTAAAAAACAGATCAATGTAAGTGGCGCCATCAATACCTGAATTTGAGATATGACATATGAGACAAACATAAGTATAAAATTTGGTAATGACAGCTCTAGCCGTTTCTGAGATTTTAATTTTAGTTTGCTTTTTTGGACAGTTCAACCTCCTGTTCAATCTCCGAACTGAAACCATACGAATAAACTTGAGATAGATTGTTCAAGAGTTCATTTCTTAGAAATATTGGACAATTTGGCTGGACTGTTTCGCAGAAGAAAATTTTTAAAGCTTTTTTTGGCTTTTTCCCTATAAAATCTCAGAAAATGCAGAAAGCCAAAAAATAAACAAAATACGATAGAGCTTTCCAGATGACTGTTTATTTAACAAAAAAAATTGGTAGTGCTAGTTCCTGCCCTTTTTGAGATAGCTATGGTTAACCTACAGACGACGGACGACGCTGCACCATAGCATAAGCTCACAGATTCGCTTATAATTTGTTTCGAGATATAACTGTAAGACATATGATTTAATAGTTTAAAAAATATTCTTTCAAAACTGTGGCCTGTAGAATTCTATTAGTGAGACGAAAGAACAAACAAGCAGGCGAATTTGAGGACAAATGACAAACAAACAGACATACTGACAAAGGGACACAAGATGAACACAAGATGACTTAACCAGGTTATGGGGAAGACTCAGAGGAAAAAAATAAGGTATAGTTTATGTAATTGAGGTTTCTAGTTTTGGAGATATGGCCAAATAATGATATATTGGGGGATGTTCGACTGCAGCGCCCTCTAGTGGACATATCCTGAAGACGACAAATGCGTTTCGTGATATTAGTGAATTGCATGAGATGTAATCCTTTCAAAAAGGATTCCTCCAAATATCTGGCTTGTTGATTGCTATATGTGAGATGCAAGAACCAGCAAGTAGGCGAATTTGAAGATAACTGACAAACAGACAGACATACTGACAAAGTAACACATGATGGACGCCAGATGACGTTACCATGTTTTGCAGAAGGCCAAGAGAAAGAAAATAAGCTACAGTTTGTGTAATATAGGTTTACTCTTACGGAAATATGTCCAAAAACTGATTTGTTTGGATGGGTCTAGTACAGCGCCCCCTAGCAGCCATATCAGGAAAATGAAAAATAAGTTTTGAGATATTAGTGTAAAACATAAGATGAAGGAAAAAACATACGGGGTGACGAATATGCTTGCGAAAATCGAAGATTTCCGGCAAGCAATAAAGTCTGGACTGTGCCTCCAACATGTATGATAATAGATAGGGCCCGGAAAGGCCGACACGCACCGCTGCACACGCCGGCCGCCCCCCGTAAGGACCCTGCCGCCACTTGCGGCGACAGCGCGTGACTTGGTGGTTTGGTGAAACACGGCGCGAGATTTGACGAGACTTACAATGTGACCCCTGAATGTGACTGCGAGTGTCAGACGCTATCCAGCGCTGCAAACCATGTGTCTGTAGCGTAAAAAATGACAGAATTATAGGCATTTCTTTGAATGGTCACGTGTTCTCGTTTCACGAGAAACCTTGCGAGATATGACGAGACTTGCGATTGAATGACTTAGAACTAGAGGAATGCTGTCTAACACCAAAAACCAGACCTTTCTATCGCAAATATCAACCGAGATAGAAGCAGGTAAACTCCGTATTTTCAGATTGTCAAGTTTTACCCCAAAATTTGGTAACCATGGTAACGGCAGCACAAGGCTGAATGGATGAAGGAATAAGCCAATGATCCTAGTTTTAGATGCGACAAAAGAAATTGTTATATGCTCAATATGTTTTAAAAAATTGCGGTAAAATGATAAGTTGTAGTGTTTTCAGTACCACGCCCCCTGGTGGCTATTTTCAAAAAATGAAAAAACAATTTTCCAGATATTTATAAATAACACAAAATACATTAATTTCAAAGCCATTGTTAATAAAATGCAACCTGCAGGTCATATTTAATGAAATCTCGAAAACTCTCGTCTGACGAGAAATAGTGCGAGATTTTACGAGACTTTTACTTGTATGATAAAAAACTTATTTAGTACTATCTGGTGCAAAAAACTAGACCTCTCTAGCTTTAAAACTGACAAAGTTAGAAAAATTAATGCATTGATTTTCAATTTTCACCACTATTACCCGAAAAAACGTAACCATGGTGACAACAAATTTCAGTCAGCTACACCTTAGATGAAAGGCCTTGGAATTACAATTAAAATGAGCTACGGTTGAAGTAGATACGCCTTATAGAAAAAAAGATATGAAGAAAAAACCGTTTGGAGAACTTTTGATGTCCTCGACCTTGACCTTTGACCGATCATGGCCAAAAACAATAGGCTCCGAGGAGAACAGATCTTACACTTAATGTATAAGTTTCAGAGCGATTGCTTAAAGACTGTGGCCTGTAGCGCGTGTACATACAGACAAACAGACAAACAAACAAACATACGCGGGTGATCAACATGCTTGCGAAAATCGAAGATTTCCGGCAAGCAACAAACAAACATACGCGGGTGACCAACATGCTTGCGAAAATCGAAGATTTCCGGCAAGCAACAAACAAGATGACCAGAGGTCACGCGCTTGCCGGAAATGGAAATGATACAGACAGATAGACAGGGAGTGCATGTAGAAACAGTCATATGAATGAGCAACATTGTGGGGGCAGCAGAAACGGATAATATGTTTATTTATGCATGCTGACCTTTAACAGCTGCATATCTTTCTAGTGTAAAAGGGACCAAGTTCAAAATTTTTTCATGAAATCCCGTTAATCTTGTTTGACAAGAAGCAGTGAGTCGTTTTCAGGTTTGTCATGTCAAGCTGGCCATATGATATGAAATGCCAAAAACTAGACCTGTCTAGCTATAAAAGCCGCTGAGTTATAAGCATTTACATGAAATCTCGTGTTTTCTCGTTTGACGGGAAATGGTGCGAGCTTTGGCGAGATTTCCAGTTTTGTCATGTCAGGTTTGTCAAATATTACAAAATGCCGGAAACTAGACCTGTCTAGCTGCAAAAAACCCCGTGTTATCAGCATTTACGTGAAATCATGTTTTTTTCTCGCTTGACAAGATATAGTACGAGTTTTGGCAAGACGAGCAGTTTTATTATGTCAAGACGGCCAAACGTTACAAAATGGCGAAAACTAGATCCGTCTAGCTGTAAAAGTCACCGAGTTATAAGCATTTCCGTGTACTCTCGTGTTTTCTCGTTTGATGAGATATGGTGCAGGATTTGGCCAGTCTTGTAGATTTGTCATATCAAACTCTCTAAATGTTATGAAATGGCGAAAATTACATCTGTCTAGCTGTAAAAGTCGCCGAGTTATTAGCATTTCTGTGAAATCTCCTTTTTTATCGTTTGACGAGATATGGTGCGAGATTTGGCCAGTCTTGCAGGTTTGTCATGTCAAGCCGTCCAAATGTTAATGAATGCCAAAAACTAGACCTGTCTAGCCGTGAAAGTCGCCGACTTATATGCATTTCTGTGAAATCTTGTTTTTCCACATTTGACCAGATATAGTGCAAGATTTCGCCAAGTATCGCAGTTTTCTTTGTCAAGTTGGCCAAATGTTACCAAATGCCAAAAACTAGACCTGAGTAGCTGTAAAAGTCACCTAGTTATAAGCATTTCCATGATATCTCGTTTTTTTCTCGCTTGACGAGATATGGTGCGAGATTTGGCCTGATTTCTTTTCTGGCGTGTCAAGCTGGTCATATGTTATGAAATGCCGAAAACTAGACCTGTGTAGCTGTAAAAGTCGCCGAGTTATAAGCATTTCCGTGAAATCTCGTTTTTTCTCGTTTGACGAGCGAAATTTGACGAGAATTGCAATTGAATGACTTAGAACCAAGGGGAAGCAGCCTTATGCAAAAAACTAGACCCTTGAAACATAAATATTAACCGAGATAGAAGCCAAAAACTGCATATTTTCAGATCGTCAAGTTTAACCCACAAATTTGGTAACCATGGTAACGGCAGCACAAAGCTACATGTGCGGAGGAATAAGCCAATGTTCCTAGTTTTAGATACAACGATAAAAATTGTGCCATGTTTAAAATTATTTTAGATATTGCAGAAAAATGATATGTTACAGTGTTTCAGGTACCACGCCCCCTGATGGCTATTTCCAAAAAATGAAAAACTGATTTCGAGATATTTATAAATAACACAAAATATATCAATTTCACAGCCATTGTTAAAACAAGTGACCCATGGGTCATGAAGCTCAGCTGACTGGGAAGAGATTCGCTAAAGGAAATTTTATCATCAGAATGGTAGTATATACCCATTCAACTTGAAGCATCAAACAGATTAACCAACTGGCCAAGATTTAGTCTGTATTTATATATCTCAAAAATAGAGAAAAAATGTGTAAACTTTAAAAACTAGAATACAGGTAGCCGACAAGTGACTACGTGTATCCGCCAAAATCAGAGTGGAACGGTTGAAGTGAGGCATGGATTGAGTGGCAAGGGGAAATAGAGTAAGGTATGTTGCATATTAGCATGGATGTCTGCAGCCTAAATGTGTATGTAGGTTGTGCCACCTACCACAAATCCAGAAAGCTGTCCAAGTTGTATACATATGCAAAATTTTAGGCAGAAAAGTCAAACCACTACATGTATATGAGTGATTTTAGCCGACGGCAGACAAACAGACAAACGCTGTGCAAAAATGGTTGCAGGTGGCCCCTCCAGTTTTGTGTATGATAAAGACCTATGTGAGATCTATACACATGCAAAATTTTGGCCCAATCGTTCAAACAGTTCCCGAGATATGAGCTCGGATGTCTGCAGCATAACCTAGAATGTAGGTGGCGCCACCTGTCATAAAATCAAGAAAGCTATCCAGGATGTATAAAACTGCAAAATTTTAGGCAGATATGTCAAACCACTGCCGAGATATGAGTGACATTATCCCACAGCAGAAAACAGACAGACTCTGTGCAAAAATGGTTGCAGGTGGCGCCACCAGTTCTGCGTATGATAAAGAGCTATGTGAGATCTATACACATGCAAAATTTTGGCCCAATCGGTCAAACGGTTCCTGAGATATGAGCTTGGATGTGATCAGCGTGAACGTGAATGTAGGTGGTGCCATCTGTCATAAAATCAAGAAAGCTATCCTGGATGTATATGCATGCCGAATTTCAGGTGAATTAGTCAATTCACTGCAGAGATATGAGTGATTTTAACCCAACGCAGATGAACAGATGGACACTGTGCAAACATGGTTACAGGTGGCACCACCATTTATTGTGTATGTTATAAAGCAATCCAAGGGCTTCATTTATATAAATTTTATTTCCTGATTGGTCAATCGGTTCCCGAGATATGAGGGTTTATGTGTGGAAACAGAAGCACAAATGGACACTGGATAGAGGGGAAAGGTCAGAGGTCAACACAAATTGGTTAGGCACTAGTTCACATGTGACTCGATAATTGGTGTAAGTTTCGGAAAAATCGGTCCATTTTTCTTAGAGGAGCTCTCTCGAAACAAACGTGGCGGCGGCGGCGGAACCAGGTCAAAAACATAGTATCTGCAAAACTTCGTTTTGGAGGATACAAAAAATACAGGTGGCTCCACCAGTCTGCAGAAACTAATAAGAACACTTAATGGTCAATATCCATGCAAAGAATCATGATGATCTCCGCATTAGTTGTTCAGATACTTCAGCTTTTGTATCAAATTGTCCATTATTCTGAGGGATACTTCTGAGTCCTATAGCTTGAAGGATATGGGTAACAGAGACCTAATTTCAAGTTTCCACAGGCGCTCTTCATGGGCCTCCTTGCATGACAAGAATGAAGTTTCTAGGTCCAGTTGTTGCAATTTGTACCCTGTTGACAGATAACCACATCTTTAAAGGTCTCAAAAAAAGAGAAAAAAAATTCGTAAAAATTTGAAAAAAATAGAGGCGGCACACCCAGTCTGCAGAAACTGATGGAACAGTTCATGATCAATATGTTTGCCGAAAATCATGACCATCAGTGTTGTAGTTATAGAGATACTGCACTTTTTGTATCAAATTTTCCATTATTCTGGGGGGTATTTTGGAGCCATACAGCCTAAAGAATATGGGTAACAGAGACCTAATTTCAGGTTTCGATGGACTCTTTTCATATGTCTCTCAGTGTATCGAGAATGAAGATTCTAGGTCCAGTCGTTACTATTTGTGCCACGCTAACAGATGACAGCATCCTTAAAGGTCTCAAAAATAGAGGAAAAAATCGTTAAAAATCGAACAATACAGGTGGCGAACCAGTCTGCAGTAACTGATGGAACATCTCATGATCAATATGTATGCCAAAAATCATGACCATCAGTGATGTAGTTATTGAGATATTGAAGTTTTTGTATGAAATTTTTGACTACTCTGGGGGGGGGGGGGTACTTTGGGGCCCCATAGCTCGAAGGATATGGGTAACAGAGACCTAATTTCTGGTTTCCATGGAGATTTTTCATGGACCTCTCAGTGTGTCAAGAATTAATATTCTAGGTCCAGTCTTTTTGATTTGTGCCTTGTTAACAGATGTTCACATTTTGAAAGGTCTCAAAAATAGAGGAAAAAATTCATAAAAAATCCAACGATACAGGTGGCGCCACCAGTCTGCAGGAAGTGATGACACATCTCATGATCAATAGTTATGCCCCAAATCATGACCATCAGTCAAGTAGTTAATGAAATATTGAAGTTTTTGTATGAAATTTTTTACTTTTCTTGGGGGTACTTTGGGGCCCCATAGCTCGAAGAATATGGGTAACAGACACCTAATTTCTGGTTTCCATGGAGACTTTTCATAGGTCTCTTAGTGTGTAAAGAATGATGATTCTAGGTCCAGTCGTTACGATTTGTGCCACGTTAACAGATGACAGCATCCTTAAAGGTCTCAAAAAAAGAGGAAAAAAATTCGTAAAAAATTGAAAGATACAGGTGGCGCCACCAGTCTGCAGGAAGTGATGGAACATCTCATGATCAATATGTATGCCAAAAATCATGACCATCAGTCAAGTATTTAATGAGATATTGAAGTTTTTGTATGAAATTTTTTACTTTTCTGGGGGGTACTTTGGGGCCCCATAGCTCGAAGAATATGGGTAACAGAGACCTAATTTCTAGTTTCCATGGAAACTTTCCATAGGTCTCTCAGTGTGTCGAGAATGAAGATTCTAGGTCCAGTCGTTACGATTTGTGCCTTGTTAACAGATGTTCACATTTTTAAAGGTATCAAAAATAGAGAAAAAAATTCGTAAAAAATCGTAAAAAAACAGGTGGCGCCACCAGTCTTCAGGAACTGATGGAACATCTCAAGATCAATATGTATGCCAAAAATCATGACCATCAGTGAAGGAGTTAATGAGATATTGAAGTTTTTGTATGAAATTTTTTACTTTTCGGGGGGGTACTTTGGGGCCCCATAGCTCGAAGGATATGGGTAACAGAGACCTAATTTCTGGTTTCCAAGGAGATTTTTCATGGACCTCTCAGAATCTCAAGTTACAAGGTTCTAGGTCCAGTGGTTACGATTTGTGCCTGGTTAACGGACAGACGGACAGACAAACGGACAGACAGACGGACGACGGACAAAGAGTGATCGCTATAGCTCAGCATGACTGAAAGTCAGCTGAGCTAAAAATGCAACCTGTAGGTCATATTTAATGAATTCTCGAAGACTCTCGTTTGACAAGAAATGGTGCGAGATTTGGCGAGACTTTCAGTTTTATCATGTCAAGCTGCCTATAAGGTACATAATGACCAAAACCAGACGTCTGTAGCTTAAAAATTGACAAAGTTACAAAAAATGGTCGTGTTATTTCCAATTTCCATGATTTTTGCCCAAAAAATGTAAACATGGTAATGGCAAATTTAAGTAAGCTACATGTCAAAAGAAAGGCCAGGTGATGACGAAAAATATGAGCTATTGCAAAAGTGGATAAGCCTATTTATGGCGAAGTTATAGTGCAAAAACCGTTAACCATACCTGTCGTGACCTTGACCCTTGACCTTGGAGCAATGTTGACCAAAAACAATAGGGCACCTAGAAATCGGTTTGTCAATCAAGCCTGTAAGTTTCAAGTTGATTGATGCAAAAGTGTGGCCTGGAGAGTCGTGACAAACAAACAAACAAACAAAGTTTTACCCCAAAAATAGAGAAATCTGGCAATAGCGCACTTTGGCACCTATGCGCAAAAATAAGCCCATGGACCCCAGTTGAAGGTGCTGTGATGGAAATGGCCCAATGTTTAATAGTTCTGGAGGTATAGCACCAAAACAAATTTTCATGTTTTTTCATCTGCAACGCCCCCTGGTGGCCATTTCAAAAATCTGAAAAAACAATTTCGAGATATTCTTGTGTTACATAAAATATCTCAGAATCAGTATGATTGCTGCAAATTTGAAAAATATCACGAAATTCCATGATTTCTCCCCAAAATTGCGTAACCATGGTAACAGCAAATTTAAGTAAGCTACATGTTAAAAGAAAGGCCAGGTGATGACGAAAAAAATGAGCTATTGCAGAAGTGGTTAAGCCTATTTATGGCGAAGTTATAGTGCAAAAACCGTTAACCATACCTGTTGTGACCTTGACCCTTGACCTTGGAGCAATGTTGACCAAAAACAATAGGGCACCTAGAAATCGGTTTGTCAATCAAGCCTGTAAGTTTCAAGTTGATTGATGCAAAAGTGTGGCCTGGAGAGTCGTGACAAACAAACAAAAGAGACAAACAGACATACGCAACTGACGAACATGCTTGCCGAAATCGAAGATTTCCGGCAAGCAACAAACATACGGACTGATCAACATGCTTGCCAAATCTTTGACTCCGGCAAGCAACAAACAGACATATGCAACTGACCAATATGCTTGCCGAAATCTTTGATTCCGGCAAACAACAAACATCACTGCTGCAATTCTGGCATAAGTGCACACAACACAAAAACTAGAATATGGGTAGTCAACAAGCGACTACGTGTATCCGCCAAAATCAGAGTAGGAAAGGTGAAGTGAGGCATGGACTGAGTGGCAAGGGGAAATAGAGTGAGGTGTGTTGCATAATAGCCTGGATGTCTGCAGCCGATATGTGTATGTAGGTTGCGCCACCTACCCCGAAATCCAGAAAGCTGTCCAAGATGTCTAAATATGCAAAATTTTAGGCAGATAAGTCAAACCACTTCTGAGATATGAGTCATTTTAGCCCACGTCAGAAAAAAAAGATGGGGGCTGTGCAAAAATGGTGGCAGGTGGCGCCACCAATTTTGTGTATGATTAAAGAGCTATGTGAGATCTATACACATGCAAAATTTCAGGGGGATATGTCAAACCAGTCCTGAGATATAAGCCTGAATTTCTGCAGCATATACATAAATGTAGGTGGCGCCACCTGCCACAAAATCCAGAAAGCTATCCAAGATGTATAAACCTGCAAAATTTTAGACAGATATGTCAAACCACTGCCGAGATATGAGTGATTTTATGCCACGGCAAACAAATAGATGGATGCTGTGCAAAAATGATTGCAGGTGGCACCACCAGTTTTGCGTATGATAAAGAGCTATGTGAGATCTATACATGCAAAATTTTTGCTTAATTGGTCAAATGGTTCCTGAGATATGAGCTTGAATGTCTGCAGCATAAATGTCAATGTAGGTGGTGTCACCTGTCATAAAATCAAGAAAGCTGTCCAGGATGTATACACATGCGAAATTTCAGGTGGATATGTCAAACCACTGCCCAGATATGAGTGTTTTTATCCCAAGGCAGATGAACAGATGGACGCTGTGCAAAAATGGTTGCAGGTGGCGCCACCATTTTAAGTGTATGTGATAAAGCTTTCCAAGGGCTACATTTGTGCAAAATTTTTAGGCCAAAATAAAAACAAGGGACCCATGGGTCACGGCGCTCAGCTGTTATATAGGATAAAAAATATGATTTGGGAAACAGGCATATGCTGGTTTTGTGTGGTAATAAATATAAGCTTTATTATGAGTTGTTGGTGTTTAGCTTATGTATGATTTTGATAGTATTTTTGGAGACAGGGAAGAGGATTGATTTCATTTATTTTATTAACAAATGGAGTGCTATTGTCACAAAGATTTTGACTTGGCCATATAACTTATAAGCAGCACATATAATAAAAGAGTTTAACTATTTATTAAAATTTAATAACAAATATTGTGCCAATATAATTTTTATTAAAAATAATAAGACAATCATATGATTTTTTTAATAAAATCTAACTGAACTAATTATTAAAATAATATTATAGAATATATGCATTCATGAATACATTTTGAAAGTATTTGCACTGGTATTCAAATACTTTCATTTTTACCTGAATTCCCATACTTATGCAAGAAATTTTATAATGGAGTACATATTCATATTCATATTCATATACATTTGCAAAGTATTTGCACCATGTCTGGTATTTATTCAGTTTTAGCCAAACAATGATGTTGAGAATCCAGAATATAAACAGAGGACCGATGGGTCACGACAAAAGTTTGAAATTTTTGCAAATGCAAAATATGAAAAATATTCTATTGTAATGTTTTATATTTATATAAGCATATGAGAAGCTAAGAGGAAAGGGCCCTCCTACTTGGTTATAGTAAAGTTCTCAATATATAATACTCTGACAAGACTGTCATGAAGAAAAACAGTAAAAGTTTTGAGATACTGTGATGCATATGAAAAATTTACAGATGGACAGGCAAGTGGACAGAATGGACTAATACCTTCATTACACTTTCAAAGAAATAATGCATTTAAGTTTATATATAAGCCTATTTTTTTAGCATATCCACTTTTTTCATTAATAGTTTTTATCTGATTCATTTTTTTTATTTACAAGTGTTATAAATTTGTAATATAAAAGTGAAAATATAAGTTAAAATATTAGAATTCTAAGTTGCAATCATTATATATCCAGATTGTAGCTCACATTGGGTCATATTATGCATACACATATATTCTATTATTTTTAAATCAAATGTTTAAACTGAATGTAAATGAAAATAATGCCACAACATGGCATCTACAAAATTATTCCTTGAATTCCTATTAAAAAGTTTTGCACATTGGAATTTTCAGGACAAGCTTTATATTATTCACCGAAATAAAATAAAAGATTCAGTAAATTTGATAAAATAAAAACATTTTTTCAAATAAAGTATACACACGGTTGGTTGAATGAGGGACAAACAATATCATTATGCTAATTACAATCTCAGCTATAATTAATAACTGGAATTAATGGTCAATTTCACACCTGGTGAAGTTTTACTCTTCTGAAGTAAAGCATTACTTATCTGATGAACATCCATACTTTCATAGCAATACATCACTTTGTGGACACAATTAAATGTGCACTTTAATCATTGTAACCCTGGTGGTACAATACAAAATCTAAAATGTAGCATGTCCAAGAATAAAATAAAATACAGAAAATTATAACATTCATTTAGTTTATGCACCAGCTGGGGGGGGGGGGGGTTGAGTGCAGGGCAGAGGAGAAGCCTGCTAGTAGTGGCCAAGCTGGGTCAAGGCAAGCTGCCTGGGGTGGGTTACATAATGCAAGTGAAGGCTGTACTACTAGGTGGGCCAGATATAAACAACACTTGACATGGTGTATGAAAACTTGAATAGAAGCTACTCTTTTCAAACAATTTCTTTGAAATTTCAGATTTAAAAAGATTAAATCCTTATGTATATATGCTGTGAAAATTAAATCAACAGTGCTTACACGGAAAAAACGTGCCACTGCCAAAGTTGGACAAAATATAAGGTATTAATTTTTTATTTATGCTAATAACTTGAAAATTTTTGCAAAATTCAGATCTAATTTTGGGCAAACAATTGAATCTTGATTAAATAAAGTTATATTCCTGAAAAAAAGTCTTCAGCTTCAGCAATTCTCATGTTAAGTGAGCAAATATATTTCCTGATTTTTAAAAAATTGCATTATATTTGGGCCTATAACTTCAAAATAATACCCAATACTGACTTAATTTTTGGTATGTGCACAGAAAATATATGGAAGAATATGAATACTAAATATGATCAAAAACAGATCAGTGGTTTTGATATTAGGCAGACTTGAAGTGTAACAATTGCTTTTTTATGGAAAACGGAGGTTTTTCCTTAATATCTCGAAGGAACGAAGTTCTAATGACCCAATTTTCGGTATGGTAGGAGATTTTGGGGACATCCAATGGTATGCAGAATTTTGGATTCGTAGGTCCAACGGTTTTAAAACGTGCCCTGTTAACGGACGGATGGCCGGACGGCGTGAAGGCCGACGGACAAAGGACCATGACTATAACTCAGATGACTTATAGTCAGTTGAGCTAAAAAGGTATGGTTCTCAGGCACATTTTTTCAGAAATTGATGCGGGCGCTTTTTTTATTTTAAGTTTTTTGGTATGTTTCGATAAAAATGTCAAATGATAAGGAAAAAGCATGGAAATACCAGTTTTATTTTGCTAAATAAGTAAGAGCACTACAAAACAAAGGAAATTGTATGGTTTTATCTTCTTGAAAGATATGTCTGAGCTGCAGCAGGTCAAAATTGGAAAGTTTTTATTGAAAATCAATATAAAAATTTTTGATGCGGGGGTTTTAAATTGATGTGGGCGGTGCCTGAGAACCATACCTTTAATTTTTTGGGGCCTTAGCCTTATTAGTCAAACGGTTCCCGAGATATGTGGGTTTGTGTGTGGAAATAGACGCACAAATGGACGCTGGGCAGAGAGGAAAGGTCAGAGGTCAACCAAAAATGAGGGTGCAGCAGTTCACATGTGACCGATCATAATTCCGAATTTTAAAAATTCTGCCCATTGGTTATGGAGGAGTTCTCTGGAATTCTATGCGGCAATGGTGGCAGCGTCGGTGTCCGACTAAAAAACATAGTATCCGCAAAACTCTGTTTTGGCGGATACAATGATTGTAGCTGGCACCATCAGTGTTGTACACTATAAAGCTACCCGATATGTATAAACATACCCAATTTTAGGCTGATGTATCAAATTCCTCTGTAGAAATAAGCAGGCACATACACTGCAATAGTCAATGTAGGTGGCACCACCTGTCTTGTAAATGAGCATACCATCAAAGACGCATAGACAGGTATCAGTCCAATAACTCAAACTTCCCTAGAGTTTGATGCACTGGGCTGACAAGGCTTAGGTGAGTAAGGCAGTTGCCCCCGAGTGACCTGTGACAAATTGCTGCCTCAAGCTACTGCACTGAGTGAACTCTTGACCTGCACCTGGCTAGACTGAGTGAACTTTTGACCTGTGCCTGGCTGCACTGAGTGAACTCTTGACCTGTTGCATGATCTGACACAGTTGGCAGTCTGCCAAAGCTATAAATAGATTCAGGCTGAACTTTGGTGCCAAATATGATGCAGTGAGCAGTCTGCCAAAGCTATAAATAGAATGCAGTTACTGCACTGAGTGAACTCTAAACCTATACCTGGCTGCACTTCTTCCAATCCTGGCACTGTGCCAAAACTATTTATAGAGCTGACATCAACTTGGCTAATGGCCAACATCAAGGCACTGGCAATCTGCCAATGGTAAACCAAGTGCTGCCATCTGTACACAAAAGTGGTCCCTACTTGAAATAACTTTGAAATTTTTTTTCCCAATACAAAATGCTTTTCAGCTGACTTTTATAAAAAAGAAATCAGAAATATATGTAAAATTATTACGGATGCATACTGAATGCAAAATTAAAATACAGATATATATCACTGATGGCGAATTCTTGAATTAAGTTGAGTAGGGATACCAATAATTTATAATCCACGTACAGTTGTCTTTATATAGCCAGAGAGAGCTGAATATCTATGATTGTAGCATTGCCTGGTATGTTGAATAATTTAAATCATAAATATAAATTTTTCATAAAGCTTTCAACAAAATTTCTTGTCAATATTAACCAAATATAACCTGAAATCTAAATGTCTACTGGCATGATGTGATAGATGCTTATAAACTGGTGCCAGGCTGGATGTAACTGCATCACACAGCTAACATATATGGTAAAATGACTCAATTCAATCTCCATAATTCAGCCAAAAATCATTCATGTGGAACCATTAATGACAATTATTATAAGAATGTATGTAGGGATTATTCTTGTAAAATATTTAACAAACTGGCTTCAGTGGCAACAGTAGAAAAACATTTTGCAAGTTTATAACTCATATAGAAAGATAAAGCAAACTGGCTAAGTTCAGCTTCCCGTAACTCAGCCTAATAGCACTGAATCAAAACCATTTGAACAAACTTGAATTATCAACATCTGAGGATAATTAATGTATGAGATTTAAGAAATTGGCCAAGTGGTTTTTGAGAAGAAGATCTTTGTAGCCACCGAGCTAAAATGGGCTGTTATGGCATATGACTAAATTCAGCTTCCCATAACTTAACCAAAAGTCACTGAAAAGAGACCATTTGAACAAAATTCAGAAAGCACTACCCTAGGATCATTTCTGTGCGATATTAAACATTTTGGCCATATGTTTTCAGAGAAGAAGTTTTTTGTAGCCCTCAGTGTGATACAGCCACTAATAACCTGTACAAAAAAGGCCTATGCAGGTGGCACCACCAATACCTCAATTTCAGAACTTGAGAAAGATTGTCCCAGGGACCATTTCTGTGAAATATTGGACAATTTGGCTAGACAGTTTCGGAGAAGAAGATTTTTAAAGCTTTTTTAGCTTTTTCTCTATAAAATCTAAGAAAATGCAGTTAGAAAAAAAATAAACTAGATGTGTCTGAAAGACACGAATGCCCCCGCCTGGGGCAAATTAGAAACATTTGTAAAATTTTGAAAAATTTTTTAAGTTCAGGAGGTGTCGTATGGTCAAAAGTAGGTCAACAAGGGCAAAATGCAAACTCGATCTGTAACGGGTCATTATCAAGCAACACACCAAAAATCATGCCAGTATATGCAGGCATTGTGAAAAAAAGTCCATACATGTGCATTTTCCATAAAAATTTCTGTCTTTCATGAAATTTTTTATGTTTAGGAGCCGTAAAACAATCAAAAGTAGGTCAACCAGGACGAAACGCGAACTCGATCTGTAACTGTCATTATCTGCCCACACATAAAAAATCAGGGTGGTATCTGCAGGCATTGAGGAAAAAAAGTCAGTATATATGCATTTGTTATGAAAATTTCTATTTTTCATGAAACTTTCTATGTTCAGGAGCAGTCAAATGGTCAAAAGTAGGTCAACTGGGACAAAACAAGAACTCGATCTGTAACTGGTCATTATCTGCCCACACACCAAAAATCAGGCCCGTATCTGCAGGCACTGCGAAAAAAAGTCCATACATGTGCACTTTTTATGAAATTTTCTATGTTAGAGCACCGTCAAATGGTCAAAAGAAGGTCAACTGGGACAAAACGTGAACTCGATCTGTAACTGGTCATTATCTGCCCACACACCAAAAATCAGGCCAATATCTGCAGGTATTGCGAAGAAAAGTCTGTACAAGTGTATTTGTCATGAAAATTTATATTTAACATGAAATTTTCTATGTTCAGGAGCCGTAAAACAATCAAAAGTAGGTCAACTGGGACGAAACGCGAACTCAATCTGTAACTGGTCAATATCTGCCCACACACCAAAAATCAGGCCAATATCTGCAGGCATTGCAAAAAAAAGTCTGTACATGTGTATTTGTCATGAAATTTCATATTTTTCATGAAATTTTCTATGTTCAGGAGCCGTAAAACGGTCAAAAGTAGGTCAACCGGGACGAAACGCGAACTCGATCTGTAACTGGTCTATATCTGCCCACACACCAAAAATCAGGCCAATATCTGCAGGCATTGCGAAAAAAAGTCCGTACATGTGTATCTGTCATGAATATTTCTATTTTTCATAAAATTTTCTAAGTTAAGGAGGCGTAAAACGTTCAAAAGTAGGTCAACCGGGACAAAACGCAAACTCGATCTGTAACTGGTCATTATCTGCCCACACACAAAAAATCAGGCCAATATCTGCAGGCATTGCGAAAAAAAGTCCGTACATGTGTACATTTGTCATGAAAATTTATATTTTTCATTAAATTTTCTAAGTTTAGGAGCCGTGAAATGGTCAAAAGTAGGTCAACCTGGACGAAATGAGAACTCGATCTGTAACTGGTCTATATCTGCACACACACAAAAAATCAGGCCAATATCTGCAGGCATTGCGAAAAAAGTCTGTACAACTGTTTGGAAGGACGGAATGATGGACATGGGTAAAACTATATGCCCCGGCCACTTTGTGGCGGGGGCATAACAAAATCCAATATAGTTTTTTGGATGACTGATTATTTGCAAATAATTTGGTGATGCTAGCTCCTGCCGTTTTTGAGATAGCTATGGTTAACTTACAGACGACGCACGACATAAGACGCACGACAGATGCCGCCGCACCACGCATTAGCTCACAGGTTTGCTAAAAACAAACATTCGGAAATGCGGACATGGGTCTAGCGGCAAGTTCGTACGACAGCTTATGATTAACTTAATGCCATTTTATCGGAGGAACATGGTGTTTCTTTTCAATCTTGGTAATTGATGACCAGGACATATAAAAGATATTGGATTATTGCTAGGCATAATTGGCAAGGAACTGTCAACCTGCTTTAAGGATAAGTGCATGCACTTTTTTTCATCAAACTCCCTGGAGGGAAAGGTCAATTGACATCGCCAAGGAACACAGTGTTTCTTTTCAATCTATATAATTGAAGACTGGGACATACAAAAGATTTGGGCACAATTGCTCTTGGGCTTGAACTGCTCATTTGTATGGCCAGGCCTGCATGCACCTAAACCTGCTTGAGCACAAGTATTTAATCTATGATACCTCCCAAATGCTGATGTGAGTAAACTGCTCAGTTATTTGGCCTGACATCCTATCCCAAACCCGACGAACTATGCTTGCTGGAGTACAAACGAGATGTAGTTGATAACACAAGTGCTCTTAGATAAACTGCTCAGTTGCTTGCTAGGGGTAAAGGCCCGGGAGCTGAGCATTGCGGGCTAGCTGTAGTTTTCACAACTTTGTCCGGGCGACAACTTCGGCCCAGAATTATCCCTTTAACCTCTTAATGTCCACATTTCCCCTTCTGGCAAGCATTCGCCCTATGGGTGTATAGTTTGTTGCTTGCCAGAATCAATGATTTCAGCAAGCATATTGGTCAGTTGCATATGTCTGTTTGTCTGTCTGTCTGTTTGTTGCTTGCCGGAATCAAAAATTTCGGCAAGCATATTGGTCAGTTGCGCAAGTCTGTTTGTTTGTTAGTCATCGCTCTCCTCGGCACAATTTTGCCTCAATCACCTTGAACCTTACAGTAATGATGGAAAATTAAATTTCTAGGTGCCCTATTGTTTTTGGTTAAAACCGGTCAGAGTCAAGGTTATCGAAAAAACACAAAAAATTATTTTCCTTATAACTTAGTCAAAAATGGTCGTATCCACCTCATCCTGACCTCATTTTGTTTGTCATCCTTTGAAACAGACGGAAGCTGTGCAAAAATGGTGGCAGGTGGCACCACCACTTTTGTGTATGATAAAGAGCTATGTGAGATCCATAAACATGCAACATTTTTGCCCAATCAGTCAAATGGTACCAGAGATATGAGCTTGGATGTCTGCAGCGTAAATTTGAATGCAGGTGGCGCCACCTGCCACAAAATTGAGAAAGCTATCCAAGAAGTATAAACCTGCAAAATTTTAGGCAGATATGTCAAACCACTGCCGAGATATGAGTAATTTTATCCCAAGGCAAACAAACAGACAGACACTGTGCAAAAGTGATTGCAGGTGGCGCCACTAGTTTTGCGTATGATAAAGAGCTATGTGAGATCTATAAACATGCAAACTTTTTGCCCAATCGGTCAAATGGTTCCAGAAATATGAGCTTGGATGTCTGATGGTAAATTTGAATGTCGGTGGCGCCACCTGCCACAAAATCAAGAAAGCTATCCAAGAAGTATAAACCTGCATAATTTCAGGTGGATAAGTCAAACCACTGTCGAGATATGAGTATTTTTATCATAAGGCAGATGAACAGATGGACGCTGTGCTGAAATGGTTGCAGGTTGCACCATCAGTTTGTGTATGATTAAGAGCTATGGGAGATCTATACACATGCAAAATTTTGGCCTAACTGGTCAAACTTTTCCCGAGATATGAGCTTGGATGTCTGCAGCTTAAACGTGATGTAGGTGGTGCCACCTGTCATAAAATCAAGAAAGCTGTCCAAGATGTATACACATGCAAAATTTCAGGTCGTTAAGTCCAACCAATGCATGCAGAGATATGAGTGTTTTTTAAAACGGATGAACAGATGGACGCTGTGCAAAAATCTAAGAAAATGCAGTAAGAAAAAAATAAACAAATGATGACTGATGACTGATTATTTGCAAAAAAATCGGTGATGCTAGCTCCTGCCCTTTTTGAGATAGGTATGGTTAACTAGAGACGATGGGTGATGCCGCAACATTGCATAAGCTCACAGGTTCACTAAAAATCCAATAATTTTTTAGATGACAAATCTTTTGCAAAAAAATTGGTAATGCTAGCTCCTGGCCTTTTTGAGAAAGTTATGACGCACGACTGACTACGGAAGACGATGACGCGACACCATTGCATAAGCTCACAGAATTGCTTAAAATGCAAACCAAGTATTTTCAAACAGCTGAAAGATATAGTGCCAATAATCTGGGAATTCTGCATCTAGACATTGTGTCTAGACGACACATTGTCTAGACACCCGCCAGAGCCAGGTCAGTTGCCATGGTGATGTCTGGACCCCACCTGGTTGTACTGAGTGACCTCTTGACTTGGCTGCTGAAACTCAGCATGTTGTCAAATCTGTTTTCAAACACAGAAAGCCTTTTCCAATTGGCTACAATGCTTTTTTAAAGCTGTATTTACCCAATCTATTCTTATAAAACTGGCAGAACCCTACCATAGAATAATTCTTGTAAAGTTTAAACCAATCAGCTTAACAGTTTCATCATAAATCAGTGTATAAGCTAGAAGAGTTTAAAATTATATATTCGCTTGTAAAAAACAGATCAATTTAGGTGGTGCCACCAATACCTCAATTTCAGATATTACATATGTGACAAACATTGGTATAAAATTTGGTGATAATAGCTCTAGCCGTTTCTGAGATTTTAATTTTAGTGTGCTTTTTTGGACAGATGACTAAGTTCAACCTCCTGTAACTCGGCAAAAATCTCCGAACTGGAACCATTCGAACAAACTTGAGAGAGATTGTTCCAGGGATCATTTCTGTGAAATATATTGGACAATTTGGCAGGACAGTTTTTCAGGAAGATTTTTTAAGCATTTTTAGCTTTTTCCCTATAAAATCTAAGAAAATGCAGTTAGAAAAAAAATAAACAAAATCTGATAGAGTTCTTCACATGACTGATTATTTGTAAAAAATTTGGTGATGCGAGCTCCAGCAATTTTTGAGATAGCTATGGTTAATGTACAGACGACGCATGATGCACAACGGATGACATCGCACCATCGCATAAGCTCACAGGTTGACTAAAAAGTGCAAAAATTCAGACGCACCAAATTAACCACTTTCACAGTATAGTTTTTAGCATATGATAGCGGCTGACATTCTCAGCAACATTATGTGATTATATTGCTATTCTTTTCATAAAATGCATCGCTTTTCATTAAATGGTAAAGATACATCAAACTGCCGTGTCCAGAAGTTTTAGCATTGTTATTACCTGGATTTGTGGCATTTGTGAACAAGTGCTCAGCGTGTTCAGTGGTTCGTGAAGAAGACTTCTATTGTGTGTTATTATCTTCTTATGATTGTTGGTTCAAAATCTTCACAGACCCACGCCAACCACCTGGTGACAAGCACCAACTTTAATGCCCCTGATGCCACTTATGTCCCTAACTTGTGAGAAAAAGTGAGATTTCAGAGAAATGTTTATAACTCGGCCATTTTCTACCCAGAGAGGTGTAGTTTTTGGCATTTGGTAGCATTAACAAAGATTGACATTATAAGACTGCAGATCCCGCCAAATCTCGCATCATATCTTGTCAGTGGGGGGGGGGGGGGGGGGAGGGGTAGTGGAATGATGGGAGTTACAACATTTCTGTATTGTTATAGTGTATATACATAGGTTTTTTAATTAATTCAACAATGCTTACAGGATAAAAAAGATCATTCATAATTACTTAATATTTAAACAAGGCCTACAGGCCTATGCGAACCTGTGCAAAGTTGGGAGTATAAATGGAGGTTTATTTTTAAAATTTAATATTGATCCTCTTAAATCCTGCATATCTACCTCAGTCATTATGATTTCAGCAAAATGGACGTTTTGGATCTGCAAGTTTCAGATGGTAGTCAACAAGCGACTATGTGTATCCGCAGAAATCAGAGTGGGACGGGTGAAGTGAGCCATGGATTAAGTGGCAAGGGGAATAGAGTGAGGTATACTGCATATTAGCATGGATGTCTGCAGCGTAAATGTGTATGTAGGTGGTGCCACCTGTCATAAAATCGAGAAAATTGTCCAGGATGTATAAACCTGCAAAATTTCAGGTGGATAAGTCAAACCACTGCATGCTGAGATATGAGTGGTTTTATCCCAGGGCAGATGAACAGATGGATGCTGTGCATATGTGGTTGCAGGTGGTGCCACCAGTTTTGCCTATGATGAAGAGCTATGTGAGATCTATACACAAGCAAAATTTTGGCCCAATCGGTCAAACGGTTCCCGAGATATGAGCTTGGATGTCTGCAGAGTAAACAAGAATGTACATGGCGCCACCTGTCATAAAAACAAGAAAGCTGTCTAGGATGTACCGTATTTATTCTAAATTGGCGACCACTTAAAACAAGTGACCCAGGGGTCATGACGCTCAGCTGACCAGGAAGACATTGACAAAAGTAATTTTATCATCTGAATGTCAAATTTGAATGAAATACTTTTTCCAAACTTGACCTTTTGTATAAAATCATCCAATATTCATTGGGGTACTATGGAGCTCTGTAGCATGAAGGATATGGGAAAGAGACACCTATTTTCAAGGTTTACAAGATGACTTTTCAGGGGTCTCCCAGCATGTCAAAAAATAAAATTCTAGGTCCAGTTATTA
This sequence comes from Sipunculus nudus, assembly GCA_026874595.1. Lineage (NCBI taxonomy): Eukaryota > Metazoa > Annelida > Sipuncula > Golfingiida > Sipunculidae > Sipunculus > Sipunculus nudus. The sequence goes on along the minus strand of CM049310.1, from coordinate 64,523,781 downwards.
TGATTTGTGCCCTGTTAACAAATCCAAATGTTTATTCTGGGGGGTATTTCAAAGCCGCATAGGATGAAGGATATGGGTAACAGAGATGTAATTTCAGGTGCACAAGGAGACTTTTCAGGGGCCTCCCAGCATATCAAGAAAGGAGATTCTAGGTCAAGTCATTATAATTTGTGCTCTGTTAACAGATGATCAAATCTTTATTCTTGGAGCCATAGCATGAAGGATATGGGTAACAGAGACCTAATTTCAGATTTCCAAAGAGACTTTCCAAAGGCCTCCCTGCATGTCAAGAAAGAAGATTCTAGGTCCAGTCATTATGATTTGTGCCCTGTTAATATATGACCAAATCTTTATTCTGGGGGGTACTTCAGAGCCCCATAGCTCACAGAATATGGGTAACAGGGACCTTATTTTATTTCGGGTTTCCATGTAGACCTTTTATGGGCTTCCCTGGGGGTGAGGACAGAAGATTCTAGGTCCAGTCATTATGATTTGTGCCCTGTTTACAGATGACCAAATGTTTAAAGATCACAAAAGTAGAGAAAAAAAATCGTAAAAAATAAACAAGGGACCTATGGGTCACGACGCTCAGCTGTTATATATGATAAAAAAATATTATTTAGAAATGAGGCACATGCTGGTTTTGTGTGGCAATAAATATAAGCTGTATTATGAGTTGTTGTTGTTTAGCTTATGTATGATTTTGATAGTACCTTTGGAGACAGGGAAGAGGATTGATTTCATTTATTTTATTAACAAATGGAGTACTACTGTCACACAGATTTTGACTTGGCCATATAACTTATAAGCAGAACATATAATATAAGAGTTTAACTATTTATTAAAAATATTACAAATATTGTCCCAAATATAATTTTTATTAAAAATAATAAGAGAATCATATGATCTTTTAAAATGAAATATAATTGATATGATTATTAAAATAATATTAAAGAATATATTCATGAATACATTCATGAATACATTTTGAAAGTATTTGCACGAGTATTCATATACTTTCATTTTTACCTGAATTCCCATTCTTTATGCAAGAAATTTTATATTGGAGTACATAATCATATTCGTATTTAAATACAATTACAAAGTATTCGCACCATGTCTGGTATTTATTCAGTTTTCACCAAACCATGATGTTGAGAATCCAGAATATACAAAATTCACACTATTAAATAATGATCATAAGTACCTGGTTTTATGGCTTTTATTTATATTAAAAAATAACTGTAAAAAATTCATTTTGGACTAATTTCACATCAATGTACACACTAGACACAGTAGGAATCTAGATTAATATTATCAACTGCATCTTTGTCTATCATTAATTTCCTTCATATAATCCTTAATGATTAGTAATGAATAATATGATTTACTTCTTTATCATTAAAAATGAACTGAAAAATGCCATAGGTGACTGCATGGTGTTATTTGGAATATGTGACATTCTACCCATCGATACAAGATTCTTATATCATCAGTAACTGCAAGTTAATTTCCTGTTATTATAAACTAACAAATTCCTTTTCTATTTTTCTTTAATTTGTTATTTAAAACCAATAAAAATTTATTAATTTATTGTTTACTGTTATGTTGTTGGTTAAAACTACTAGATGAGTTGGGTTGAACACCTGGATCAACTATGGCTGGCCATCAGCTGCCTGGATTCTCCCCTCAAGCGTGCATAATTTTGATGAAAGGTCAACAAGGTCAACATACAGGTGACTCAAGAGGGGCTGGAGAGAGCCAAAGTCTGACAGGGTCTCATAAAAACATTAATAAAAGCTACAATATTTGGCAAATTTCTTTCAGCTTTCTAAACTAAAAAGCTGAAATCCTTATGTGTTCATGATATGAAAATTATATCAACAGTGCTCACGGGAAACAAACGTGCCATGGTCACAGTTGGGCAAAATTTAAGGTACTAATTTTATATTTATACTAATAACTTATAAAATTTGAAAAATTCAGAACTAATTTTGGGTATTCAATTGAATCTTGATTAAATAATGTTACATCCCTGACAAAAAAGATCTCTAGCTTCAGCAATGCCCTTGTTAAGGGAGTAAATATATTTCTTGATTTTTTACAAAGTGCATTATGTTTGGGCCCATAACTTAAAAAAAATACACAATAGTGACATCATTTCTGGCATGTGCATAGTGAATGTATAGAAAAATATGTATATTATATATGATCAAAGTCAGATCAGTGGTTTTGATATTAGGCAGTCTTAAAGTGTAACATTGGGTTTTTAATGGAAAAATTAAGTTTTTCATTGATATCTCGAAGGAATTAAGTCCTAGTGACCAAATTCTTGGCATGGTAGGGGATTTTGGAGAAATCTAACTGTATGCTAAATTTAAGGAACTTAGAGCTGAAGCTCGGGAGCTGAGCTCTAGCAAACTGCATAACACTAGCAATATGTGACATGGTGCTTGAAAACTTGAATAAAATCTACAGTTTTTGATCAACTGGTTTCAAATTTTTGGTGTTAACAGTTGAAATGCTAACAAAAACATGCTGTGAAAATTAAATCCACAGCAGTTACAGCAAAAAAAACGTGCCATGGTCAAAGTTGGGCAAAATTTAAGGTACCAATTTTTTATTTTTGCTAATATTTTTAAAAATTTAAAAGATTTTGATCTAATTTTGGGTATACAATTTAATTTTGATTAATAAAAGTAATATTACTGGAAAAAAAGTGCTTAGCTTTAACAAGTTTTGTGTTAAGTGATAAAATTTCTTTCCTGATTATTTAAAAAATGCATTATGTTTGGGCCCATAACTTTTTTAAATTAAATTATACAGACCTAATTTCTGGCAGGTACATAGGAATTATATATAGGATTATTTATAGGAAATATGAGGAAAAACAGATGAGTGGTTTTGATATTAGGCAGTCCTAAAGTGTGAAAATAGGTTTTTAATAAAAAATTGAGGTTTTTCCTTAATTTCTCAAAGGAATGAAGTCGCAAAGACCCAGTTTTTGGCTTGGTAGGAGATCTTGGGGACATCTAACATTATGCTTAATTTTGGATTCCTAGGTCTTACGGTTTCAAAACGTGCCACATCTACGGACGGACGGACGGACGGACGGACAGACGGACGGACGACGGACAATGGACCACGACTATAGCTCAGATGACTTATAGTCAGCTGAGCTAAAAAAATATAGCTGGCGCCACCAATCTCCAGAAATTGATGAAACACTCCATGATCAATATCCATGCAAAGAATCATGGTGATTAATGCATTAGTTGTTCAGATACTTGAGCTTTTGTATTAAATTTTGCATTATTCTGGGGGGTACTTCGAAACCCCATAGCTCGAAGAATATAGGTCACAGTAACCTAATTTCAGGTTTACAAGGAGAATTTCCATAGACCTCCCAGGATGTCAAGTAAGAAGATTCCAGGTCTAGCGGTTACGATTTGTGCCCTGTTAACAGACAGACGCCTGGATGGCCGGACGGACGACGTACAAAAGGTGATCCCTATAGCTCAGATGACTTTCAGTCAGCTGAGCTAAAAATTGAAAAAATACAGGTGGCGCCACCATAATGCAGAAACTGATGAAACATTTCATGATCAATATCCATGCAAAGAATCATGGTGATCAATATAATAATTGTTCAGATACTTGAGCTTTTGTATCAAATTTTCCACTATTCTGGGGGGTACTTCGGAGCCCCATAGCTCAGAGGTTATGGGTAACAGAGACCTAATTTCAAGTTTAAAGAAGACTTTTCATGGGCCTCTCAGCATGTCAAGAGAGAAGATTCTAGGTCCAGTTGTTACGATTTGTGCCATGTTAACAGATGACCGCATCTTATGAGGTCTCAAAAATAGAGAAAAAAATTCGTAAAAATAAAAAAAATACAGGTGGCGCCACCATACTGCAGAAACTGATGACACATTCCATGATCAATATCCATGCAAAGAATCATGGTGATCACTGCAATAGTTGTTTAGATACTTGAGCTTTTGTATCAAATTTTCCATTATTCTGGGGGGTACTTCGGAGCCCCATAGCTCAAAGGTTATGGGTAACAGAGACCTAATTTCAGGTTTCCAAAGAGACTTTTTATGGGCCTCCCTGCATGTCAAGAGAGAAGATTCTAGGTGTAGTCGTTACGATTTGTGCCCTGTTAACAGATGGCCACATCTTAAGAGGTCTCAAAAATAGAGAAAAATATTGGTAAAAATCGAAAAAATACAGGTGGCGCCACCAGTCTGCAGAAACTGATGAAACACTCCATGATCAATATCCATGCAAAAAATCATGATGATCAATGCATTAAATGTTCAGATACTTGAGCTTTTGTATCAAATTTTCCATTATTCTGGGGGGTACTTTGGAACCCCATAGCTCGAAGAATATAGGTCACAGTGACCTAATTTCAGGTTTACAAGGAGAATTTCCATAGACCTCCCAGGATGTCAAGTAAGAAGATTCCAGTTCTAGCGGTTACGATTTGTGCCCTGTTAACTGACAGACGCCCGGACGGACAAAAGGTGATCCCTATAGCTCAGATGACTTACAGTCAGCTGAGCTAAAAAATTAATTTTCTCAGAGGTCGAGACAATAGAGGATATTTGAAAATTATCTTCCTGCACAATTTGTGGTGGTCGAGATTTTAGAGGCACGCGGTTTAATAACCTTCCCTAGAGCCGCAGAGCCGCTCTGACACTCGAGCGGTCATATGAATTGAGTGATAATTTGATCGTTTATAAGTTTGTTTTGTTATCTAAACAGTATTTCCTACAAACGGGCTTCCAACCGTCACATGAATTACACAGTGTCCGCAAATGATTAATAAAACTGAGCTCAATCACTTTACAAAATGATAACTACTTCGCGTATAGGTACGATTACATAGACGGCAACTCATGCAACTACCAGTTGTTTCAAGTTAACCCACCAGGTGGCGATATAAAGGGACAAGCAACTGCACCAAGTTGGAAGAAGACTTTATAAAACTAGACATTTCTTGGCACCGCTGGTGCCATAGTATCGCCAGACAAATGAGGTTTTGTGGTATTTTGTTGATATAATGTGATGTATTTGTATTTTAGCAATGAATGTGAGAAACATTTGTACAAAATATAGGAATATTTAAAGTGAAGGCAAGTGTTATGTAAAAGGTTATGTATAAATAGAAGTATATATTTAATGATGTATTGAGTTGTATATGTATGTTTGGAGTAACTTGTTTCAGAAATAAACTGCATTCCAAAATATCCAACATTTAAAAAAAAAAATTAAATTAAAAAAAAAAAATTTAAATTAAATTAAATTTTAAAATTAAATTTAAAATTAAATATACCTCATTCCATAAACCATATCTATATACAAGCATAACATAAAAGAAATCTGTCCATTACTGTTTGACTTATAATGCTCACAGTATATACTGTTAAGTGGCAATGATGGGATATTCAAAGGCGCAAGAAACAAGAAAAGGACAACAGGTGGCCCCACCTATCTTCTGCAAAAGACAAAACTATCCAAGATCTTCCGTCAACTTGATTTTTGGACCAATCCATGCATCCCTTTTTAAGATATTCATGATTTTATGTGATTTTCACCATATATGGTAATATTCAAGGTTAAAGCCACTCTCAAAGGAAAGGTCATGACCCCAATTTTAATATACATCATCCCATAACCCATACCTATGTACATGCATAATATTAAAGAAATCTGTCAATCAGTTTTTGACTTGTGATGCTAAAAGTACTGTCAAGTGGCAATGATGGGGGTATTAAAGGGCACAAAAACAAGAAAAGGATACTAGGTGGCACCACCAGTTTCCGGTACATGACATCACTATCCAAGATCTTTGTCCAACTTGATTTTTGGATAAATCCATGAAAGATTTCTTGAGATATTTAAGAATTTGTGTGATTTTCCCCAAAAATGGATCTATTCAAGGTCAAGGTCACTCTCCTAGTTGAGGTCATGACCCCATTTTAAATAGGCTTTGTCCTCTCACCTATATCTATAAATGTGTCAAGTTTGAAAAAGATCCTTGAAATATTTTTGGAGTTATTGTGTCCAAAAGAAATCTCTGCGGCGGCGGCGGCGGCGCAACCGTGCCTAAACCATAGTATCTCCAGACTATGTCTGGCAATACAAAAATAACTGCCAATTATCAGATAAATTTTATTTGCATAATACGTAATAAATACAGGAAAGTAAAGGCACGTTAAAATATGTACGACCAGAAATGGTCCTAGCTGGTGTGCCCTCGATCGGGCCCTGTTTTGTATACGTGGTCACCCATCCAAAAACTAACCGGGGTCGTTTAAAATTAACTAAGATGACCAGTCCAACTGTGTCACAGTTGTTCCACCACGCTTGCTTCCCCGTACTTGGTAAATATTATTGCTACCATAATGTCTACATCAGTTCGTATCCTTCATTAGTTCGCACACTATAAATTTCCTGAATCATATTTTTCTATATTACATATATGAATTCGTACACCAACATACTGTGTCGATATTAGCTATTGCCGGTGACCACCGGCGGTCCGTATGAACAGTAATTGTAGCTATGATTAAAACGGCTTTGCATGCGGAGATGAATCAAATGTCTACGCTGTTCACCTGATAACAACACATCTTTACATCTTAGTGCGAGGAAGTCACATGATAATTTATCGGAACAATTTTATCAGATTTGCGACTTCATGTATGTAAATGTGAAAAACTGTCGCTTAACTGATACCGATGGGCCATCTTTGTTTCAGACTTGTTACAGCATGAATGTGATTTGAACAATAGAACTCGAGGTAAAAAATGTGTCTTAATCGATAATATTTTGTTTACTTAATAATATAATAAGAAGGATTAGTAAGTGGGACAAAAATCACATTAGCTGATGATCATCTACTAGTAATCCACTTGGGACAAACCTCACACGGACCGCTGATCACAGGCATGACCTGGTGCTACAAGACACCAAAGGTTAAATGGGGATCGTCAGAGTGCTTTGAACCGCAGCCACAAAGGATATACCGCTGTCTTCAAGGGTTTTAATTTGATAAATCCCGGTTATGTCCCTGAAATAATTTATTTTTTTTCCGGCTGTATAAATCTTATTAGAATCTCCCAAATAAAAACTTCCGCGAATTCGTTGGTTACTGTGGCCATTTGGTTAAAGGCGCATGAACTGCTTTAGTGTGAACTATGTGTCCCTGGTTCAAACCTACCAATTTTTCCCCCTTTTATGTTACCCCCCAGTCCCAGTTTAAAAATATGATAAACATATTTTTTTTTCATTTATTTCTTTCCACTGAAATTACCAAACGGGTAAAATAAACAGTTTATTGAAATATATAAATAAATCTGCTGAGATTACATATTCACGGCTGTAATAAGTTCACTTGCCGCCAGGTGGCACCCCGAATAAATTTCATTAACGCCCTAAGAAAATCACCATTACCATTTTATTAGGGCGTATTCTGCAATCCATACAAATAATGTTTGTAAATGAATTAAATGTTGCCATGAAGTATTACAAAACAATAGCCTATTTTCTTACCACTAAAGATGCTACGCACCGCTGTAGGCCGTGAGAGACCCCTGGCAAATGATGTTTTCCTTTCATGTCCAAACTGTGAAACACTTCGTTGCTTGTTTGTTTACCAATAATTTATTTGATGTGTAATATTAAGGTGATCAGTGACTCCTGTCAATTTTGTTTGCACCACATCCATGATCAAATAAATTTGTTAACATACTAACGAGGTACAAATTTAACAGTTTGGGGTAATGAATTACTGAAGTTCTATTGCCGGTAGCTGGATTTTTGACGATCTTTATGATCTTTTGTGCCGGTCTGTGGGTTACGAATGTTAAGTCTGTTACAGCCGGCAGTACAGGCCGTCCCGGTTACCCCCGACCGGCGCGGCTAAAACCCTGTATATTATACATACATATATATATATATATATATATATATATATATATATATAAATATATATATAAAACACCGGTTTATAAAATGCCAGTTACGGGATAAACTGGATATCTTTTTCATCACCAGCAGCGCTCACATATATTCCCGAACTAGTGTTAAATAATATTTAACATGGGAGTTGCCGTACATCATCTATTATCGCCCATCGCCGGTTCTCAGGTGTCAAACTATCTTCTCTCCTGCAATATTCTAATTTTTCATATTTTACATATAATAATTCACACACTAAGAAAAATAATTATTTTTTCCTGTACGAATTCAAGTAGACATTACGGTAATTATCCCACGTGAATCGCACACGAGACACAGTTTGCTTCGTCACGGACACCCATTTGGAACTTGAACACTTTATCATGTTTATATATTATGAAAAACGCATCTTTGTATCTTCAAAAATTTTATTGCAAACAAGTTTGATGTGGATGCTCAGTGTAATTAAGAATCTAGTCAGATACAAACTGCGGTGCCCGTGAGAGACGGAGGCATTACACCTTAACATCGTCGAAAGAAAACATCGTCGGCAATCGCGAAATTAGAATCATTTTAGAAATTATGCTTTCAAAATATTTTTTGGGGTCGAGAAATAAGAGGGATCTCCAAATTGGAATAAATACGGTATAAACCTGCAAAATTTCAGGTGGAAAAGTCAAACCACTGCTGAGATATGAATGATTTTATCCCAAGGCAGATGAATAGATAGACACTGTGCAAAAATGGTTGTAGGTGGCGCCACTATTTTTAGTGTATGTTATAAAGTTATCAAAGGGCTACATTTATGCAAAATTTGTAGCCTGATCGGTCAAACGGTTCCCGAGATATGTGGGATTATGTGTGGAAACAGACAGTTTTTATTAATAATGTTCTAGCACTTTTTTTTCAATTATTTGTGTATTTTGCATTACCTTCGATAAACACCCCAGATTTGTGTATTTTTAAAAATATATTTTATTGTTTTGGTTCTATGGGCAGAGGGACATCCAAGAAAGATAGTAAATAATACAGAGTCACCACAGCAAAATTTGTATACCAGCTTCACAGAACAGAAACATCTTATCTTTTGGACTTAATTCATAATTTAAACAGCTTAAGAAGCAGCCGGTGCTTTGGTCCTAGAACACCCATCCCGTGCCTACTTGATGGGCTATAACAAGGTCTACTACTATGGGTGAGAGGCCTACATACCTGAGTAAAATATTCATTCATGCACAGGTAACCATCCATGAACAAGCTGATGCTGACAGATTTAGATACGTTTTATGGGAAATTAAAGCCTATAATACTCTCTCTCACCTGACAGCCCTGTGCTGGTAGGCATCCATGAACAAGCTGATGCTGATAGATTTAGATACGTTTTGTGGGAGATTAAAGCCTATAATACTCTCTCTCACCTGACAGCCCTGTGCTGGTAGGCATCCATGAACAAGCTGATACTGACAGATTTAGATACGTTTTGTGGGAGATTAAAGCCTATAATCCTTTCTCTCAACTGACAGCCCTGTGCTGATAGGCATCGATGAACAAGCTGATACTGACAGATTTAGATACGTTTTGTGGGAGATTAAAGCCTATAATACTTTCTCTCAACTGACAGCCCTGTGCTGGTAGGCATCCATGAACAAGCTGATGCTGATAGATTTAGATACGTTTTGTGGAAGATTAAAGCCTATAATACTCTCTCTCACAGGACAGCCCTGTGCTGGTAGGCATCCATGAACAAGCTGATGCTGATAGATTTAGATCAGTTTTGTGGGAGATTAAAGCCTATAATACTATCTCTCACCTGACAGCCCTGTGCTGATAGGCATCCATGAACAAGCTGATACTGACAGATTTAGATATGTTTTGTGGGAGCTTAAAGCCTATAATACTCTCTTTCCTGACAGCCCTGTGCTGGTAGGCATCCATGAACAAGCTGATGCTGATAGATTTAGATATGTTTTGTGTGAGATTAAAGCCTATAATACTCTCTCTCACAGGACAGCCCTGTGCTGGTAGGCATCCATGAACAAGCTGATGCTGATAGATTTAGATATGTTTTGTGTGAGATTAAAGCCTATAATACTCTCTCTCACAGGACAGCCCTGTGCTGGTAGGCATCCATGAACAAGCTGATGCTGATAGATTTAGATATGTTTTGTGTGAGATTAAAGCCTATAATACTCTCTCTCACAGGACAGCCCTGTGCTGGTAGGCATCCATGAACAAGCTGATGCTGATAGATTTAGATACGTTTTGTGGGAGATTAAAGCCTATAATATTCTCTCTCACCTGACAGCCCTGTGCTGGTAGGCATCCATGAACAAGCTGATGCTGATAGATTTAGATACGTTTTGTGGGAGATTAAAGCCTATAATACTATCTCTCACCTGACAGCCCTGTGCTGGTAGGCATCCATGAACAAGCTGATACTGACAGATTTAGATACGTTTTGTGGGAGATTAAAGCCTATAATACTTTCTCTCACCTGACAGCCCTGTGCTGGTAGGCATCCATTAACAAGCTGATACTGACAGATTTAGATATGTTTTGTGGGAGATTAAAGCCTATAATACTATCTCTCACCTGACAGACCTGTGCTGGTAGGCATCCATGAACAAGCTGATACTGACAGATTTAGATACGTTTTGTGGGAGATTAAAGCCTATAATACTTTCTCTCACCTGAGAGCCCTGTGCTGGTACGCATCCATGAACAAGCTGATGCTGATAGATTTAGATACGTTTTGTGGGATATTAAAGCCTATAATACTATCTCTCACCTGACAGCCCTGTGTTGGTAGGCATCCATGAACAAGCTGATACTGACAGATTTAGATACGTTTTGTGGGAGATTAAAGCCTATAATACTCTCTCACCTGACAGCCCTGTGCTGGTACGCATCCATGAACAAGCTGATGCTGATAGATTTAGATACGTTTTGTGGGATATTAAAGCCTATAATACTATCTCTCACCTGACAGCCCTGTGTTGGTAGGCATCCATGAACAAGCTGATACTGACAGATTTAGATACGTTTTGTGGGAGATTAAAGCCTATAATACTCTCTCTCACCTGACAGCCCTGTGCTGATAGGCATCCATGAACAAGCTGATGCTGATAGATTTTGATACGTTTTGTGGGAGATTAAAGCCTATAATACTCTCTCTCACCTGACAGCCCTGTGCTGATAGGCATCCATGAAAAAGCTGATGCTGATAGATTTTGATACGTTTTGTGGGAGATTAAAGCCTATAATACTATCTCTCACCTGACAGCCCTGTGCTGGTAGGCATCCATGAACAAGCTGATACTGACAGATTTAGAAACGTTTTGTGGGAGATTAAAGCCTATAATACTTTCTCTCACCTGACAGCCCTGTGTTGGTAGGCATCCATGAACAAGCTGATACTGACAGATTTAGATACGTTTTGTGGGAGATTAAAGCCTATAATACTCTCTCTCACCTGACAGCCCTGTGCTGGTAGGCATCCATGAACAAGCTGATGCTGATAGATTTAGATACGTTTTGTGGGATATTAAAGCCTATAATACTATCTCTCACCTGACAGCCCTGTGTTGGTAGGCATCCATGAACAAGCTGATACTGACAGATTTAGATACGTTTTGTGGGAGATTAAAGCCTATAATACTCTCTCTCACCTGACAGCCCTGTGCTGATAGATTTAGATACGTTTTGTGGGAGATTAAAGCCTATAATACTCTCTCTCACCTGACAGCCCTGTGCTGATAGGCATCCATGAACAAGCTGATGCTGATAGATTTTGATACGTTTTGTGGGAGATTAAAGCCTATAATACTCTCTCTCACCTGACAGCCCTGTGCTGATAGGCATCCATGAACAAGCTGATGCTGATAGATTTTGATACGTTTTGTGGGAGATTAAAGCCTATAATACTCTCTCTCACCTGACAGCCCTGTGCTGATAGGCATCCATGAACAAGCTGATGCTGATAGATTTTGATACGTTTTGTGGGAGATTAAAGCCTATAATACTCTCTCTCACCTGACAGCCCTGTGCTGATAGGCATCCATGAACAAGCTGATACTGACAGATTTAGATACGTTTTGTGGGAGATTAAAGCCTATAATACTCTCTCTCACCTGACAGCCCTGTGCTGGTAGGCATCCACTAACGAACTGATGCTGACATCAGCACTGATGCTGCTCCTGCTGCTGGTTCTCTCTGACAGGTAAGCCACAGATCCACTCAGCTTCTGGTTGGTTTTATTGCGGTTATAGCTCTTTATTAAGTACCTAGAAATATACAGTTCATAAATACAGGTAGCATCCTTAGACCTTGATTACCCTTATTTAGATTACTGACAAATTCCTACATACCAGAAGCATATTGGGATGAATCAGGAATATTTGACACATGTGACCACATTGTCTGCAACAAACAGTCTTTAATGATCTAATTAAATCTGATCAGATGGCATTGTAACTGAAATAACAAGTGTAAGTTGTTGATGCAGTCATATAGTCATGTTCAAAATGACATCACTTGACACTAAATGGTCCCAAGTCATGCTCACAGACATCACATAATAAATAAACAGTCATAAAGTCATGTTCATGAGGACATAACATCATACTGAGCAGTCATAAATCATGTTTATGTTGACATCACATGATACTGAGCAGTCATAAAGTCATGTTCATGTGGACATCACATGATACTGAGCAGTCATAAATTCATGTTCATGTGGACATCACATGGTATTGAACAGTCATAAAGTCATGTCCATGTGGACACCACATGAAACTGAGCAGTCATAAAGTCATGTTCATGTGGACATAACATTATACTGAGCAGTCATAAAGTCATGTTCATGTGGACACCACATGGTATTGAACAGTCATAAAGTCATGTTCATGTGGACACCACATGAAACTGAGCAGTCATAAAGTCATGTTCATGTGGACATAACATCATACTGAGCAGTCATAAAGTCATGTTCATGAGGACATAACATGATACTGAGCAGTCATAATGTCATGTTCATGTGGACATCACATGATACTGAGCAGTCATAAATTCATGTTCATGAGGACATAACATGATACTGAGCAGTCATAAATTCATGTTCATGAGGACATAACATGATACTGAGCAGTCATAAAGTCATGTTCATGTGGACATCACATGATACTGAGCAGTCATAAAGTCATGTTCATGTGGACATCACATGGTATTGAACAGTCATAAAGTCATGTTCATGTGGACACCACATGAAACTGAGTAGTCATAAAGTCATGTTCATGTGGACATAACATTATACTGAGCAGTCATAAAGTCATGTTCATGTGGACATAACATTATACTGAGCAGTCATAAAGTCATGTTCATGTGGACACCACATGAAACTGAGCAGTAATCAAGTCATGTTCATGTGGACATAACATTATACTGAGCAGTCATAAAGTCATGTTCATGTGGACATAACATTATACTGAGCAGTCATAAAGTCATGTTCATGTGGACACCACATGAAACTGAGCAGTCATAAAGTCATGTTCATGTGGACATAACATTATACTGAGCAGTCATAAAGTCATGTTCATGTGGACACCACATGAAACTGAGCAGTCATAAAGTCATGTTCATGTGGACATAACATTATACTGAGCAGTCATAAAGTCATGTTCATGTGGACACCACATGAAACTGAGCAGTCATAAAGTCATGTTCATGTGGACATAACATTATACTGAGCAGTCATAAAATCATATTCATGTGGACATAACATATTATACTGAGCAGTCATAAAGTCATGTTCATGTGGACATAACATTATACTGAGCATTCAAAATGTTAGGTTCATGTGGATATCACAATGGCTGGAGTTCCAACAACTATGCATATGCATACAGGATATTAAATTTCATGCAACAGAGCTCACAGGAAAAATAATTACCCTAAATAATTACCGTAATCAACGTGAAGAATGCCCCAGGTGCTAAAAAAAATTGCTTTTTAACAATTATTTTTGATATCCCAAAATATTTTCTGGAGTTTAAAGTGATCTTGTTGCGGAAACCTCAACTATAATGCTACTCACTTGTAGGGCATCAGAGCGAATTGGAATAAAATGACTTGGGATGAGACAAAAAATGACCAAACATAAAATCTGGTGTTCAGTCCTTCCAAAATTGAAATTTTTTTCTGCAGGTAAATTTTGTGTGAACTAGATATTAAATAATTTTGAAAATTTATATTTTGAACATAAGAAATAACTTAAAATAGTACAAGAAGGGTGAGGAAGATATAGGCAACACTTGTTTCCTGGCTGAGTCCTTATCAGTGAAAGGGCAGCACCTTAATTTTTATTAGTGGGCCCAGGTTTTGTGTCTACATATTCTCAGACCAGTGCTGACAGCTCTTGGCTCACAAAACTAGGTAAAGCCCAGAAAGTTGGCACCCGCTACTGTGGTAGGTTGTTTCAATAATTCACAATACTGTTGATTTCATCTTGGACATTTTGAAAGATACCACTGTGGTGTCAAAATATATGAAAACTAGAATATGGCAAGTCAACAAGCAACAACATGTATCCGCTGAAATCAGTGGTATAGGTGAAGTGAGTGATGGATTGAGTGGTAAGGAGAAATAGTGAGCAGACAGGTGAAAAATATGAATAACCTCCAAGAAATTGCAAGAAAATATTGGTGGGAATTGAACCACTCAAGAGATATAAGCAATTTTCACCCAAAGCAAACATACCAATGGAATCCATGGGAAAATGAGTGCAAATGGCTCCACCAGTATTGAGAACAAGATGGGAGGTCCTAGATCTATGAAAATGCACAATTTCAGGCAAATTCGGCATATCACTCCTGGGAAAAGGGCATTAATTTATTCTGAAGGATTGAAAAGGTAGGTGGCACCACCTGTGTGGTTTACGAGATAACTTTCTAAGATGGATGGACATGCCAAATTTCAGACCACTACCTTGAACCACTCCTGAGATATGAGCAATTTTCACCCAAAACACATGTACGGATGGACATCACAGGAAAACGATTGCAGATGGAGCTACCAGTCTTGAGTACAAGATGGAGGAGTCCAAGATCTATAGACATGCACAATTTCAGGCCAATAAGTGTGGCCGCCAAATCGTTAAATGACCTTTTATTTAATTGTTCATTTCACGCCTGCCACTGCATGAGCAGGCTATCATCACCAAATATGGGTACACATGTACCTGAATTGGTTACCATTTGCTGACGAACCTGCTTATTCATATGGTTGTCCACACATCTGTCAGAATGGTTTTCCCTTTTTATATACTTTTATTGTAAAATAAAATCATATCCTAGTATGAGATTGATTTTGCGTTGGAAACTTAAGGCTACTTTTAAAATATATGTTCATGAAACGCTTGCCACAGATCCTGTCGAGAAATTCTGCTGACATCCTATCATGATATCATGAATTTTTCTGCCTGCCGGCCGGCCAAATTTTACCAGACCTCCCTCAAAACAGCCGGAAGATTCCAGAGGGCTGGCATCAAATTGGAGCCCCGCCATTGTCACTATACTGGTATATGTATCTAAAATATAAGACCAATGACATTCATTTCTTATTTGCAAATCTGTGACCTTATGCGATGGTGTGGCATCGTCCGTCCACCGTCCTCTGTTTGTTAACCCATACCATCTCAAAATAGGCAGGAGCTATCATCACCAAATTTTATGCAAAAAATCAGTCATCTAAATAACTTTTGGTTATTTTTTTGCTATCTGCATTTACTGAGAGTTTATAGGGAAAAAGTGAAAGAAACTTTAAAAATCTACTTCTCTGAAACTGTCCAGCCATATTGGCCAATATTTCACAGGAATAACTCTGAAACAATTTTTGTTTGAATAGTTCCAGGTCAGTATACTTTGGCCAAGTTACAGGAAGCTGAACTTAGTAATTTTGCCATAAAAGGATACTAAAATTATAATTTCAGAAATGGTTGGAGCTGTCATCACCAAATTTTTTACAGATGTTGGTCACATGACTCATATATGAATTTAAGGTATTGGTGTCACCACTTGCATGAACCTTCTCTGTACGAGGGTTATTAACCCATAATTTCTCAGGAATAGCAGGAGCTAGCATCCCAAAAATTTATGCAAAGATCTGTCACATTTCAATTGTTGTGGGATTGAGCATTTTGTGATGCCACCTGCATAATTAACTTACATTTCATGGAGAAAAAGCTAGAGACACATGGGTCTCAACGCTCAACTGAATTTGTCTATAAGAATATTTTTTTAGAAATTTTTTTCAGAATGACGGTCCTGTGAGTTAACCAAAAACCGTGTGCCAAAAAAATATGGGAACTTATTATCCTTGAACTTGCAGCATTTACATTATTGTGACAATCTTTTAAAACAAGGGACCCATGGGTCACAGCACTCAGCTGATCATGATTTGACTATAAATGTATAACAATTGAGATACTATATTGAGTTGATAAAGCTTATGAATATCACGGACATGTTGGGCTATTATAAAGGAATATAATGTAACATGTGAGTAAATGATATATGAAATAACCTGACTCATGGATTAATATGGATTAAATATAGTGGTTTATTTTTTATTTATTTGGGGGGGGGGTTGAAAAAAGCAATTTTTTTAGCAAATATGAATGCAATGACAGTATACTAAGCAGTGGTAGAATGATCATAAGGCTATTTGTTGAAGGATATATAGTGTATGGAAGTCTTCAAGATTTAAATTTTACAGATATAATGTTATGATTAACTATGCTGATGAGGGGATTTATGATTTTGTGACTGTACTTTGACATAATATCTCTTCAGTCTCTGAAAGAAAATATAAGTTTATAGTAGTGCATACAAAAGACAAGATGACCAGAGGTCACGCGCTTGCCGGAAATACTTTGACCCAGATTGGTAGAATAACAAGAACATGTCATAACCAAGACAAAGACCCTGAAAAGGAGCCCCTGGAGGCTATTTTCCAAAAATGAAAAATTCTTTTCGAGATATTAGTGCAAGATGTATCAGATGTATCAGTTTAAATAGATTCCTGCGAAACTGTGGCCTGTAGAATGTTTTATTTAAGACAAGGACCAGCTAAGAGGCAAAATTTAGGAGAGCTGACAAAGAGACAGAAATACTGACAAAGTGACACATCTGAGACAAAAGTTGGCCTTACAAAAGTTGTGGGGAAAACCAAGCGGAAGAAAATGAGCCTAAGATTGTGAAGATAGGATTAAAATTGACAAAGTTATGACGAAAATAACATTTCAAAATTTTTTGATGATCTTGACGTTGACTTGTGGCAGATATTGACAAAAAAGGCATGCAGAACGTTTGGTCTTCCATGATCTCTGTAAGTTTTAAAGCGGTTGCTGTAAAATTGTGGCCTTTGTAAAGCTATATGTAAGACAAAAGAACCAGCAAGAAGGTGAAAATGAGGACAGCTGACAAAGAGACAGAAATACTGACTAAGTGACACATCTGACACAAAAGATGGCCTTACAAAAGTTGTGGGGAAGACCAAGAAGAAGAAAATGAGCCTAAGATTGTGAAGATAAGACCAAATTTGATAAAGTTATGAAGAAAATAGAATTTCAAGGTTTTTGGCCGACCTTGACCTTGACCTCTGACCTATATTGCCCAAAAAGAATAGGCTTCCAGGATTTGGAAATTTCTACCAGCTATGTAAGTTTCAGGGCGATTGCTGGAAAATTGTGCCCAGGAGAGTACTGACAAACAAACTAGACCTGTCTAGCTGTAAAACTCGCCGAGTTATCAGCATTTCCCTGAAATCTCGTGTTTTCTTGTGTGACCAGATACGGTGCGAGATTGTGCCTGACTTGCAGTTTTGTCCTGTCAAGCTGGCCATGTGGAACGAAATGCCGAAAACTAGACCTGTCTAGCTGCATTTTCGTGAAATCTTGTGTTATCTCGTTTGACGAGATACGGTGTGAGATTTTGCCAGGCTTGCATATCTGTCGTGTTAAGGTGGTCTAGTGGAACCAAATGCCGAATACCAGACGTGTCTAGCTGTAAAATTGGCCGAGTTATAAGCATTTTGGTGAAATCTCGTGTTTTCTTGTGTGACCAGATACGGTGCGAGATTGTGCCTGACTTGCAGTTTTGTCCTGTCAAGCTGGCCATGTGGAACGAAATGCCGAAAACTAGACCTGTCTAGCTGCATTTTCGTGAAATCTTGTGTTATCTCGTTTGACAAGATACGGTGCAAGATTGTGCCTGACTTGCAGTTCTGTCATGTCAAGCGGGTCACGTGGAACTAAATGCCGAAAACTAGACCTGTCTAGCTGCAGTTCCGTGAAATCTCGTGTTTTCTCGTTTGACGGGATACGGTGCGAGATTTTGCCTGACATGCATGTCTGTCGTGTCAAGCTGGTCTAGTGGAACAAAATGCCGAAAACCAGACGTGTCTATCTGTAAAACTCGCCGAGTTATAACCAATGCCGTGAAATCTCATGTTTTCTCATTTGACGAGATACGGTGCAACATTCGGCCTGTCTCTCAGTTCTGTCATGTCCAGCAGGTCATGTGAAACAAAATGCCGAAAACTAGACCTGTCTAGCTGTAAAACTCGCCGAGTTATAAGCATTTCCGTGAAATTTCGTGTTTTCTCGTTTGACGAGATACGGTGCGAGATTTTGCCAGACTTGCAGTTCTGTCGTGTCAATCTGGTCATGTGGAAGAAAATGCCGAAAACCAGACGTGTCTAGCTGTAAAACTGGCCCAGTTATAAGCATTTCCGTGAAATCCTGTGTTTTCTCGTTTGACGAGATATGGCGCGAGATTTGGCGTGACTTTTAGTTCTGTCGTATCAAGCTGGTCATGTGGAACAAAATGCCGAAAACTAGATCTGCCTAGCTTAAAAACTGACAAAGTTACAAAAAATGGTCGTGTTATTTCCAATTTCCATGATTTTTGCCCAAAAAATGTAACCATGGTAACGGCAAATTTAAGTAAGCTACATGTCAAAAGAAAGGCCAGGTGATGACAAAAAAAATGAGCTATTGCAGAAGTGGATACACCTATTTATGGCGAAGTTATAGTGCAAAAACCGTTAACCATACCTGTCGTGATCTTGACCCTTGACCTTGGAGCAATGTTGACCAAAAACAATAGGGCACCTAGAAATCGGTTTGTCAATCAAGCCTGTAAGTTTCAAGTTGATTGATGCAAAAGTGTGACCTGGAGAGTCGTGACAAACAAACAAACAAACAAATAAACAATCAAACAAGATGACCAGAGGTCACGCGCTTGCCGGAAATGGATATGATACAGACAGATAGACAGAGAGTGCATGTAGAAACAGTCATATGAATGAGCAACATTGTGGGGGCAGCAGAAACGGATAATATGTTTATTTATGCATGCTGACCTTTAACAGCTGCATATCTTTCTAGTGTAAAAGGGACCAAGTTCAAATTTTTTTCATGAAATCCCGTTAATCTCGTTTGACAAGAAGCAGTGAGACGTTTTCAGGTTTGTCATGTCAAGCTGGCCAAATGATATGAAATGCCGAAAACTAGACCTGTCTAGCTATAAAAGCCGCTGAGTTATAAGCATTTGCATGAAATCTCGTGTTTTCTCGTTAGACGGGAAATGGTGCGAGCTTTGGCGAGATTTCCAGTTTTGTCATGTCAGGTTTGTCAAATATTACAAAATGCCAGAAACTAGACCTGTCTAGCTGCAAAAGTCGCCGTGTTATCAGCATTCACGTGAAATCATGTTTTTTTCTAGCTTGACGAGATATAGTACGAGATTTGACAAGATGAGCAGTTTTATTATGTCAAGATGGCCAAACGTTACGAAATGGCGAAAACTAGATCCGTCTAGCTGTAAAAGACGCCAAGTTATAAGCATTTCCGTGTACTCTCGTGTTTTCTCGTTTGACGAGATATGGTGCAGGATTTGGCCAGTCTTGTAGATTTGTCATATCAAACTCTCTAAATGTTATGAAATGGTGAAAACTACATCTGTCTAGCTGTAAAAGTCGCCGAGTTATTAGCATTTCTGTGAAATCTCCTTTTTTATCGTTTGACGAGATATGGTGCGCGATTTGGCCAGTCTTGCAGGTTTCTCATGTCAAGCCATCCAAATGTTAATGAATGCCAAAAACTAGACCTGTCTAGCCGTGAAAGTCGCTGACTTATAGGCACTTCTGTGAAATCTCGTTTTTCAACATTTGACCAGATATAGTGCGAGATTTCGCCAAGTATCGCAGTTTTACTATGTCAAGTTGGCCAAATGTTACCAAATGTCAAAAACTAGACCTGAGTAGCTGTAAAAGTCGCCTAGTTATAAGCATTTCCATGATATCTCGTTTTTTTCTCGCTTGACGAGATATTGTGCGAGATTTGGCCTGATTTCTTTTCTGGCGTGTCAAGCTGGTCATATGTTATGAAATGCCGAAAACTAGACCTGTGTAGCTGTAAAAGTCGCCGAGTTATAAGCATTTCCGTGAAATCTCGTTTTTTTCTCGTTTGACGATAAACCGAGCGAAATTTGACGAGACTTGCAATTGAATGAATTAGAACCAAGGGGAAGCAGCCTTATGCAAAAAACTAGACCCTTGAAACATAAATATTAACCGAGATAGAAGCCAAAAACTGCATATTTTCAGATCGTCAAGTTTAACCCACAAATTTGGTAACCATGGTAACGGCAACACAAAGCTACATGTGCGGAGGAATAAGCCAATGTTCCTAGTTTAAGATACGACGATAAAAATTTTGCCATGTTTAAAATTATTTTAGATATTGCAGAAAAATGATATGTTACAGTGTTTCAGGTACCACGCCCCCTGGTGGCTATTTCCAAAAATGAAAAACTGATTTCGAGATATTTATAAATAACACAAAATATATCAATTTCAAAGCCATTGTTAAAAAAATGCAACCTGTAGGTCATATTTAATGAAATCTCGAAGACTCTCGTTTGACGAGAAATGGTGCGAGATTTGGCGAGACTTTCAGTTTTATCATGTCAAGCTGCCCATAAGGTACATAATGACCAAAACCAGACGTCTGTAGCTTAAAAATTGACAAAGTTACAAAAAATGGTCGTGTTATTTCCAATTTCCATGATTTTTGCCCAAAAAATTTAACCATGGTAACGGCAAATTTAAGTAAGCTACATGTTAAAAGAAAGGCCAGGTGATGACGAAAAAAATGAGCTATTGCAGGAGTGGATAAGCCTATTTATGGCGAAGTTATAGTGCAAAAACCGTTAACCATACCTGTCGTGACCTTGACCCTTGACCTTGGAGCAATGTTGACCAATGTAGAAATTGCGTTTTCGAACATCCCTGTAAGTTTCAAGGTTATTGTGGCAAAATTGTGGCCAGGAGAGTGGTGAAAAACAAACAAACAAACAAACTAGACGACCATAGGTCGAGAGCTTGCCGGACTTAAATGACAGACAGATTGACAAACAGGACAAACTGACGGTTTTCTATCAACTGAATGACTTTTAAAGCGATTGCTGGAACGTTTGGCCTGTTGAACGACATATATCACACAAAAGAACATGAAATCAGACATAGCTCAGAACAGACAAATATACACACCTGAGATAACAGACTACAAGTGAAGGTAGAGTTTATAATGTCGGAGATATGGCCAAAAAATGATATGGTGCGGAGGCTCTACCGCAGCATCCCCTAGCGGCCATATCCCAAAAATTAAAAATTTCTTTTGAGATATTATTGTAAGAGATGTTCCAAGATGTATATATTATTGTAAGAGATGTTACAATTCCAAATGGATTCCTTCTAAACTGTGGCCTGAAGATTGCTAACTGTAAGACGCAAGATCCAGCAAGCAGGCGAAATAGAGGATCACTGACAAACAGGCAGACATACTGAAAAAGTGACACAAGAATAAGACCAGATGACTAACTCAGATTATGGAGTAGATTCAAAGGAAGACAATAAGTCATAGTGTTTGTAATTGTAGTTTATAGTTTTGTAGATATGGCAAAGAAATATATATAGGGAAGAGGCGAGTGCAGCGCCCCCTATTGGCAATATCCAGAAAACGAATAATCTGTTTCGAGATATTACTGTAAGATGTAAGATGTAATAGTTTAACAAGTGACCCATGGGTCATGACGCTCAGCTGCCAAGCATGACCTGCCACATCATGGGCTGAGATTCACAACTTCCAGTCACATTTTGAAGAACCAATTTGCAAATATGTTGAAATTTTCTACGACAACAGAAATATACATCATCTATGTCTGGTTAAAACACAGTGACTTGATGGTCTTAGGAAAAATGAATGATTGTTAAGCTATCAGTAACTATTCCCATAGCTTGCTTGATACCTGTCAGTCTCTAAAGGAACACCACAAAGGGCAAATATAAGATCAAAATATATAGCAAAAATCAAGGAAATCCATGCAAGAATTATTGAGAAACGGGTGCTTATAAATATGAAGTTTGAATCAAATTGAGTGATGCATAGATGTGGCATATGTGAAAGACTGAAGGTTTGGGTTGAACAGTTTCACTTGCAAAATGTTCACAACCATTTAGAATAATTAAGTGTTGTGTCCTTGACCTTTGACCTTTTGAACTTGACATCGATAGGCTTCTTCCCCTATTGGTAGGTAAGCCATATATGACAAATGGAAGGTATAGATTGAAAAGTTTCCTGAAAATGACTCCACACAAAAAGTGGGTGCAGTGAACTTCACCTTTCACCTCAAATTCAACAGGTCTTTTCCCCTGTTGGCAGAGAAGCGATATCAGTGCTGGGAAGTTTGGAATGAAATGTCTAGCTTGAAATGTTTTCACAACCTTTTAAAAAAATTGGATCCTGTGACCCTGATCTTTGATCTTGTGACCTAAAAATCTATAGGATTCTTCTCCCTCTTAGTAGGTGAAATATGTGTAAAAGTTCAAAGAATTGGGATGAAAGATTTGGCTTAAAATGCATCCACAGGCATTAAATAAAGGGACTCCTGTGACCTTGACCTTTGACCTGTTGACTTCAAAATAATTATGGTTCTTCCCCTGTTGGTAGATGAGCTGTATGTGAAAGATGGAAGGTTTTGGATGAAAATTTTAGCTAAAAGAATTATTTCTGGGGGGTGCATACACACCCTGTAACTTCGAGAATATAGGTCAGTGACCTAATTTCAGGTTTGCAAGGAGATCATTTTAGAACCTCTAAGACTACATAGGGTTCATGACCCTAGCCCGTACAGTTACGATTTGTGCCCTGCTAACAGACGGACGGCCGGTCAGCAGGATGGACAGATGGAAGGACGACGGACAAAGACCAATCGCTATAGCCCAGCATGACTGAAAGTCAGCTGAGCTAAAAATGATCCTTTCAAAACGGTGGCCTGTAGAATGCTATCAGTGAGACTCAAGAACCAAAAAGAAGGCGAATTTGAGGACAACTGACAAACAAACAGACAAACTTACAAAGGGACACAAGATGGAGACAAGATGACTTAATCAGGTTATGGAGAAGACTCAGAGGAAGAAAATAAGCTATAGTTTATGTAATTGAGGCTTATAATTTTGGAGATATGGCCAAATAATGATATACTGGATATGTTCGACTGCAGCGCCCTCTAGTGGTCATATCCTGAAGACGACAAATGCGTTTCGTGATATTAGTGTATGACATAAGATGTAATAGTTTCAAAAGGATTCGTCCACATATCTGACTTGTTGATTGCTATATCTAAAGTGCAAAAACTAGCAAGCAGGCGAATATGAGGATAAATGACAAACAGACAGACATACTGACAAAGTGACACTAGATGGAGACCAGGTGACTTGACCATGTTTTGAAGAAGACCAAGAGAAAGAAAATAAGCTATAGTTTGTGTAATATAGGTTTACTCTAACGGAAATATGTTCAAAAAATGATTTTTTTGGAAGGGTCAAGTGCAGCGCCCCCTAGCAGCCATATCGGGAAAATGAAAAATAATTTTTGAGATATTAGTATAATACATAAGATTAAGGAACAAACATACAAGGGTGACCAACATGCTTTTGAAAATCGAAGATTTCCGGCAAGTAATACAAGTAATAAAGTCTGGACTGTGCCTCCATAATAGATAGGGCCCGGAAAGGCCGACACGCACCGCTGCACACGCAGGCTGCCCACCGTAAGGACCCTGTCACCACTTGCGGCAATTGCACGTGTCTTCGTGGTATGTATCAGTTTCAAAATGATGCCTGCATATCTGTGGCCTATAGGGCTCTCTAGCATAAAAACTGACAGAGTTACCATGGTAACAGCGAAATGAGGCAATTTTGCAGTGTTGGAAGTGGCCATGCAGATGCCTGCATATCTGTGGCCTATAGGGCATGTCACCGTGAAATCGCGAAATCTCATTCGCCGAGAAACGGTGCGAGATTTTGCCAGATTTTTGGTTGGATCACCGAGAACTCACCAAGGGCTACAAGATGCAAAAATTTTGACCTCTCTAGCATAAAAACTGACAGAGTTAGAAGCTGAAAACTGCATATTTTCAAAATTCAAAGGTTTTACCCCAAAAATAGAGAAATCTGGCAATAGCGCACTTTGGCACCTATGCGCAAAAATAAGCCCATGGACCCTAGTTTAAGGTGCTGTGATGGAAATGGCCCAATGTTTAATAGTTCTGGAGGTATAGCACCAAAACAAATTTTCATGTTTTTTCATCTGCAACGCCCCCTGGCGGCCATTTCCAAAATCTGAAAAACCCGTTTCGAGATATTCTTATGCTACATAAAATATCTCAGAATCAGGAAAATTGCTGCAAATTTGAAAAATATCACGAAATTCCATGATTTCTCCCCAAAATTGCGTAACCATGGTAACAGCGAAATGAGGCAATTTTGCAGTGTTGGAAGTGGCCATGCAGTGGCAAATAAAACGGGCTACAGATTAGGTGCCTACGGCTATTTTTGACGAAGGTATGAAGAAAAAACCGTTTTTGAGCTTTTTGGTGACCCTGACCTTGACCCTTGACCGATCATGACCAAAAACAATAGGCTCCGAGAAGAACCGATTATACACTCTATCTATAAGTTTCGGGACGATTGGTGCAAAATTGTGGCCTGTAGAGCGGGGACATACAGACAAACAAACAAACGGAACTGATCAACATACTTGTCGAAATCTCTGATTCCGGCAAGCAATAAACTATAACGCGACAGAAATGGCAAACCGGCCCGCAAAGAGTGCCTGTGGTCACTTATTTTATACGGCGAACGGTATTATTTTTGCAGTCACGGGAAAGCGTGTCTGTCTTTCATACTAAAACGCGTGCATGCATGCGTGATGGCATATGTATTTGTGCATGCGGGTTTTAATTTTTACAAAGTTGCTAAAATTTGCGGGGACCGTGTATGATTAAACAAAAGAGGTCATGGGCAGAAAGGCCACGAAACGCCAATTCATATGGTGTACAGTTTATGTACCTAAAATGTGTAGTTTTGGAGATATGGTTAAACAATGATAGTAGGTACGGGGTTGCAGTGCAGCGCCCCCTAGCGGTAATTTTCCAAAAACTGAACAATTGCTTTCGAGATATTAGTGTATGACGTAACATGTATCAGTTTCAAAAGGATGCCTGCATATCTGTGGCCTATAGGGCATGTCACCGTGAAATCGCGAAATCTCATTCGCCGAGAAACGGTGCGAGATTTTGCCAGATTTTTGGTTGGATCACCGAGAACTCACCAAGGGCTACAAGATGCAAAAATTTTGACCTCTCTAGCATAAAAACTGACAGAGTTAGAAGCTGAAAACTGCATATTTTCAAAATTCAAAGGTTTTACCCCAAAAATAGAGAAATCTGGCAATAGCGCACTTTGGCACCTATGCGCAAAAATAAGCCCATGGACCCTAGTTTAAGGTGCTGTGATGGAAATGGCCCAATGTTTAATAGTTCTGGAGGTATAGCACCAAAACAAATTTTCATGTTTTTTCATCTGCAACGCCCCCTGGCGGCCATTTCCAAAATCTGAAAAACCCGTTTCGAGATATTCTTATGCTACATAAAATATCTCAGAATCAGGAAAATTGCTGCAAATTTGAAAAATATCACGAAATTCCATGATTTCTCCCCAAAATTGCGTAACCATGGTAACAGCGAAATGAGGCAATTTTGCAGTGTTGGAAGTGGCCATGCAGTGGCAAATAAAACGGGCTACAGATTAGGTGCCTACGGCTATTTTTGACGAAGGTATGAAGAAAAAACCGTTTTTGAGCTTTTTGGTGACCCTGACCTTGACCCTTGACCGATCATGACCAAAAACAATAGGCTCCGAGAAGAACCGATTATACACTCTATCTATAAGTTTCGGGACGATTGGTGCAAAATTGTGGCCTGTAGAGCGGGGACATACAGAAAAACAAACAAACGGAACTGATCAACATACTTGTCGAAATTTCTGATTCCGGCAAGCAATAAACTGTAACGCGACAGAAATGGCAAACCGGCCCGCAAAGAGTGCCTGTGGTCACTTATTTTATACGGCGAATGGTATTATTTTTGCAGTCACGGGAAAGCGTGTCTGTCTTTCATACTAAAACGCGTGCATGCATGCGTGATGGCATATGTATTTGTGCATGCGGGTTTTAATTTTTACAAAGTTGCTAAAATTTGCGGGGACCGTGTATGATTAAACAAAAGAGGTCATGGGCAGAAAGGCCACGAAACGCCAATTCATATGGTGTACAGTTTATGTACCTAAAATGTGTAGTTTTGGAGATATGGTTAAACAATGATAGTAGGTACGGGGTTGCAGTGCAGCGCCCCCTAGCGGTAATTTTCCAAAAACTGAACAATTGCTTTCGAGATATTAGTGTATGACGTAACATGTATCAGTTTCAAAAGGATGCCTGCATATCTGTGGCCTATAGGGCATGTCACCGTGAAATCGCGAAATCTCATTCGCCGAGAAACGGTGCGAGATTTTGCCAGATTTTTGGTTAGATCACCGAGAACTCACCAAGGGCTACAAGATGCAAAAATTTTGACCTCTCTAGCATAAAAACTGACAGAGTTAGAAGCTGAAAACTGCATATTTTCAAAATTCAAAGGTTTTACCCCAAAAATAGAAAAATCTGGCAATAGCGCACTTTGGCACCTATGCGCAAAAATAAGCCCATGGACCCTAGTTTAAGGTGCTGTGATGGAAATGGCCCAATGTTTAATAGTTCTGGAGGTATAGCACCAAAACAAATTTTCATGTTTTTTCATCTGCAACGCCCCCTGGCGGCCATTTCCAAAATCTGAAAAACCCGTTTCGAGATATTCTTATGCTAATAAAATATCTCAGAATCAGGAAAATTGCTGCAAATTTGAAAAATATCACGAAATTCCATGATTTCTCCCCAAAATTGCGTAACCATGGTAACAGCGAAATGAGGCAATTTTGCAGTGTTGGAAGTGGCCATGCAGTGGCAAATAAAACGGGCTACAGATTAGGTGCCTACGGCTATTTTTGACGAAGGTATGAAGAAAAAACCGTTTTTGAGCTTTTTGGTGACCCTGACCTTGACCCTTGACCGATCATGACCAAAAACAATAGGCTCCGAGAAGAACCGATTATACACTCTATCTATAAGTTTCGGGACGATTGGTGCAAAATTGTGGCCTGTAGAGCGGGGACATACAGAAAAACAAACAAACGGAACTGATCAACATACTTGTCGAAATCTCTGATTCCGGCAAGCAACAAACAGACAGACAGACAAACAGACATACGCAACTGACCAATATGCTTGCGGAAATCTTCGATTTCCAGCAAGCAAAAAACAAACAAACAAACTAGACGACCATAGGTCGAACGCTTGCCGGAATTCGGAAGTGAAACACAGACCGACAGACAGAACATATTGTCGGTTTTCTATTCATGGAATGACTCTCAGGGACATTGCTGAGAATATGTGGCCTGTAGAATGACATATGAGACAAAAGAACAGGGAAGCAGACAAAGCTGACAACAAAAGACGAACAGACAGACATACTGGCTTTTTGAGACAAGATTGACACCAGATGACTTTACCTAGTTATGGAGAAGATTCAAAGGAAGAAAATGAGTTATAATTTATGTAATTTAGATTTATAGTTTTGGAGGTATGGCGAATTAATGATATACTTGGGAGGTTCGACTGTAGCGCCCTCTAGCGGACATATTCCGAAGACGACAAAAGCGTTTTGTATTATTAGTGTATGACATTTCAAAAGGATTCCGTCAAAGCTGTGGCCTGTAGAATGCTATATGTAAGGCGTAAGAACCAGCAAGCAGGCGACTTTGAGGATAACGTACAAACAGATGGACACACTGACAAAGTGACAGAAGATTGAAACCAGATGCCTTAATCAGATTATGCAGACTCAAAGGAGGAAAATAAGCTTTAGTTTATGTAACTGAGGCTTTGGGTTTAGAGATATGGCCAATACATTGGTATGTGTGTGAGGGTCGTGTGCAGCGCCCACTTGTGGCCATATCCGGAAAATGAAAAATTTATTTTCTAGATATTAGTGTAAGACATAAGGTGTAATAGTTTCAAAAGGATTTCATCAAAACTGTGGCCTATAGAATGCTATATGTGAGACGCAAGAACCAGCAAGCAGCCGAATTTAAGGACAACTGACAAACAGACGGACACACTGACAAAGTGACTCAAGATTGAGTCCAGATGACTACACCAGGTTATGAAAAAGACTCAAAGGAAGAAAAAAGCTACAGTTTATGTAACTGAGGTTTATAGTTTTGGAGATATTGCCAAAGCATGATATGTTGGGAGAGGTTCGAGTTCAGCGCCCCCTAGCGCCATATCCGGAAAATGAAAAATTTGTTTTGAGATATTAGTGTAAGACATAAGATGTAATAGTTTCAAAAGGATTCTTTCAAAACTGTGGCCTGTAGAATGCTATATGTGAGACGCAAGAGCAAGCAGGCGAATTTGAGGACAACTGACAAACAGACAGACACACTGACAAAGTGACACAAGATTGAGACCAGATGACATTATCAGTTTATGGAGAAGACTCAGAGGGAAAAAATAAGCTAAAGTTAATGTAATTGAGGCTTTGGGTTTTAGAGATATGGCCAATGTAATGATATGTGTGTGGGGGTTGTGTGCAGCACCCCCTAGCAGCCATATTCAAAAAATGAAAAAACAATTTCGAGATACTAGTGTAGGACTTATGATTTGACAGTTTCAAAAAGGTTCCTGCAATAATGTGGCCTTTGACGCAAGATGAATGAAATCTCGAAATATCTCTATTCACGAGATATTTTACGAGATACTGCAAGACTTATAATAAAATCTTGTAGTACTAGTTGAATGCTACCTGATGCAAAAACTTAGATCACTCTAGCTTTAAAACTGACAAAGTTAGAAAAATAAGACCCCAGATTTTCGAATATTATGACTTTTCCCCCAAAACTTGTAACCATGGTTACGGCAAATTTGAGTCAGCTACACACCAGATGCCAGGCCTTGGAATGACGAATAAAATGAGCTATCGTTGAAGTAGATACGACTAATAGTCACAAAGATATGAAGAAAAAACCGTTTTGAGAAGTTTTGACAACCTTGACCTTGACCTCCGACCTATTTTGGCCAGACACAAAAGGGCACCTAGAAATTATGTTTTTTATCATCCCTGTAAGTTTCAAGGTTATTGTGGCAAAATTGTGGTCAGGAGAGTGATGACAAACAAACAAACAAACTAGACGACCAGAGGTCGAGCGCTTGCCGGAAGTTGAAATGACAGACAGACGGACAGACAGAACATATTGTGGGTTTTCTATTATTTGAATGACCCTCAGCGTTTGCTGAGAAGTTGTGGCCTGTAAAATGACATATCAGACAAAGCAACGAGGAAGCAGACAAAGCTGACAACAAAAGACGAACAGACAGACATACTGACACATCTGTGATAACAGATTACAGACAAAAGCGCCGAAGGTGAAGAAGAGCAAAATTAGCGGTAGTTTATGTAGGTAAGGTTTATAATTTTGGAGAGATGGCCAAAACATGATATGTTGGGGAGGTGAAAGTGCAGCGCCCCCTAGTAGCTATATCCGGAAAATGAAAAATCTGTTTTGAGATATTAGTGTAACACATAAGATGTACCAGTTTTAAAAGGATTCCTGAAAAAAAAACTGTGGCCTGTAGAATGCTATATATGAGACGCAAGAACCAGCAAGTAGGCGGATTTTAGGACAACTGACAAACAGACACACTGACAAAGTGACACAAGATTGAGACCAGATGACATTACTAGGTCATGGAGAAGACTCAGGGAAAGAAAATAAGCCATAATTTCTGTAATTGTGCCTTTGGGTTTTAGAGATATGGTCAATATAATGATATGTGTGTGAGGGTCATGTGCAGCGCCACCTAGCGGCCATATCCGGAAAATAGAAAAAATGTATTGAGATATTTCTGTAAAACATAATATGCATCAGTTTTCAAATGCTTCTTTAAAAACTGTTGCCTGTAGAATGCTATATGTGAGACGCAAGAACCAACAAGCAGGCAAATTTGAGGACAACTGACAAACAGACGGACACACTGACAAAGTGACACAAGATTGAGACCAGATGACATTATCAGTTTATGGAGAAGACGCAGAGGAAAAAAATAAGCTATAGTTTATGTAAATCAGGCTTTGGGTTTTAGAGATATGGCCAATGTAATGATATGTGTGTGAGGGTCGTTTGCAGCGCCCCCTAGGAGTCATATTCAAAAAATGAAAAAACAATTTCGAGATACTAGTTTAGGACTTATGATATGTCAGTTTCAAAAAGATTCTTGCAATAATGTGGCCTTTGGCGCAAGATGAATGAAATCTCGAAATATCTCTATTCACGAGATATTTTACGAGATACTGCAAGACTTGTAATAAAATCTTGTAGTACTAGTTAAATGCTACCTGATGCAAAAAACTAGATCACTCTAGCTTTAAAACTAACAAAGTTAGAAAAATAAGACCCCTTATTTTCGAATATCCTGACTTTTCCCCCAAAATTTGTAACCATGGTTACGGCAAATTTGAGTCAGCTACACACCAGATGACAGGCCTTGGAATGACAATTAAAATGAGCTATTGTTGAAGTAGATACGACTGAAAGTCACACAGATATGGAGAAAAAACCGTTTTAAGAAGGTTTGATCACCTTGACCTTGACCTTTCACCTATATTAACCAAAAACGATAGGGCACCTAGAAATTTTCTTTTTTTATCATCCCTGTAAGTTTCAAGGTTATTGTGGCAAAATTGTGGCCAGGAGAGTGGTGACAAACAATCAAGAACCAGCAAGAAGGCGAATTTGAGGACAACTGACAAACAGATGGACACACTGACAAAGTGACTCAAGATTGAGTCCAGATGACTACTCCAGATTATGGAGACAACTCAAAGGAAGAAAAAAGCAACAGTCTATGTAACTGAGGTTTATAGTTTTGGAGATATTGCCAAAGCATGATATGTTGGGAGAGGTTTGAGTTCAGCGCCCCCTAGCGGCCATATCCGGAAAATGAAAAATTGGTTTCGAGATATTAGTGTAAGACTTAAGATGTAATAGTTTCAAAAGGATTCTTTCAAAACTGTGGCCTGTAGAATGCTATATGTGAGACGCAAGAGCAAGCAGGCGAAATTGAGGACAACTGACAAACAGACGGACACAATGAAAAAGTGACACAACATTGAGACCAGATGACATTATCAGTTTATGGAGAAGACTCAGAGGGAAAAAATAAGCTATAGTTTATGTAATTGAGGCTTTGGGTTTTAGAGATATGGCCAATGTAATGATATCTGTGTGAGGGTTGTGTCCAGCGCCCCCTAGGAGCCATATTCTAAAAATGAAAAAACAATTTCGAGATACTAGTTTAGGACTTATAATATGTCAGTTTCAAAAAGATTCCTGCAATAATGTGGCCTTTGGCGCAAGATGAATGAAATCTCGAAATATATCTATTCACGAGATATTTTATGAGATACTGCAAGACTTGTAATAAAATCTTGTAGTACTAGTTGAATACTACCTGATGCAAAAAACTAGATCACTCTAGCTTTAAAACTGACAAAGTTAGAATAATAAGATCCCTTATTTTCGAATATCCTGACTTTTCCCCCAAAATTTGTAACCATGGTTACGGCAAATTTGAGTCAGCTACAAACCAGATGACAGGCCTTGGAATGACGATTAAAATGAGCTATTGTTGAAGTAGATACGACTAATAGTCACAAAGATATGAAGAAAAAAACGTTTTGAGAAGTTTTGACGACCTTGACCTTGACCTTTGACCTATTTTAACCAAAAACAATAGGGCACCTAGAAATTATGTTTTCGAACATCCCTGTAAGTTTCAAGGTTATTTATGCAAAATTGTGGCCAGGAGAGTGGTGACAAACAAACAAACAGACAGACAAACAGACATACAGACATACGCAACTGACCAATATGCTTGCCGAAATCTTTGATTCCGGCAAGCAACAAAAAAGCATGATATGTTGGGAGAGGTTCGAATTCAGCGCCCCCTAGCGGCCATATCCGGAAAATGAAAAATTGGTTTCGAGATATTAGTTTAAGACTTAAGATGTAATAGTTTCAAAAGGATTCTTTCAAAACTGTGGCCTGTAGAATGCTATATGTGAGACGCAAGAGCAAGCAGGCGAATTTGAGGACAACTGACAAACAGACGGACACAATGACAAAGTGACACAACATTGAGACCAGATGACATTATCAGTTTATGGAAAAGACTCAAAGGGAAAAAATAAGCTATAGTTTATGTAATTGAGGCTTTGGGTTTTAGAGATATGGCCAATGTAATGATATCTGTGTGAGGGTCATTTGCAGTGCCCCCTAGCAGCCATATTCGAAAAATGAAAAAACAATTTCGAGATACTAGTGTAGGACTTATGATATGTCAGTTTCAAAAAGATTCCCGCAATAATGTGGCCTTTGGCGCAAGATGAATGAAATCTCGAAATATCTCTATTCACGAGATATTTTACGAGATACTGCAAGACTTGTAATAAAATCTTGTAGTACTCGTTAAATGTTACCTGATGCAAAAAACTAGATCACTCTAGCTTTAAACTGACAAAGTTAGAAAAATAAGACCCCTTATTTTCGAATATCATGACTTTTCCCAAAAAAATTGTAACCATGGTTACAGCAAATTTGAGTCAGCTACACACCAGATGACAGGCCTTGGAATGACGATTAAAATGAGCTATTGTTGAGGTAGATACGACTAATAATCACAAAGATATGAAGAAAAAAACATTTTGAGAAGTTTTGACGACCTTGACCTTGACCTTTCACCTATTTTAACCAAAAACAATAGGGCACCTAGAAATTATGTTTTCCAACATCCCTGTAAGTTTCAAGGTTATTGTGGCAAAATTGTGGCCAGGAGAGTGGTGACAAACAAACAAACAAACAGACAGACAGACAGACAAACAGACATATGCAACTGACCAATATGCTTGCCGAAATCTTTGATTCCGGCAAGCAACAAACAGACAGACAAACAGACATACGCAACTGACCAATATGCTTGCCGAAATCTTTGATTCCGGCAAGCAACAAACAGACAAAGAGACAAACAGACATACGCAACTAACAAACATGCTTGCCGAAATCGAAGATTTCCGGCAAGCAAAAAACACAGAAATGCCACCAAAGCAACAAAGAAAACCCAGAGGTGAGACAAAACAAAGTGAGAGTGAAATAATAGAGTCTATTGAGACATATTTGCTGCATGAACCGAGGGAAACACAAACAGGTAGCCAGGCCAAAGCACCTGTGACTGAGGTGGGTCAAGCAGATATAGCGGCACTGGAGAAAAGGCTCACAGACTTAATCAGTGGTGCTGTGAAGAATATAAAGGCTGCAAATTAAGAAGAATGTGATAAATTAAAGAGAGAACTTAGTGAACAGTTTCAAACAGTAACTGGTGACATTAAGGCCAGTCTGGAACATACACAACAACAAGTGAAAGAACTGAGTGATGGCAAAGCAAGACTGGAACAAAAAGTGGAGTCGAGAG
This sequence comes from Sipunculus nudus, assembly GCA_026874595.1. Classification (NCBI taxonomy): domain Eukaryota; kingdom Metazoa; phylum Annelida; class Sipuncula; order Golfingiida; family Sipunculidae; genus Sipunculus; species Sipunculus nudus. Next base: position 64,489,727 of record CM049310.1, on the reverse strand, counting down.
TACAATGTAAGGCTGAAAGGGATAACGGAAGAAAAGGGAGAGAACCTGCGCCAAGAGGCTATTAAAATGCTGGAAGAAAATGGGGCAGGGAGAGCAGATACATTAAATGAACAAGGCCTACAGACCTAATGCGAACCTGTGCATTGGGAAATACACCAGGTATAATGCTTCAATGCTGGACCATTTCTTTTCATGTATATGAACAATGCTAGTACTAAACATTTTGAATAAGAAACAATTACACAAACATCACTGCTGAAATTCTGGCATGGGTGCACACAACACTAAAAAGATTGTAGCTTGCACCACCAGTCTTGTATACAACGAAGCTATCAGAGATATATACATATGCCCAATTTCAGACTGATATATCAAACCCCTCCTGAGAAAAAAGCAGGGACACACACTGTGCAAAAGTCATTGTAGAAAGCCATCAAAGACACATGGACAGGTCAAAATATTAGACCAATACATCAAACTTACCATGAGTCTGATGCATGGGGCTGACCAGGCTTAGGTGAGAAAGGCTGTTGCCCCGAGTGAACTGTGACAAATTGCTTGCTCAGGCTTCTGCACTGAGTGAACTCATGACCTGCACCTTGCTAGACTGAGTAAACTTTTGACCTGTACCTGGCTGCACTGAGTGAACTCTTGACCTGTTGCATAATCTGACACAGTTGGCAGTCTGCCAAAGCTATAAATAGAATGCAGCTACTGCACTGAGTAAACTCCTGACCCATACCTGGCTGCACTGAGTGAACTCTTGACCTTTTGCCTAATCTGATACAGTTAGCAGTCTGCCAAAGCTATAAATAGATCCAGACTGACCTCTAGCCTTTTGCCAAATCTGAAATAGTAGCCACACCATTGCATAAGCTCATGCAGGGGCCCTGTCCTGAGGGGCTTGACACCCATGAAGTGATCACATGGTGCCCATGAGGTGTTTACATGTCACCCATGAGGTGATCACATGCCTTGTGCATGGCTGCACTGACTGAACTCTTGACCTATATCTGGCTGCACTGAATAAACTCTTGATCTGTTGCCAAATCTGAAACAGTTGGCAGTTTCTCAACCTATTTAAAGATACAGATTCAATCTTGGTCTGTTGGTATATCTGTTTACACATACTGAAAGACTTTGGCTAAATTTTTTTTTTCAAGCTGACATATTCATAAACTTTTTATAAAAAATCTAGAATAATAAAAGATGACCAATGACCCCCGTACAAAAAAAGGTCAATGCAGGTGGCACCACCAATACCTGAATTTCATATATGACTCATGTGACCAACACTGGCATAAAATTTGGTGATGATAGCTCCGGCCGTTTCTGAGACTGTCATTTTAGTATGTTTTTTTGGACAGATGACTAAGTTCAACTTCCTGTAACTTGGCCAAAATTCACCAAACTTGAACCATTGGACCAAAATTGAGGGAGATGGTATAAAAGATTATTTCTGTGAAATATTGAACAATTTGGCTTGAGTGTTTTGGAGGAGAAGATTTTTAAAGGTTTTCTAGCTTTTTCTCTATAAAATTTAAGAAAATGCAGAGTTTTTGAGATGGCTAATTTTTTGCATTAAATTTCATGATGCTAGCTCCAATCATTTTCAAAATAGTATGGGTAAACGTACAGAAGACAAACACCACCACATCATCGCATTAGCTCACAGGTTCCCTAATAAATATTTCAGATGCATATTGAATGCAAAATTGTAATACAGATACATCTCACTGATGGCAAAATCTTGAATTAATTTGACTATGGATACCAATTATTTATAATCCATATACCCACAGAGAGCTGTATACCTGTGATTGTGAACATTGCCTGGCATGAGGAATATCTAAATATCATAAATCTACATTTTCTAAAAGCTTTTAAAAAACATTCTTCTCAATATTAACCATAGATAATTTGAAATCTAAATGTCTAGAGGCATGCTGTAATAAATGCTGATTAATTGGTGCCAGTCTAGATGTATCTGCTTTACACAGCTATAATATATGGTAAAATGACTCAATTCAATCTTTATAATTCAGCAAAAATTAATTCTTTGGAACCATGAAAGACAATTATTATAAAAATTATTCAGGGGATTATTCTTGTAAAATATTAAACAAATTGGCCTCAGTAGCGGCAGTCAAAAACGTTTTACAGGTTTATAACTCATATTGGAAAATACAGCAAATGGCTAAGTTAAGCTTCCCATAACTCAGCCAAAAATCACTGAACCAAAACCATTTGAACAAATTTGAATTATCAACATCTAAGGATAATTAATGTGTAAGATTTAAGAATTTGCCATGGTGGTTTTTGAGGAGAAGATCTTTGTAGCCACTGTGCTAAAATGGGCTGTTACAGCATATGACTAAATTCAGCTTCCCATAACTCAGCCAAAAGTCACTGAACTGAGACCATTTGAACAAAATTCAAAAAGCACTACCCTAGGATCATTTCTGTGCCATATGAAACTATTTGGCCATATGGTTTTGGAGAAGAAGTTTTTTGTAGACGTCAGTATGATACGGGCACTGATGACCCCCATACAAAAAAGGCCGATGCAGGTGGCGCCACCAATACCTAAATACCAGATATGTCTCGTGAACAACATTGGCATAAAATTTGGTGATGATAGCTCCAGCCTTTTCTGAGATTGTAATTTTAGTATGCTTTTTTGGACAGATGACTAAGTTCAACTTCCTGTAACTTGGCCAAAAATCACTGAACTTATACCATTCGAACAAACTTGAAAAAGATTGTTCCAGGAATCATTTCTGTGAAATATTGGACAATTTGGCTGAACAGTTTCGGAGAAGAAGATTTTTAAAGCTTTTTTAGCTTTTCTCTATAAAATCTAAGAAAATGCAGTTAGCCAAAAAATAAGCAAAGTCTGATATAGTTTTTTAGATGACTAATTTTTGCATAAAATTTCGTGATGCTACCTCTTGCCGTTTTCAAGACAGTATGGGTTAACGTACAGACGCCGGATGCCGGACAACGCCACACAATCGCACAAGCTCACACGTTGCTAAAAAATAGGGATAGCGCATAGGACAGGTCAATGGAAGGACAACCTAGGTAGACAAATAATAGTGAGATTTTATAGTCAGAAAGACAGACAGGAGGTGCTTACTAAAACAAAAAGAAGGGGGCCAGAGGGCAAAACTCTAGTTGTGGAGGACTTGACCAAGGTGGATCTTGCATGGAAAAAAACGAGCCCTTCTGCAAATGAACCAGGCACATAACGAAGGTAAAAAGGTGAGATTCGTAGGGGGCAAGCTTGTGGTGGACGGAAAGCAGGTGGAAATTATATAATAAGAACTCAGGTATCGTTTGGTGCAGAACCGGCGAGGCATGAAAGGGACCATAATCTTACGCTGCTTACTAGAATCCTACGATGAACTTCTAAAAACAGCTTACACGAGGCCATTGACCAATGAAACAAAGGGATCGCCTTCATTTACACGTAAACATGAATGAAATGCGTCTATTTTTGGACTTTCATAGCGCCATCTATAAGGGAACAGTGAAACAAAAGTTGTATGCCAAATAGGATAAAAAAGACTACTGTTTTGGATAGGAAAGACTGTAAATAACAAGTGACCCATGGGTCATGACGCTGAGCTGACTGGGAAGAGATTCGCTAAAGGAAACTTTATCATCAGAATGGTAGTATATACCCATTCAACTGAAGCATCAAACAGATTAACCAACAGGCCAAGATTTAGTCTGTATTTATATATCTCAACAAGGCCTACAGGCCTTATGCAAACCAGTGCAATGAGATTACACCAGGTATAATGCTTCAATGCTAGACCATTACTTTTCAAGAACATGTGTAACATGTATATGAACAATCCAAGTAATAAACACTTAGAACAAGAAACAATTAAACAAACATCACTGCTGCAATTCTGGCATCGGTGCACACAACACAAAAACTAGAATATGGGTAGTCAACAAGCGACTACGTCTATCCACCAAAGTCAGAGTAGGAAAGGTGAAGTGAGGCATGGATTGAGTGGCAAGGGGAAATAGAGTGAGGTCAAACCACTACTGAGATATGAGTGATTTGAGCCCATGGCACAAGAACAGACAGACGCTGTGCAAAAATGGTGGCAATTTGGTCCACCAGTTTTGCATATGATAAAGAGCTATGTGAGCAAAATTTTTGCCAAATCGGTCAAATGGTTCCTGAGATATGAGCTTCGATGTCTGCAGCGTAAATTTGAATGTAGGTGGCGCCACCTGTCATAAAACAAGAAAGTTGTCAAGGATGTATAAACCTGCAAAATTTCAGGTGGATAAGTCAAACCACTGCCCAGATGAGTAGTTTTATCCCAAGGCCGATGAACAGATGGACGCTGTGCAAAAATGGTTGCAGGTGGCGCCACCAGTCTTGTAAACTATAAAGCTACCCGATATGTATAAACATACCCAATTTTAGGCTGATGTATCAAATTCCTCTGTAGAAATAAGCAGGTGCATACACTGCAAAAGTCAATGTATGTGGCACCACCTGTCTTGCAAATAAGAATACCATCAAAGACGCATAGACAGGTATAAGTCCAATACATCAAACTTCCCTACAGTTTGATGCACTGGGCTAGCAAGGCTTAGGTGAGTAAGGCATTTGCCCCCGAGTGACCTGTGACAAATTGCTGCCTCAAGCTACTGCACTGAGTGAACTCTGGACCTGCACCTGGCTAGACTAAGTGAACTTTTGACCTGTACAAGGCTGCACTGAGTGAACTCTTGACCTGTTGCATAATCTGACACAGTTGGCAGTCTGCCAAAGCTATAAATAGATTCAGGCTGAACTTTGGTGCTAAATATGATGCAGTGAGCAGTCTGCCAAAGCTATAAATAGAATGCAGCTACTGCACTGAGTGAACTCTTGACCTATACCTGGCTGCACTTCTCCCAATCCTGGCACTGTGCCAAAATTATTTATAGAGCTGACATCATCTTGGCTAATGGCCAACATCAAGGCACTGGCATCTGTCAATGGTAAACCAAGTGCTGCCATCAGTACACAAAAGTGGTCCCTATTTGAAATAACTTTGAAATTTATTTTCCTTTGGTGCTAAATATGATGCAGTGAGCAGTCTGCCAAAGCTATAAATAGAATGCAGCTACTGCACTGAGTGAACTCTTGACCTATACCTGGCTGCACTTCTCCCAATCCTGGCACTGTGCCAAAACTATTTATAGAGCTGACATCATCTTGGCTAATGGCCAACATCAAGGCACTGGCATCTGTCAATGGTAAACCAAGTGCTGCCATCAGTACACAAAAGTGGTCCCTATTTGAAATAACTTTGAAATTTATTTTCCTTATATAAAATGCTTTTCAGCTGATTTTTTATAAAAAAAAAGAAATCAGGAATATATGTAAAATTATTAGGGATGCATACTGAATGCAAAATTAAAATACAGATATATATCACTGATGGCAAATTCTTGAATTAAGTTGAGTAGTGATACCAATAATTATAATCCATGTACAGTTGTCTTAATAAAGCCACAGAGAGCTGAATATCCATGATTGTAACATTGCCTGGTATGATGAATAACTTAAATCATAAATCTAAATTTTTTAAAAGCTTTTAAAAAAACTTTTTTGTCAATATTAACCGAATATAACCTGAAATCTAAATGTCTAGTGGCATGATGTAATAGATGCTGATAAACTGGTGCCAGGCTAGATGTAACAGCATCACACAGCTAACATATATGGTAAAATGACTCAATTCAATCTCCATAGTTCAGCCAAAAATCATTCATGTGGAACCATTAATGACAATTATTATAAGAATTGTAGGGATTATTCTTGTAAAATATTTAACAAACTGGCTTCTGTGGCATCAGTTGAAAAACGTTTCGCAAGTTTATTACTCATATAGGAAGATAAAGCAAACTGGCTAAGTTCAGCTTCCCGTAACTCAGCCAAAAAGCACTGAACCCAAATCATTTGAACAAACTTGAATTATCAACATCTGAGGATAATTAATGTGTGAGATTTAAGAATTTAGCCCAGTGGTTTTTGAAAAGAACATCTTTGTAGCCACTGAGCTAAAATGGGCTGTTATGGCATATGACTAAATTCAGCTTCCAATAACTTAGCCAAAAGTCACGGAAAAGAGACCATTTGAACAAACTTCAGAAAGCACTACCCTAGGATCATTTCTGTGCGATATTAAACATTTTGGCCATATGTTTTCAGAGAAGAAGTTTTTTGTAGCCCTCAGTGTGATACAGCCACTAATAACCTGTACAAAAAAAGCCTATGCAGGTGGCACCACCAATACCTCAATTTCAGAACTTGAGAAAGATTGTCCCAGGGACCATTTCTGTGAAATATTGGACAATTTGGCTGGACAGTTTCGGAGAAGAAGATTTTTAAAGCTTTTTTAGCTTTTTCTCTATAAAATCTAAGAAAATGCAGTTAGAAAAAAAATAAACTAGATGTGTCTGAAAGACACGAATGCCCCCGCCTGGGGCAAATTAGAAACATTTGTAAAATTTTGAAAAATTTTTTAAGTTCAGGAGGTTCCATATGGTCAAAAGTAGGTCAACAAGGGCAAAATGCAAACTCGATCTGTAACGGGTCATTATCAAGCAACACACCAAAAATCATGCCAGTATATGCAGGCATTGTGAAAAAAAGTCCATACATGTGCATTTTCCATAAAAATTTCTGTCTTTCATGAAATTTTTTATGTTTAGGAGCCGTAAAACAATCAAAAGTAGGTCAACCAGGACGAAACGCGAACTCGATCTGTAACTGTCATTATCTGCCCACACATAAAAAATCAGGGTGGTATCTGCAGGCATTGAGGGAAAAAAAGTCAGTATATATGCATTTGTTATGAAAATTTCTATTTTTCATGAAACTTTCTATGTTCAGGAGCAGTCAAATGGTCAAAAGTAGGTCAACTGGGACAAAACAAGAACTCGATCTGTAACTGGTCATTATCTGCCCACACACCAAAAATCAGGCCCGTATCTGCAGGCACTGCGAAAAAAAGTCCATACATGTGCACTTTTTTATGAAATTTTCTATGTTAGAGCACCGTCAAATGGTCAAAAGAAGGTCAACTGGGACAAAACGTGAACTCGATCTGTAACTGGTCATTATCTGCCCACACACCAAAAATCAGGCCAATATCTGCAGGTATTGCGAAGAAAAGTCTGTACAAGTGTATTTGTCATGAAAATTTATATTTAACATGAAATTTTCTATGTTCAGGAGCCGTAAAACAATCAAAAGTAGGTCAACTGGGACGAAACGCGAACTCGATATGTAACTGGTCAATATCTGTCCACACACCAAAAATCAGGCCAATATCTGCAGGCATTGCAAAAAAAAGTCTGTACATGTGTATTTGTCATGAAATTTCATATTTTTCATGAAATTTTCTATGTTCAGGAGCCGTAAAACAGTCAAAAGTAGGTCAACCGGATCGAAACGCGAACTCGATCTGTAACTGGTCTATATCTGCCCACACACCAAAAATCAGGCCAATATCTGCAGGCATTGCAAAAAAAAGTCCGTACATGTGTATCTGTCATGAATATTTCTATTTTTCATGAAATTTTCTAAGTTAAGGAGGCGTAAAACGTTCAAAAGTAGGTCAACCAGGACGAAACGCGAACTCGATCTGTAACTGGTCATTATCTGCCCAAACACAAAAAATCAGGCCAATATCTGCAGGCATTGTGAAAAAAAGTCTGTACAACTGTTTGGAAGGACGTAATGATGGACATGGGTAAAACTATATGCCCCGGCCACTTTGTGGCGGGGGCATAACAAAATCCAATAAAGTTTTTTGGATGACTGATTATTTGCAAAAAATTTGGTGATGCTAGCTCCTGCCATTTTTGAGATAGCTATGGTTAACTTACAGACGATGCACGACGTACGACGCACGACAGACGCCGCCACACCACGCATAAGCTCACAGGTTCGCTAAAAACAAACATTCGGAAATGCGGACATGGGTCTAGCGGCAAGGTTGTACGACAGCTTATGATTAACTTAATGCCATTTTATCGGAGGAACACGGTGTTTCTTTTCAATCTTGGTAATTGATGACCAGGACATATAAAAGATATTGGATTATTGCTAGGCATAATTGGCAAGGAACTGTCAACCTGCTTTAAGGATAAGTGCATGCACTTTTTTTCATCAAACTCCCTGGAGGGAAAGGTCAATTGACATCGCCAAGGAACACAGTGTTTCTTTTCAATCTATATAATTGAAGACTGGGACATACAAAAGATTTGGGCACAATTGCTCTTGGGCTTGAACTGCTCATTTGTATGGCCAGGCCTGCATGCACCTAAACCTGCTTGAGCACAAGTATTTAATCTATGATACCTCCCAAATGCTGATGTGAGTAAACTGCTCAGTTATTTGGCCTGACATCCTATCCCAAACCCGACGAACTATGCTTGCTTGAGTACAAACGAGATGTAGTTGATAACACAAGTGCTCTTAGATAAACTGCTCAGTCGCTTGCTAGGGGTAAAGGCCCGGGAGCTGAGCATTGCGGGCTAGCTGTAGTTTTCACAACTTTGTCCGGGCGACAACTTCGGCCCAGAATTATCCCTTTAACCTCTTAATGTCCACATTTCCCCTTCTGGCAAGCATTCGCCCTATGGGTGTATAGTTTGTTGCTTGCCAGAATCAAAGATTTCAGCAAGCATATTGGTCAGTTGCATATGTCTGTTTGTCTGTCTGTCTGTTTGTTGCTTGCCGGAATCAAAAATTTTGGCAAGCATATTGGTCAGTTGCGCAAGTCTGTTTGTTTGTAAGTCATCGCTCTCCTCGGCACAATTTTGCCTCAATCACCTTGAACCTTACAGTAATGATGGAAAATTAAATTTCTAGGTGCCCTATTGTTTTTGGTTAAAACTGGTGAGAGTCAAGGTTATCGAAAAAACACAAAAACTTATTTTCCTTATAACTTAGTCAAAAATGGTCGTATCCACCTCATCCTGACCTCATTTTGTCCTTGGCTGCACTGATTGAACTCTTGACCTATATCTGGCTGCACTCAATGAACTCTTGATCTGTTGCCTAATCTGAAACAGTTGGCAGTTTCTCAACATATTTAAAGATACTGACACAATTTTGGCCTGTTGGTAAATCTGTTTACACATACTGAAAGATTTTGGCTGAAATGCTTTTTTTCAAGCTGGCATATTCATAAACTTTTCATCAAAATATCTAGAATAATAAAAGATGCAGTCCTTTCATTGTTAAAGGTCCAATAGTTCTACCACAATCATTCAATTAAATTTTAACAAAGGCCACCTATGAATAATTTTTGTGCAATGTTACAGAAGATATAACTGAAACAATAATTTTGTAGAAGAACACTATTGCAGTCCTCAGTTTGAAATAGACATAATGATAGCCATAAGACCAACTTAAGCTTTTCACGACTCAATCAAAAAACAACAAACTCAATCTATTCTGATATGGTTGAAAGAACCATGTTCTAGGATAATTCTTTTGAAAAATTAAATGATTCAACTCGACAGTTTCAACATAAACATTTTAAGCTGAAAGAGGCTAAAATTAACCAACATTTGCACAATACTTCGTAATGCTAGATTCTGTCATTTCTGAGATTACTATGTCAGTATGCTTACTTGGCCAAATGACTAAGTTTAAATTTGTGTAACTCCACTAAAATTCATCAAATGCAAACCATTTGAACAAACTTGAGAGGGCTTGCCTCAGATATCATTTCTGTAAAATATTGAACAATTTGGCTGGACCGTTTACAAGTACTCATGTGACCAACATTGGCATAAAATTTGGTGATGACAGCTCCGGCCTCTCTGCGATTGTCATTTTATTATGCTTTTTTGGACAGATGACTAAGTTCAACTTCCTGTAACTCAGCCAAAAACCACTGTATGTAAACCATTCGGTCAAACTTGAGAGAGATTGTTCAAGGAATTATTTCTGTGAAATATTGGACAATTTGGCTGAACATATTCGGAGAAGAAGATTTTTAAAGCTTTTTAAGCTTTTACCTTATAAAATCTTAGAAAATACAGTTAGCCAAAAAATAAGCAAAATCTGATAGCGTTTTTCAGATGACTAATTTTTTGCATAAAATTCTGTGAGCTAACTCGTTTTAAAGATAGTATGGGTTAACAGTATGGGTTAACATACAGACAACGGACACCAGACGACAGACGACGGACGACGCCACACCATCCCATAAGCTCAAAGGTTCGCTAAAAAGTGGATTATCTTTGGGGGAAGAGAGTAAGCTCACAGGTTCCCAAAAAAATATTGTGTTCACAAGAAATGACACAGATAGATGACACAAATAACTGTAAGCTCCCTCCTGGGAGGGAAGATGGAATAAGCCAGGTGGGCCAAGAGAAGAGGTGTTAAGGCTGCCTAGACAAAGGTGTGTTTAACATATTTAAATATCTAAAGAAATTGTGAGTGTTATTCCTCAAAAGTACCAATCAGATTTTCAAAGTTTATTTAATATATTAAAATTTAACATGATTACAAAGACAACAATAACACATCATCTGTGCACTGTTGATGATCAGATCATACCTGGCTGTCTGGAGGAGGAGAACAGTGTTCTCTCCTTCATATGTTGCTGAAGGTGTGGCATGGGCATAAATTTTGGGAATCCCACTTGCGTGCGAGTATCCATGACCACCACAGGCCATGCGCATCAGTTCCATACCAGTATTAGCACTGCTGCTAGTGAAGGCCTTCAGTCCTGCTGACAGGCTGTGCAGCTGTAAAGGTAACACATGGCAATGTAGTTATAATGGCCAGCATGGCACCTGTTTTATTTTTCCATAATATGAAACCAGAAACAAATCTGGACATGATCTGTACATGTATTCTTACCTTTAAAATTGTATGGATATGATTTTATTTTTAAATCATGCAATTGTAATTGATATAAGAATAATTGAGCACTTATTCAAATTTCTTCTCTTTCTTAATCCCTAGGCAAGTAAGTCCACCTGTTGAGGGGTTGAAAAATGGAGTATACTGTTGTATCTGAATGAAACCTTAAGTACAAGTAAGTTTGTCAGTAAGTGATCTGAATATAAAGGTTTCTACAATGGTTTAATAATTCAATACAACCCCGGTGCCATGGATGAATACTTAATAAAGATTCATAAAGATGGGTAAAGGCAGTACTTATTCACACATCACATGAATGCACAGTGTTCTGAATTGCTGTGCTATCTGAACACTCAAGATAAAAGAGTGTCCCACTCAGCTATAGCTAGCATAACACTTCTAACAAAAGGGATCAAGCCTCTTCTCTGTTTGAATAACAAACATTAATATACATTCAGTTGGTTAAAAATTCCATCTTTATGAAGTGTTTATTAAATAAATGAGAGGACTCTTCATTCCTTTCTTGCTTCATTAACAATGAATACAGTAAAATGACATACGTACTCTCACTCTTGGGTATAACAAAAGATCACACTTAAATTATGGTAATATCCAAGTGTACCTCAGGCATGAGCTCCAGGTTTCCAGATTCAATTTCAGCAGAGATGGTGAGATATGTGAGAAACATCTGTCGACCCACAAAAATTATTGCATAGCTGGTTGCAATCCAAGGAATTACCTTGAACTGCTGGGTCTGGTAGTCAAGTACTGGAGGCTCATATCTTAAAAAAAGAAAATTACACATGATTAGAAATTTCTGGCACCAGAGATGCTGTAATATCCCAAGTCCTTGACTATATCCTATTTATAAAATTCCAATTTGTCTCATATGCACTGACATTCTTGTTAAAAGGACAAAACTATCCAAGATGCTGCTCTTGCCTCTGGTCCATGTTTTAGTGCCAGCACATTTCACAGAAATCTGTCCACTAGGTTTTGAGTCATACCGAGATGCTCCGTTTCAGCTGGGAGTGATCATCAGATAAAATGTGCAAAACAGTGAAACAGAATTCAGTTGGCAACTCAAGTGATAGATATAAGATCAAGCTTTGTATGTGCTCCAGTCATATAAATTGTCATGACAATCCATTACCTAATGCTTTGTTTGATTTTAACCAAATATGAAAAAAAGGATCCATGAGTCATGGTGCTCAGCTGGAATTTGTAAATTTTAGGACATTAATATTGTGTTCTTTTTTTAACATATTATCTGAAATGGAAAGGAAGCAATGCTATTTAGTGATAATCAATTAAGGAATATATGATTGGCAAACTAATACTCTGACATGACCGCTGTGAAAATTGAAAAGCTAAGAGGAAATGGCTCTGCTGTGTGCTGATAATCAACTACTACATAAATGTTTACTTAACTTATACTGTGAACTTCTATGGACTAAATCAAAGATGCAGGGGCCTCTCATGATCAAATATTTGTAAAAATATCAGTATATCTTCTATGAGACAGTAATATGAGCATTAAATACCCACTCCAATGGGAATGTATGAAAACCTGTGAATTTTAAAATAAAGAAGAAAGTGGAGATTGTGAAGTATAATAATACATTTTAAATTTATAAACTGAGTACAGCTGTAATTTAGTGAGAATTGGTCAGTTTCCTGTATTAGCATCGTTTACTGTAGACTTCAACTAGATGTGTTGGAAAGACAGTAATGCCCCCGCCTGGAGCAAATTAGAAATATTTGTTAAATTTTGTAAAATTTTTTAAGTTCAGGAGGTGTCGTATGGTCAAAAGTAAGTCAACAAGGGCAAAATGCAAACTCACTCTGTAACGGGTCATTATCAAGCAACACACCAAAAATCAGGCCAGTATCTGCAGGCATTGTGAAAAAAAGTCCATATATACATGTGCATTTTTCATAAAATCACGAAATTTTCTATGTCCAGGATCTGTCATATGGTCAAAAATAGGTCAACTGGAACGAAACGCGAACTTGATCTGTAAGTGGTCATTATGCGCCCACAGACCAACATTAGGCAAGTATCTGAAAGCATTGCATTGCGAAACTAGAATATTAGCAAAAGCTGATAATCAGTTATAAATTTAAATTTGAGAGGAACTATGTACCATGTTTCATAACAATCCATCAAATGCTTCCTGAGAATTAAGCTCCTAAATTTTTTCTATACTAAGCTCTGTGACCTTGAAAAGTAGGTCAAGATCACCCATCTTTGAACTTGACCAAGATTTTGCAAATATCTGGCAACAGCACTGAAGAAATGAAGTTCCTGTGTTGAACACCTTTGGAGATATCCTGCACAAAAGGCCAAAATTGAAAAATCCGATAAAAATTCATTAAAAATTCAGAAATTGTAGGTGGTGCCACCAAAATTGTGCAGCATGTACAGACCATCATTCCAAATGATCACAGTATGTTTTGTGACAATCCACACAATGGTTCCTGAGATATAAGCTTCTGAGTGTTTTTGTATAATCAGCTCTAAAACAAAGAAAAATAGGTCAAGGTCACCCATCTTCGCACTTGACCAAGATTTGTTGATATACATCTTCACTGATGAAAATAAAATTCCAACGGTGAATCCTTCTAGAGATATCCCGCTAACAAGGCCAAAATTGAAAACCAGTAAAAAATTGATTAAAAAAATCAGAAATTGCAGGTGGCGCCACCAAAATTGTGCAGCACGTACAGACCATCAGTCCCAATGATCATAGAAAGTTTTGTGAAAATCCACACAATGGTTCCTGAGATAATGGCTTCTGAGTGTTTTTCTATAATCAGCTCTAGAATGTAGAACAAGGGACCTATGGGTCACTGTGCTCAGCTGACGTTAACCTTGAAGGTAAAAATCTAAAATAATATCAAATGGAGATAAAGTGTAAGAGGAAGAGGTAATAAAGGCCATGGTTGGTTTATATGATTGGTTTGTATTGATGAGCAAGAAATTGTTGCAAATAATATTTTGTGACCTGACCATGTGTTTCCTAATGTTGAAACTGAAGCATGTGAGCAGTTTGTGAACAAATGATCTGTACAATTACCATGATCATTAGTTGGCTTTTCGATTAACTGTTGACATTTCAGTAATTTACACATTTGTTCAATCGAATCTTTTTTTTGTAAAATATATATTATTAAATATATGTTTTTTTTTATGAAATGTATACAGTTGAAATATAACTAATTAACAACATAAAACATGGCAAACAAAGCCTGATCTCAAATTCTGCTGATGCAGGAAAATAATGAACAAATGTTTGTAATAAATCCTCATTTTTTTATCACATCAATTTTTTTTAATTTAAGTTAATATTTCTATACATTTTCAATAAAACATATATATCTGAATATAAAAGTTGATTCATAATTCTCAATTGCATCATCATAAATCTCAATCTTGTCAGATAACACCACATCATGCATACAAATGTTTATTTATTTTTTACCACAAAAATATATCTTTTAAATCTGCAAAACAATAAATATCTAAAAAAAATACTTGATTTAGATTTCACAATTTTTAATTGTGTCTTTATTTATCCATAATGTGCTTCATATTTTATCATAATTTAAGCATACTGATGGGCTTCAGTATGATTGGTAAAATCATTTAAAAGAAAAATGATTTCTTTTAAAATGCTACATTACACAACATTGCATCTTCTGGATTACACCTTGAATTACTTTTTCAAGGAAAGTTTTTGCAAATCAGAGTGGAAACAGCATTACAATTAAGGAGATACAGTGAAAACAATAACAATACTGCATAACACTTGGTGGGTTGGGTTTGCGGGGGGGGGGGGGGGGGGGGGGTCGGGGGTTATTGGGGTGGTGATATGAGAATAACTGTACACCTGTCACAGCAGGGGATCTCCCCCAGTTACTGTAACAAATCAGAAACCCTGGCATAGCTGACTTCCAGTGACCTGGAGTGGGACCCTGCATCTGTAATCTGTCAACAAAGCAAATGACTATAATAGAGCCTCAAGAAAAAAATCAATAACTAGCTTAATTTTCAAGCTTTTACTTCCAAATTTCAGATTTAAACAAATTAAATATTTATGTTTACATGCTGTGAAAATTAAATCAATGGTACTTACAGGAAAAAAACGTGCCATGGTCAAAGTTGGGCAAAATTTAAGGTACTGATTTTATTTTTATGCTAATTACTTAAAAAATTTACAAAATTCAGATCTAATTTTGGGTAAACAATTGAATCTTAATTAAACATAGTTATATACTTGGGAAAACAGACTCTAGTTTCAAAATTTTTCATGTTAAGTGAGTAAATATTTTTCCTGATTTTTTACAAAGTCCATTATGTTTGGGCCCATAACTTAAAGAATTTATACCTAACAGATTTAATTTCTGGCATGTACATAGGAACTATATAGAAGAATATTTATGGTAAATATGAGGAAAAACAGATGAGTGGTTTTGATATTAGGCAGTCCTGAAGTGTGAAAATAGGATTTTAATAAAAAATTGAGGTTTTTCCTTAATTTCTAAAAGGAACGAAGTCGCAAAGACCCAGTTTTCGGCTTGGTAGGAGATCTTGGGGACATCTAACATTATGCTGAATTTTGGATTCCTAGGTCTTACGGTTTCAAAACGTGCCACATCTACGGACGGACGGACGGACGGACGGACGGACGGACGGACGGACAGACGGACGGACGACGGACAATGGACCACGACTATAGCTCAGATGACTTATAGTCAGCTGAGCTAAAAATGGGTCAAGGTCACCCATCTTCGAACTTGACCGAGATTTTATCGATATACATCTTCACTGATGAAATAAAATTCCAATAGTGAATCCTTCTAGAAATATCCCGCTCACAAGGTAAAAGTTAAGGCACGCAGGAGGGACGGACACTGGACAGACAGACTGACGGCACGACAGACGGACGGACGACGGACAATGGACCACGACTATAGCTCAGATAACTTATAGTCAGCTGAGCTAAAATCAATGAAACCAGTCTATTCTTATGCGACTAAGATAACCCTACCCAAGGATAATTCTTGTGAAAAATTCAACCATTTGATCAGCTTGAGAGTTTCATCATAAAACTTTTTAAGCTGAAATAGGCTAAAATTACAAGGATTTTGGCCATAAAAACAGGTCAATGTAGGTGGTGCCACGAAACCTTAATTTCAAACGAGTCATCTGACCAACATTTGCTCAAAACTTGATGATTCTAGCTCCTCTTGTTTCTGAGATTATTATGTTAGTACACTTACTTGACCAAATGACTCAGTTCAAATTCCTGTAACTTGGCCAAAATTCTTCGAACCCAAACCGTTTGAACAAAAATGAGAGAGCTCATCTCTGGGATTTTTTTTCTGTGAAATATTGTACAATTTGGTTGAATGATTTCAGAGAAAAAGATTTTCAAAGTTTTTTTTAAAACTGTAAAACAATTGTGGTTGCACCACAAAAAGCACCACAACATTTGTCATGTTACTGACTTTTGCATAAAATTTGGGGATGCTAGCTTCCAATATTCCTGAGAATCTTTGGGTTAATATTTTGATGACCCCTGTACAAAAATGTTCCGTGCAGGTGGCACCACCAATACCTAAGTTTCAAATATGACTCATGTGACCAATATTTCCATAGAATTTGGTGATGATAGCTACAGCTATTTCTAAGGTTGTAATTTTAGTATGTTTTTTTAGCCAAATGACCAAGTTCAGCTTTCTATAACTTGGCCAAAAATCGCCAAACTGAAACCATTCGAACATACTTGAGAGTGATTGTTTCTGGAATTATTTCTGTGAAATATTGGACAATTTGGCTGGACCATTTCTGAGAAGATTTTAAAGTATATTTTCAGCTTTTTACCTATAAAATCTAAGAAAATGCAGATAGCAAATAAATAGGCAACATTTGATAGACTTTTTTGATGACAGATATTTTACATTAAATTTGGTGATGCTACCTCCAGCAAATTTTCAGACAGCTTGCATTAACGTAAGGATGGCGGGGGACGGACAACTCCATGCCATCGCATAAGCTCACAGGTTCCCTAAAAATTACAAAGTGCAGATGACAAAACTTCTTATTTTGTGAAATGTCTGGAGTATATTTATACCTCTTAATGTTTATGTTGTGATTTGTGTTAAGAATTCTTGTTCTGAATCTGATAACCTTATCAAAAGTTTATATAACTTACCAAAAATAACCTTGAAGTTACCTTGCCAAAAACATCAAAGGATAAGTAGAGTACATGTTCAAAGGTAATCCAGGATGAAATTGAGATTGCATCTCTTTGCATATTTGCTGTGAAATTTGAGAAAGCACAAAAAACTGCAGATATGTCAAATCAAAACATAAGCAGTTTACTTGTTTTAAGGCGACTGCATGTGATCTTAAGTCAGCCAAGGGAGGGTGGGTTCACAACTAATATAATTCTCAAACATCTTCACACCTCCCCAATTAAAACCTATATATCAATGGTAGGGCTATCTTGATTGCTGGCAAGGTAAATTTCCACTGCCGGAAGAAAGCCTGTAGACAAAACAGCCAAAGTGCAAGCAATTTAGCCCCTTCCTAAAACTAGGGACCCATGGGTCTCGATGCTCAGCTGAATTTGTCTAAAAGGAAATCTTTTTTATGCTTTTCAAATGTCGAGTTTGAAATCAATAAAAGATCCAAACTGGAGATATCATAAGGAAACACATTTGACAGACATACAAAGAGAGGAACAGATGGACAGACAGACAGGGTGCATCCGCTTATTCAAGCGGGGCCCTAATAGGCACATAAGGTCTCAGGACACCAGATGAAACCACAGTTGCAAACTGATAGTATCAATATAATTTGACAGTCTCAAAATAATGGAAACAAGGGACCCATGGGTGACAGCACTCAGCTTTATATTTTAAACAAGTGACCCATGGGTCATGACGCTCAGCTGACTTGAAAGAGATTCGCCAAAGGAAATTTTATCATCTGAATGGTAGTATATACCCATTCAACTGCAGCATCAAACATATTAACCAACAGGCCAAGATTGTGACTGTATTTATATATCTCAAAAATAGAGAAAAAAATGCATAAACTTTAAAAAAAATACAGGGGGTTCCACCGGTCTGCAGAAACTAATAACAAGGGACCTATGGGTCACTGTGCTCAGCTGACGTTAACCTTAAAGGTAAAAATCTAAAATAATATCAAATGGAGATAAAGTGTAAGAGGAAGAGATAATAAAGGCCATGGTTGGTTTATATGATTGGTTTGTATTGATGAGCAAGAAATTGTTGAAAAAAATATTTTGTGACCTGACCATGTGTTTCCTAATGTTGAAACTAAAGCATGTGAGCAGTTTGTGAACAAATGATCTGTACTATTACCATGATCATCAGTTGGTTTTTTTATTAACTGTTGACATTTCAGTAGTTTACACATTTGTTCAATTGAATCTATTTTTTGTATAATATATATTATTAAATATATATGTATTTTTTTAATGAAATGAATGAATTAACAACATAAAACAGGGCAAACAAAGCCTGATCTCAAATTCTGCTGAGGCAGGAAAATAATGAACAAATGTTTGTATTAAATCCTCATTTTTTTGTTACATCAATTATTTTCTAGTTTAAGTTTATATTTCTATACATTTCCAATTCAACATATATATCTGAATATAAAAGTTGATTCATAATTCTCAATTGCATCATCATAAATCTCAATCTTGTCAGATAACACCACATCATGCATACAAGTGTTTATTTATTTTTTACCACAAAAATATATCTTTTACATCTGCAAAACAATAAATGTCTAAAAATAATACTTGATTTAGATTTCACAATTTTTAATTGTGTCTTTATTTATAATGTGCTTCATATTTTATAATAATTTAAGCATACTGATGGGTTCAATTATATTTGTTAAAATCATTTAAAAGAAAATTGATTTCTTTAAAAATGCTACATTACACAACATTGCATCTTCTGGATTACACCTTGAATTATTTTTTCAAGGAAAGTTTTTGCATATCGGCGTGGAAACAGCATTACAATTAAGGAGATACAGTGAAAACAATAACAATTACTGCATAACACTTGGTGGGGTTTGGGGGGGGGGTGATATGAGAATAACTGTACACCTGTCACAGCAGGGGATCTCCCCCCCTGAGACTGTAACAAATCAGAAACCCTGGCACAGCTGACTTCCAGTGACCTGGAGTTGGACCCTGCATCTGTAATCAAAGCAAGTGACTACAGAAACCATTTGAAAAGCTAAGAGAAAATGGCCCAGCTTAAATGAACCTCTGTAAATTATAGAATTATGGACATGAGCTAAAGCATATGGACTGTGTAATAAATGAAACCTTTGGCCTGAAACCATTTAGTGATGCACCAAGGGAAAAAATGGGCCTACGGTAAGTGTCATATAAAAGTTTCTATTCATAAACAAATAATGTGTGAAGGTAATTAAGTTTTCAAAAGTTAAATATATGGCCATATGAGTTAAAAATTAATCCCACAAAGTTTGACCAATATTCCAAATTTTAAAAACTAGGTTTAACAGTGTTATTCACACCTAGGCCCCGCCAACTTTAAGAGATATGAATGAAATGCTACCAAGTATTTATATCTTCTTAAATCTTGTCAGTTAGCACTTACCATATTTGAATATTAGGATTAAATTCCTGAAAATTTTTTTCTTTAAAAAAATCAAAATTGTCCAAGTCTCGACAAAAAGAATTTTTTTAACATAAAAATTTTAAGCTTTGTCTTGTATATTAGTCCTGTGTATCAAAGCGGTGGGTCAGGGAGGGGTCTCTGTTGTTACTGTTCATCACTGAAAAAATGTGAAATTATAAGATTCATCTTGTTTAGAGTACACGTCTGTCAACAGAATGGGGTGGGGTGGGGGGGTGCAAGCTCAACAAGAGAGAGGGCTTGCCCTGAGTGATGGGATTACATAATAGCCTGGGAGCATTGAGAGTTGCACTAAATGACCTACAGTGACCTCAGTGGACTGCTTGACAATGTAAGGGAATACAACAAGAGCCTCCAAACAAATTCAATAACTAGCCTAATTTTGCAGATTTTATTTTCAAATTTCAGATTTTTACAGATTAAATCCTTATGTGTACATGCTGTGAAAATAACATACACAGTACTTACAGGAAAAAATCGTGCCGTGGCCAAAGTTGGGCAAAATTTAAGGTACTGATTTTATACTTATGCTAATAACTTAAAAAAAATGCATTTTTCAGATCTAATTTTCGGTACACAATTGAATCTTGATTAAATGATGTTATATTCCTGAAAAAAGTCTCAGCCATTCTTATTTTAAGTGAGTAAATATATATCCTGATTTTTTACAAGGTGCATTATGTTTGGGCCTGTAACTTCAACAAATTATGCAATACTGACCGAAATTTTGGTATGTACATAGGAAATGTATGGAAGAATATGAATATTTACAATTACATCTAACATTATGCCAATTTTTGGATTACCAGGTAAACAAAAGTAGGGTCATGATGCTAGAAAATACAAATACTAAGGCTTCTAAAAAACTTCAATAGCTAGACTAATTTTTAAGCTTATACTTTCAAATTCAAAATTCATCAGATTAAATCCACATGTAAACTGGTTGTGAAAATTAAATCAAATGTACTCATAAGAAAAAAACGTAACATGGTCAAATTTAGGCAAAATTTAAGGTACCAATTTTTTATTTTTGCTAATATTTTAAAAAATTTAACAGATTTTGATCTAATTTTGGGTATACAATTTAATTTTGATTAATTAAAGATATATTACTGGAAATAAGTCCATAGCTTTAAAATGTTTTGTTTTAAGTGATCAAATATCTTTCCTGATTTTTTACAAAATGCATTATGTTTGAGCCCATAACTTTTTTTAAATCATATAATACAGACCTAATTTCTGACATGTACATAGGAACTATATAAAGGAATATTTATGGTAAATATTAGGAAAAACAGGTGAGTGGTTTCGTAGTTAGGCTGTCCTGAAATGTGAAAATAGGTTTTTAATAAAAAATTGAGTTTTTTCCTTAATTTCTCAAAGGAACAAAGTCGCAAAGACCCCGTTTCAGCTTGGTAAGAGATCTTGGGGACATCTAACATTATGCCAACAACCTTGGGAGCATAGAGAGTTGCACTGAATGACCAACAGTGACCACAGTGGACTGCTTGACAATGTAAGGGAATACAACAAGAGCCTCCAAAAAATTCAATAACTTGCCTAATTTTGCAGCTTTTATTTTCAAATTTCAGATTTTAACTGATTAAATCCTTATTTGTACATGCTGTGAAAATTAGATTCACAGTACTTACAGGAAAAAAACGTGCCATGGTCAAAGTTGGGCAAAATTTAAGGTACCAATTTTTTATTTTTGTTAATATTTTAAAAATTTTTAAAGATTTTGATCTTATTTTGGGTATACAATTTAATTTTGATAGATAAAGTTATATTACTGGAAAAAAGTCGATAGCTTTAACAAGTTTTGTGTTAAGTGATCAAATATCTTTCCTGATTTTTTCCAAAATGCATTATGTTTGGGTCCATAACTTTTTTAAATTATATAATACAGACCTAATTTCTGGCATGTACATAGGAACTATATAGAGGAATATTTATGGTAAATATGAGAAAAAACAGATGAGTGGTTTCAATATTAAGCAGTCCTGAAGTGTGAAAATAGGTTTTTAATAAAAAATTGAGGTTTTTCCTTAATTTCTCAAAGGAACGAAGTCGCAAAGACCCAGTTTTCATCTTGGTTGGAGATCTTGGGGACATCTAACATTATGCCGAATTTTGGATTCCTAGGTCTTACGGTTTCAAAACGTGCCACATCTACGGACGGACGGACAGACGGACGGACGGACGGCACGACGGACGGACGGACGACCGACAATGGACCACGACTATAGCTCAGATGACTTATAGTCAGCTGAGCTAAAAACACTTAATGGTCAATATCCATGCAAAGAATCATGGTGATCTCTGGATTAGTTGTTCAGATATTTCAGCTATTGTATCAAATTTTCCATTATTCTGAGGGATACTTCGGAGTCCTATAGCTTGAAGGATATGGGTAACAGAGACCTAATTTCAGGTTTCCACAGATACTTTTCATGGGCCTCCTTGCATGACAAGAATAAAGATTCTAGGTCCTGTTGTTAAAATTTGTGCCAAGTTAACAGATAACAGCATCCTTAAAGGTCTAAAAAATATAGAAAAATATTCGTAAAAAAAACCCCGAACAAACACAGGTGGTGCCACCAGTCTGCAGAAACTGATGTAACACTCCATAATCAATATCCATGCAAAGAATCATGGTGATCTCTGCATTAGTTGTTCAGTGTTCAGATACTTCAGCTTTTGTATCATATTTTCCATTATTCTGAGGGATACTTCGGAGTCCTATAGCTTGAAAGATATGGGTAACAGAGACATAATTTCAGGTTTCCATGGAGACTTTTCATGGGTCTCCCAGTGTGTCAAGAATGAAGATTCTAGGTCCTGTTGTTACAATTTGTGCCACGTTAACAGATGACAGCATCCTTAAAGGTCTCAAAATTAGAGAACAAAATTCGTAAAAAAAAACCCGAACAAATACAGGGGGTGCCACCAGTCTGCAGAAACTGATGAAACACTCCATAATCAATATCCATGCAAAGAATCATGGTGATCTCTGCATTAGTTTTTCAGATACTTCAGCTTTTGTATCAAATTGTCCATTCTGAGGGATACTTCGGAGTCCTATAGCTTGAAGGATATGGGTAACAGAGACCTAATTTCAGGTTTCCATGGAGACTTTTCATGGGTCTCCCAGTGTGTCAAGAATAAAGATTCTAGGTCCTGTTGTTACAATTTGTGCCACGTTAACAGATGACAGCATCCTTAAAGGTCTCAAAAATATAGAAAAATTTTTGTAAAAAAACCCCCAAAAAATACAGGTGGTGCCACCAGTCTGCAGGAACTGATAAAACACTCCATAATCAATATCCATGCAAAGAATCATGGTGATCTCTGCATTAGTTGTTCAGATACTTCAGCTTTTGTATCAAATTTTCCATTATTCTGAGGGATACTTTGGAGTCCTATAGCTTGAAGGATATGGGTAACAGAGACCTAATTTCAGGTTTCCATGGAGACTTTTCATGGGTCTCCCAGTGTGTCAAGAATGAAGATTCTAGGTCCAGTTGTTATGATTTGTGCCCAATTAACAAATGTTCATATTTTTAAAGGTCTCAAAAATAGAGAAAAAAATTCGTTAAAAAACCCGAACAAATACAGGTGGTGCCAAAAGTCTGCAGAAACTGATGAACCACTCCATGATCAATATCCATACAAACAATTATGGTGATCTCTGCATTGGTTGTTCAGATACTTAAGCTTTTGTATCAAATTTTCCATTATTCTGAACTGTACTTTGAAGTGCCATAGCTCAAAGGATATGGGTAACAGAGACCTTATTTCAGGTTTCCATGGAGACTTTTCATGGGTCTCCCTGTGTATCAAGAATGAAGATTCCAGGTCCAGTCGTTACGATTTGTACCCTGTTGACAGATATCTACTTCCTTAAAGGTCTCAAAAATAGAGAGAGAAAATTTGTAAAAATTTGAAACAAGGCCTACAGGCCTAATGTGAACCTGTGCATATTGATATACACCAGGTATAACTCTTCAATGTTGAACCACTACTTTTCATATATATGAACAATGCAAGTACTAAACATTTTTAACAAGAAACAATACACAAACATCACTGCTGAAATTCTGGCATGGGTGCACACAACACAAAAATTTTTGTAGGTGGCACCACCAGTCTTGTATACGACAAAGCTATTTGACATGTACAAATATGCCCAATTTCAGGCTGATATATCAAATTCTTCTGTAGAATTAAGCAGGCACATACACTTTGCAAAAATCATTGTAGATGGCGACACCTGTCTCGTGAACGAGAAAGCCATTAAAGACACATAGACAGGTCAGAATATCAGGCCAATACACCAAACTTACCTTGAGTCTGATGCACGGGGCTGACCAGGCATAGGTGAGAAAGGCTGTTGCCCCGAGTGTACTGTGACAAATTACTGGCTCAGGCTACTGCACTGAGTGAACTCTTGACCTGCACCTGGCTAGACTGAATGAACTTTTGACCTGTACCTGGCTGCACTGAGTGAACTCTTGACCTGTTGCATAATCTGACACAAGTTGGCAGTCTGCCAAAGCTATAAATAAATCCAGGCTGACCTTTTGCCTATTGCCAAATCTAAAACAGTAGCCACACAAATGCTTAAGCTCACAGATTGGCTCCATATGCAGCCCTGAGGGGCATGACACACATGAGGTGATCACATGATACACATGAGGTGATCACATGCTACCCATGAGATGATCACATGCTGCCCATGAGGTGATCACATGCCTTGTGCTTGGCTGCACTGATTGAACTGTTGACCTATATTTGGCTGCACTGAATGAACTCTTGATCTGTTGCCAAATCTGAAACAGTTGGCAGTTTCTCAACCTATTTAAGAAACATACACAATCTTGGCCTGTTATGTAACTCTGCTAAAATTTATCCAACACAAACAATTTGAACAAACTTGAGAGGGCTCACCTCTGGGATCATTTCTGTAAAATTTCTGTAACAATTTGGCTGGACTGTTTACAAGAAAAAGACTTTTAAAGTTTTTTTCAGCTTTTTCCTTGTAAAATCTAAGTAAATGCAGATAGCAAACAAGTGACCCATGGGTCATGACGCTCAGCTGACTGGGAAGAGATTCGCTAAAGGAAATTTTATCATCAGAATGGTAGTATATACCCATTCAACTGAAGCATCAAACAGATTAACCAACAGGCCAAGATTTAGTCTGTATTTATATATCTCAAAAATAGAGAAAAAATGTGTAAAGTTTAAAAACTAGAATACGGGTAGCCGACAGGTGACTACGTGTATCCGCCAAAATCAGAGTGGAACGGTTGAAGTGAGGCATGGATTGAGTGGCAAGGGGAAATAGAGTAAGGTATGTTGCATATTAGCATGGATGTTTGCAGCCTAAATGTGTATGTAGGTTGTGCCACCTACCACAAATCCAGAAAGCTGTCCAAGTTGTATACATATGCAAAATTTTAGGCAGAAAAGTCAGACCACAACATGTATATGAGTGATTTTAGCCGACGGCAGACAAACAGACAGAGGCTGTGCAAAAATGGTTGCAGGTGGCCCCTCCAGTTTTGTGTATGATAAAGACCTATGTGAGATCTATACACATGGAAAATTTTGGCCCAATCGTTCAAACGTTCCCGAGATATGAGCTCGGATGTCTGCAGCATAAACTAGAATGTAGGTGGCGCCACCTGTCATTAAATCAAGAAAGCTATCCAGGATGTATAAAACTGCAAAATTTTAGGCAGATATGTCAAACCACTGCCGAGATATGAGTGACATTATCCCACAGCAGAAAACAGACAGCAGCTGTGCAAAAATGGTTGCAGGTGGCGCCACCAGTTTTGCGTATGATAAAGAGCTATGTGATATCTATACACATGCAAAATTTTGGCCCAATCGGTCAAACGGTTCCTGAGATATGAGCTTGGATGTGATCAGCGTGAACGTGAATGTAGGTGGTGCCATCTGTCATAAAATCAAGAAAGCTATCCTGGATGTATATGCATGCCAAATTTCAGGTGAATTAGTCAATCCACTGCAGAGATATGAGTGATTTTAACCCAAGGCAGATGAACAGATGGACACTGTGCAAACATGGTTACAGGTGGCGCCACCATTTTTGTGTATGTTATAAAGCAATCCAAGGGCTACATTTGTATAAATTTTATTTCCTGATTGGTCAAACGGTTCCCGAGATATGAGGGTTTATGTGTGGATCAGACGCACAAATGGACGCTGGATAGAGGGGAAAGGTCAGAGGTCAACACAGATTGGTTAGGAACTAGTTCACATGTGACTAGATAATTAGTGTAAATTTCGGAAAAACCGGTCCATTTTTCTCAGAGGAGCTCTCTGGAAACAAACGTGGCGGCGGCGGAGGAACCCGGTCAAAATCATAGTATCTGCAAAACTTCGTTTTGGAGGATACATAAATACTGGTGGCTCCACCAGTCTGCAGAAACTAATAAAAACACTTAATGGTCAATATCCATGCAAAGAATCATGGTGATCTCTGCATTAGTTGTTCAGATACTTCAGCTTTTGTATCAAATTGTCCATTATGCTGAGGGATACTTCAGAGTCCTATAGCTTGAAGGATATGGGTAACAGAGACCTAATTTCAAGTTTCCCCAGGCACTCTTCATGGGCCTCCTTGTATGACAAGAATGAAGTTTCTAGGTCCAGTTGTTGCAATTTGTACCCTGTTGACAGATAACCACATCTTTAAAGGTCTAAAAAAAGAGAAAAAAAATTCATAAAAATTTGAAAAAAATAGAGGTGGCGCACCCAGTCTGCAGAAACTGATGGAACAGCTCATGATCCATATGTATGCCGAAAATCATGACCATCAGTGTTGTAGTTATTGAGATATTGAAGATTTTGTATGAAATTTTTTACTATACTTGGGGGGTACTTTGGGGCCCCATAGCTCTAGGGTTGGGTAACAAAGACCTAATTTCTGGTTTCCATGGAGACTTTTCATAGGTCTCTCAGTGTTTCGAGAATGAAGATTCTAGGTCCAGTTGTTACGATTTGTGCCACGCTAACAGATGACAGCATCCTTAAAGGTCTCAAAAATAGAGGAAAAAATTTGTAAACTAGATGTGTCAGAACGACACGAATGCCCCCGCCTGGGGCAAATGAGAAACATTTGTTAAATTTTGTAAATTTTTTTAAGTTCAGGAGGTGTTGTATGGTAAAAAGTAGGTCAACTGGGGCAAAATGCAAACTCGATCTGTAATGGGTCATTATCAAGCAACACACCAAAAATCAGGCCAGAATCTGCAGGCATTGTGAAAAAAAGTCCATACATGTGAATTTTTCGTAGAAATTTCTTTCTTTCATGAAATTTTCTATGTTCAGGATCTGTCATATGGTCAAAAATAGGTTAACTGGGACAAAATGCGAACTCGATCTGTGAGTGGTCATTATGCGCGCACAGACCAAACATTAGGCCAGTATCTGTAAGCATTGCATTGCGAAACTAGAATATTAGCAAAAGCTGATAATCAGTTATAAATTTAAATTGGAGATGTATGTACCATGTTTCATAACAATCCACCAAATGCTTCCTGAGAAATAAGCTCCTAAGTATTTTTCTATACTAAGCTCTGTGACCTTGAAAAGTAGGTCAAGATCACCCATCTTTGAACTTGACCAAGATTTTGTAAATATAATGCAATAGCACTGAAGAAATGAAGTTCCTGTATTGAATACCTTTGGAGATATCCTGCACAAATGGCCAAAATTGAAAAATCCGATAAAATTTCATTAAAAAATCAGAAATTGCAGGTGGCGCCACCAAAATTGTGCAGCACGTACAAACCATCAGACCCAATGATTATAGTAAGTTTTGTGAAAATCCACACAATGGTTCCTGAGATATAAGCTTCTGAGTGTTTTTCTATAATCAGCTCTAAAATGTAGAAAAATGGGTCAAGGTCACCCATCTTCGAACTTGGCCAAGATTTTATTGATATACATCTTCACTGATGAAATAAAATTCCAACGGTGAATCCTTTTAGAGATATCCAGCTCACAAGGTAAAAGTTAACAGACGCGGAACAGACGGACTGACGGACACCGGACAGACAGATGGACGGGCGGACAGATGGACAGCTTTGGTGACAACAATAGCTCATGAGCCTATGAGCTGAGGGCTTAAAATGGCTGTACATGTACATTTGTCATGAAAATTAATATTTTTCATGAAATTTTCTATGTTAAGGAGCCGTAAAACGGTCAAAAGTAGGTCAACCGGGACAAAACACGAACTCGATCTGTAACTGGTCATTATCTGCCCACACACCAAAAATCAGGCCAATATCTGCAGGCATTGCGAAAAAAAGTCCGTACATGTGTATTTTATCATGAAAATTTCTAATTTTCATGAAATTTTCTAAGTTAAGGAGCCGTAAAACAGTCAAAAGTAGGTCAACTGGGACGAAACGCGAACTTGGTCTATAACTGGTCATTATCTGCCCACACACCAAAAATCAGGCCAATATCTGTAGGCATTGCGATAAAAAGTCCGTACATGTGTATTTGTCATGAAAATTTCTATTTTTCATGAAATTTTTTAAGTTAAGGAGCTGTAAAATGGTCAAAAGTAGGTCAACCAGGACGAAACGCGAACTCGATCTGTAACTGGTCATTATCTGCCCACACACCAATAATCTGGCCAATATCTGCAGGCATTGCGAAAAAAAGTCCGTACATGTGTATTTGTCATGAAAATTTCTTTTTTTCATGAAATTTTCGAAGTTAAGGAGCTGTAAAATGGTCAAAAGTAGGTCATCCCGGACGAAACGCGAACTCGATCTGTAACTAGTCATTATCTACCCACACACCAATAATCTGGCCAATATCTGCAGGCATTGCGAAAAAAAGTCCGTACATGTGTATTTGTCATGAAAATTTCTTTTTTTCATGAAATTTTCAAAGTTAAGGAGCTGTAAAATGGTCAAAAAAAGGTCAACCCGGACGAAACGCGAACTCGATCTGTAACTAGTCATTATCTACCCACACACCAAAAATCAGGCCAATATCTGCAGGTATTGCGAAAAAAAGTCCGTACATGTGTATTTGTCATGAAAATTTCTTTTTTTCATGAAATTTTCTAAGTTAAGGAGCTGTAAAATGGTCAAAAGTAGGTCAACCCGGACGAAACGCTAACTCGATCTGTAACTGGTCATTAACTGCCCACACACCAAAATTCAGGCCAATATCTGCAGGCATTGCGAAAAAAAGTCCGAACAACTGTTTCATTTCGGAATGACGGAATGACGCAATGACTGAATGACGGACATGGGTAAAACTATATGCCCTGGCCACTTTGTGGCGGGGGCATAAAAAAAACCCGAACAAATACAGGTTGTGCCACCAGTCTGCAAGAACTGATGAAACACCTCTTGATCAATATGTATGCCAAAAATCATGACCATCAGTGATGTAGTTATTGAGATATTGAAGTTTTTGTATGAAATTTTTGACTACTCTGGGGGGTACTTTGGGGCCCCATATCTCGATGGATATGGGTAACAGAGACCTAATTTCTGGTTTCCATGGAGACTTTTCATAGGTCTCTCAGTGTGTCAAGAATGAAGATTCTAGGTGCAGTCGTTACGATTTATGCTACGTTAACAGATGACAGCATCCTTAAAGGTCTCAAAAATAGAGGAAGAAATCGTAAAAAAATCAAACAATAAAGGTGGCGCCACCAGTCTGCAGGAACTGATGATACATCTCATGATCAATATGTATGCCGAATATTATGACCATCAGTGATGTAGTTATTGAGATATTGAAGTTTTTGTATGAAATTTTTGACTACTCTGGGGGGTACTTTGGGGCCCAATAGCTTGAAGGATATGGGTAACAGAGACCTTATTTCTGGTTTCCAAGGAGATTTTTCACGGACCTCTCAGTGTGGCAAGAATTAAGATTGTAGGTCCAGTCGTTACGATTTGTGCCACGCTAACAGATGACAGCATCCTTAAAGGTCTCAAAAATAGAGTAAAAAATCGTGAAAAATCGAACAATACAGGTGGCGCCACCAGTCTGCAGGAACTGATGGAACATCTCATAATCAATATGTATGCCAAAAATCATGACCATCAGTGATGTAGTTATTGAGATATTGAAGTTTTTGTATGAAATTTTTGACTACTCTGGGGGGTACTTTGGGGCCCCATAGCTCGAAGGATATGGTTAACAGAGACCTAATTTCAAGTTTCCAAGGATATTTTTCATGGACCTCTCAGTTTGTCAAGAATGAAGATTCTAGGTCCAGTCTTTACAATTTGTGCCTTGTTAACAGATGTTCACATTTGAAAGGTCTCAAAAATAGAGAAAAAAATTCGTAAAAAATTGAACGATATAGGTGGCGCCACCAGTCTGCAGGAAGTGATGGAACATCTCATGATCAATATGTATGCCAAAAATCATGACCATCAGTCAAGTATTTAATGAGATATTGAAGTTTTTGCATGAAATTTTTGACTTTTCTGGGGGGGACTTTGGGGCCCTATAGCTGCTAGGATATGGGTAACAGAGACCTAATTTCTGGTTTCCATGGAGCCTTTACATAGGTCTCTCAGTGTGTCAAGAATGAAGATTCTAGGTCCAGTCATTACGATTTGTGCCTTGTTAACAGATGTTCACATTTTTAAAGGTATCAAAAATAGAGAAAAAAATTCGTAAAAAATCGAAAAATACAGGTGGTGCCACCAGTCTTCAGGAAGTGATGGAACATCTCATGATCAATATGTATGCCAAAAATCATGACCATCAGTCAAGTAGTTAATGAGATATTGAAGTTTTTGTATGAAATTTTTTACTTTTCTGGGGGGTACTTTGGGGCCCCATAGCTGGGAGGATATGGGTAACAGAGACCTAATTTCTGGTTTCCAAGGAGATTTTTCATTGACCTCTCAGAATGTAAAGTTACAAGATTCTAAGTCCAGCGGTTATGATTTGTGCCAGGTTAACGGACAGACGGACGGACAGACGGACGACGGACAAAGAGTGATTGCTATAGCTCAGCATGACTGAAAGTCAGCTGAGCTAAAAAACCCAAACAAATACAGGTGGTGCCACCAGTCTGCAAAAACTGATGAAACACTCAATGATCAATATCCATGCAAACAATTATGGTGATCTCTGCATTAGTTGTTCAGATACTTCAGCTTTTGTATCAAATGTTCCATTATTCCGAGCTGTACTTTAGAGTGCCATAGCTCAAATGATATGGGTAACAGAGACCTAATTTCAGGTGTCCATGGAGACTTTTCATGGGTCTCCCTGTGTGTCAAGAATAAAGATTCTAGGTCAAGTCATTACAATTTGTACCCTGTTGACAGATAACTACATCCTTAAAGGTCTCATAAATAGGGAAAAAAAAATTGTAAAAATTTGAAAAAATACAGGTGGCACCACCAGTCTGCAGGAAATGATGGAACACCTCTTGATCAATATGCCAAAAATCATGACCATCTGTATTGTAGTTATTGAGATGTTGCATTTTTTTTAAATCAAATTTTCCATTATTCTGGGGGGTAATTGGGAGCCCCACAGCTCAAATGATATAGGTAACAGAGACCTTATTTCAGGTTTCCATGGAGACTTTTCATAGGTCTCTCACTGTGTCAAGAATGAAGATTCTAGGTCCAGTTGTTACGATTTGTGCCCTGTTAACAGATGTCAACATTTTTAAAGACCTCAAAAACAGAGAAAACAATTCGTAAAGAATCGAAAAATACAGGTGGCGCCACCAGTCTGCAGAAACTGATGAAACATCCCATGATCAATATGTATGCCAAAAATCATGATTATCAGTGATGTAGTAAATGAGATATTGAAGTTTTTGTATGAAATTTTTCACTATTCTGGGGGGTACTTTGGGGCCCCATAGCTCAAAGGATTTGGGTAACAGAGACCAAATTTCTGGTTTCCAAGGAGATTTTTTATGGACCTCTCAGAATGTTAAATTAAAAGATTCTAGGTCGAGCGGTTACATTTTGTGCCAGGTTAACGGACAGACGGACGGACGATGGACAAAGAGTGATCGCTATAGCTCAGATTACTTACAGTCAGCTGAGCTAAAAATTTAGCAAAACCAAGATCAATACAGCTGACTTTTTTTTATTTTAGCAAATGTGAAATAAATTTTTAAATTTGTTTTTTATATAAATTAGCATTTGAAGTGCTAAGAGGAAATGGCTGTGCTATCAAATACTAAATATGTTTGCCAAAGTAATACTGTGCACTTTAACAAATTATATAAAAGATTCAGGAGCCTCTAATGGTCAAGTATCAAGTATCAGTATTTCAGCTATGTGACAGTAATATGTGCATGAAATAACCAATCCATGAACCCCTATCAATTATTGAATAGGAAAAGAGTGGAGATTAGCTTAAGTATAATAATATACATTTAATTTATTCCCTGACATAAAATGATGTAAAAAATTAAAATTTTCCATTTTCAAATGAAATACTAAATCTGATAAATATGATAATTACATATTGCACTGTATAATACATGAAAATTGTAACCTGAAACCATTTAATAATGCAATAAGGAAACAAGGCCTACAGGCCTAATGAGAAACCTGTGCATTGGAAAATACACCAGGTATAATGCTTCAATGCTGGACCATTACTTTTCATGTATATGAACAATGCAAGTTCTAAACATTTTGAATAAGAAACAATTACACAAAAATCACTGCTGAAATTCTGGCATGGGTGCACACAACACACCAAGGCCTACAGGCCTATGCAAACCTGTCCATTGGGAAATACACCAGGTATAATGCTTCAATGCTGGACCATTACTTCTCATGTATATGAACAATGCAAGGACTAAACATTTTGAATAAGAAACAATTACACAAACATCACTGCTAAAATTCTGGCATTGGTGCACACAACACAAAAATGATTGTAACTGGCACGACCAGTCTTGTATACAATGAAGCTATCAGAAATATATTAAAATGCTCAATTTCAGACTGATATATCAACCCCTCCTGAGAAATAAGCAGAGACACACACTGTGCAAAAATGATTGTAAGTGGGACCACATGACTTGTATAAGACAAAGCTATCCAATTTCAGGCTGATATATCAAATTCCTCTGTAGAAATAAGCAAGCACATACATTGTGCTAAAG
Organism: Sipunculus nudus; assembly: GCA_026874595.1. Classification (NCBI taxonomy): domain Eukaryota; kingdom Metazoa; phylum Annelida; class Sipuncula; order Golfingiida; family Sipunculidae; genus Sipunculus; species Sipunculus nudus. Next base: position 64,456,917 of record CM049310.1, on the reverse strand, counting down.
TCATTGTAGGTGGCGACACCTGTCTCGTGAACGAGAAAGCCATCAAAGACAAAAAGACAGGTCAAAATATTGATACAAGATGGGGTTTGGGGGATGTCCCCACCTGTATCACACACGGTTGCTGATGCGCGTGGCTGACAATCTTCCAAGACCAGTTTGATGACAGAAGTCTTTATTCAATAGCAAGCGGTCTGGGACAGTCTCTCTCTCTGAGAGAGCCGCCCAGCCTCTCTGACTAACTGACTCTCAGTGCGCACTACAGATAGTTTTGTTACAGAGCTGTCATGTGACATATGAGACATACATATCCATATTTCTGCATTTTGTCATAAAAGCTAACCCTTATTGGATGACCCAAAGTAGGTCACAATTACATCAGAGTTATAAGTGTTCCTCCTAACTTTCGTGAGATATGATTGGACAAAAGTTCTATGGAAAATCCCAAGTCTGACCTGACATACATCCAGTTATAGACTGACCTACAAGTCCTATTTGGAGGACAGTGCTTATATACACATGATGAGTCTCATAAAATAACATGTTTTAATTGTGTTCTACCATTCCCTCATAAAGACTAAACACATAAGTCATTCTGTGACGCTATTTCTGTTTGTACAGACTTAAAATAGACCTTGATGGTTTGGTGTACTGTTCTCTGATTAAACTGGGAGAGAAGCCTATATGTGTGTGACAGGATGACTGGTTGTCGGGTGTCATCAATTATGAGAAGTCATTCACTGTTTAGTCTGACATGCCTGAAACTGAGCTTGTATTTGTGAAATATGAAATGTGAAATATTCCTTGAAATATGTGTTAAGTCACAAATATGCACTTTCCTACTCCATAACAATATCAGGCCCATACATCAAACTTACCTTGAGTCTGATGCATGGGGCTGACCAGGCTTAGCTCAGAAAGGCAGTTGCCCTGAGTGAACTATGACAAATTTGCTAGCTCAGGCTACTGCACTGAGTGAACTCATGACCTGAACCTGGCTAGACTGAGTGAACTTTTTACCTGTACTTGGCTGCACTGAGTGAACTCTTGACCTGTTGCATAATCTGACACAGTTGGCAGTCTGCCAAAGCTATAAATAGATCCAGGTTGAACTTTGGTGCCAAATCTGATGCAGTGGGCAGTCTGCCAATGCTATAAATAGAATGCAGCTACTGCACTGAGTGAACTCCTGACCTATACTGGGCTGCACTGAGTGAACTCTTGACCTGTTGCCTAATAACATACAGTTGACAGTCTGCCAAAGCTAAAAATAGATCCAGACTGACCTTTGGCCTGTTGCCAAATCTGAAATAGTAGCCACACCATTGTATAAGCTCACAGATTGGCTCCAAATGCAGCCCTGAGGGGCATGACACACATGAGGTGATCACATGATACTCATGAGGTGATCACATGCTGCCTATGAGGTGATCACATGGTGCCCATGAGTTGTTCACATGTCACCCATGGTGTGATCACATGCCTTGTGCTTGGCTGCACTGAATGAATTAACTCTTGATCTGTTGCCAAATCTGAAACAGTTGGCAGTTTTTCAACCTATTTAAAGATACAGACACAATCTTGGCCTGTTGGTGAATCTGTTTACATACTGAAAGACTTTGGCTAAAATGTTTTTTTTCAAGCTGGCATATTCATAAACTTTTTGTCAAAATATCTAGAATAATAAAAGATGCAGTACTTTCATTGTTAAAGGCCCAATAATTCTGCCAAAAATCATTCAAGTAAACTTGAACAAAGGCCACCTAAGAATAATCTTTGTGCAATGTTGCAGAAGTTATAATTGAAACAATATTTTTGTAGAAGAACACTATTGCAGTCCTCAGTTTGAAACAGACATAATAATGGCCATAGACCAACTTAAGCTTTTCACAACTCAACCAAAAATCAACAAACTCAATCTTTTCTGATATGATTGAAAGAACCTTGTCCTTGGATAATTCTTTTGAAAAATTGAATGATTCAACTTGACGGTAACATCATAAACATTTTAAGCTGAAAGAGGCTAAAATTATGAGGTTTTTGCCCATTAAAAATTGGTCAATGTAGGTGGCACCGTGAAATATGCAACTTAAAATATGAGTCAAATGACCACATTTGTACAATACTTGGTAATGCTAGCTTCTGTCATTTCTGAGATTACTATGTCAGTATTCTTACTTGGCCAAATGACAAAGTTCAAACTTGTGTAATTCGCTAAAATTCATCAAATGCAAACCATTTGAACAAACTTGAGAGGGCTTGCCTCTGGGATCATTTCTGTAAAATATTGAACAATTTGGCTTGACCATTTACAAGAAGAAGACTTTTAAAAGGTTTTTTTTCAGGTTTTTCCCTATAAAATCTCGAAGTTAATGCAGACAGCAAAAAAATAAGCTGAATCCCACAACATTTGATATGTGACAGATTATTGCATAAAATCTGGGAATGTTAGCTCCTGCTATTCTTGAGAAATTATGGGTTAAGGTACAGATGACCAATGACACCTGTACAAAAAAGGACAATGCAGGCGGCACCACCAATACCTAAATTTTATATATGACTTATGTGACCAACACTCGCATAAAATTTTGTGATGATACCTCTGGCCATTTCTGAGATTGTCATTTTAGTAAGCTATTTTGGACAGATGACTAAGTCAACTTCTTGTAACTTAGCCAAAATTCACCGAACTTGAACCATTTGAACAAACTTGAGAGAGATGGTATAAAAGATTATTTCTGTGAAATATTGAACAATTTGGCTTAACAGTTTCAGAGAAGAAGATTTTAAAAGCTTTTTTAGCTTTTTCCCTTTAAAATCTAAGAAAAATGCAGTTAGCCAAAAAAATAAGCAAAATATGATAGAGTTTTTAGATGACTAATTTTTCTATAAAATTTTGTGATGCTAACTCTTGCCTTTTTCAAAATAGTATGGGTTAACGTACAGATGACGGACAACGGCCGTCGGACCCCTGGCGACAGATGACGGACGACGCCACACCATCGCATAAGCTCACAGGTTAGCTAAAAAACATGATGGGCCTGAAAGTTATGAAGGATACATTTGACCACCAAAAATGTTAATGTAATTAATTATTCCAACTAGGGACCCAAGTGTCACTGTGCTCAGCTGAAGTCAACCTTGAAGGTAAAAATCTAATATAATATCAAATGGAGTTTAAAGTCTGAGAGTAAGAGTAATAAAGGCCATTGTTGGCTGATACAATTGGTTTGTATTTGTACAATTGGAAATTATTGCAAAATAATATTTTGTGACCTGCCATTTGTTTCCTATTGTTAAAACTGAAGCATATGAGCAGTTTGTAAACATAAGATATGTATAAGATAGGTATACTATTACCATGATCACTGCTTGGCTTTTTGATAAATTGTTGACAGTTCAGCAGTTTACACAGTTGTTAAATTTGATCTATTTTTTTTTTAAATATTATTAATATTTATATTTATAAAATCGAGAAAGCTGTCCAGGTTGTATAAACCTGCAAAATTTCAGGTGGAAAAGTCAAACCACTGCCTAGATATGAGTGATTTTATCCCATGGCAGATGAACAGATGGAAGCTGTGCATTAATGGTTGCAGGTGGCACCACCAGTTTTGCCTATGATGAAGAGCTATGTGAGATCTATACACATGCAAAATTTTGGCCCAACTGGTCAAATGTTTCCAGAGATATGAGCTTGGATGTCTGCAGCTTAAACATGAATGTAGATGGTGCCACCTGTCATACAATCAAGAAAGCTGTCCAAGATGTATATACATGCAAAATTCAAGGTCGATAAGTCTAACCAATGCAGAGATATTAGTGTTTATCCCAAAGCAGATAAACAGACGGACACTGTGCAAAAATGGTGGCAGATGGCGCCACCAATTTTGTGTATTATTAAGAGATATGTGAGATCTATTAACATGCTAAATTTCAGGGGGATATCTCACACCAGTCCTGAGATATAAGCATGAATGTCTGCAGCGTATGCATAAATGTAGGTGGCTAACCTGCCAAAAAATTCAGAAAGCTATCCAAGATGTATAAAAATACAAAATTTAAGGCAGATAAGTCAAACCACTACTTAGATATGAGTAATTTTAGCCCACAGCAGACAAACAGACGGACGCTGTGCAAAAATGGTGGCAGGTGGCAACACCAATTTTGTGTATGTTGAAGGGCTATGTGAGATCTATACACATGCAAAATTTCAGGGGGATATGTTAAACCAATCCTGAGATATAAGCCTGAATGTCTGCAGCGTATATATAAATGTAGGTGGCACCACCTGCCACAAAATCCAGAAAGCTATCCAAGATGTATAAACCTGCAAAATTTTAGGCAGTTATGTCGAACCACTGCCGAGATATGAGTGATTTTATGCCACAGCAAAGAAACAGACGGATGCTGTGCAAAAATGATTGCAGGTGGCACCATCACTTTTGCGTATGATAAAGAGTTATGTGGGATCTATAAACATGCAAAATTTTTGCCAAATTGGTCAAATGGTTCCAGAGATATGAGCTTGGATGTCTGCAGCGTAAATCTGAATGTAGGTGGCGCCACCTGTCATAAAACAAGAAAGCTGTCCAGGATGTATACACATGCAAAATTTCAGGTGGATAAGTCAAACCACTGCCGAGATATGAGTGATTTTATCCCAAGGCAGATGAACAGATGGACGCTGTGCAAAAATGGTGGCAGGTGGTGCCACCAGTTTTGTGTATTATTAAGAGATATGTGAAATCTACACACATGCAAAATTTTGGCCCAACTGGTCAAATGTTTCCAGAGATATGAGCTTGGATGTCAGCAGCGTAAATCTGAATGTAGGTGGCGCCACCTGTCATAAAACAAGAAAGCTGTCCAGGATGTATACACATGCAAAATTTAAGGTGGATAAGTCAAACCACTGCCGAGATATGAGTGATTTTATCCCAAGGCAGATGAACAGATGGACGCTGTGCAAAAATGGTGGCAGGTGGTGCCACCAGTTTTGTGTATTATTAAGAGATATGTGAAATCTACACACATGCAAAATTTTGGCCCAACTGGTCAAATGTTTCCAGAGATATGAGCTTGGATGTCTGCAGCTTAAACATGAATGTAGGTGGAGCCACCTGTCATACAATCAAGAAAGCTGTCCAAGATGTATAAACATGCAAAATTTCAGGTCGATAAGTCCAACCAATGCAGAGATATGAGTGTTTATCCCAAAGCATATGAACAGACCGACGCTGTGCAAAAATGGTGGCAGATGGCGCCACCAATTTTGTGTATTATTAAGAGATATGTGAGATCTATTAACATGCTAAATTTCAGGGGGATATCTCACACCAGTCCTGAGATATAAGCCTGAATGTCTTCAGTGTATACATGTAGGTGGCTAACCTGCCAAAAAATCCAGAAAGCTATCCAAGATGTATAAAAATACAAAATTTTAGGCAGATAAGTCAAACCACTACTGAGATATGAGTAATTTTAGCCCACAGCAGACAAACAGACGGACGCTGTGCAAAAATGGTGGCAGGTGGCAACACCAATTTTGTGTATGATTAAGAGCTATGTGAGATCTATACACATGCAAAGTTTCAGGGGGATACGTCAAACCAGCCCTGAGATATAAGCCTAAATGTCTGCAGCGTATATATATATAAATGTAGGTGGCGCCACCTGCCACAAAATCCAGAAAGCTATTCAAGATGTATGAACATGCAAAATTTTAGGCAGATATGTCAAACCACTGCCAAGATATAAGTGATTTTATCCCACGGCAAACAAACAGACGGATGCTGTGCAAAAATGATTACAGGTGGCACCACCAGTCTTGTACACTATAAAGCTACCCGATATTTATAAACATACCCAATTTTAGGCTGATGTATCAAATTCCTCTGTAGAAATAAGCAGGCGCATACACTGCAAAAGTCAATGTAGGGGGCACCACCTGTCTTGTAAATGACAATACCATCAAAGACGCATAGAGAGGTATCAGTCAAATACATCAAACTTCCCCAGAGTTTGATGCACTGGGCTGACAAGGCTAAGGTGAGTACGGTAGTTCCCCCGAGTGACCTGTGACAAATTTCTGCCTAAAGCTACTGCACTGAGTGAACTCTTGACCTGCACCTGGCTAGATTGAGTGAACTTTTGACCTGTACCTGGCTGCACTGAGTGAACTCTTGACCTGTTGCATAATCTGACAAAGTTGGCAGTCTGCCAAAGCTATAAATAGATTCAGGCTGAACTTTGATGCCAAATATGATGCAGTGAGCAGTCTGCCAAAGCTATACATAGAATGCAGCTAGTGCACTGAGTAAACTCTTGATCTATACTTGGCTGCACTTCTTCAAATCCTGGCACTGTGCCAAAAATATTTATACAGCTGACATCATCTTGGCTAATGGCCAACATCAAGGCACTGGCAATCTGCCAATGGTAAACCAAGTGCTGCCATCTGTACACAAAAGTGGTCCCTACTTGAAATAACTTTGAAATTTATTTTCCTAATACCAAATGCTTTTCAGCTGACTTTTTATAAAAAGGAAATCTGGAATATATGTAAAATTATTACAGATGCATACTGAATGCAAAATTAAAATACAGATATATTTCATTGATGGCAAATTCTTGAATTAAGCTGAGTAGGGATACCAATAATTTATAATTCACGTACAGTTGTCTTTATATAGCCACAGAGAGTCATGATTGTTACATTGCCTGGAACCAAAACCATTTGAACAAACTTGAATTATCAACATCTGAGGATAATTAATGTGCAAGATTTAAGAATTTGGCCCATTGGTTTTTGAGAAGATCTTTGTAGCCACTGAGCTAAAATGGGCTGTTATGGCATAAATTCAGCTTCCCATAACTTAGCTAAAAGTCACTGAAAAGAGATCATTTGAACAAAATTCACAAAGCACTATCCTAGGATCATTTCAGTGTGATATTAAACATTTTGGCCATATGGTTTCAGAGAAGAAGTTTTTTTGTAGCACTCAGTGTGATACAGGCACTAATGACCCTGTACAAAAAAAGCTGATGCAGGTGGCGCCACCAATACCTCAATTTCAGATATGACCTATGTGACCAACATTGGTATAAAATTTGGTGATGATAGCTCCAACTGTTTCTGAGATGTAAATTTTAATATGCTTTTTTGCACAGTTAACAAAGTTCAACCTCCTGTAACTCAGCCAAAAATCTCCAAACTGGAACCATTTGAACAAACTTGAGAAAGATTGTTCCAGGGATCATTTCTGTGAATTTTGCTGGACAGTTTCAGAGAACAAGATTTTTTAAGTTTTTTTAGCTTTTTCCCTATAAAATCTAAGAAAATGCAGTTAGAAAAAAAATAAACAAAATCCGATAAAGTTTTTTGGATGACTGATTATTTGCAAAAAATTTGGTGATGCTAGCTCCTGCCGTTTTTGAGATAGCTATGGTTAACGTACAGACGACGCACGATGAATGACGCATGACAGACGCTGCTGCACCATCGCATAAGCTCACAGGTTCGCTAATGATCAATATCAGGTCGGTGGTTTTGATATTAGCCAGTCTTGAATTGAAACAATGGGTTTTTCATGGAAAATGGAGGTTTTTCCTTAATATCTTAATGGAACAAAGTCCTATTCACCCAATTTTCGGTATGGTAGGATATTATGGGGACATCTAATGGTATGCCAAATTTCAGATTTGTAGGTCCAATGGTTTCAAAACGTGCCAGTTTAACGGATGGACAGACAGATGGATAGACGGATAGATGGCAAGACAGCTAAACGGACAGACAGCTGATGGACAAAGGACCAAGACTATAGCTCAGATAACTTATAGTCAGCTGAGCTAAAAATTATGTTAGCAAGAATAACAGCTTAATTCATACTTTTTGGTATAGCCAACCTGTCATAGCCACCATTTTCAATTAGTATTCATTTCTCATTTAATTGAAAGGATATGTGATATTGATCCAGATCTTGCAAAGTAGCTGAGACATGTATGGAGTAGCTCTTGTAAGCTTAGTTTTGCTGACCAAGATGTGTACCATTTAATATGAACTAGATGTGTCGGAATGACACAAATGCCCCCGCCTGGCGCAAATTAGAAACATTTGTTAAATTTTTTAAAATTTAAGTTCAGGAGGTGTTGTATGGTCAAAAGTAGGTCAACAAGGGCAAAATGCAAACTCGATCTGTAAAGGGTCATTATCAAGCAACACACCAAAAATCAGGCCAGTATCTGCAGGCATTGTGAAAAAAAGTACATATATGTGCATTTTTTATGAAAATTTCTGTCTTTCATGAAATTTTCTATGTTCAGGATCTGTCATATGGTGAAAAATAGGTTAACTGGGACGAAAGCAAACTCGATCTGTAAGTGGTCATTATGCGCCCACAGACCAAACATTAGGCCAGTATCTGTAAGCATTGCATTGCGAAACTAGAATATTAGCAAAAGTTGATAATTATTTATAAATTTAAATTGGAGAGGTATATACCATGTTTCATAACAATCCACCAAATGCTTCCTGAGAAATAAGCTCCTACGTTTTTTTCTATACTAAGCTCTGTGACCTTGAAAAGTAGGTCAAGATCACCCATCTTTGAACTTGACCAAGATTTTGTAAATATAATGCAATAGCACTGAAGAAATGAAGTTCCTGTGTTGAATACCTTTGGAGATATCCTGCACAAAAGGCCAAAATTGAAAAAATCCGATAAAATTTCATTAAAAAATCAGAAATTGCAGGTTGCGCCACCAAAATTGTGCAGCACATACAGACCATCAGTCCCAATGATCATAGTAAGTTTTGTGAAAATCCACACAATGGTTCCTGAGATATAAACTTCTGAGTGTTTTTCTATAATCAGCTCTAAAATGTAGAAAAATGGGTCAAGGTCACCCATCTTCGAACTTGACCAAGATTTTATCGATATACATCTTCACTGATGAAATAAAATTCCAACGGTGAATCCTTTTAGAGATATCCAGCTCACAAGTAAAAGTTAACAGACGCGGAACGGACGGACGGACAGACACCGGACAGACAGATGGACGGACGGACGGACGGACGGACAGCTTGGGTGACGACAATAGCCCATCAGCCTATGAGCTAAGGGCTAAAAACGGCTGAACATGTGTATTTGTCATGAAAATTTCTATTTTTCATGAATTTTTCTAAGATTAGGAGCCGTAAAACGGTCAAAAGTAGGTCAACTGGGACGAAACGTGAACTCGATCTGTAACTGGTCATTATCTGCCATCACACCAAAATCAGGCCATAATCTGCACGCATTGCGAAAAAAAGTCTGTACATGTGTATTTGTCATGAAAATTTCTATTTTTCATGAATTTTTCTAAGTTTAGGAGCTGTAAAACTGTCAAAAGTAGGTCAACCGGAACGAAACGCGAACTCGATCTGTAACTGGTCATTATCTGCCCACACACCAAAAATCAGGCCAATATCTGCAGGCATTGAGAAAAAAAATCCGTACATGTGTATTTGTCATGAAAATTTATATTTTTCATGAAATTTTCCAAGTTTAGGAGCTGTAAAACGGTCAAAAGTAGGTCAACCAGGACGAAACGCGAACTCGATATGTTTCTGGTCATTATCTGCCATCACACCAAAAATCAGGCCATGATCTGCAGGCATTGCGAAAAAAAGTCCGTACATGTGTATTTGTCATGAAAATTTATATTTTTCATGAAATTTTCCAAGTTTAGGAGCCGTAAAACGGTCAAAAGTAGGTCAACCGGGACAAAACACGAACTCGATCTGTAACTGGTCATTATCTGCCCACACACCAAAAATCAGGCCAATATCTGCAGGCATTGAGAAAAAAAGTCCGTACATGTGTATTTGTCATGAAAATTTATATTTTTCATGAAATTTTCCAAGTTTAGGAGCCGTAAAATGGTCAAAAGTAGGTCAACCAGGACGAAACGTGAACTTGATCTGTAACTGGTCATTATCTGCCAACACACCAAAAATCAGGCCATAATCTGCAGGCATTGCGAAAAAAAGTCCGTACATGTGTATTTGTCATGAAAATTTCTATTTTTAATGAATTTTTCTAAGTTTAGGAGCTGTAAAACTGTCAAAAGTAGGTCAACCGGAACGAAACGCGAACTCGATCTGTAACTGGTCATTATCTGCCCACACACCAAAAATCAGGCCAATATCTGCAGGCATTGAGAAAAAAAGTCCGTACATGTGTATTTGTCATGAAAATTTATATTTTTCATGAAATTTTCCAAGTTTAGGAGCCGTAAAACGGTCAAAAGTAGGTCAACCAGGACGAAACGTGAACTCGATCTGTAACTGGTCATTATCTGCCAACACACCAAAAATCAGGCCATAATCTGCAGGCACTGCGAAAAAAAGTCCGTACATGTGTATTTGTCATGAAAATTTCTATTTTTCATGAATTTTTCTAAGTTTAGGAGCTGTAAAACTGTCAAAAGTAGGTCAACCGGAACGAAACGCGAACTCGATCTGTAACTGGTCATTATCTGCCCACACACCAAAAATCAGGCCAATATCTGCAGGCATTGAGAAAAAAAGTCCGTACATGTGTATTTGTCATGAAAATTTATATTTTTCATGAAATTTTCTAAGTTTAGGAACCGTAAAACGGTCAAAATAAGGTCAACCGGGACGAAACGCTAACTCGATCTGTAACTGGTCATTATCTGCTACACATAAAAAATCAGGCCAATATCTGCAGGCATTGCGAAAAAAAGTCCGTACAACTGTTTGATTTCGGAATGACGGAATGACGGACATGGGTAAAACTATATGCCCCGGCCACCTTGTGGCGGGGGCATAAAAAGGTGTTGTAACCAATATATTACTTTGTGTTATATGTTTGAATTTTATATGGGTGACATATGTTATGAAATTACATCAGACAAGAGGATATAATTATGTATCTTAAGATAATGACAATGCTATAATGTTCAAATAACAAGAATGCGGGTAGTCAACATGCGACTATGCGTATCCGCCAAAATCAGAGTGGGACAGATGAAGTGAGGCATGGATTGAGTGGAATGGGGAAATAGAGTGAAATGTGTTGCAAATTAGCATGAATGCCTGCCATGTTAAAATGATTTTAGTTTTGTGAATGATAAAGAGCTATGTGAGATCTATACACATGCAAAATTTCAGGCCATTATGTCTTACCAGCCCTGAGATATTAGCCTGGATGTCTGCAGCGTAAACATAAATGTAGCTGGGGCCACCTGCTGTAAAATCAAGAAAGATATCCAAGCTGTATATACATGCAAAATTTAAGGCAGATAAGTCAAACCACTGCTGAGATATTAAAGATTTTTTTCCCACAGCAGACTAACAGATGGATGCTCTGCAAAAATGGTTGCAGGTAGCGCCACCATTTTTCTGAAGATAAAGAGCTAAGTGAGATATATACACATGCAAAATTTCTGGAGGATACGTTAAAACAGTCTTGAGATATTAGCCTGAATGTCTGCAGACTGCCCTTAGCAAAAGGAAAAGTTTGCCGCTGCTTTGCTGCAACCGTGCTGCAAAGCAGCAGAAACCAAAATAGGCTGCAAGAAGAGTGTGCAGGAAGGCTGCAGCTAGCTGCATGCTTCCCACTGCCTGGCAAAGGCTGCAGGAAAGTGTGAAGCAAATCTGAATTGTGTGCTGGAAGGTTGTGGGAGGGTCGCGGCTAGCCGCAGTCCTATAGAGTATTTTAATACTGTGTGCAGGAAGGCTGCGGGAGGGTTGCGGCTAGCCGCAGTCTCACAGAGTTAACTGGATGCAGTGCGCAGGAAGGCTGCGGAAGGATTGCGGCTAGCCGCAGTCTCATAGAGTTAACTGGATGCTGTGCCCAGGAAGGCTGCAGGAGGGTTGCAGCTAGCCGCAGTCTTTTACAGTTTTATTTGCTCTACTATTTCCTGTCTTACCCTGCTGTGATTGCCCATAAACTGATTTTGGAGGGAAAGGCAGCCATTTTTGCAAAATTAGGAAAAGACAGTGCTTTGTAAGCTCTTCTAAAACTATGAAGATCTGTGCCAAATAGCTCAAGTAAGAGTAACATTCAACAGATCCAGCATGTTCAGAGGACTTATTGGATTAATTAGAACATACAATCAGTTGATGGGAGGAACAAAGAGAGGGTGTTATGTTACTACCACCAGTAAGTTTGAACTACATATTTGTACCCTAAGGGCTGCCGCAGCAAGCATCGATAAAGGGCTGCCCAGCACTGATAAGATTGATTTTTCCTCCAGTAATTTGATAAACACAGAAAGTGTAGTATTAAATTTAATTTTGTGTAAAAGTAAAAACTAAGTCTAAGATTAATGGTGGGATTGAAAGATGTATTCAAGCTGGAAGGCAGGTATATCAAAGGCAGCATGAATAAAATTCTGTGGTTAACGTGTATATCATGCATTTATTGAACTCCAATGCATTTTGAGTTTTATTGATTTAAATATGAAACAGTAACTTTAAATAAGGATTTGTTTTCATCTTCACACAAATTTTAAAATACTTAGGCTAAGCTTCATTTAAAGTTGATTTGCTAAATTCTGTTTGACGTATGTCTATATATGTCACCCTAAGTAAATGGGAAATTCCTAACAATACTGAAGTAACCCAATGTCACTTTGTGGTTCATGTTTCCAGTTCTTGGCCTGACAATAAACTCACCCAGAACTTTTATTCAGCTATGTAGCTACACAACTTCATGCAGGATTCATGTGACTGTGTAGTGTGTACTCTGATTCATATTCATCAAGGTGTAATTTCTAACAAAGCTTGATTAATTTGGTTTATATTTAAAAGCCATTATGGATTAAGGTTTAATTGTATGTGCAAATTAAATGGAGTTTCATGAGAGCTTGTTCTGCTGAGTACCTGCATTTATATTTGGAGCAGAGACAGTCACTTACTAATGACATGGCATGTCTGCTTGTAAACAATAACTGAGCCCACGTGCTGTTGCTTATACATATCATGGCTGCTATCTAATTGGCTCCTGCTGCGGGAAAGTGTGCGAGAAGGCTGCGGGAAAGTGTGCGAGAAGGCTGTGGGAAAGTGTGCGAGAAGCTGCAGGAAGTGTGCAAGGCTGCAGGAAGTGTGCAAGAAGGCTGCGGGAAAGTGTACAAGAAGGCTGCAGGAAAGTGTGCGAGAAGCTGCAGGAAGTGTGCAAGGCTGCAGGAAGTGTGCAAGAAGGCTGCTGGAAAGTGTGCGAGAAGCTGCAGGAAGTGTGCAAGGCTGCAGGAAGTGTGCCAGAAGGCTACGGGAAAGTGTGCGAGAAGCTGCAGGAAGTGTGCAAGGCTGCAGGAAGTGTGCGAGAAGGCTGCGGGAAAGTGTGCAAGAAGGCTGCGGGAAAGTGTGCGAGAAGCTGCAGGAAGGGTGCGAGGCTGAGGGAAGTGTGCGAGAAGGCTGCGGGGAAGTGTGCAAGAAGGCTGCGGGAAAAGGGCTGCGGGAACATTGGTTGCAGCAAGCCTGCAGCAAGGTTGCCGCAAACTAATTTGCATGGCAAAGTGCCACCTTGCTGCAAAGTTGCTGCAAAGCTGCAGCAAGTTTGCAGCAACAGTGCGCGGGAAGCTTGTTTTTTTGCTAAGGGTGAACATGAATGTAGGTGGTGCCACCTGTCATAAAATCAAGACAGCTATCCAGGATGTATCTCATGCAAAATTTCATGTGGATAAGTCTTACCACTGAAGAATAAGAGTGATTTTCACCCAAGGCTGATGAACAGATGGACGCTGTGCAAAAGTGGTTGCAGAAGCGCCACCAATTTTTTATGTGTTATAAAGCTACCCAAGAGCTACATTCTTGCAAAATTTTATCTGATTGGTCAAACAAGTCCGAAGAAATGTGGGTTAATGTGTCAAAACAGACACACAGATGGATGCACTGCGGTGAACTAAGGTCAGAGGTCAACATAAAATTGTTTAGCTGGTTCACATATGACCCGATAATGGTGTCAAGTTTCGGAAAGATCTGTCCAGTGTTCTATTCCGGAAGGAAAGCGGCAGTGGTGCAGGAACCTGGTCAAAAACATAGTATCTGCAAAACTTTGTTTTGGTGGATAAAATGATGATATCAGTTCATATCCTACAAAACAGCTGAGTCATGAAAGGTCTCTTTTAAGCAGGGCTCTGTTGATTAAGATATGGGCCATTTACCCTTAGCCGTTAGAGTGAAGATTGTACACCCTTACCGAAAAACAGCATGTACTGCAAATTACAGTACATACTGAAAACTTGCTGTAACCATGCACATACCATACTGTACAAGATATGCAAATTATGCCTTAATACTGTTTTTATACTTGAAAATATCAGCATTGTTCCAGTGTGTACATATTTCATGCTGGATATTCATACTGGAAACAGAACGGATGACCACCACATTACAGTTTTTGTACTGGAAAAACTCAGCAAATATATCTGAAATTTGCAAGCCATGCTGTTTTCATACTGTATTCACCCTGGTAACAGGAGAAGTACACTGGAATCATACTGTAAAACTTCATCGTCTTGCTGGAACCATGCTGTAAAAACTTTAAAACTAATCAGCATCATGCTGTATTCATACTATAAAAACTTAGAAAATAAGAGGGTTCCTTCATCACCATACTGGAACCCTGCTGTAAAAACTTTTAAAAATTGAGACCATGCTGTAATCATGCTGTAAAAACTTCATAATTTATGAGTGTGTCAGTGAGCACTTGAACAATGAACTGGAATCATACTGAAAAAACTTTATCGTCTTTGAAGTCCTGAATTCTTTACCTTCACACTTCAAAATTTATATTGTAAAAAGGTTACCATTAATTCAAGATATATAGTGAAAACATGAAGAAAATATATTAATTAACAGATACAAAAAAATAAAAGTATTCACATCATAAAGGCAAATAGTAAATATATATCAACTTGCTCAAACTATTGGCCTTTATAAATTTATGTAAATATTATAAATTATACTTAATTTACTTGGTCGTTTCAAATTGTTTTCATGTTTGGTATTGTTAAAGATTTTAATTTCTGTCAAAACTAACAGAATAACCCCCCCCCCCCCCCCCCCCCAACAGTAATCTTATTCTAAGCTGATCATGGTGACGCGTGTTTGGGTCATCAGTAACCTTGGATTGACAATCAGCAAGCGCAGGAGCTGTGACATCATAGTGGAAATCGTATTTCACCTAGTTCAACAGAAATGCGTCACAGTGGAATAACATTATGACGTTATAGAAACATCGCCACGGCGTCCGTGATACACTTTCTGAGTTCTTACAGCCAGATTTATCCAAGATTCCAAGACTATGAGACCGCTGGCTTGACACATCAGGTGAGTTTACTACAGTTATTTGCCACAGATATTCAGGTCTTACCGATAAACATAAAGATATAAAATTATAATGAACTTGGGAATACCACTCATTGTGCGCGCTGGCCACACGCCTAGTCCGACAGTCGGGAAGGGTGAAATTAGCAAACTGTCATTGGTCTTTAATAACTTTATTAGCCACACTGGCGAATGCAAGTTTTGCTTGAAAATTTGAGGAATTTTAAGCATTTAGTCTTGACACATTGGTAGAATAGAGGTATCTCTGCCTGGTTTATATTGCGCGAATTTAAAATAAATCTTGCATGGAAGGCAGCGACGGTACCTGACAACGTCAGTTTGTCACTCACAAACATGCCATATTTATGGCAAAAGTTAGTGATATAATTATAATATAGTGAATACACGCGCCGTCTTGGGCACGAATTTGTGAAGATGCAAGTCCAGATGGCCTGTAAAAATCTGCCTACATGTGGAATAAAATAGCACTTTTGTTGCGTTCGTTATCTCCCTTGATCTCCATGCAGTTCTAAGCTATTGTTGATCACTTAATTTGAGCCTTTAAAATGATATGTAGACTCTCGTACATGAGATGGGGAAAACTAGTGCTGCACCCCTTCAAAAATTTTGTCCCAGCCTGCGCATCAGCGCGAGATCAATGCAAACTGACATATTAATATGCGCAAATAGTTATGAAAAATTGGCGAATTGCGGAGAACATTAAGCAAGAAGATATCGTTCTCATTTGATTACAAATAATGTGCAAGCTGATTGCCGTCGTATTAAATGAAGGTTTCCTCACCATTCATTCAGCCAGTCGGCGATGTTAACATTTAATCCATGTGACAAGTTGATTGAACTTGATTTGCATAAACCCGTGCCAAGACCAGGCATAACGTTTTTGTGATTGGCTAAGCGATAACGTGCCATATATAGAGAGCCAATAAGTGGTTCGTAGTAAAAATCCACCCCATGTGACTTTATTCATGACAGGTTTGGCGGGAAATGTTTCACTGACATTGCTAACCATGGTTAACAAGAGGGTTTTAAGCTACGACCACGGAGGCACCGTGAGTTCATAAAGCAAATTAGGCAGGGAATAGGTCCCTATGTCATAAGGTGTAAGGAATAATGGAACCGGCACTGACGATGTCCAGCGCACGATCTCCACAAATCAGATGTTTGGTATTGCAAGAATTGCATTCTGTATGTCAGTTCTGTGTTGATGATGACAGGGTTTTCGGAGCAGCCGGTTTCTGATGAATGTACCGGCCACAACTGATCAGAACACGCATGAAATTAAATCAACCAAGTATACCGTCTTTGTTTTGATATTAACGTTTATTTTTAACTACTTTTGTCTATGTAAATTTATATAGGCTTAATTTTATTAATAGCCTTTAAAATAAACCCACAAACCTTCCTTTATGTAAACGGATAATTCCACCCGTACGAAGTTTCATGTGGAGACGTAGACAATATATAATTTGATTGCTCAGTCATTATTAGAGTAAATTAAAATGGCATTATGTCCCGTGACTGTCGATGAACTATTTTTCTCTGGTGCAGTATGCAGGTACTTTATTTAAAAGTATTTTACATATCAGGTAAAAATACAGAGGAGGATTTTCCTAAATGTAGAAAGTGACAATACAATATAATGTTACAATAATTCAAACAAAGAACAAGTGACCCATGGATCATGACGCTCAGCTGCCAAGCATGACCTGCGACATCATGGGCTGCAATTCACAACTTCTAGTAAAATTGTTGCAGAACCTATATGCCAATTTTGTTTAAACTTTCTACATTGCCATAAATTCTTATCATATATGTCTGGTTAAAACATAGTGAATGATGGTCTGAGGCCAAATGTATGATTGTTGAGCTATCAGGAACTAATCCCACAGCTTGCTCGATACCTGTCAGTCTCAAAAGGAATACCACACAGGCCACATATAAGATCAAAATATAGCAAAAGATCAAGGAAATCCATGCAAGAATTATTGTGAAACGGGTGCTTCCATATTATTTTTTATTCAATACAAGCCAACTGTACTGAGCTTTCATAAATGATGGTCATATTTATTAAAAAATCTTTGACACAATGCAAGATTACACTTATATACATCCCACTGCATTCACTTTAATAGTTCTTGAGATAATATGTTCTAAAGGAATTTAAAGATGGCGTCCTGGTGGCCATATTGGATTTCTGACAGGTCGGAAATTGAACAACACCCAAACATCATATAAATATCACAGAAACTGTCCTGGCAAAAGGATTTCTAAAATGGCTACCTGGCAGACATTGTTTCAACAACACGTGCGGCTGTGAACAACGCTTTACTAGACAACAAGCACAAAAGTGTGACGTAGCACACAGGCATGTGTACACATAAAATATCGGACCGTGACATAGTGAACTCGTAACTTATCATCTCGTAACATCTCCCTTTCTTTGAAGAAAAGAAAAGAGTTCTTGGTAATCAGTCCAACAGATATTATGTGGGAGATACTTAGCACACAAAGTTACTCTAACTTAAGAAATAATAATCGCACGACTGTTGCTTGGTAGCAGCATACAAATACGAATTTGCAGTCTCTGGAAATAATTTGCAATGTTATGTAGTTGCACTCTGCTGTAATGTCTTGCGATTAACTATTGTTAATGTTACCATATATAGGATGCCGAGTTCTTAATCACTTGTTATCATTCTGTGAGCATAAAATGAATGAATGTAATTACTTGAATCTGATCATTAAATAAAGCTTACAAAGTACTTAGATAATGATAATCTTAACTGGGCACAAAATCTTTGGTATATCTGGCAGGTGGCTTGATCACTCTGGTCCTGGTTCGGCGTCTGTTGTCCACCAGCGCACAATCAGTTGTTGTAGTATTGTCTCCATTATCCTGAGAATTAACTGGTATAACATCATTCGGTGTTGTGCGTGTTTGAGCCAGCGAGTCATCAGCACTGACGTTTTGTGCAGGATTGGTTATATGCGTGTCTGAATCATTGTTAGGCTGCTCACCTGTTTGATGCATTTCGGTATCTTGGTCTGGTATAGTTGTGGTTTCGTGAGATGGCCTGATAAACCGTCTGTTACGTCTGTAGATTCTGCCATTTACATTCACAAGGTAAGAACGAGGAGCAACTTGTTGTAAACATATACCTGATTGCCATCTCTTGTCTCTATCACCTGGGAGTGGTTGCACACGAACTGGCTGACCATACAAAAGTTCTGGTAGTGGTCTAGCATTTCTGTCATAATGTAGTTTTGCCTTCTGGCGACGGAGTTTGATGTTTTCTTTGACATCTCTTGCAACGGTTGGTTTTAACAGTTGCGCGTTAGTAGGAAGCAGTGTCCTAGTCCGACGAGAAAATAAACGTTGCACAGGACTGCTATTCATTCCTTCTGTAGGAGTGTTTCGCCAGTTAAGGACTGCTATCAGTGGGTCTTGGTTGTGTTTGACCGCTTTCTTAAGAAGTTTCTTAGCTATCTTTACTGCAGCTTCAGTCTTTCCATTGGATTGACTATGATACGGCGAGGAAGTGTTGTGAGTGAATTCCCATTCCATGGAAAACTCTTTGAATTCTCGCGAATCAAATTGTGGGCCGTTGTCTGAGACAACATTATCAGGAATTCCATGTCGGCAGAACTGTTCTTTTAAGAAGTCAATCACAGAAGTAGCACTTGTTTCTGCTAGTTCTTGGTATTCCCAGAAATCTGAGTAGTAATCGACCACAATGACAAAATCGTTTCCCTTTAAGGTGAACAGGTCGACTCCTACCATACTCCAGGGATGTTCTGGTATTGCATATGTCATCAGTGGCTCCTTCTGTTGTTTTGCCTGATATTCATTGCATGTAGAGCATTTGCTTACATGATCTTTTACCTCACTGTTCATGCCAGGTCAGTAGATGACATCACGAGCTTTACGTAAGCAAGATTCAACACCAAGGTGACTGGCGTGTATGCGAGTAAGCATTTCTGGACGCATAATCTTGGGAATGATTACTCTCATACCCTTGTAGAGAACTCCATTCTGGACAGATATCTCATCTCTGTATGACCAATACTCTCTGATGTTCTGTGGTGTGTTATTTATGTCATTTGGCCATCCAGAGAGAACAACATCCTTCAGAGTTTGTAGCTGATTGTCTTTCTTAGGACAATCTTGTATCTGTTTCAGTCTTGTGTCAGACACACGCAAATATTCTGCTTGATTTACCTGTTCTATTTGTTGGTCATGTATTTGCTCTGTGACAATTTCAAAGATCTGGTAATCCGGAGTTTCTGCGTCTACAGATCTCTGAGGCAGGGCTGCTCTAGATAGACAATCTGCAATGTTTCAATCATTCGTTGAAGTCGCTTCGGTGCTGTTAATATCGACTTCTGGAATATGCTCTCCAACGGTTTGTGGTCGGATTCCACATGTACAACGTCTTTACCATGGATGTACTGGTTGAATCCCTCACATGCGAAGATGATAGCTAAGCACTCTTTTTCGATCTGAGCGTATCGTTGCTCAGTTTGAGATAACGATCGTGATGCATAGGCCACTGGTTGGCCCTCCTGTAGTAAGGTAGCACCCAGGCCAACTTCACTAGCATCACACTGGATCGTGACCGGTACATTCACATCATAATACCGCAAAACAGGATGTTCCGTTACCAGTTTCTTAATCGAGAGGAACGCTTGCTCTTGGTGGCTTTGCCACATCCACAGAGAGTCTTTGTCAGTGAGCCATCTTAACGGTTCACAAACCTCAGAAAGCCGTGGTAGGAACTTTGACAGATAGTTAACAAATCCCAGGAACCTCTGCACAGCCTGTACATTCTCTGGGCGTTTCATTTCGGTGATAGCTTTGATCTTTTCTGGATAGGGTTTGAGCCCTTCAGATGTCAATAAAGTCCAATGTATGGAACTGCTGTCATACGCAGACGCATCTTTTTCTTATTGAACTTTAAGCCAACTTGTCTGGCACGTTCAAGTAGGCCTATAAGATTGGAGTCATGGTCCACTATGGCTTCTTCTACTGTGTCTCCTGAACCCCAAACACATATGTCATCGTGTATGACACCACATCCTGGCAGACCGACAATATGTTCACTTTGTCGTCTCTGATATTCCTCTGATGCTGGTTTGATTCCCATTGGCATTCTCATCCAGCGATATCTACCAAAGGGAGTCCAGAAAGTGGTTGCATAACTGCTTTCCTCGTCTAGTTTGATGTGCCAATAGCCGTCCTTGGCATCAAGTACGGAGAACACTTTTGCTTTGGACAGATTAGGAAGTATGTCCTCAATTGTCGGCATAGGGTAGTGGGGACGCTTTAATGCCTTATTCAAATTTCTGGGGTCTATACAGATCCTCAACATTCCTGAAGCTTTTCTGACAGTGACCATATTGCTAATCCAGTCAGTCGGAGTGGTTAGCTTTGAGATTACACCATAACTTTCTAAGTCATCAAGCTTTTTCTTCAACTCTGCTTTAAGTGGAACTGGCACCCGTCTGGGTTGTTGCTGAACTGGTTGAACAGATTTGTCAATTTCAAGGTGTAGCTCACCAAGAAACAGTCCTAGCCCATGGAACATATCACCATAATCTTTGAATATGCGATCAGACTTTAATCGCTCATGTTTTCTATCAGAAATGTGGCTGACACTGTCTATTGGTACATTTACAGTTAAAAGTCCCAGGCATTCACAAGCATCTGCAGACAATAGTGGACTCTGAGTACCTTTCACTATCTGGAACTCCAGTGTTTGTGTATGATCACCACAGGTACATTTAATCTGACTCTGTCCAAGTGGATTCATGTAGGACCCGTCATACAGTCTAAGTCTAGCTCTGCTTCTGCCATTGGTGGGTCTCCATCTTGAGCTATTCCGCAGTAGTCACGAAAACATATCAGGTTACATGTTGAACCGGTATCCATTTGACACAGTAAATCTTGACCAGTGTCCTTTGCACCATCTATTTGCATAGATAGTGTCACCATCAACTGTTTGCCTCTATCAGAAACTGAGCTTATAGTATGGGTTATCTTTAATACTGAATCATCTGAACTGCTTGATTCACTGTCCTCAGTGTCATTAACTTGATGCACTATTGCCTGTTTATGTTTAGCAGTTGGTCTCCATTGTCGTTTGGTTTGTTGACACACTTTTGCAAAGTGATTAAACCTGCCACAGGCAGCACATTTCTGTCCATAAGCTGGGCATTCATTCTTCCCTGCTTTGTGTTTGCTACCACAATATTTACATGACTTTGTTTCAAAACGTTTGGTCTGTGCCTGTGGTTCTGATTTTCTCCAATGCTTAAATCTGCTCTTATGCTTGCTTTGTTCTGCATAATGAACACTGTCATGTTGTTCAGCATTGTTAGTCATCTGTGTAAGCTGTTTCTTGGCAATTTCACTAGCACGACAAGTTTCTATGGCTGTTTTTAGTGTCAGTCCACTGGTTCTTAAGAGCTTAGAACGAACAGATTCATCATTGGTGCCTATTACAATTCTATCCCTAATCGTATCGTCATGAAGTGCACTAAAATCACAAGTGGAGGCTAAATGGCGAAGTCTGTTAATGTAATCATCAAAACTTTCATTACCTCCTTGATCGGCAGTATTGAACACATACCTTTCGAATATGACGTTCTTTTGCAGGCGGAAATGTCTTTCCAAAACATCTAGGATTTTGTTGATATCCTTTCGATCATCATCCTCCATATCGAGGTGTCTGTATATGCGATAACAGTCTTTGCCCATGACACTAAGCAAGGTTACAATCCTAATCTCGTGCTGCTTCTTGACGAGCTCTGTGGCAATTTCATAATTATTCCACTGTGAACGGAAAAAGTCCCAATTATTGCTCAGGTCACCGTTCACAGACATCGCTGCGGGAACTGGTACTGCTGACGCGGCCATTGCAACAGTTTGTTGCAAAATAATCCACGATCTAGGCTAATTAACTAGATTTAGCGGATTGCAGGCGCAGTTTACATGACACTTCTGGCACCATGTTTCAACAACACGTGCGGCTGTGAACAACGCTTTACTAGACAACAAGCACAAAAGTGTGACGTAGCACACAGGCATGTGTACACATAAAATATCGGACCCGTGACATAGTGAACTCATAACTTATCATCTCGTAACAGACATAATGGTTTCCTGACAAGTCACACATCCTCCAATAAGACACTAAACTTGTAGCAATTGCTTCAAAGAATGTAACAGTTATGAATGTCCAAAACAATTCAAAAGGCATGATCAGGTTGGAGAGCTCTCATATCAGATTTATGAACATGTAAATGTAAAAAGTGTAAGTCCAATTTGTTTTAATTATCAGCTTGCTATTCAATGGGGTCAGCAGGGTAGGTAAACTGCAAAACCTAAAAGAAAAGAAATGCAGAAAGCATCACTAAGAGTCTTGTAATCAAATAAAGCCATCCTACATCCAGGTACAGACCCACATATTATCAGAACAAACACTTGCTGGTATATCTAATGATTTGTATAATAATATTCAGATATCTAGAAAACTAAGTTTATTGCTATGATTCCATGATATAAACTGCAAAATGTTCCCATCATTTTATAAATCAGTAGCTAAACTTAACACTTAACTCTCATAGTCTTAATGCCTGGCCAAAGCATTCCGGCAACAGTGTTTTTGTTATGCACTAATGATATATCCTTATCACTTCATGAGGTGATACAAAAGGGAGTCATATATCACAAGTGTCACTGACAATTATGGGCACATAGTGAGATGTACCAGTTGTGAGTGCCATGGTTATATATACAAGAAAACAAGAAAAATAGAGATGGTCTACAAAATAAGTTATTGTGAACATCCCTGACCTATGACCTTGGCCTTTTGCCCACATATCAACTGGATTCTTTCTAAATGATGGGTAACTACTTACCACTTACATCTGGCTGGGTGTAATTACTTGGCAACCAATGAGTGAATAAATTAGACCTGCAACCTTTAACCTCCTGACCAGCTGACCTCAAAATCAATTAGTTATTTCTTCATGCAAAAAGACCCATAAATATGAAGTTTGAATCAAATTCAGTGATGCATAGATGTGGCATATGTGAAAGACTGAAGGTTTGGGTTGAACAGTTTCACTTGAAATATGTTCACAAGCATTTAGAACAATATTGTGACCTTGACCTTTGACCTTTTGAACTCAACATCAATAGGCTTCTTCTCCTATTGGTAGGTAAGCCATATATGACAGATGGAAAGTACAGATTGAAAAGTTTGCTGAAAATGACTCCACGCAAGAAGAGGGTGCTGTGAACTTGACCTTTGACCTCAAAATCAACAGGTCTTTTCCCCTGTTGGCAGAGTAGCGATATCAGTGCTGAAAGGTTTGGAATGAAAGGTTTAGCTTGAAATGTGTCCACAACCTTTGCAAAGAAGTGGATCCTGTGACCCTGACCTTTGACCTTGTGACCTCAACATCTATAGGATTCTTCTCCCACTTAGTAGGTGAGCTATATGTAAAAGATCAAAGAATTGGGATGAAAGGTTTTGCTTAAAATGCATCCTGAGGCTTTCAAAGAAGTTGGTTCTGTGACCTTGACCTTTGACCTTGTGACCTCAAAATAATTATGGTTCTTCCCCTGTTGGTAGGTGAGCTGTATGTGAAAGATGGAAGGTTTGGGATGAAAATTTTGGCTAAAAGAATTATTTCTGCCCCCTTAACCCCCCAATCAATAAGATTGCACAGATTTTAGTAATATTTTTATAGTTACTTAATTTTAGAATTTTCACTAAGTAGTTTTCTGAAACAACAAAAACAAAACTTTTTTTTACACACAAGTTTTTCTGGTACCTGACAGGTTATTTTAGAGTGAGCCTGCCTGGCAATGAACAAAGAAAGTTGGAATGGATTTCCTTATATATCATATAAACCAATTTATGCTGAATAATATGTTTAAATTTTTTGAAAATATAACAAAATTAATTTAATATATAATTATTTTCTTGTATATCTTGCTTTTCCTTTAAAAATTAAAGATGTGTTACCTGCTGTCACAATACACATATCCATTATTTATTAATTCTTATCTGTAAAGAGAGTACAATGATTACAAGGTGTAAACCTCTTTCTATTGCAGAAATGTGTGCATGCAGTGATCAAGAAGGGGAAATTGATTCAAACAGAAGACTACCACGGCAGTTCTTATTATAAGTTCTTGAGCTGAATCACAGTGGTAAAAAAATAAAAATTTATTATTTATTTTCTTGTTTTATTTTTTATAAAGTATTCAAACACAAAATGCTGTAAGCTTATATTTTTTGTCATTTATACAGAAAGCCTGTAACCCTTTTTAATGTTGGTGACCAAACTGATTGATCTTACTCAAACACTGCTTTGGTCAAAACTTGAAACTACCTAGTAAATTGATTTTGGCATGTTTGCCAAAATGCCAAAGTAATACAATACAATGGAGTCACACTAGAGCCATGTTAAAATCATGACATAATTCTGGGTGGCAGATGACTCAAATTTTTTTCAAGAGAATTCAAAGGAAACATACTTGAATCACACTGAAAACTGATGCTTGAATATTGTTGTCGTTGACAACTGATGATGGAATATTGTTGTAATTGTGATTTAAATTTTGTATGCTGGATCTTTTGTGTGGGAATGGTGCTGAATAATGCAGGAAATATGCTGTTCTTATGTTGGATCACTGATGCTGAAATCCTGCTGTAACCCATACTGGATTCCTGTGTGCTGATTTTATGCTGGACCTTCTGCTGTTTTTTATGCTAGACCCTTGCATTAATGAAATCATGCTAGAGCCCTATTATGCTGGATTTATACTGGAACTCCAATACTGGAATCATGCTGTGGCTCATTTGCATATTTTCAGCTTGCTAATTTACATTTTTGGAACGACTGAAATCATACTGTAAATTCCAGCATGAATACAGTAAATACTTTGCAGTATGATTCCAGTACAACAACATACTGAAATTGAACTGTATATGTGTATGCTGGAATCAGGCTGTTATCCATACTGTTTCCATGCTGGAATGGTCTGAAGACCCCCTAGCTATATCTCATACTGAAATCATGCTATGGTGCTCATTTGTATATTACTGTCTTATTATAATACTCATTTAAATTTTTGGAACAGGCTGGAATCATACTGAAAATATAATGGATTCATGCTGTTGTTATGAAAGAAATGTATGTGAATTTCTGAGTGTACTAAAACCATACTGATGGCGTACTGTAATTCCAGTACAGTCCATGCTGTTTCTGAACTGGAATCATACTACAGGGTGTATGCTGGAATCAAGCTGTTTCCCATACTGTTTTCATGCTGTTTTTCAGTAAGGGCAGGCTATATCTAGGGTATGGTATGATAATAGATGCAACGTTTTTATTATTCTGTTTATATGTATCTCATTTTATTAGTATATTTTTGAAGGGTTATGACTAATGACTCTCAGGTCAAAGGTTAGATCATTTTCCAATCTCTAGCAAGTAGACTATAATATATTTGTGTCTTCATACTTAATAGAATTATCAAATTTTTTAAGGTTTAGAATTAACCTTAAGGAGGGAAGGACCATGACACAGGTGTTAATGTCAAGCTTTTGTTATCTGTCATTGTAGCACTATGTAATTCTAATGTGCCCTAATAATCAGCTCTACATATGTGGTATGAATGGCTTTCCAAGCTATGAGATATTGTTAGGAGTGAGCTGGTGTAAACTTACCCTGGTGTGACTTCTGTTTGGTGACGGATCACACTGTATCGGGTCACTATCGTGGAGACCTGTGCAAGTGCATTTCCTACATCAGACACGATGGCTGCTCGGACAAACACCATTGTACCATATGTCAGTTTATCACTCTTTGGTTTGATGAAAGTTCCATCCTTCAAAATCTGAAGAAATAAAAGGAACTAGAAACTTCTGCCATGGAAGAATGCCACAGCAGTCCCTGACTCTGATCCCCCTTCTACAGCAGGCTCCTCCCTATCCATATTTACTTAGTTTGGCAAAGATCTGTGAAATATTTTTTAGTTATCTCACACACAAGATTTATCTGTAGTGGCAGTGGGACCGTGCTAGAACCATAGTATCCCCTGCTTTGCCTTGGGATATAGGTAATTTCTAGTGTTTGCAATCAAGGAATCAGAAATTATATTATCAGAATAAGTTGATTTATTATGACTAAAAAATTAAACATAATTAAATGATTTACAAAGGATTTAAGTAAAAACCATCTTAGAAATTTAGGGTCTTAATTTTCATCAAATTTAACTGAAAATTAATATGGTAACATTATTCTCATATTTTAATTAAGATTTTTTAAAGACTATTCAAATTTACTGTTGATAAAAAGAAACAGAAATTGTTCCTTTTTTATATCACCTGCAGTTAATTAAGTGATTACAAAACTGTGATTTATGCAACACAAGCAATACATCACTCAGTGAAAGATGAATAAGTGAATGAGGTCACCCACTTGTTATATCAAACATCAAAATGTATCAACAGTCCTACAATATACGAATAAAAAACTCTGAAAGCTATTACCGGTACATCTCTCAATGTGCAATCAACTTTAGTGACTAGCAGGTGACACAGTTAAATAAATAATTGGTACAGCTTCTTATAAAACTTCTTGGCCTCCAGTTGTGGGGCAATTACTTTCAAAATTTAGAATCTCTAACCTTAAATCCATATGATTACACGATATGAAAATCAAATCAATAGAGCATTCTGTAGAGAATTGTGCCAAGTTCAAACACGAGGTAATTTTGACGTTTTTAAATTAAAGCTTTTAAGTTATATTTTCTTTTATTTTACAAAACTGATCTTAAGTGGATGCTTAGACAAAAACTAAAGCTATTTATATCCTACAAATGAACTGTTTAACATGAACAGTTACAGTATCTATTAGTACAAGTTCACTGTCAACCTCTGGGCAGTTAAATACAATTGTTTTCTTAAAACTTCAAAGAAAAGCTTCAGTTTTTTTATCAAATCCTTCAAATTTCAGATTATAACCAGGGCCCATGGGTCTCGAAGCTCAGCTGAATTTGTCTTTAAGGATATGTTTTTGAGCCTATTCAAAATATGGGCCTGTGATCAGCCAACCTGTCAATCCAAACTGTAGTGATCATCCTTAAACTAATTTGTGAATGGATGGGCCTTGTGACCTTTGACTTAGTGACCCTAAAATCCAAAGGAAATTTTGCTTATTTGCAGGTGTGCCACATGTGGAAGACGGAAGATTTGGAATTAAAAGTATGGCTTAAAATGCATCCACAAGCTTTCTAAAGAAGTGGGTCCTGTGATCTCATAAATCAACAGAGTTCTTACATTTGTGGTGGTCCATATATAAGTCAAGTTTGAAACAAATATTTCAATCAAAACTGGTGTTTTCATCTGGAAACTAATTTGTAAATAGATGGCCCTTATGACCTTGACCTTTGACCTTGTGACCCCAAAATTCATAAATTTCATCCACTATTGGCAGGTGAGCAATATCTGGAAGATGGAAGGTTTGGGATGAAAAGTTTGGCTGAAAATACATTCACAATTTTTTACAGAGGGGCCTGTGACCTTGACCTTTGACTCCAAAAATGAAAGGGTATTTACAATATTGGTGGGTCATATATAAGTCAAGAGTGTATGGATATGTCAATCCAAACTAAAATTATCATCCAGAAACAAATATGTGGACTGATGACCCTGTGACGTTGACCTTTTACCTTGTGACCCCAAAATCAATCAGGTTCTTCCACTATTGGTAGGTCAGCTATGTGTGCAAGATGGCAGGTTTAGGATGCAAACTTTGGCTTAAAATGCATCCACAATCTTTCTAAATAAGTGAGTCCTGTGACCTTGACCTTTGACCTCATGACCCCAAAATCCATTGAGTATTTGAATTAGAGGTGGGCCATTTATAAGTCATGATTGAAATCCATATGTCAATCCAAACTGGAGTGAACATCATGAAACAAATTTGAAGGACATACAGAAAGACATAGTGAAGGATAGACACAGCGATTAATATAGGGCTCTGCTTTTTCAAGAAGGGCCCTAATAAAAACACAAGGTTTGAGGACACAGATGAAACCACAGTTGCAAATCTGAAAGTATCAATATAATTTAGCAGTCTCAATATAAAGGAAACAAGGGACCAATGGGTCACTGTGCTCAGCTGAAGCTGACCTTAAAGTTAAAAATCTAAAATAATATAAAATGGAGATAAAGTCTAAGAGGAACAGGTAATATAGGCCATGGATGGTTGATATGATTGTAGCCGTGACAACCCGAATCAGTAGGCAATGATACTTGGGCTGGTAAGCCTACCTGAGTCATGATACAAGACAAGTGACCCATGGGTCATGACGCTCAGCTGCCAAGCATGACCTGCGACAACATTGGCTGCAATTCACAACTAGTAAAATTGTTGCAGAACCTATATGCCAATTATGTTTAAAGTTCCTACATTGCCATAAATTCTTTTCATATATGTCTGGTTAAAACATAGTGAACTAGATATTTCTTGGCACCGCAGGTGCCAGAGTATCCCCAGACATAGTAGGGCCCCCCCCCCTTTAAGTATAGGCCCCCATTTTTAGCAGCATATACTGACACTTGGCAAGCAATTATTGTTTCTTCCATCTATCAATCCACAATCTTTTTGAAGATGTTGGTCCTGTGACCTTGCCCTTTGACCTCATGACCCAAAAATCAATTGGGGTCTTGCTTTTTCAATGGGACATATATAAGTCAGGTTTGAAATCCATATATTAATCCAAGCTTGAATTATCATCTCAGGAACTAATTTTTGGACAGATGGTTCCTGTGACTTTCACCTTTGACCTTGTGACCTAACAATTGACAGGCGTCTTCCTCTATTGGCAGGGGAACTGCATGTGCAAGATGAAATGTCTGAGTTGAAATGTTTGGCTGAAAATGCATCCACATCTTTTTGAAGATGTGTCCTGTGACCTTGACCTTTGACCTCATGATCCCAAAATCAATTCGGGTCTTGCTTTTCCAATGGGACATATACAAGTCAAGTTTGAAATCCATACATCAATAAAAGCAGGCATTATCATCCAGAAACTAATTTTTGGACAGATGGCTCCTGTGACCTTCACCTTTGACCTTGTGACCTCAAATTGATAGGGGTCTTCCACTCTTGGCAGGTGTTCTATACGTGCAAGATGAAAGATCTGAGATGAATTGTTTGGCTGAAAATGCATCCATAATCTTTTTAAAGATGTGTCCTATGACCTTGACCTTTGACCTCATGAACCCAAAATCAATTCGGGTCTTGCTTTTCCAATGGGTCATATACAAGTCAAGTTTGAAATCCATACATCAATAAAAGCAGGAATTATCATCCAGAAACTAATTTTTGGACAGATGGCTCCTGTGACCTTCACCTTTGACCTTGTGACCTCAAAATTGATAGGGGTCTTCCTCTATTGGCAGATGAACTTTATGTGCAAGATGAAAGGTCTGAGATGAAATGTTTGGCTGAAAATGCATCCACAATCTTTATAAAGTAGTGTCCTGTGACCTTGACCTTTGACCTCATGACCCCAAAATCAATTGGAGTCTTGCTTTTTCAATGGGACATATATAAGTCAAGTTTGAAATCAATACATCAATAAAAGCAAGAATTATCATCCAGAAACTAATTTTTTGACATATAGCTCCTGTGGCCTTGACCTTTGTTCTTGTGACCCCAAAATTGATATGGATCATCCACTATTGGCAAGTGAGCTATATATTCAAGATGGAAGACCTTGAAAGTTTGGCTTAAAATACATCCACAGTATCTTGTAAGATGCAAGTCCAGTGACCTTGACCTTAGACCTCATTACCCTAGAACCTATAGGGTTCTTACTTTAGTAGTTGGCCATACATAAGTCATGTTTGAAATCCATATGGCTATCAACACTGGAGATATCATAAGAAGTGTGTGATTTTCACCAAATATGGACACATTAAAGGTCAAGGCCACTCTCATGGTAAAGGTCATGACCCAAATGTAAACAGACCTCATCCCATAGCCCATCTCTCTACATGTGCATAATATGAAAGAATTCTGTCCATTAGTTTTTGACTTACCGTTTTCCCCCATAGATAATCCGCATTTTTTCATCTTAGAATCGAAATAAAAAACCCTGGTGCGTATTATACATGGAGACATAATTTCCAAACTTTTTTTCAGTCAGGTTGAACATCGTACGGTGAGCCGATGATGAGCGATAATAAAGGATTTTATGTAAACTAAGTGTATACTCACTTTACTTGTACAAATTTTGCATTAAAACAACATAATTATTGATTTGATTAACTTTTTTTCATTTCTGATACTTAAAATATATCTTAAGTATGGCTTACAACAGAAGATCGCCGTTGTGAAATATGCATGATGGTATATTGCTTGGCTGACCTCCTTTGATATCAATGTCTGTCGGCAGATGGCGCTGCGGCATATTTTTACATGTGGTGTTAAATCACAAAAGGGGATCGTTTCTACCTGATATACCTGCACCTGTCAGTCCTTGTCCGTGGGAAATGTTCCGTGATACACTAATTACTATTTAAACAACTTGAACCATGGGAGGAATGATTGCCTGGTGGTTTCCTAAGTTAATTAATAATTAATAATTAATTACCCTATTGTGCAAGCATGGACAGTTTGAACAGCTGTGTAAATTAATGATATCCCGGAGATGTGTTATAAATTTATTACAAACCTAGGGTATTTTATAATAGTTAGTTAAATATATAAATACATATATATATGCTTAAAATGAAACCCCGTTGTGGATATTAAACATCACAGAAAATTTGATTTAAAAACATAATAAACATGTGTATTTCTAATCTGTATTTAGATTTCAGTAGCGTCTTCATGGGCCTGTTGACACCTACGTCCAGCAGCTGTAGTATCGACGTCATCCCGCCAGGGATTATCGCCACCTCCGTCTTGTGCGCTTGCTTCAGATGTTGCAGTACGGCCGGGTTGCGGTGGCATCTGAAAGCATCTAACACTAATAGGCTATTCTCTTTCTTTGTGAGGCCGCCCGCGCGATTCCCCCACACGCTATCAATCCAATCTTTCATCAGGGTATCGTCCATCCAGCCTTTAGACTGTACGCGCACGTGTACACTGCTCGGGAATTTTACACCTTTGGGCATGGTTTTCCGTTTGAAAACCACGTACGGGGGTAATTAAGTGCCATCTGCCATGCAGGCCAGCATGTCTGTGAACCTGTTTTTTTCATTACCAGTCGTACGGATTGATACTGTGTTCGCTCCCTTCTTTTCCACAGTTGTATCAGCGACATTCACTGATCCATTCCAGCACTTGCTTGTCCACCTCAGGATAGAAAACTTGACGACTCCTGTGGGCCCTCTTTGATTTCGGCATTTTTTCAAGTTGTCCTTTCGATCTTTTCCACAGTCGAACATTGCTCTCGTCGATACCGAAATGGCGAGCAGCACTGCGATTCCCATTCTGTTCAGCATACTGAACAACTTGTAACTTAAACGCTGTCGTATACGATGATCTGCGTGGCATGATGACCATAAGCGACTGAATGATGGTTACCCATATTTATGCGTGTGTTGAGTTAATGAAGACTCTTTGTTCTATGATAAGCATTAATTGGCTAACTAGGGTGCCGTGCGAGTTGTTCTCCTTATGACACGCTCGTCACAGTTTGTTACCCGACATGACGGAAAGCTTCCCTTTGATTAACATCAAAGGAGACCTGTGTTTTTGTATACATTCTGTAACTAAGAATTATCATTGCTGGTTTTTTTTGTTAGAATGGGGATGATATTTTATTAAAACACATTCGTATGACCCCTTTTCTTGGACACGAACGGCCTTGCATTGGTGACGCTTAATACAAGTGTTGCAATACCTGGTTAACGGCGGTCCAGGCACAATCCCCCTTTTTACACTTAACAATTGGAGGAGAATAGACAATTTGCTAATTCAAGTATAATGATCTTCTGCTTAGAGACTTGTGTTGACTGACGAAGTCACACCCACGAAGAGAGCGGATATTCGATGACCACCACAAAAACAATTTGCAGCATTCAGGATTTCGTCAGAATCTAGCTGCGTATTATACACAGGTATACAGGTTTTTCCCCAGAAATTGTAGCTCTGAATAGGGGTGCGGATTATCTACGGGTGCGGATTATCTATGGGGGGAAACGGTATAATGCTTACAGTTCTGTCAAGTGGCAATTATGGGGGTATTAAAAGGCGTAAAAACAAGAAAAGGATAATAGGTGGCACCACCAGTTTCCGGTATATCACAAGGCTATCCAAAATCTTGGGTCACCTTAATTTTTAGACCAGTCCATGCAAGCTTACTTGAGATATTTAAGAATTTGTGTTATTTTCAGCAATAATGGACCTATTCAAGGTCAAGGTCATTCCCCTAGCATAGGTCATGACCCCATTTTAAATAGGCTTCGTCCCCTTACCTATATCTATACAAATGTAGAGTTTGAAAAAAATCAGTGAAATATTTTTTGAGTTATCCCACTCACAAGGTTTTTCTGCAGCGGCGGCGGGCCCGTCATGAAACCATAGTATCCCGACTTTGTCTGGGGATACAATGATGGCCTGAGGCAAAATGTATGGTTGTTGAGCTATCAGGAACTAATCCCACAGCTTGCTCCATACCTGTCAGTCTCAAAAGGAATACCACACAGGCCACATTTAAGATCAAAATATAGCAAAAGATCAAGAAAATCCACGCAAGAATTTTTGTGAAACGGGTGCTTCCATATTTATTTTTATTCAATACAAGCCAACTGTACTGAGCTTTCATAAATGATAGTCATATTTATTAAGAAATCTTTGACCCAATGCAAGATAACATTAATATACATCCCACTCCATTCACTTTAATAGTTCTTGAGATAATATGTTCTAAAGGAATTTAAAGATGGCTTCCTGGTGGCCATATTGGATTTCTGACAGGTCGGAAATTGAACAACAAACATCCTCTAAAAGGGACCAAACATCATAAAAAAATCACAGAAACTGCCCTGGGAAAAGGATTTCTAAAATGGCTACCTGGCAGACATAATGGTTTTCTGACAAGTCTGACATTTGATATTACACATCCTCCAATAAGACACTAAACTTGTAGCAATTGCTTCAAAGAATGTAACAGTTATGAATGTCCAAAACAATTCAAAAGGCATGATCAGGTTGGAGAGCTCTCATTTCAGATTTATGAACATGCAAATGTAAAAAGTGCAAGTCCAATTTGATTTAATTATCAGCTTGCTATTCAATGGGGTCAGCAGGGTAGGTAAACTGCAAAACCTAAAAGAAAAGAAATGCAGAAAGCATCACTAAGAGTCTTGTAATCAAATAAAGCCATCCTAAATCCAGGTAAAGACCCACATATTATCAGAACAAACACTTGCTGGTATATCTGATGATTTTTATAATAATATTCAGATATCTAGAAAACTAAGTTTATTGCTATGATTCCATGATATAAACTGCAAAATGTTCCCATCATTTTATAAATCAGTAGCTAAACCTTAACACTTAACTTTCATAGTCTTAATGCCTGGCCAAAGCATTCCGGCAACAGTGTTTTTGTTATGCACTAATGATATATCCTTATCACTCCATGAGGTGATACAAAAGGGAGTCATATATCACAAGTGTCACTGACAATTATGGGCACATAGTGAGATGTACCAGTTGTGAGTGCCATGGTTATATATACAAGAAAACAAGAAAAATAGAGATGGTCTACAAAATAAGTTATTGTGAACATCCCTGACCTATGACCTTGGCCTTTTGCCCACATATCAACTGGATTCTTTCTAAATGATGGGTAACTACTTACCACTTACATCTGGCTGGGTGTAATTACTTGGCAACCAATGAGTGAATAAATTAGACCTGCAACCTTTAACCTCCTGACCAGCTGACCTCAAAATCAATTAGTTATTTGTTCATGCAAAAAGACCCATAAATATGAAGTTTGAATCAAATTCAGTGATGCATAGATGTGGCATATGTGAAAGACTGAAGGTTTGGGTTGAACAGTTTCACTTGAAATATGTTCACAAGCATTTAGAACAATATTGTGACCTTGACCTTTGACCTTTTGAACACAACATTAATAGGCTTCTTCTCCTATTGGTAGGCAAGCCATATATGAAAGATGGAAAGTATAGATTGAAAGGTTTGCCTTAAAATGACTCCACGCAAGAAGAGGGTGCTGTGAACTTGACCTTTGACCTAAAAAACAACAGGTCTTTTCCCCTGTTGGCAGAGAAGCGATATCAGTGCTGAAAGGTTTGGAATGAAAGGTCTAGCTTGAAATGTGTCCACAACCTTTTCAAAGAAGTGGATCCTGTGACCCTGGCCTTTGACCTTGTGACCTCAACATCTATAGGATTCTTCTCCCACTTAGTAGGTGAGCTATATGTGAAAGATCAAAGAATTGGGATGAAAGGTTTGGCTTAGAATGCATCCTGAGGCTTTTCAAAGAAGTTGGGATGAAAATTTTGGCTAAAAGAATTATTTCTGGGGGGTGCAAACACACCCCATAACTTCGAGAATATAGGGTGCAGTGACCTAATTTCAGGTTTGCAAGGAGATCTTTTTAGAACCTCAAAGACTGCATGGGGTTCATGGTCCTAGCCCCTACGGTTACGATTTGTGCCCTGCTAACGGACGGACGGTCGGCCAGACGGACAGACAGAAGGACGCCGGACAAAGACCCATCGCTATAGCCCAGCATGACTGAAAGTCAGCTGAGCTAAAAATGACAAAAATATTTTCATCCTCATGAGGCCTAATAATGTGTTCCCCAGACCTAGATGTAATGACAATCTGGCAGGCCAGTAATCTGGTTATAATGTCAGAGGGTCGATATGATGATAATATTGTAACATTCTTGCCCTTTGATCTGGCCAGTGGTGGGGCATGAACACTGATTGACAGTCAATATAGAGATGCCCCAGAGCCAATCACAGGCAGCTAAGGACTTCGCCCTCTGTCCCTCTGGGATAAAACCCCCTTGCCCTGGCGATTCTCTCTCTCTTGGATCATCGAGCAGTGGACCCCTATGCCTGCCCTCTGTGGCAGGCAGAGGGTATATGGCTTCTTTTTCACCTTGGGGTTGGTTTTACGACAGTGTCAGCTACCCAGGTAAAGAGCCACCCACTACCAAAGAGCAGTCCTTTTATCTAGTCTGGTAAATATCTTTCTGTTTCATTAATAAGTTTAGATAATAATATGCAGTCCTGATATTTTGAAGGTTTAGGCTTAAGTTTCATTCCAGTAAAAAAGTGTTATTTTATCTCTTAAAATGGTGCGAATGCATGTTGCCCAAGCCCAATTTCCTCCCAGAATAAATAAGCAGCTACATCTGGCGAGCGATGCTTTTTTAAGCTGTTATTAACAGCTAGGAGTTGAATTCTGGTAAATAAATTGCTTATTTTGAGTTAATTCTGGGGTTTATCAGCATCAGAAAATATTTAAGGGGCTTAGGTTGTAAAAATCTGCTAAATAAGTGATCTATTCAAATAGAAACATAGAAACAGCTTTAAAAATGCCTGAGTTTCATTTCTTAAGGGAAATTATTTTATTCAATGCATTTATTACGTGAACCAGAATAGGGGCTTTTTATAAATGTAGGCCCATCTCTGTTTAAAGAACAATGCGCACTATTTTATTTGGAAAGGCTAGTACTACTTTAGATTACTATTGACAAACCATTATAGTAATTTGCCCTTCCTTGGCTATCAAGCGGCGTATACATTATAAAACAGTGTATGCTTCAAAAATCAGCTGCAAAATTCAAAATTATTGGTAGGTGTACAGTAATCTCATAGTATTGATCCTTTTATTTGTACAATTTACAGTAAATACTACGGTTATTGGGAATTTTCTTTGTGGATAAACCAGTCATATTAGGTTTACATTCTTATAAAATGAAAGCCTTAATATCATTATATTTCTAATTACCTCAGCCCTTGTTTGAAATTAAATCCCTCAGTGTTACACTTGAATTGCGTGTTCTCACTAGGTTATAGAACAAAAATAATAAAAAAAAAGTGTATAATAATCATTTATATACAAAAATGTGAGACTTTATAAGATGTAAAAGCAAGAGAAATAACAGGTGCTGTATGTACCATTATGTGATGTGTGAAAAACCTGTGACACGCATCTTCTTATTACATTGGGCATAAGCTTAATCCGCAAATATTTAATGCCCCCCATGTAAACATGCAGCCAGGCAACTTGTGCCTTCAATTGTATATATGTAATATTTTACTTATAATAAATGACCTTTTCTTTGCAAAATTAATCAGTTGATCAGATTTTATGTATATAAAAACTTTCAGGGCTTGTTGTCAATTAGCTTAATAATGTTGAAAGGAGAGTAACTGCTTAAATTTTATTATGCATAGCTGTCTCTTGAATAAAAGTAACATAGCTTGTATAGATGGAACGGTAGACTTGACCATATGTATACTGTTTTACTTTGAATGTACTTTGTTAGAAACATTAGTTAATACTTGATTATAGTCTAAACTGGATAATCAATAAAGAGTTTATATGCTCCTCTGCCAAATTTAGAATTGTATTGTATAAACCCTAAAGTGTGTAATCTTATGTATAAATCAAATGGGATTCTTGTGTAGAGAAGTATAACATACATGCTATTTTTTAAAACAAGGCTGTAATTAATTTACCTTAAATAGCGGTTTCAAAAACCTGTGCACATGTTATTCAAAGGAACGACCATTTGACCACATGTAACGAGGGTCACAAGTTATTGCATGATAACAGCTGTGTTTCTGGTCCTTACAGTTCTGATAAACCTGGGGTTTAGATTTGGGTTCTAATATTGACAAAACCAAAAGGCCATGCCCAAGGGCTATTGCATCACAAAGGGCTGAACACATATCACCCCCATGCAGGTGTCAGAGTCATCCGTTGTCACAGGGCCTACCTGTCATTTTATTTATTTCTCAGTGAGGCTTAACAAACTGGACACCAACCCCTTAATCCCTTACTTAATCCGTGACTTAACCCCTGTGCCCCATATAGGGTTATATAACATCCCATGAGGCTGATATTTCAAACAGGCCAGCACTGATTATCTTAACACCACCTGCAGGTACTTATGTTAAGCGGATTATACACCTGGTCACAAAGTCATGTGAATGTATCAGTACAGTCATCACCTTGTATATTAAACATGTAGACTTCAGTTTTTTTATTTTGCTCTAAATAATTATATTAATATTAATAATTATACTTATAAAATGTGACGTCAATATAACTTTATTAGTCGGGCCTATTGTTCTGTGGGTCTCTCAACATACCAAATTTATGCAAGCTATAGAGTTATGGTGTTTATGGTTTGCCTTTAGGTAATCTTAATTACTTGTTACAATTAATTATGAATTCTGATGTTTAAAATATAACAACTTAAACAGATCAGTACTTAATAATTTAGATCAATCTTTTAAATAGATATTTAGTAATTCTCAGAGGATTACCTCTGAGGCATGCTCATATTTTATATACACTTTGACTAAATTCATTTGTTGATTTTTGACCAAGGAGAAACTGCATTTAATTTTAATACAGTTGTAGACTATTAAATCAAAGTTATTTAAACTTTTCACAAACCATTACTTTTAATTACATTTTAATTACAACATTTTATTCTAAAATAAAACTTTTACAAACCTAGTTCATCCCAATTAAAGTGTTTAACACATATCTCTACAAAATTAGACAAATGTACAAAAAAATGGTATTATACTTAAAATTTAATTAAAAGCATTTTATTCTGCCTCACATACTGCTGGACTAGATATGCATGAGTATTACTTTGAATTTCTCTGGTGAAATTAACTACCTATAGGCTGGATGTAACATGTCTGACACACCTTGAAGGTCTTTTATTGGTATTCTATTTGCCTAGATCTCAGCATCTGGCATAGTACCATTTATTCTGCCTCAACTTTGAGAGTTTTACTAGTCGCTTTTTAGGGTTCTCATCCCGGCATAGTATGTGCTTTTCCTGGTTGAGTTTTTTTAGGTTAGCATATAAGGGCATAAAATATATACCAGTTGCCTTGGGTGATACCTGGCGTGGTTGTCCCTTCTATGCAGTGTTTTGTGCTGGCACAGTTCCCAGTCGCTTTTTAGGAGATGTTCTCCGGCATGGAAACAATTTTTGCCAAGTGTATGTGGTGTCTGACATGGCTGCATGTCTGCCTTGTGGGTTTTGTGTATCGCCTAGAGAGTTCTCGATTTTGGCAGGGTACCACCTTTCACCTAGAGTATTTTGTATCTGGTATGGTGGCGCCACTTGCATAGGATTCTACCTGTCATCATATCTAAACCTAGCTATAGCATTAAACAGCACAAATTTGTCTGTCTTAAGTATTTGGAGTAATTAAAATAAATTAGAACAGTGTGCATACTTAACACACCAGTTAAAATGACATCGCTCATTAAGAAGCTTAACTTGTTTAATTAGGTTAATTTCATTGAAATCCTAACAATAATATTAATAGGTGAGCAACACACCAAAATACTAAATAAGCTGAGTACATACATGAATAAAATGAATAAAAAAAGATAACTTCAGGGTCATGTCCACAAGCTATATTGCATTTGAGATTAATGATATCTAATATAAATAACAAATCACATATACACTGTTGTTTTGGGGTGAACATTTTTTATGTCACCAAAATACATATTTCACTGTGGATTTGAGTAAATTAATACTTAGGATGATGTATAAATGTATAAACTACAAACTAAGTTAACTATTACACATAATCTGAATCACAGAGCTTAATGAAAATTAAATAAACAATGATAAAACTCAGAATGATGATAATGTTGATGATAAAATAATGATGTATAAAAATATAAACAGTAAACTGTAAATGCTAGAAATAGATTAAAGAAAGAAACTAATTATTCAAATAAACTAATGAATAGGTAACTAACCCTGATATCCAATTTGAATGTCATATTTACAGATACTTGTAGGGTTATAAACAACTCTAATTTAACAAATTCTTGGGCAGCGCTGCTTTCCATTTTCCCTAAATTAAAGTCATGTATAGGTGTTGTATATTACAGGTAGACTTTCTTTAACTGACTAAAACAACTGTGCAGTCCTTGAATTATCTGAAAGTATTATTTCATGTATTACTATACTTAATTTCACCTGTAATAATATAAGGTTATCTAACATTTAGCGAGAAATCTCGCTGATACCTGATTATTATTACTTGGTCAGTTGTAGTTCGTATTTTAGCCCAGTGAGAGGGCATGTTTCGGCCGAGCGGGGCTTAAAATACCATCTATATTTTGAGGCCAAACAGGGCACAGAATAAATACTGTTTATGAAAAGCTTACCCGAGGGTAATGCATAAACTTCTTAACACTGATCAGATGATGATGCAGTGTGCGAGTGAATCTCGCTGTATTAGTAGACCAGTGATTGAAATATAAATTAACCCAGTGAGGGGGCATGTTTCAGCCAGAAGGGGCTTCAAATAAATACCGTACGTCATACAGTTGTGAGGCCAGACAGGGCACAAAGAAAATACTGTCCTTTTAATCTGGTTACTTTTGCCCACCTTGCGTCTTTGGGCTATACACAGGTTGAGGACCATAGTTACCCCTAGTTTTATATACTCCATATAAAACGGAGAAATGAGCCCAGATTATGCCTATTGGAGGGTCCCTTTATGTAACCGGTCAATTTTATTTAATAATATATAGTTGAAAACTTAGATCAAGTGTTTAACTGTTTTAATGTTTTACCAAGGGGCCGCTTATCAGCATTCTTTATGTTTGATTATGTATAATTTTTTGTGAGAGCTATTTTTTAAATAGTTATGTCTAGGTAATTGTCGCAAAAATTATACTTGTGTCATAAGGACAGATACTGCCGCTCTTGTATTTTATTTTCAGAGGCTCCATTTTCACATGAACCAGTTGTCAGCCATCAGTGCAGCCTTCCCAGTGTGGTCCGGCTCAGCTCTTCTGCTACAGCAAGCTGCAACCTGAGCCAACATTCCACTATAGCCAGATATTGGACACTTTAATAAATACAGAACACCTTAAGTAAATACTGAGGCCTGTGTCGCCACCATCTGGACTGATATTTTATTAAATCCTATATGGCCACCTGGCTCACTTATGGACTGTAACATGTAACAATTTATTGTACCTGGTGCATTTGAATATCACTGATGTGTCTTTGAATGTTTTATATTGTTTTTGAATCTCCAATAAAAATTACACAATCCCTGAACTTTCAAAACAATTATCAGACTGCAAAGTCCCTAATCACTGGAGGTACTGTGTGGGGAGAGAACACTCCCTACCTGCTGTTGTAGCATTGGATAAACCTACCTCCCCCATCCCAACGTGGGAGTTAGGGGTTGGGTAGCCGGCTAACAGCCTATACACAGCCTGCCAGCCATGTTTTGGCCATATAACAAACAAACTAGAAGACCAGAGGTCGAGCGCTTGCCGTTGTGGGTTTTCTATTATTTGAATGACCCTCAGCGTTTGCTGAGAATTTGTGGCCTGTAAAATGACATATCAGATAAAACAACGAGGAAGCAGACAAAGCTGACCACAAAAGACGAACAGACAGACATACTGACTGTGATAACAGATTACCAGACAAAAGTGCCGAAGGTAAAGAAGAGCAAAATTAGCGATAGTTTATGTAGATAAGTTTTATAATTTTGGAGATATGGCCAAAACATGATATGTAGGGGAGGTGAAGGTGCAGCGCCCCCTAGTGGCTATATCCGGAAAATGAAAAATTTGTTTTGAGATATTAGTGTAACACATAAGATGTACCAGTTTTAAAAGGATTCCTGAAAAAACTGTGGCCTGTAGAATGCTATATATGAGACGCAAGAACCAGCAAGTAGGCGGATTTGAGGACAACTGACAAACAGACAGACACACTGACAAAGTGACACAAGATTGAGACCAGATGACATTACTAGATCATGGAGAAGACTCAAGGAAAGAAAATAAGCCATAGTTTCTTTAATTGAGGCTTTGGGTTTTAGAGATATGGTCAATATAATGATATGTGTGTGAGGGTCATGTGCAGCGCCACCTAGCGGCCATATCCGGAAAATGAAAAACATGTTTTGAGATATTTCTGTAAAATATAATATGAATCAGTTTTCAAATGCTTCTTTAAAAACTGTGGCCTGTAGAATGTTATATGTGAGACGCAAGAATCAGCAAGCAGCCAAATTTGAGGACAACTGACAAACAGACGAACACACTGACAAAGTGACACAAGATTGAGACCAGATGACATTAACAGTTTATGGAGAAGACTCAGAGGGAAAAAATAAGCTATAGTTTATGTAATTGAGGCTTCGGGTTTTAGAGATATGGCCAATGTAATGATATGTGTGTGAGGGTCATATGCAGCGCCCCCAAGCAGCCATATTCAAAAAATGAAAAAACAATATTGAGATACTAGTGTAGGACTTATGATATGTCAGTTTCAAAAAGATTCCTGCAATAATGTGGCCTTTGGCACAAGATGAATAAAATCTCGAAATATCTCTATTCGCGAGATATTTTACGAGATACTGCAAGACTTGTAATAAAATCTTGTAGCATAGTTGAATGCTACCTGATGCAAAAAACTAAATCACTCTAGCTTTAAAACTGACAAAGTTAGAAAAATAAGACCCCTTATTTTCAAATATCATGACTTTCCCCCCAAAATTTGTAACCATGGTTACAGCAAATTTGAGTCAGCTACACACCAGATGACAAGCCTTGGAATGACAATTAAAATGAGCTATTGTTGAAGTAGATACGGCTAATAGTCACAAAGATATAAAGAAAAAACCGTTTTGAGAAGTTTTGATGACAATGACCTTGACCTTTGACCTATTTTGACCAAAAACAATAGGGCACCTAGAAATTTAATTCTCCATCATCTCTGAAAGTTTCAAGCTGATTGTGGCAAAATTGTGGCCAGGAGAATGCAGACAAACAAACCAACAAACAGACAGACAGACAGACAGACAGACAAGACGACCATAGCTCGAGAGCTTGCCGGACTGGTATGACAGACAGACGGACAAACAGGACAAACTGTCGGTTTTCTATCAATTAAATGACTTTCAGAGCGATTGTTGGAAAGTTTTGCCTGTTGGATGACATATATCACACCAAAGAACATGAAAGCAGACATATCTCAAAACAGATATACTGACACACCTGAGATAACAGACTACCAGAAAAAAGTTGGGAACGTAAAGAGAAGCAAAATGAGCTATAGTTTTAGTAGGTAGAGTTTATAGTGTCGGAGGTATGGCCAATATATGGTAGCAGCCATATCCAAAACATTAAAAATTTCTTTTAAGACATTAATGTAAAAAATAAGATGTTCCAGTTCCAGATTCCTGTAAAACCGTGTCCTGAAAATTGCTAACTGCAAGAAGCAAGATCCAGCAAGCAGGCGAAATTTAGGATCACTGACAAACAGACAGACATACTGAAAAAGTGACACAAGAATAAGACCAGATGACCTACTGAAGTTATCGAGTAGATTCAGAGGAAGACAATAAATCATAGTTTCTGTAATTGAGATTTATAGTTTTGTAGATATGGCCAAAAAATATATAATGGGGAGGAGCGTGTGCAGCGTCCCCTATTCGCCATGTCCGGAAAATGAACAAGGCCTACAGGCCTAATGCGAATCTGTGCAAAGTTTGGGAGTGTCAATGGAGGTTTATTTTTATAATATGATAATGATCCTCTTATGCCATGCACATCTACCTTAGTCATTATGATTTCTGCAAAATGGACGTTTGGGACCTGCAAGTTTCGGACTAGGACATTTTAAAACTAGGATGTCTCAGTCAGGATATTTCGGATATGTTCTGTTTGCCAAAGAGGATTATTGGGACAGATGAACGGACAATATGGCAGCATGGTTTCAGAGAAGAATATTTTTTAATGTTTTTTAACTTCTTCCCTGTAACATCTAAGAAAATGCAGTAAGAAAAAAAGAATTAAGCAAAATCTGATAGAATTTTTTAGATGACAAATCTTTTAAAAAAATTTGGTGATGCTAGCTCCTGCCCTATTTGAGACAGCTATGACGCAGGACGGACGACGGAAGACGGTCGATGCCAGACCACTGCATAAGCTCACGGATTCACTAAAAATGCAAACCAAGTTTATTCAAACAGTTGAAAGATATAGTTCCAATAATCTGGGAATTCTGCATCTAGACATTGTGTCTAGACGTCTAGACGCTGTGTCTAGACGTCTAGACACATTGTCTGGACACCATACAGAGCCAGGTCAGTTGCCATGGTGATGTCTGGACCCCACCTGGTTGTCCTGAGTGACCTCTTGACTTGGCGGCTGAAACTCTGCATGTTGTCAAACACAGAAAGCCTTTTTCAATTGGATACACTGCTATTTTTAAAGCTGCATTTACCCAATCTCTTCTTATAAAACTGGCAGAAACCTACCATAGAATAAATCCTGTAAAGTTTAAACCAATCAGCTTAACAGTTTCATCATAAAACAGTGTATAAGCTGGAGAGTCTAAAATTACATTTTCCCTTGTAAAAAACAGATCAATTTCAGATATGACATATGTGACAAACATTGGTATAAAATTTGGTAATGACAGCTCTAGCCATTTCTGAGATTTTAATTTGAGTTTGCTTTTTTGGACGACTAAGTTCAACCTCCTGTTCAATCTCCGAACTGAAACCAATTGAACAAACTTGAGATAGATTGTTCCAGAGATCATTTCTTAGCAATATTCAACAAATTGGCTGGACAGTTTCGCAGAAGAAGATTTTTAAAGCTTTTTTTTTTTTAGCTTTTTCCCTATAAAATCTCAGTAAATGCAGATAGCCAAAAAATAAACAAAATCTGATAGAGCTTTTCAGATGACTGTTTATTTACAAAAACATTTGGTGGTGCTAGTTCCTACCGTTTTGAGATAGCTATGGTTAACCTACAGACGACGGACGACGCTACACCATAGCATAAGCTCACTGGTTTGCTAATAATCTGTTTCAAGATATTACTGTAAGACATAAGGTTTAATAGTTTAAAAAAGATTCTTTCAAAACTGTGTCCTGTAGAATTCTATTAGTGAGACGCAAGAACCAACAAGCAGGCGAATTTGAGGACAACTGACAAACAAACAGACATACTGACAAAGGGACACAAGATGAAGACAAGATGACTTAATCAGATTATGGGGAAGACTCAGAGGAAGAAAATAAGCTATATTTTATGTAATTGGGGTTTCTAGTTTTGGAGATATGGCCAAATAATGATATATTGGTGTTGTTCGACTGCAGCGCCCTCTAGTGGACATATCCTG
Organism: Sipunculus nudus; assembly: GCA_026874595.1. Classification (NCBI taxonomy): domain Eukaryota; kingdom Metazoa; phylum Annelida; class Sipuncula; order Golfingiida; family Sipunculidae; genus Sipunculus; species Sipunculus nudus. Next base: position 64,412,086 of record CM049310.1, on the reverse strand, counting down.
AAGACGATAAATGCGTTTTGTGGTATTGGTGAATGGCATGAGATGTAATCGTTTCAAAAGGATTCCTGCAAATATCTGGCTTGTTGATTACTATATGTGAGATGCAAGAACCAGCAAGAAGGCGAATTTGAAGATAACTGACATACAGACGGACATACTGACAGAGTAACACAAGATGGACACCAGATGACGTTACCATGTTTTGCAGAAGGCCAAGGGAAAGAAAATAAGCTACAGTTTGTGTAATATAGGTTTACTCTTACGGAAATATGTCCAAAAACTCATTTGTTTGGACGGGTCTAGTGCAGCGCCCCCTAGCAGCCATAACTGGAAAATGAAAAATAAGTTTTGAGATATAAGTGTAAAACATAAGATGAAGGAACAAATATACGCGGGTGACCAACATGCTTGCAAAAATCGAAGATTTCCGGCAAGCAATAAAGTTTGGACTGTGCCTCCGGAAAGGCCGTCACTCACTGCTGCACACGCGGGCCGCCCCACCATAAGGACCCTGCCGCCACTTGCGGCGACAGCACGTGACTTCGTGGTTTGGTGAAACACGGCGCGAGATTTGACGAGACTTACAATGTGACCCCTGAATGTGACTGCGAGTGTCAGACGCTACCCAACGCTGAAAACCATGTGTCTGTAGCGTAAAAAATGACACAATTACAGGCATTTCTTTGAATGGTCAGGTGTTCTCGTTTCACGAGAAACGGTGCGAGATATGACGAGACTTTCTATTGAATGACTTAGAACTAAAGTAATGCTATCTAACGCCAAAAACCAGACCTTTCTATCGCAAACATTGACAGAGATAGAAGCAGGGAAACTCTGTGTTTTCAGATTGTCAAGTTTTACCCCAAAATTTGGTAACCCTGGTAACCGCAGCACAAGGGTAAATGTACGAAGGAATGAGGCAATGATCCTAGTTTTAGATGCGACAAAAAAAATTGTTATATGCTTTAATATTTTTTAGATATTGCGGAAAAATGGTAAGTTGCAGTGTTTCCAGTACCACGCCCCCTGGTGGCTAATTTCGAAAAATGAAAAAACAAGTTCGAGATAATACAGAACAACAGATAATATGTCACTTTCAGAACCTTATCTGTAAAACTGCGACCTCTAAATCGTTTTTAATGAAATCTTGAAAAGTCTCATTTGACGACAAATGGCACGAGGTTTTGCGAGACTTGCATTAATTTAGCACAGAGCGTGTAAAATGCTACACAACGCAAAAAACTAGAGCTCTCTAACTTAAAAAATGAGAAATTTGGAGGAAATTTTTTTCGAATTTTCTGATTTCCCCCGAAAAATACGTTACTATGGTAACCATTGACCGGAAAAATGTGCCAGCACTTGGAAAGCTAACATTAAGAGGAATAAAATGAGCTACAGATTATGCGGCTATGATTATTATTGACGAAGATATGAAGAAAATAAAGATTTTAGGTTTTTTGGTGACACTGACCTTGACCTTTGACCGATCATGACCAAAAACAATAGGCTCCGAGGAGAACAGATCTTACACTTTACCTATAAGTTTCATGACGATTCGTGCAAAATTGTGGCCTGTAGAGCACAGACAGACAGACAGACAAACAGACAAACAGACTAGACGACCATAGGTCGGGACTTGCCGGAAGTAGAAATTAGAAAGTCAAACTAACAGACAACAAACAGCAGAAAGGCAAAAAAACATTTGGAACAGGTCAAATAACCAACCACTATTGTTTGGAAAACATAAGCACATCTTTATGTGGTTTTACTGAATTTCAAAAGTCGCAGACGAGTAGACAGACAAACAGACAGACAGACAGACAGAAAAAAAAAAACTCCAGGTGAACGTCGTGTACTCATGCCATACAAAATTGAAAGCATGAATAAAATAAGCCACAGTCTATTCAATTATTCTTCATACTTTGAATTTCATGAATTGTAACCTACATAAAGTCACCATGGTAAGGGAAGAATATGAAAGAATAACCAAGAGGATAAAGGCATTAAATCTAGTTTCAGATGCTACAATCAAAGTTGTGACACAGTTTATAGTTTTGGAGATATGGTACAATAATGATTACTGCAGCGCCATCTGGTGGTTATTTTCCAAAATGATAAAAGTAAGCTTCGCGAAATGTTATTAGTATGTTATTTTTATTATTATTATTATTATTATTATTATTATTATTATTATTATTATTTTTATATGATGTATAATTTAAATTTAACCCCTACCCCCAATTGCAAACCGGATATCCGTCCCTGATTTGACACACCCAACTGCAAATCGGGGATCCGTCCCTGATATTATAGTTGTGATTGTGCTTACCAGCAACACTATCTCTGCATTCAGTAACATTTCGTTGAGCCTCTCTCTTTGTTTTTTTTTTTTTGTTTTTTTAAGGGATTATCCTTTACTACAGGTCATTAAGCTCTCAATGCATTGAAATCCTCAAAGTGCGGCCATACAAAGCATGAAAAGAGGCCTGGCACCACCAAAAGCACAGGTGGGATCAATCCGAATTGTGTCTTTTCATGGACCATCGCACATCCATAGAACAAAGCTCCAACTGTCAAATGTAATGCCCCTGCCCACATTTACTATCACATACTGCCATCGCTTATGGTCATGGCAATTGGATGTAATTTTTTTATTTGAAGAAAAACGACGCAAGATTTGAAGAAACTTACAATATAATCATAAAATGTGACCGAGAATGTTAGACGCTATCAAATGCTGAAAACTATAAGTCTTCCACATGAAAATAACAGAATTATAGGCGTTTCTTTGAATGGTCCCATGTTGTCGTTTGACAAGAAATGGTGCGAGATATGACGAGATATTCACTTTTGTCACTTAAAACTAGTCAAATGATTCTTGAACAATAGAAAAATAAAATATCTAGCATGAAAATGACCGAGATAAAGACATTTGTTTGAAATCTAAAATATTCTCGTTTGGCGGGAGATGATACGAGATGTGGCGAGATTTGCAGTGTAATCATGTCCAGCTTCTGAAATGCTACCAAAAGCTGAAAACTACTCCATTTTAGCATTAACCGTGATCAAGCTATAAGCATTTCTGTGAAATCTCGTAATTTCTCGTTTGGCAATAAACATAGCGAGATTTGACGAGACTTGCAATTAAATGGCTTAGAACCAAGAGAAAGCAGCCTTATGCAAAAAACTAGACCCTTAAAACATAAATATTAACCGAGATAGAAGCCAAAAACTACATATTTTCAGATTGTCAAGTTTAACCCAAAAATTTGGTAACCATGGCAACGGCCGCACAAGGCTATATGTCGGATGGAATAAGGCATTGATCCTAGTTTTAGATGCGACAAAAAAAAAGTGTTATTTGCTTAATATTTTTTAAGATATTGGGGAAAAATGATAAGTTGTAGTGTTTCCAGTACCACGCCCTCTGGTGGCTATTTTCGAAAAATGAAAAAACAAGTTCGAGATAATACAGAACAACAGAAAATTTGTCACTCTCAGAACCTCAGCTGTAAAACTGCTGAATCTAAATCGTATTTAATGAAATCTCGAAAAGTCTCGTTTGACTCGAGTCTCGAGATTTTGCGAGACTTGCATTAATTTAGCACAGAGCGTATAAAATGCTACACAATGCAAAAAACTAGAGCTCTCTAACTTAAAAAATGAGAAATTTGGAGGGAAATATACGAATTTTCTGATTTTCCCCCAAAAATACGTTACCATGGTAACCATTGACCGGACATATTTGCTAGCACATGGAAAGCTAACATAATGAAGAATAAAATGAGCTACAGATTTAGCAGCTACGATTATTATTGACGAAGATATGAAGAAAAATCTGTTTTAAGGGTTTTTGGTAACCCTGACCTTGACCTTTGAACGGTCATGGTCAAAAACAATAGGCTCCGAGAAGAACCGATTTTACACTTAATGTAAAAGTTTCAGAGCGATTGCTTTAAAATTGTGGCTTGTAGCGCGCAGACATACAGACAGACAAACAAACAAACAAACAAACAAACTAGACGACCAGAGGTCGAACGCTTGCCGGAAGTGGAAATAAGAAAGTCAAATTAGGAGACAACATACAGCAGACATTCAGGTTACATTTGGAACTGGTCAAATGAATTACCCCAATTATGGCAGAAACAGAAGCACAATTTTGTGTGGTTATGTTGATTTTCAAAAGTTGTAGATGAGTAGACAGACAGACAGACAGACGGGAAAAAACTCCATGTGAAGGGCATGTACTCCTGTCATGGAGAATGGAAAACCGTCTATTAGAATAAAACTCCATATATTGAATTTTAAGAAAAAGAAGAATATAATTGTAACGTATATTAGGTCCCCATGGTAATGGAAAAATATGACAGAGTCCCCACGAGGATAAACGCATTAAATCTAGTATCAGATTCTGCAATCAATGTTGTGACAGTGTGTATAGTTTTGGAGATATGGCACAATAATGATTGCTGCAGCGCCATCTGGCGGCTATTTTCTAAAAGAAAAAAATAAGTTTCGAAATACTATATTTTTTATTTTAAATATTTGATATATAATTAAAATTTAACCCCCTGCCCCCCCCCCCCCCAACTGCTAAACCAGGGATCCGCCCATATTTTGACACACCCAACTTCAAAATCGGGGATCCGTCCCTGGTTTGAAAGATTTGCCAGTAGTTCCTAGCAACACAAGTGGCCGCAGAAGGGGACACAAGGAAATAACAGGTGTGTTCAATTCAAATTTAGCGGCTTTTGTCCTCTTTTCAATGCTGCTTTGTGAAATTCATGGACGACCACGCACGCCAACTTGCTACTGTAATGGCCTTGCCGGCACTTATTGGTCAACCCTGAAGCCACTTGTGCTCACGGCAATTGGATTTATCTTCATCATTTGATAAAAAACGAGGCAAGATTTGACGGGAATTGCTATATAATCACATCATATGACTGAGAGTGTCAGACGCTGTCACATGCTGAAAACTATATGTCTGTAGTGTAAAAAATGACAGCATTATAGGCATTTGTTTAAATGATCCTCTGTTCTCGTTTGACGACAAATGGTGCGAGATTTGACGATATATTCACTTGTGTCACTTTAATCTACTAAAAAATCCTAGAACAATAACAAGGGACCTATGGGTCACGACGCTCAGCTGTTATATATGATAAAAAAATATTATTTAGAAATGAGGCACATGCTGGTTTTGTGTGGTAATAAATATAAGCTGTATTATGAGTTGTTGTTGTTTAGCTTATGTATGATTTTGATAGTACCTTTGGAGACAGGGAAGAGGATTGATTTCATTTATTTTATTAACAATTGGAGTACTATTGTCACACAGATTTTGACTTGGCCATATAACTTATAAGCAGAACATATAATATAAGAGTTTAACTATTCATTAAAAAAAATTACAAATATTGTCCCAAATATAATTTTTATTAAAAATAATAAGAGAATCATATGATTTTTTAAAATGAAATATAACTGATATGATTATTAAAATAATATTAAAGAATATATTCATGAATGCATTCATGAATACATTTTGAAAGTATTTGCACGAGTATTCATATACTTTCATTTTTACCTGAATTCCCATTCTTTATGCAAGCAATTTTATAATGCAGTACATAATCATATTCGTATTTAAATACAAGTACAAAGTATTCGCACCATGTCTGGTATTTATTCAATTTTCACCAAACAATGATGTTGAGAATCCAGAATATACAAAATTCACACATTTAAATAATGATCATAAGTACCTGGTTTTATGGCTTTTATTTATATTAAAAAATAACTGTAAAAAATTCATTTTGGACTAATTTCACATCAATGTACACACTAGACACAGTAGGAATCTAGATTAATATTATCAACTGCATCTTTGTCTATCATTAATTTCCTTCATATGATCCCTTATGATTAGTAATGAATAATATGATTTACTTCTTTATCATTAAAATTGAACTGAAAAATGCCATAGGTGACTGCATGGTGTTATTTGGAATATGTGACATTCTACCCATCGATACAAGATTCTTATATCATCAGAAACTGCAAGTTGATTTCCTGTTATTATAAACTAACAAATTCCTTTTCTATTTTTCTTTAATTTGTTATTAAAAACCAATAAAAATTTATTAATTTGTTGTTTATTGTTATGTTGTTGGTTAAAACTACTAGATGAGTTGGGTTGGACACCTGGATCAACTGTGGCTGGCCATAAGCTGCCTGGATTCCTGTATGCCTCGCCTCAAGCGTGCATAATTTGATGAAAGGTCAACAAGGTCAACATACAGGTGACTCAAGAGGGGCTGGAGAGAGCCAAAGTCTGACAGAGTCTCATAAAAAACATTAATAAAAGCTACAATTTTTGGCCAATTTCTTTCAGCTTTCTAAACTAAAAAGCTGAAATCCTTATGTGTGCATGATATGAAAATTATATCAACAGTGCTCACGGGAAACAAACGTGCCATGGTCACAGTTGGGCAAAATTTAAGGTACTAATTTTATATTTATACTAATAACTTATAAAATTTGAAAAATTCAGAACTAATTTTGGGTATTCAATTGAATCTTGATTAAATAATGTTACATCCCTGACAAAAAAATCTCTAGCAATGCCCTTGTTAAGGGAGTAAATATATTTCTTGATTTTTTACAAAGTGCATTATGTTTGGGCCCATAACTTTAAACAATTACGCAATACTGACATCATTCTGGGATGTGCATAGAGAATGAAAAATATGTATATTGTTTATGATTAAAGTCAGATCAGTGGTTTCGATATTAGGCAGTCTTGAAGTGTAACAATGGGTTTTTAATGGAAAAATGAAGTTTTTCATTAATATCTCGAAGGTATTAGGTCCTAGTGACCAAATTCTTGGCATGGTAGGGGATTTTGGAGACATCTAACTGTATGCTGAATTTAAGGAACTTAGAGCTGAAGCTGGGGAGCTGAGCTTTTGCAAACTGCATAACACTAGCTTGATGTAAACAATATGTTACAAGGTGCTTGAAAACTTGATTAAAATCTACAGTTTTTGATCAACTGGTTTCAAATTTTCGGTGTTAACAGTTGAAATCCTGACAAAAACATGCTGTGAAAATTAAATCCACAGTACTTACAGGAAAAAAACGTGCCATGGTCAAAGTTGGGCAAAATTTAAGGTACCAATTTTTTATTTTTATTAATATTTTAAAAAATTTAAAAGATTTTCATCTAATTTTGGGTATACAATTTAATTTTGATTAATTAAAGTTATATTACTGGAAAAAAGGTCCACAGCTTTAACATTTTTTGTGTTAAGTGATCAAATATCTTTCCTTATTTTTTTCAAAATGCATTATGTTTGGGCCCAGAACTTTTTTAAATTAAATAATACAGACATAATTTCTGGCATGTACATAGGAACTATATAGAGGAATATTTATGGTAAATATGAGGAAAAACAGATGAGTGGTTTAGATATTAGGCAGTCCTAAAGTGTGAAAATAGGTTTTTAATAAAAAATTGAGGTTTTTCCTTAATTTCTCAAAGGAACGAAGTTGCAAAGACCCAGTTTTCGGCTTGGTAGGAGATCTTGGGGACATCTAACATTATGCCGAATTTTGGATTCCTAGGTCTTACGGTTTCAAAACGTGCCACATCTATGGACGGACGGACGGACGGACGGACAGACGGACGGACGGACAGACGGACGGACGACGGACAATGGACCACGACTATAGCTCAGATGACTTATAGTCAGCTGAGCTAAAAACTAGACCCTTGTAGCATTAAAATAGCCGAGATACAGATATTTGTTTAAAATCTCGTAATTTCTCGTTTGACCATAAATGGAGCGAGATTTGACGAGATTTGAAATTGAATGACTTAGAACCAAGGGAATGCTGCCTTATACAAAAAACTTCACCCTTGTTGCATAAATATTAACAGAGATAAAAGCCAAAAACATCATGTTTTCAGATTGTCAAATTTAACCCTAAAATTTGGTAACCATGGTAACGGCGGCACAAGGTCACTGATGCCGGCATTTGTTCGAAATCTAAAATATTCTCGTTTAGCGGGAGATGATACAAGATGTTGCGAGATTTGCAGTATAATCATGTCCAGCTTCTGAAATGCTACCAAATGCTGAAAACTATTCCATTTTGGCATTAACCGTGATCAAGTTATAAGCATTTCTGTGAAATCTTGTAATTTCTCGTTTGGCAATAAACCGAGCGAAATTGGATGAGACCTGCAATTGAATGACTGAGAACCAAGAGGAAGCAGCCTTTACAAAAAAACTAGACCCTTAAAACATAAATATTAACCGAGATAGAAGCCAAAAACTACATATTTTCAGATCGTCAAGTTTAACCCCAAAATTTGGTAACCATGGTAACGGCAGCACAAAGCTACATGAAGACTCTCGTTTGACGAGAAATGGTGCGAGATTTGTCGAGACTTTCAGTTTTATCAGGTCAAGCTGCCTATAAGGTACATAATGACCAAAACCCGACATCTGCAGCTTACAAATTGACAAAGTTACATAAAATGGTCGTGTTATTTCCAATTTCCATGATTTTTGCCCAAAAAATGTAACCATGGTAACGGCAAATTTAAGTAAGCTACATGTCAAAAGAAAGGCCAGGTGATGACGAAAAAAATGAGCTATTGCAGAAGTGGATAAGCCTATTTATGGCGAAGTTATAGTGCAAAAACCGTTAACCATACCTGTCATGACCTTGACCCTTGACCTTGGAGCAATGTTGACCAAAAACAATAGGGCACCTAGAAATCGGTTTGTCAATCAAGCCTGTAAGTTTCAAGTTGATTGATGCAAAAGTGTGGCCTGGAGAGTCGTGACAAACAAACTAGACGACCAGAGGTCGAGCGCTTGCCGGAAGTTGAAATGACAGACAGACGGACAGACAGAACATATTGTGGGTTTTCTATTATTTGAATGACCCTCAGCGTTTGCTGAGAAGTTGTGGCCTGTAAAATGACATATCAGACAAAGCAACGAGGAAGCAGACAAAGCTGACAACAAAAGACGAACAGACAGACATACTGACACATCTGTGATAACAGATTACAGACAAAAGCGCCGAAGGTGAAGAAGAGCAAAATTAGCGATAGTTTATGTAGGTAAGGTTTATAATTTTGGAGAGATAGCCAAAATATGATATGTTGGGGAGGTGAAAGTGCAGAGCCCCCTAGTGGCTATATCCGGAAAATGAAAAATCTGTTTTGAGATATTAGTGTAACACATAAGATGTACCAGTTTTAAAAGGATTCCTGAAAAAAAACTGTGGCCTTTAGAATACTATGTATGAGACGCAAGAACCAGCAAGTAGGCGGATTTTATGACAACTGACAAACAGACACACTGACAAAGTGACACAAGATTGAGACCAGATGACATTACTAGGTCATGGAGAAGACTCAGGGAAAGAAAATAAGCCATAGTTTCTGTAATTGTGCCTTTGGGTTTTAGAGATATGGTCAATATAATGATATGTGTGTGAGGGTCATGTGCAGCGCCACCTAGCGGCCATATCCGGAAAATAGAAAAAAAGTTTAGAGATATTTCTGTGAAACATAATATGCATCAGTTTTCAAATGATTTTTTAAAAACTGTGGCCTGTAGAATGCTATATGTGAGACGCAAGAACCCGCAAGCAGGCAAATTTGAGGACAACTGACAAACAGACGGACACACTGACAAAGTGACACAAGATTGAGACCAGATGACATTATCAGTTTATGGAGAAGACTCAGAGGAAAAAAATAAGCTATAGTTTATGTAATTGAGGCTTTGGGTTTTAGAGATATGGCCAATGTAATGATATCTGTGTGAGGGTCGTGTGCAGCGCCCCCTAGCAGCCATATTAAAAAAATGAAAAAAAAATTTCGAGATACTAGTGTAGGACTTATGATATGTCAGTTTCAAAAAGATTCCTGCAATAATGTGGCCTTTGGCGCAAGATGAATGAAATCTCGAAATATCTCTATTCATGAGATATTTTACGAGATACTGCAAGAGTTGTAATAAAATCTTGTAGTACTAGTTGAATGCTACCTGATGCAAAAAACTAGACCACTCTAGCTCTAAAACTGACAAAGTTAGAAAAATAAGATCCCTTATTTTCGAATATCATGACTTTCCCCAGAAATTTGTAACCATGGTTACGGCAAATTTGAGTCAGCTACACACCAGATGACAGGCCTTGGAATGACGATTAAAATGAGCTATTGTTGAAGTAGATACGACTAATAGTCACAAAGATATGAAGAAAAAAACCCTTTTCAGAAGTTTTGACGACCTTGACCTTGGACCTATTTTAACCAAAAACAATAGGGCACCTAGAACTTATATTTTCGAACATCCCTGTAAGTTTCAAGGTTATTGTGGCAAAATTGTGGCCAGGAGAGTGGTGACAAACAAACAAACAAACAGACAGACAGACAGACAAACAGACATACGCAACTGACCAATATGCTTGCCGAAATCTTTGATTCCGGCAAGCAACAAACTAGATGACCATAGGTCGAACGCTTGCCGGAAATCGGAAGTGAAACACAGACGGAGAGACAGAACATATTGTCGGTTTTCTATTAATGGAATGACTCTCAGGGACATTGCTGAGAATATGTGGCCCGTAGAATGACATATGAGACAAAAGAACAGGCAAGCAGACAAAGCTGACAACAAAAGACGAACAGACAGACATACTGACTTTGTGAGACAAGATTGACACCAGATGACTTAACCTAGTTATGTAGAAGATTTAAAGGAAGAAAATGAGTTATAATTTATGTAATTCAGATTTTTAGTTTTGGAGTTATGGCGAATTAATGATATACTTGGGAGGCTCGACTGTAGCGCCCTCTGGCGGACATATTTCAAAGACGACAAATGCGTTTCGTATTATCAGTGTATGACATGAGATGTCCCAGTTTCAAAAGGATTCCGTCAAAGCTGTGGCCTGTAGAATGCTATATGTAAGGCGTAAGAACCAGCAGGCAGGCGACTTTGAGGATAACGGACAAACAGATGGACCCACTGACAAAGTGAAAGAAGATTGAAACCAGATGCCTTAATCAGGTTAAGGAGAAGACTCAAAGGAAGAAAATAAGCTATAGTTTATGTAACTGAGGCTTTGGGTGTAGAGATATGGCCAATACAATGGTATGTGTGTGATGGTCGTGTGCAGCGCCCACTAGTGGCCATATCCCGATAATGAAAAATTAATTTCTAGATATTAGTGTAAGACATAAGATGTAATAGTTTCAAAAGGATTCCGTCAAAACTGTGGCCTATAGAATGCTATATGTGAGACGCAAGAACCAGCAAGCAGGCGAATTTAAGGACAACTGACAAACAGACGGACACACTGACAAAGTGACTCAAGATTGAGTCCAGATGACTACTTCAGGTTATGGAGAAGACTCAGAGGAAGAAAAATGCTACAGTTTATGTAACTGAGGTTTATAGTTTTGGAGATATTGCCAAAGCATGATATGTTGGGAGAGGTTCGAGTTCAGCGCCCCCTAGCGGCCATATCCGGAAAATGAAAAATTGGTTTCGAGATATTAGTGTAAGACTTAAGATGTAATACTTTCAAAAGGATTCTTTCAAAACTGCGGCCTGTAGAATGCTATATGAGAGACGCAAGAGCAAGCAGGCGAATTTGAGGACAACTGACAAACAGACGGACACACTGACAAAGTGACACAGGACTGACACCAGATGATATTACTAGATCCTGGAGAAGACTCAGGGGAAGAAAATAAGCCATAGTTTCTGTAATTGAGGCTTTTGGTTTAAGAGATATGGTCAATATAATGATATGTGTGTGAGGGTCATGTGATGACCATAGGTCGAACGCTTGCCGGAAATCGGAAGTGAAACACAGACGGAGAGACAGAACATATTGTCGGTTTTCTATTAATGGAATGACTCTCAGGGACATTGCTGAGAATATGTGGCCCGTAGAATGACATATGAGACAAAAGAACAGGCAAGCAGACAAAGCTGACAACAAAAGACGAACAGACAGACATACTGACTTTGTGAGACAAGATTGACACCAGATGACTTAACCTAGTTATGGAGAAGATTCAAAGGAAGAAAATGAGTTATAATTTATGTAATTTAGATTTTTAGTTTTGGAGGTATGGCGAATTAATGATATACTTGGGAGGCTCTACTGTAGGGCCCTCTGGCGGACATATTTCGAATATGACAAATGCATTTCGTATTATCAGTGTATGACATGAGATGTCCCAGTTTCAAAAGGATTCCGTCAAAGCTGTGGCCTGTAGAATGCTTTATGTAAGGCGTAAGAACCGGCAGGCAGGCGACTTTGAGGATAACGGACAACGGATGGACACACTGACAAAGTGAAAGAAGATTGAAACCAGATGCCTTAATCAGGTTAAGGAGAAGACTCAAAGGAAGAAAATAAGCTATAGTTTATGTAACTGAGGCTTTGGGTGTAGAGATATGGCCAATACAATGGTATGTGTGTGATGGTCGTGTGCAGCGCCCACTAGTGGCCATATCCCGATAATGAAAAATTAATTTCTAGATATTAGTGTAAGACATAAGATGTAATAGTTTCAAAAGGATTCCGTCAAAACTGTGGCCTATAGAATGCTATATGTGAGACGCAAGAACCAGCAAGCAGGCGAATTTAAGGACAACTGACAAACAGACGGACACACTGACAAAGTGACTCAAGATTGAGTCCAGATGACTACTTCAGGTTATGGAGAAGACTCAGAGGAAGAAAAATGCTACAGTTTATGTAACTGAGGTTTATAGTTTTGGAGATATTGCCAAAGCATGATATGTTGGGAGAGGTTCGAGTTCAGCGCCCACTAGTGGCCATATCCCGATAATGAAAAATTGGTTTCGAGATATTAGTGTAAGACTTAAGATGTAATAATTTCAAAAGGATTCTTTCAAAACTGCGGCCTGTAGAATGCTATATGAGAGACGCAAGAGCAAGCAGGCGAATTTGAGGACAACTGACAAACAGACGGACACACTGACAAAGTGACACAGGATTGACACTAGATGATATTAATAGATCTTGGAGAAGACTCAGGGGAAGAAAATAAGCCATAGTTTCTGTAATTGAGGCTTTGGGTTTTAGAGATATGGTCAATATAATGATATGTGTGTGAGGGTCATGTGCAGCGCCACCTAGCGGCCATATCAGGAAAATGAAAAATATGTTTTGAGATATTTCTGTGAAACATAATATGCATCAGTTTTCAAATGCTTCTTTAAAAAACTGTGGCCTGAAGAATGCTATTGTGAGACGCAAGAACCAGCAAACAGGCGAATTTCAGGACAACTGAGAAACAGACAGACACACTGACAAAGTGACACAAGATTGAGACCAGATGACATTATCAGTTTATGGAGAAGACTCAGAGGAAAAAAATAAGCTATAGTTTATGTAATTGAGGCTTTGGGTTTTAGAGATATGGCCGATGTAATGATATATGTGTGAGGGTCGTATGCAGCGCCCCCTAGCAGCCATATTCAAAAAATGAAAAAACAATTTTGAGATACTAGTGTAGGACTTATGATATTTCAGTTTCAAAAAGATTCCTGAAATAATGTGGCCTTTGGCGCAAGATGAATGCAATCTCGAAATATCTCTATTCACGAGATATTTTACGAGATACTGCAAGACTTGTAATAAAATCTTGTAGTACTAGTTGAATGCTACCTGATACAAAAAACTAGGTCTCTCTAGCTTTAAAACTGACAAAGTTAGAAAAATAAGACCCCTTAATTTCGAATATCATGACTTTTCCCCAAAAATTTGTAACCATGGTTACGGCAAATTTGAGTCACCTACACACCAGATGACAGGCCTTGGAATGACGATTAAAATGAGCTATTGTTGAAGTAGATACGACTAATAGTTACAAAGATATGAAGAAAAAAACGTTTTGAGAAGTTTTGATGACCTTGACCGTGACCTTTAACTTATTTTGACCAAAAACAATAGGGCACCTAGAATTTTGTTTGTCCATCATGCCTGAAAGTTTCAAGGTGATTGTGGCGAAATTGTGGCCAGGAGAGTGATGACAAACAAACAGACAGACAGACAGACAAACAGACTAGACGACCAGAGGTCGAACGCTTGCCGGAAGCGGAAATAAGAAAGTCAAACTAGGAGACAACATACAGGAGACAGTCAGGTTACATTTGGAACTGTTCAAATGAATTACCCCAATTATGGCGGAAACAGAAACACAATTTTGTGTGGTTATGCTGATTTTCAAAAGTCGCAGATGAGTAGACACACAAACAGACAGACAGACAGACGGGAAAAAACTCCATGTGAAGGCCATGTACTCCTGTCATGGAGAATGGAAAACCGTCTATTAGAATAAAACTCCATATTTTGATTTTTAAGAAAAAGAAGAATGTAATTGTAATGTATATTAGGTCTCCATGGTAATGGAAGAATATGACAGAACTCCCACGAGGATAAACGCATTAAATCTTGTTTCAGATGCTGCAATCAATGTTGTGACACTGTCTTTAGTTTTTGAGATATGACACAATAATGATTGCTGCAGCACCATCTGGCGGCTATTTTCTAAAAGGGAAAAAATAAGTTCCCAGATATTTTTTATTATATAAATTTGAATTATAATTAAAATTTAACCCCTGTAGAATATAACAGAGTTTCCAGGAGGATAAACGCATTAAATCTAGTATTAGAATCTGCAATCAATGTTGTGACAGTGTGTATAGATTTGGAGATATGGCACAATAAGGATTGCTGCAGCGCCATCTGGCGGCTATTTCCTAAAAGAAACAAATAAGTTTTGAAATACTATATTTTTTATTATAAATATTTGATGTATAATTAAAAATTAACCCCCCCCCCCCCCACCTGCTAAACCAGGGATCCGCCCATATTTTGACACACCCAACTTAAAAATCTGGGATCCGTCCCTGGTTTGAAAGATTTGCCAGTGGTTCCTGGCAACACAAGTGGCACCACAAGGAGACACAATGAAAATAACAGGTGTGTTCAATTCAAATTTAGCGGCTTTTGTCCCCTATTCAATGTTGCTTTGTGAAATTCATGGAAGACCGCGCACGCCAACTTGCAACTGTAATGGCCTTGCCGGCACTTACCTGTCAACCCTGAAGCCACTTGTGCTCACGGCAATTGGTTGTATCTTCATCATTTGATAAAAAACGAGGCGAGATTTAACGAGAATTGCTATATAATCACATAATATGACTGAGAGTGTCAGACGCTGTCACATGCTGAAAACTATATGTCTGTAGTGTAAAAAATGACAGCATTATGGGCATTTGTTTAAATGGTCCTCTGTTCTCGTTTGTTGACAAATGGTGCGAGATTTGACGAGATATTCACTTGTTTCACTTAAATCTTCTAAAAAATCCTAGAACAATAAAAACTAGATCCTTGTAGCATTAAAATAGCCGAGATACAGATATTTGTTTAAAATCTCTTAATTTCTTGTTAGACGAAAAACCGAGCGAGATTCGACGAGATTTGCAACTGAATGACTTAGAACCAAGGGAATGCTGCCTTATGCAAAAAACTAGACCCTTGTAGCATAAATATTAACAGAGATAAAAGCCAAAAACATCATGTTTTCAGATTGTCAAGTTTTACCCCAAAATTTGGTAACCATGGTAACCGCAGCTCAAGGGTAAATGTACGAAGTAATAAGGCAATGATCCTAGTTTTAGATGCGACAAAAAAAATTGTTATATGCTTAATATTTTATTAGATATTGCGGAAAAATGATAAGTTGCAGTGTTTCCAGTACCACGCCCCCTGGTGGCTAATTTCGAAAAATGAAAAAACAAGTTCGAGATAATACAGAAAAACAGAAAATATGTCACTTTCAGAACCTCAGCTGTAAAACTGCGACCTCTAAATCGTATTTAATGAAATCTTGAAAAGTCTCATTTGACGACAAATGGCACGAGATTTTGCGAGACTTGCAATAATTTTGCATAGAGCATGTTAAATGCTACACAATGCAAAAAACTAGACCTCTCTAACTTAAAAAATGAGAAATTTGGAGGGAAATTTTCGAATTTTCTGATTTCCCCCAAAAAATACGTCACTATGGTAACCATAGACCGGTAAAATTTGCTAGCACTTGGAAAGCTAACATTAAGAGGAATAAAATGAGCTACAGATTATGCGGCTACGATTATTATTGACGAAGATATGAAGAAAATAATTATTTTAGGTTTTTTGGTGACCCTGACCTTGACCTTTGACATATTGTGACCAAAAACAATAGGCACCAAGAAGAACCGATCTTACACTTTATCTATAAGTTTCAGAGCGATTGTTGCAAATCTGTGGCCTGTAGAGTGCGGACAGACAGAGAGACAGACAGACAAACAAACAAACTAGACGACCAGAGGTCGAACGCTTGCCGGAAGCGGAAATAAGAAAGTCAAACTAGGAGACAACATACAGCAGGCAGGCAGTTTACATTTGGAACTGGTCAAATGAAGTACCCGAATAATGGCGTAAACAGAAGCACAATTTTGTGTGGTTATGCTGATTTTCAAAAGTCGCAGATGAGTAGACAGACAGACAGACAAGAAAAAACTCCATGTGAAGGCCATGTACTTCTGTCATGGAGAATGGAAAACAGTCTATTAGAATAAAACTCCCTATTTTGAATTTCAAGAATAAGAAGAATTTAATTGTAACGTATATTAGGTCACCATTTTAATGGAAGAATATGACATAGTCCCCAAGAGGATAATGGCATTAAATCTAGTTTCAGATGCTGCAATCAATGTTGTGACACTGTCTATAGTTTTGGAGATATTGCACAATAATGCTTGCTGCAGCGGCAACTGGCGGCTATTTCTAAAAGGAAAAAAATAAGTTGCCAGATATTTATTTTATTATATATATATTTGATGTATAATTAAATTTAACCCCTACAGAATGTGACAGAGTCCCCAGGAGGATAAACGCAATAAATCTAGAATCAGATGCTGCAATCAATGTTGTGACAGTGTGTATAGTTCTGGAGATATGGCACAATAATGATTGCTGCAGCGCCATCTGGTGGCTATTTTCCAAAAAGGAAAACAAAAATAAGTTCCCAGATATTTATTTTATTATATACATATATATATATATTATATATATATATATATATATATATATATATATATATATATTTGATGTTTAATCAAATTTAACCCCTACAGAATGTTACAAGTCCCCAGGAGGATAAACGCAATAAATCTAGTATCAGATGCTGCAATCAATGTTGTGACAGTGTGTATAGTTTTGGAGATATGGCACAATAATGATTGCTGCAACGCCATCTGGCGGCTAATTTCTAAACGGAAAAAAAAATAAGTTTCGAAATATTTTATTTTTTATTATAAATATTGAATGTATAATTAAAATTAAACCCCTGCCCCCCAACTGCTAAACCAGGGATCGGCCCATATTTTGACCCACCCGACTACAAAATCGGGGATCCGTCCCTGGTTTGAAATATTTGCCAGTGGTTCCTGGCAACACAAGTGGCCGCACAAGGGGACACAATGAAAATAACAGGTGTGTTTAATTCAAATTTAGCGGTTTTTGTCCTCTTTTCAATGCTGCTTTGTGAAATTCATGGACGACCGCGCACGCCAACTTGCAACTGTAATGGCCTTGCCGGCACTTACCAGTCAACCCTGAAGCCACTTGTGCTTACGGCAATTGGATTTATCTTCATCATTTGATAAAAAACGAGGCGAGATTTGACGGGAATAGCTATATAATCACATTATATGACCGAGAGTGTCAGACGCTGTCACATGCTGAAAACTATATGTCTGTAGTGTAAAAAATGACAGCATTATAGGCATTTGTTTAAATGGTCCTCTGTTCTCGTTTGACGACAAATGGTGCAAGATTTGACGAGATATTCACTTGTGTCACTTTAATCTACTAAAAAATCCTAGAACAATAAAGACTAGACCCTTGTAGCATTAAAATAGCCGAGGTACAGATATTTGTTTAAAATCTCGTAATTTCTCGTTTGACGATAAACCGAGCAAGATTTGACGAGATTTGCAATTGAATGACTTAGAACCAAGGGAATGCTGCCTTCTGCAAAAAACTAGACCCTTGTAGCATAAATATTAACAGAGAAAAAAGCCAAAAACATCATGTTTTCAGATTGTCAAGTTTTACCCCAAAATTTGGTAACCATGGTAACCGCAGCACAAGGATAAATGGACGAAGGAATAAGGCAATGATCCTAGTTTTAGATGCAACGAAAAAATGTGTTATATGCCTAATATTTTTTTAGATATTGTGGAAAAATGATAAGTTGTAGTGTTTCCAGTACCACGCCCCCTGGTGACTATTTTCAAAAAATGGAAAAACAAGTTCGAGATAATACAGAAAAACAGAAAATATGTCACTTTCAGAAACTTAGCTGTAAAACTGCCACCTCTAAATCGTATTTAATGAAATCTTGAAAAGTCTCATTTGACGACAAATGGCACGAGATTTTTTGCATTAAATTAGCACAGATCATATTAAATGCTACACAATGCAAAAAACTAGACCTCTCTAACTTAAAAAATGAGAAATTTGGAGTGAAATTTTCGAATTTTCTGATTTTCCCCCCAAAAGCTTTTAAAATGGCAAAGTAAGAAAAAAAATCAAATTTCTTGAATTTTTTCCCAAAATACCTATCCATGGAAACAGCAAAATGGAACAATTTTGTAATGGCCCTAGTCGCCATCTTGTCGCGAATAGAATGAGCTACAGTTTGATTGGCTTTGTCTATTATTGACGAAGATATGCAGAAAAAACCGGTTTTTAGGTTTTTTGGTGACTCTGACCTTGATCTTTGCCTGATCATGACCAAAAAAAAATAGGCACTAAGGTTACAAGGCAGACAGACAGGGAACATTTGGATCTGATTAAATGAGAAACCCCTATCATTGGAGAAATAGAAACACATCTTTAGGTGGTTTGGCTGATTTTCAAAAGTCGCTGATGAGTATACAGACGAACAGACAGACAGACGGAAAACTCCAAGTGAGGGCCATGTAATCATGTCATAGAGTATGGAAAGCATGAATAAAATAAGCCACAGTCTATAGGAATAAATCTTCATATTTTGAATTTCAAGAATTGTAACCTATATAAGGTCACCATGGTAATGGAAGAATATGACAGAGTCCCCACGAGGATAAACGCATTAAATCTAGTTTCACATGCTGCAATCAATGTTGTGACACTATCTATAGTGTTGGAGATATGGCACAATAATGATATATTGCGGATGTTCGACCACAGCACCATCTAGTGGACATATCCTGAAGATGATGAATGCGTTTTGTGATATTAGTGAATGGCATGAGATGTAATCGTTTCAAAAGGATTCCTCCAAATATCTGGCTTGTTGATTGCTATATGTGAGATGCAAGAACCAGCAAGTAGGCGAATTTGAAGATAATTGACAAACAGACGGACATACTGACAAAGTAACACAAGATGGACACCAGATGACGTTACCATGTTTTGCAGAAGGCCAAGAGAAAGAAAAGAAGCTACAGTTTGTGTAATATAGGTTTACTCTTACAGAAATATGTCCAAAAACTGATTTGTTTGAATGGGTCAGGTGCAGCGCCCCCTAGCAGCCATATCCGGGAAAATGAAAAAGAACTTTTGAGATTAGTGTAAAAGATAAGATGAAGGAACAAACATACACGGGTCACGAACATACTTGCGGAAACCGGCAAGCAATAAAGTTGTAACTGTGCCTCCAACATGTATGATAATAGACGGGGCCCGGAGAGGCCGTCAGGGACCGCTGCACACGCCGGCCGCCCACCGTAAGGACCCTGCCGCCACTTGCGGCAACGGCAAGTGTCTTCGTGGTATGGCGAAAAATGGCGCGAGATTTGACGAGACTAACAATGTGACCCCTGAATGTGACTGCGAGTGCCAGCCGCTATACAGCGCTGCAAACCATGTGTCTGTAGCGTAAAAAATGACAGAATTATACGCATTTCTTTGAATGGTCACGTGTTCTCGTTTCACGAGAAACAGTGCGAGATATGACGAGACTTGCGATTGAATGGCTTAGAACTAGAGGGATGCTGTCTAACGGCAAAAACCAGACCTTTCTATCGCAAATATCAACAGAGATAGAAGCTGGAAAACTCCGAATTTTGAGATTGTCAAGTTTTACCCCAAAATTTGGTAACCATGGTAACGGCAGCACAAAGCAACATGTGCGAAGGGATAAGCCAATGTTCCTAGTTTCAGATACGACCAAAAAAATGGTGTCACGTTTAATATTTTTTGAGATATTGCAGAAAAATGATATGTTACAGTGTTTCAGGTACCACGCCCCCTGGTGGCTATTTCCAAAAAATGAAAAACTGATTTCGAGATATTTATAAATAACACAAAATATATCAATTTCAAAGCCATTGTTAAAAAAAATGCAACCTGTAGGTCATATTTAATGAAATCTCGAAGACTCTCCTTTGACGAGAAACGGTGCGAGATTTTGCAAGATTTTTATTGGATCACCGAGAACTCACCAAGGGCTACAAGATGCAAAAAAATTGACCTCTCCAGCATAAAAACTGACAGAGTTAGAAGCTGAAAACTGCATATTTTCAAAATTCAAAAGTTTTACCCCAAAAATAGAGAAATCTGGCAATAGCACACTTTGGCACCTATGCGTAAAAATAAGCCCATGGACCCCAGTTGAAGGTGCTGTGATGGAAATGGCCCAATGTTTAATAGTTCTGGAGGTATAGCACCAAAACAAATTTTCATGTTTTTTCATCTGCAACGCCCCCTGGCGGCCACCCCTACGTTACCATAGTAACAATTGACCGGAAAAATTTGCTAGCACTTGGAAAGCTAACATAAAGAGGAATAAAATGAGCTACAGATTATGCGGCTACGATTATTATTGACGAAGATATGAAGAAAATAAATATTTTAGGTTTTTTGGTGACACTGACCTTGACCTTTGACCGATCATGACCAAAAACAATAGGCTCCGAGGAGAACCGATTTTACATATTATCTATAGGTTTCAGAGCGATTGGTGCAAAATTGTGGCCTGTAGAGTGCGGACAGACAGACAGACAGACAGACAAACTAGACGACCATAGGTCGGGACTTGCCGGAAGTAGAAATTAGAAAGTCAAACTAACAGACAACAAACAGTAGAAAGGCAAAAAACATTTGGAACAGGTCAAATGTCCAACCCCTATTGTTTGGAAAACATAAGCACATCTTTATGTGGTTTTACTGATTTCAAAAGTCGCAGACGAGTAGACAGACAAACAGACAGACAGACAGAAAAAAAACTCCAGGTGAAGGTCGTGTACTCATGCCATACAAAATTGAAAGCATGAATAAAATAAGCCACAGTCTATTCGAATAATTCTTCATACTTTGAATTTCGTGAATTGTAACCTTCATAAGGTCACTATGGTAAGGGAAGAATATGAAAGAGTAACCAAGAGGATAAACGCATTAAATCTAGTTTCAGATGCTACAATCAAAGTTGTGACACAGTTTATAGTTTTGGAGATATGGTACAATAATGATTACTGCAGCGGCATCTGGGTGGTAATTTTCCAAAATGATAAAAGTAAGCTTCGCGAAATTTTATTAGTATGTTATTATTATTATTATTATTATTATTATTATTATTATATGATGTATAATTTATATTTAACCCCTACCCCTAATAGCAAACCGGATATCCGTTCCTGATTTGACACACCCAACTGCAAATCGGGGATCCGTCCCTGATATTATAGTTGTGATTGTGCTTACCAGCAACACTATCTCTGCATTCCGTAACATTTCGGGGAGCCTCTCTCTTTGTTTTTTTTTTTGTTTTTTTTTTTAAGGGATTATCCTTTACAACAGGTCATTAAGCTTTCAATGCATTGAAATCCTCAAATTGCGGCCATACAAAGAATGAAAAGAGGCCACCACCAAAAGCACAGGTGGGATCAATCCGGATTGTGTCTTTTCATGGACCATCGCACATCCATAGAACAAAGCTCCAACTGTCAAATGTAATGCCCCTGCCGACATTTACTATTACATACTGCCATCGCTTATGGTCATGGCAATTGGATGTACTTTTTTTATTTGAAGAAAAACGATGCAAGATTCGAAGAAACTTACAATATAATCATATAATGTGACCGAGAATGTTAGACGCTATCAAATGCTGAAAACTATAAGTCTTCCACATAAAAATAACACAATTAAAGGCGTTTCTTTGAATGGTCCCATGTTCTCGTTTGACAAGAAATGGTGCGAGATATGACGAGATATTCACTTTTATCACTTAAAACTAGTCAAATGATTCTTGAACAATAGAAAAATAAAATATCTAGCATGAAATTGACCGAAATAAAGACATTTGTTTGAAATCTAAAATATTCTCGTTTGGCGGGAGATGATACGAGATGTGGCGAGATTTGCAGTGTAATCATGTCCAGCTTCTGAAATACTACCAAATGCTGAAAACTACTCCATTTTAGCATTAACCGTGATCAAGTTATAAGCATTTCTGTAAAATCTCGTAATTTCTCGTTTGGCAATAAACCGAGCGAGATTTGACGAGAATTGCAATGGAATGGCTTAGAACCAAGAGAAAGCAGCCTTATGCTAAAAACTAGACCCTTAAAGCATAAATATTAACCGAGATAGAAGCCAAAAACTACATATTTTCAGATCGTCAAGTTTAACCCCAAAATTTGGTAACCATGGTAACGGCAGCACAAGGCTATATGTAGGAAGGAATAAGGCAATGATCCTAGTTTTAGATGCGACAAAGAAAATTGTTATATGCTTAATATTTTTTTAGATATTGCGGAAAAATGAAAAGTTGTAGTGTTTCCGGTACCACGCCCCCTGGTGGCTATTTTCGAAAAATGAAAAAACAAGTTCGAGATAATACAGAAAAACAGAAAATATGTCACTTTTAGAACGTTAGCTGTAAAGCTGCCACCTCAAAATCATATTTAATGAAATCTCGAAAAATCTCGTTTGACGAAATATGGCACGAGATTTTGCGAGACTTGCATTAATTTTCCATAGAGCATATTAAATGCTACACAATGCAAAAAACTAGACCTCTCTAACTTAAAAAATGAGAAATTTGGAGTGAAAATTTCGAATTTTCAGATTTCCCCCCCAAAATACGTTACCATGGTAACAATTGACCGGAAAAATTTGATAGCAATTGGAAAGCTAACATAAAGAGGAGTAAAATGAGCTACAGATTATGCGGCTACGATTATTATTGACGAAGATATGAAGAAAATAAAAATTTTAGGTGTTTTGGTGACACTGACCTTGACCTTTCACGGATCATGACCAAAAACAATAGGCTCCGAGGAGAACCGATCTGACACTATATTTATAAGTTTCAGAGCGGTCGGTGAAAAATTGTGGCCTGTAGAGCACAGACAGACAGACAGACAAACAGACAAACAGACAAACAGACAAACAGACAAACAGACAAACAAACATACGCAAGTGATCAACATACTTGCCGAATCTTTGATTCCGGCAAGTAACAAACTAGACGACCATAGGTCGGGACTTGCCGGAAGTAGAAATTAGAAAGTCAAACTAACAGACAACAAACAGCAGAAAGGCAAAAACATTTGGAACAGGTCAAATGACCAACCCCTATTGTTTGGAAAACATAAAAACAACTTCAAAAGTCGCAGACGAGTAGACAGACAAACAGACAGACAGACAGAAAAAAAAAGTCCAGGTGAAGGTCGTGTACTCATGCCATACAAAATTGAAAGCATGAATAAAATAAGCCACAGTCTATTCGAATAATTCTTCATACTTTGAATTTCATGAATTGTAACCTACATAAGGTCACCATGGTAAGGGAAGAATATGAAAGAGCAACCAAGAGGATAAACGCATTAAATCAAGTTTCAGATGCTACAATCAAAGTTGTGACACAGTTTATAGTTTTGGAGACAAAGTGACAGACAGACAGAGAAAAGCCAGACACTCCAAAACCAATCCCAACCAAGGTATGCATGAGAGCAATCACTGACCCAAATTTGAATTAAATCGGATAATATTTAGGAAAGTAATCCCATGGAAACTAAACCTGACGGACGGACAGAGAGACAGACAGACGGACAAACAGACGGACCAACCCAAATCAATGTTCCCCGCATCCGCGGAGCGGGGGACAAAAAACAAGTTATACAATTATATATATACATTTTTATTGTGACTTTCCTGTGACAGAAAAACTAGATGTTTCATTGAACCGTTATGTTGACAGGGTTTAACCGAACTAAATATAAGTTTTATGTAATGCGATTGAGTGCAGTGACTCGCCCTATACCAGTTTCATGTGTAACAAGCAAATTCGTGGAATTTATGTCCTCCGCTTTGGGATCTTGTTTTTCATGCTTGATAAAGGACGGACAGACAGAGTGATAGACAGACAGACAGACAGAAGCCAGACACTCCAAAACAAATCCCAACCAGGGTAAGCATGAGCGCAATCACTGACCAATATTTGAAGGAAATCGGATAATATTTAGGAAAGTTATCCCACAGAAACGAAAACCTGACAAACTGACAGACAGACAAAGTGACAGACAGACAGACAGACATTAGCAAGACACCTCAAAACTTATCCAAACCAAGGTAAGCATGAGAGCAATCACTGACTAAAATTTGAATGACATCGAATACCATTTAGGAAAGTTATATCAGGGAAACAAAAACCTGACAGACGGACAGACAAAGTGACAGACAAAAAGACAGAAGCCAGACACTTTAAAACCAATTCAAACCAAGGTAAGCATGAGAGGAATCACTGGCCAAGATTTGAATGAAATCGGATAATATTTAGGAAAGTTATCGCACGGAAACGAAAACCTAGCAGGCAGACAGACAAAGTGACAGACAGACAGAAGCCAGACACTCCAAAACCAATCCCAATCAAGGAATGCATGAAAGCAATCACTGACTCAAGTTTGGATGAAATCGGATAATATTTAGGAAATTAATCGCACGGAAACGAAAACCTGACAGACATAAGACAAAGTGACAGACAGAGAGACAAAAGCAAGACACTCCAAAAGCATGGTACAATAATGATTACTGCAGCGCCATCTGGTGGTTATTTTACAAAATGATAAAAGTAAGCTTCGCGAAATTTTATTAGTATGTTTTATTATTATTATTATTATTATTATTATTATTATTATTATTATTATAATTATTATTTTTATATGATGTATAATTTATATTTAACCCCTACCCCCAATTGCAAACCGGATATCCGTCCCTGATTTGACACATCCAACTGCAAATCCGGGATCCGCCCCTGATATTATAGTTGTGATTGTGCTTACCAGCAACACTATCTCTGCATTCAGTAACATTTCGGGGAGCCTCTCTCTTTGTTTTTTTTTTTTTTGTTTTTTTTTTAAGGGATTATCCTTTACAACAGGTCATTAAGCTCTCAATGCGTTGAAATCCTCAAAGTGCGGCCATATAAAGCATGAAAAGAGGCCACCACCAAAAGCACAGGTGGGATCAATCCGAATTGTGTCTTTTCATGGACCATCGCACATCCATAGAACAAAGCTCCAACTGTCAAATGTAATGCCCCTGCCGACATTTACTATCACATACTGCCATCTCTTATGGTCATGGCAATTGGATGTAATTTTTTTATTTGAAGAAAAAAGATGCAAGATTAGAAGAAACTTACAATATAATCATATAATGTGACCGAGAATGTTAGACGCTATCAAATGCTGAAAACTATAAGTCTTCCACTTAAAAATAACACAATCATAGGCGTTTCTTTGAATGGTCCCATGTTCTCGTTTGACAAGAAATGGTGCGATATATGACGAGATATTCACTGTTGTCACTTAAAACTAGTCAAATGATTCTTGAACAATATAAAAATAAAATATCTAGCATGAAAATGACCGAGATAAAGACATTTGTTTGAAATCTAAAATATTCTCGTTTGGCGGGAGATGATACGAGATGTGGCGAGATTTGCAGTGTAATCATGTCCAGCTTCTGAAATGCTACCAAATGCTGAAAACTACTCCATTTTAGCTATAACCGTGATCAAGCTATAAGCATTTCTGTGAAATCTCGTAATTTCTCGTTTGGCAATAAACCGAGCGAGATTTGACGAGACTTGCAATTAAATGGCTTAGCACCAAGAGAAAGCAGCCTTATGCAAAAAACTAGACCCTGTAAACATAAATATTAACCGAGATAGAAGCCAAAAACTACATATTTTCAGATCGTCAAGTTTAACCCAAAAATTTGGTAACCATGGCAACGGCCGCACAAGGCTATATGTCGGATGGAATAAGGCAATGATCCTAGTTTTAGATGCGACAAAAAAAATTGTTATTTGCTTAATATTTTTTAAGATATTGCGGAAAAATGATAAGTTGTAGTGTTTCCAGTACCACGCCCCCCGGTGGCTATTTTCGAAAAATGAAAAAACAAGTTCGAGATAATACAGAACAACAGAAAATTTGTCACTTTCAGAACCTCAGCTGTAAAACTGCGACCTCTAGGTCGTATTTAATGAAATCTCGAAAAGTCTCATTTGACGACAAATGGCACGAGATTTTGCGAGACTTGCATCAATTTAGCACAGAGCGTATAAAATGCTACACAATGCAAAAAACTAGAGCTCTCTAACTTAAAAATTGAGAAATTTGGAGGGAAATTTTCGAATTTTCTGATTTTCCCCCAAAAATACGTTACCATGGTAACCATTGACCGGACATATTTTCTAGCACATGGAAAGCTAACATAATGAGGAATAAAATGAGCTACAGATTTAGCAGCTACGATTATTATTGACGAAGATATGAAGAAAAATCTGTTTTAAGAGTTTTTGGTAACCCTGACCTTGACCTTTGAACGGTCATGGCCAAAAACAATAGGCTCCGAGAAGAACCAATTTTACACTTAATGTAAAATTTTCAGAGCGATTGCTTTAAAATTGTGGCTTGTAGCGCGCAGACATACAGACAGACAAACAAACAAACAAACAAACAAACAAACAAACAAACAAACAAACAAACAAACAAACAAACATACGGAACTGACCAACATACTTGCCGAAATCTTTGATTCCGGCAAGTAACAAACATACGGACTGATCAACATGCTTGCCGAATCTTTGATTCCGGCAAGCAACAAACATACGAACAGATCAACATGCTTGCCGAATCTTTGATTCCGGCAAGCAACAAACAGACATACGCAACTGACCAATATGCTTGCCGAAATCTTTGATTCTGACAAGCAACAAACTGGATGACCTGAGGTCACGCGCTTGCCGGAAATGATGAAAAGTTAGTCAGATGAACGAGCAGTATAAAAGTGAAAGAAAATAATCCATAGTTTGTGAAGAAAGAACCAATATTAACAAAGTTCTAAAGAAAATAAGATTTTGATATATTTTGATCACCTTGTCCTTGACCTTTGACTTATTTGAATAATAAACATAGGACTTCCAGATATCATCATGATATATGACAAGTGTAATTTACAAAACGATTCCTTCAAAACTGTCCAGTAGAATGCTGCATGTGAGACGCAAGCACCTGGAAGCAGGCGAAATTGAGGACAACTGACAAACAGACAAACATACTGACAAACTGACCCAAGATTGAGACCAGTTGACTTAATCATGTGATCGAGAAACCTCAGAGGAAGATAATAAGGTATAGTTTATGTAAATGAGGTTTATACTTTTGGAGATATGGCCAAAAAATGATATGTTGTGGAAGTTTGAGTGCATTGCCCCCTAGCGGCCTTATCTGGAAAATGAAAAATTCGTTTCGAGATTTTAGTGTAAGACATAAGATGTAATAGTTTTAAAAGGATTCTTTCAAAACTGTGGCCTGTAGAATGCTATATGTGAGACGCAAGAACCGGCAAGCAGGCAAATTTGAGGACAACTGAGAAACAGACGGACACACAGACAATGTGACTCAAGATTGAGACCAAATGAATACACCAGGTTTTTGGAAAGACCCAGAGGAAGAAAATAAGCTATAGTTTATGTAAATGAGGTTTATAGATTTGGAGATATGGCCAAAAAATGATATGTTGTGCAAGTTTGAGTGCACCGCCCCCTAGCGGCCAATTCTGGAAAAGGAAAAATCCGTTTCGAGATATTAGTGTAAGACATAAGATGTAATAGTTTTAAAAGGATTCTTTCAAAACTGTGAGCTGTAGAATGCTATATGTGAGACGCCATAACCGGTAAGCAGGCAAGTTTGATGAAAACTGAGAAACAGAAGGACACACTGACAAAGTGACTCAAGATCGAGTCAAAATGACTCCACCAGGATTTAGAAAAGACTCAGAGGAAGAAAATAAGCTAAAGTTTATGTAATTGAGGCTCACAGTTTTGGAGATATCGCCAAAAACATGATATGTTGGGGAGGTTTGCATACAGCGCCACCTAGCGGCTGCATTCAAAAAATGGAAAACCTGTTTCGAGATAATAGTGTAGGACTTATGCTATGTCAGTTTCAAAAAGATTCCTGCAAAACTGTGACCTCCAGGGCAAGATTACTGAAATCTCGAAATATCTCGTTTGACGACATATTATATGAGATATTGCGAGACTCTTAATAGAATCTTGTAGTACTAGGTGAATGCTACCTGAAGCAAAAAACTAGACCTCTGTAGCTTCAAAACTGACAAATTTAGAAAAATATCAGCACTTTTCCCCAAAAATGCGTTACCATGGTTACCGCAAATTGAGTCAGCTAGACACCAGAAGACAGGCCTTGGAATGACGATTAAAATGAGCTACTGTTGAAGTAGATACGACCAATATTAACACAGATATGAACAAAAAACTGTTTTGTATACTTTTGATGACCTTGACCTTGCTATTTGACTTATAATGCCCAAAAAACAATAGGCCTCCAGGACTTTTGCTTGTCTACCAGCTGTATAAGTTTGAAAGCAGTTGCTGGAAAATTGTGGCCTGTAGAGAGTACACAGACAGACAGACAGACAAACTAGACGACCATAGGTCGAACGCTTGCCGGAAATCGGAAGTGAAACACAGACGGACAGACAGAACATATTGTCGGTTTTCTATTAATGGAATGACTCTCAGGGACATTGCTGAGAATATGTGGCCCGTTGAATGACATATGAAACAAAAGAATAGGCAAGCAGTCAAAGCTGACAACAAAAGACGAACAGACAGACATAGTGACTTAGTGAGACAAGATTGACACCAGATGACATAACCTAGTGATTGAGAAGATTCAAAGGAAGAAAATGATTTATGTAATTTAGATTTATAGTTTTGGAGGTCTGGCGAATTAATGATATACTTGGGAGGCTCGACTGTAGCGCCCTCTAGCAGACATATTCCCAAGACTACAAATGCGTTTCGTATTATTAGTGTATGACATGAGATGTCCCAGTTTCAAAAGGATTCCTTCAAAGCTGTGGCCTGTAGAATGCTATATGTAAGGCGTAAGAACCAGCAAGCAGGCGACTTTGAGGATAACGGACAAACAGATGGACACACTGACAAAGTGACAGAAGATTGAAACCAGATGCCTTAATTAGGTTATGGAGAAGACTCAAAGGAAGAAAATAAGCTATAGTTTATGTAGCTGAGGCTTTGGGGTTAGAGATATGGCCAATACAATGGTATGTGTGTGAGGGTCGTGTGCAGCGCCCACTAGTGGCCATATCCGGAAAATGAAAAATTTATTTCTAGATATTAGTGTAAGACATAAGATGTAATAGTTTCAAAAGGATTCCGTCAAAACTGTGGCCTATAGAATGCTATATGTGAGACGCAAGAGCCAACAAGCAGGCGAATTTGAGGACAACTGATAAACAGACGAAAACACTGACAAAGTGACTCAAGATTGAGTCCAGATGACTACTCCAGGTTATGGAGAAGACTCAAAGGAAGAAAAAAGCTACAGTTTATGTAACTGAGGTTTATAGTTTTGGAGATTTTGCCAAAGCATGATATGTTGGGAGAGGTTCGAGTTCAGCACCCCCTAGCAGCCATATCCGGAAAATGAAAAATTGGTTTCGAGATATTAATGTAAGACTTAAGATGTAATAGTTTCAAAAGGATTCCGTCAAAACTGTGGCCTGTAGAATGCTATATGTGAGACGCAAGAGCAAGCAGGCGAATTTGAGGACAACTGACAAACAGACAGACACACTGACAAAGTGTCACAAAATTTTGACCATATGACTACACTAGGTTATGGAGAAGACTCAGAGGAAGAAAATAAGTTATAGTTTATGTAATTGAGGCTTATAATTTTGGAGATATGGCCAAAATATGATATGTTCGGGAGGTTCGCATCCAGAGCCCCCTAGCGGCCCTATTCAAAAAATGAACAAGGGACCTATGGGTCACGGCGCTCAGCTGATCATGACTGAACTATAAATGTATCACCATTGTGATACTATATTTAGTCGACAAACCTTATGAATATCATGGACCTATTAGACTATTATAAAGGAATATAATGTAATATGCGAGTAAATCATGTATGAAATTACCTGACTGATGGATTAATATGGAGTAAATATAGTGGTTTATTTTTTATTTATTTGGGAGCTGTTGAAAATAGCAATATATTTGAGCAAATATGAATGCAATGACAGTACACTAAGCAGTGGTAGAATGATGATAAGGCTATTTGTTGAAGGATCTATAGTGTATAGAAGTCCGCAAGATTTCAATTTGACATATATAATGTTATTATTAACTATGCTGAAGAGTGGATTTATGAATTGTGACTGTATGACATGATATCTCTTAGGTCTTGACAAGGTACATTATATTGATGCCCACCACATCTACATATTACACAATATTGACATAATTTCTGGCACGTACATAGGCAACAAACAGTTATACAATATATAAAAATATGAATATATCTGATTCAACTTGTTCTCGTTTACTGAGGCTGACATTGGGACGGGGTTCGGAGAAGGAAACAGTGTGGGCAGCAAGGAGGGTTGGATGTAGAGAGAAAAGGAGATAGAGAGAGAGGGAGGGAGCATTCAACAGTACTTAAACACCTGGAAGGTTAAAATCTAAAATATTATGAAATGTAGATAAAGTCTGAGAGAAAGAGGTAATCTAGGCTATGGTTGGTTGATATGATTGAAGAAATTGTTGCAAATATTTTAAGGTCTGACCTTGCGCTTTCATTGGATACCTTTTTGACAGGCTGTTGACAGTTCAACATTTTACACATTTGTCTAATGAGATCCAATTTTTTTAATTTAAACTTGAATTAAACTGTTTTTTCTATTTTATGATATGTATACAGTTGCTATAAAATCCCCACTCCACAGGCGGAAGGACTTGATGGAGGGGGGGGGGGTTACGATGGGAGTTACAACGCCTCTGTCTCTCTGTATATATTTTCTTCAAATTATTAAATTTTATGCTATAGCAATAGCACTATTGTTGACAGTGCGAAGGAGCAAGGACTTAGTGGGGTGGGGGAAGGGGATGGTGGGAGTTACAATACCCTTCCATATACGTACAGGATATGAAATTTAATTAATCAGAGCTTACAGGGAAAAAAAAGTTTATTCATAATTATTAAATATTTAAAACGGGCAAGAAAGCTAGAGAAACAAAGCAAATAATTTTAATTCCCATTCTTCTGAGCCAGGAAATTATGAACAATTTTTACATAAATTCCCTTTTTATAACATCATTTTTTTCCAGGTTTGAAAATGTAACTATACATTTAGAGTATAACATATATATGTGAATATTTCAGTTGATTCACATTTCTTAATTGCATCAACATATATATCTAATAAATTAGGTTTATAGTACCTGTCAACATAATGGGGTGGAGGGAGGAAGGGAGGCATAGGGGTGAGAGAGAGAAAGAGAGAGAGAGAAAGAGAGAGAGAGAAAGAGAGCTAGAAAGAGAGAAAGGGAAAGAGAGAGGAGAAAGGCTCTCTGGTAATTACTGCCTGACCCAGCCTGACCCAGACACTCACAGAAGCAGTAGGCAAGGAGTGAAGGTGTTATGTAACAGCCTGGAACACTGTTAACCAATGACTTGATGTAAACATTCAAGACATGGTGCTATAAATATGGGTCACTGTGCTCAGCTGAAGTTGGCCTTGAAGGTAAAAATCTAAAATAATAATGGAGATCAAGTCTAAGATGAAAAGGTAATATATGCCATGGCTGGTTGACATGATTGGTTTGTATTGATGAGTGAGAAATTGTTGCAAATAATATTTTGTGACCAAACCATGCATTCTCTAATGTCAAAATTGAAGCATGTGAGCAGTTTGTGAACATGAGATGTATATTATTACCATGTTCATTGGCTGGCTTTTTGATAGTTTGTTGACAGTTCAGTAGTTTACACATTTGCTCAATTGGATCTATTTTACATAATATATATTATTAAATATATGTATTTTTATTTTATAAAATGTATACAGTTGAAATATAACTGATGTCTCCAGTCCCCAGATGCAAGAACCTGGTGGTGGTGGTTGGGGGGGGGGGGGGGCTGGAATGATGGGAGTTACAACATCTCTGTATTAACATAGTGTATATACATATAGGATTTCCACTTAATTCAACAATACTTACAAGATTAAATAGTCCATTCACAATTACATAATATTTAAAAAAGGACAGACAGACTGTTAGACAAACAAAGCTGATAATATATTTTAATATTTTAAAGTTTTTCATCTGCAAT
This sequence comes from Sipunculus nudus, assembly GCA_026874595.1. NCBI lineage: Eukaryota > Metazoa > Annelida > Sipuncula > Golfingiida > Sipunculidae > Sipunculus > Sipunculus nudus. The sequence goes on along the minus strand of CM049310.1, from coordinate 64,379,225 downwards.
ATTACACATCTGAATACATAAGTTGCTTTCAAATTTCAGACTTTAATGGCTTAAATCCATACACATACAGCATATGAAAGTTATTTCAACAGTGCTTAAAGGAAAAATTTCATAATTAGTATATATATTTAATGATAATTAAGAGATGATGGACAGACAAGAGCTGATCACTTTATGTTCCATTCTCCTGGGGCAAGAATATGTTTCAATATTAGATCTTAATTTTTTCTAATCCAATTATCTTTCAAATTGAAAAAATTGTACACATTTGCAATAATAACTAATGTCCCAGTGCACAGGTGACAGTGAGGTGCTAAGGATCAATGACAGCTGGGGGGGGGGGGGGGGGAAGAGATGGGATTAACAACACTTTTGCATAAACATTCAGGGGAAACAAAGCCTGATCTCCAATTCTGCTGAGGCTCGAAAATAATCAACACATGTTTGTATTAGATCCTCATTTTTTTATTTTAAGTTTAATTTGTATACATTTCCAATATAACATATATTTCTGAACATAAACGTTGATTCATAATTCTAAATTGCATCATCATAAATCTCAATCTTGTCATGTAACACCACATCATGCATACAAATGTATATTTATATATTCATGGGGGGGGGGGGGGGAGGGGGTGTCATATGAGAACAATTGTACACCTGTCACAGCAGGGGATCTCCCCCAGTGACTGAAACAAATCAGGAACCCTGGCATAGCTGACTTCCAGTGACCTGGAGTGGCCTACCTGCATCTGGAACAAAGCAAGTGACTACAATAGACCCTCAAGATAAAATTCAATAACTAGCCTAATTTTCAACCTTTTAGTTTCAAATTTCAGATTTAAACACATTAAATACTTATGTTTACATTCTAAGAAAATTAAATCAACAGTACTCACAGGGAAAAAATGTGCCATGGTCAAAGTTGGGTAAAATTTCAGGTACTGATTTTATGTTTATGCTAATAACTTATAAAATTTACAAAATACAGATCTAATTTTGGGTATACAATTGAATCTTAATTAAACAAAGTTATATACTTAAAAAAAATTCTCTAGCTTCAATAATTTTCATGAAACCTGAGTAAATATTTTTCCTGATTTTTTACAAAGTCAATTTTGTTTGGGCACATAACTTTAAACAATTACGAAATACTGACATCATTTCTGGCATGTGCATAGCGAATGTATAGAAAAATATGTATATTATATATGATCAAAGTCAGATCAGTGGTTTTGATACTAGGCAGTCCTGAAGTGTAACAAAGGGTTTTTAATGAAAAAATGAAGTTTTTCATTAATATCTCGAAGGAATTAAGTTCTGGTGACCAAATTCTTGGCATGGTAGGGGATTTTGGAGACATCTTACTGTATGCCTAATTTAAGGAACTTAGAGCTGAAGCTGGGAAGCTGAGCTCTAGCAAACTGCATAACACTAGGTTGATGTAAACAATATGTGACATGGTGCTTGAAAACTTGAATAAAATCTACAGTTTTTGATCAACTGGTTTCAAATTTTATATGTTAACAGTTGAAATGCTAACAAAAACATGCTTTGAAAATTAAATCCACAGCAGTTACAGAAAAAAAAACGTGCCATGGTCAAAGTTGGGCAAAGTTTAAGGTACCAATTTTTTATTTTTGCTAATATTTCAAAAAATTTAAAAGATTTTGATCAAATTTTGGGTATACAATTTAATTTTGATTAATAAAAGTTATATTACTGGAAAAAAGTGCTTAGCTTTAACAAGTTTTGTGTTAAGTGATCAAATTTTTTTCCTGATTATTTACAAAATGCATTATGTTTGGGCCCATAACTTTTTTAAATTATATAATACAGACCCAATTTCTGGCATGTACATAGGAACCATATAGAGGATTATTTATGGTAAATATGAGGAAAAACAGATGAGTGGTTTTGATATTAGGAAGTCCTGAAGTGTGAAAATAGGATTTTAATAAAAAATTGAGGTTTTCCTTAATTTCTCAAAGGAACGAAGTCGCAAAGACCCAGTTTTCGGCTTGGTAGGAGATCTTGGGGACATCTAACATTATGCTGAATTTTGGATTCCTAGGTCTTACGGTTTCAAAACGTGCCACATCTACGGACGGACGGACGGACGGACGGACAATGGACCACGACTATAGCTCAGATGACTTATAGTCAGCTGAGCTAAAAATCTAAAATAATATCTAATGGAGATAAAGTGTAAGAAGAAGAGGTAATAAAGGCCATGGTTGGTTTATATGATTGGTTTGTATTGATGAGCAAGAAATTGTTGCAAAAAATATTTTGTGACCTGACCATGTGTTTCCTAATGTTGAAACTAAAGCATGTGAGCAGTTTGTGAACAAATGATCTGTACTATTACCATGATCATTAATTGGTTTTTCGATTAACTGTTGACATTTCATTAGTTTACACATTTGTTCAATTGAATCTATTTTTTTGTATAATATATATTATTTAATATATATGTATTTTTTTTTATGAAATGTATACAGTTGAAATATAGCTAATTAACAACATAAAACAGGGCAAACAAAGCCTGATCTCAAATTCTGCTGAGGCAGGAAAATAATGAACAAATGTTTGTATTAAATCCTCATTTTTTTATCACATCAATTATTTTCTAATTTAAGTTTATATTTCTATACATTTCCAATTTAACATATATATCTGAATATAAAAGTTGATTCATAATTCTCAATTGCATCATCATAAATCTCATTCTTGTCAGATAACACCACATCATGCATACAAATGTTTATTTATTTTTTACCACAAAAATATATCTTTTAAATCTGCAAAACAATAAATATCTAAAAATAATACTTGATTTAGATTTCACAATTTTTAATTCTGTCTTTATTTATCCATAATGTGCTTCATATTTTATAATAATTTAAGCATACTGATGGGTTCATTTATATTTGTTAAAATCATTTAAAAGAAAATTGATTTCTTTAAAAATGCTACATTACACAACATTGCATCTTCTGGATTACACCTTGAATTATTTTTTCAAGGAAAGTTTTTGCATATCGGAGTGGAAACAGCATTACAATTAAGGAGATACAGTGAAAACAATAACAATTACTGCATAACACTTGGTGGCTTGGGTTTGCGGGGGGGGGGGGGGGGGGGGGGGGGGGAAGAGATGATTGGGGGGGGGGGGGGGTGATATGAGAATAACTGTACACCTGTCACAGCAGGGGATCTCCCCCCAGTGACTGTAACAAATCAGAAACCCTGGCTTAGCTGACTTCCAGTGACCTGGAGTGGGACCCTGCATCTGTAATCAAAGCAAGTGACTACAGAAAAAAATCAATAACTAGCTTAATTTTCAAGCTTTTATTTTCAAATTTCAGATTTAGACAAACTAAATATTTATGTTTGCATGCTGTGAAAATTAAATCAATGGTGCTTACAGGAAAAAAACGTGCCATGGTCAAAGTTGGGCAAAATTTAAGGTACTGATTTTTTTTATGCTAATAACTTAAAAAATTTACAAAATTCAGATCTAATTTTGGGTAAACAATTGAATCTTAATTAAACATAGTTATATACTTGAGAAAATAGACTCTAGTTTCAAAATTTTTTATGTTAAGTGAGTTATTATTTTTCCTGATTTTTTTTACAAAGTCCATTATGTTTGGGCCCATAACTTAAAGAATTTATACTTTACAGACTTAATTTCTGGCATGTACATAGGAACTATATAGAGGAATATTTATGGTAAATATGAAGAAAAACATATGAGTGGTTTTGATATTAGGCAGTCCTGAAGTGTGAAAATAGGATTTTAATAAAAAATTGAGGTTTTTCCTTAATTTCTCAAAGGAACGAAGTCGCAAAGACCCAGTTTTTGGCTTGGTAGGAGATCTTGGGGACACCTAACATTATGCTAAATTTTGGATTCCTAGGTCTTACGGTTTCAAAACGTGCCACATCTACGGACGGACGGACGGACGGACGGACGGACAGACGGACGGACGACGGACAATGGACCACGACTATAGCTCAGATGACTTATAGTCAGCTGAGCTAAAAAACTGTTTCGAGATACTAGTGTAGGACTTATAATATGTCAGTTTCAAAAAGATTCCTGCAATAATGTGGCCTTTGGCGCAAGATGAATGAAATCTCGAAATATCTCTATTCACGAGATATTTTACGAGATACTGCAAGACTTGTAATAAAATCTTGTAGTACTAGTTGAATGCTACCTGATGCAAAAAACTAGATCACTCTAGCTATAAAACTGACAAAGTTACAAAAATTAGGCCTTTTATTTTCGAAAATCATGAGTTTTCCCCAAAAATCTGTAACCATAGAAACAGCAGATTTCAGCAACATATATATCAGAAGAAAGGCCTTGGAATGCCGATTAAAATGAGCCATGTTTGAAGTGGCTATGACAAATAGTAATGGAGATATGAAGAAAAGAGCACTTTAGGAACTTTTGATGACCTTGACCTTGACCTTTGACCTATATTGCCCAAAAACAATAGGCTTCTTGTATTTTTGATTTTACACAAACTGTGAAAGTTTGAAAGCGATGGGATCAAAATTGCGACCTGTAGAGACTGGACAGACAAACAAACAAACAGACTAGATGACCTGAGGTCACGCGCTTGCCGGAAAAGATGTAAAGTTAGTCAGATGAAAGCGCAGTATAAAAGTGAAAGAAAATAATCCATAGTTTGTGAAGAAAGAACCAATATTAACAAAGTTCTAAAGAAAATAAGATTTTGATATATTTTGATCACCTTGACATTTGACTTATTTGAATAATAAACATAGGACTTCCAGATATCATCATGATATATGACAAGTGTAATTTACAAAACGATTCCTTCAAAACTGTCCAGTAGAATGCTACATGTGAGACGCAAGCACCTGGAAGCAGGCGAAATTGAGGACAACTGACAAACAGACAAACATACTGACAAACTGACCCAAGATTGAGACCAGTTGACTTAATCATGTGATGGAGAACCCTCAGAGGAAGATAATAAGCTATAGTTTATGTAAATGAGGTTTATACTTTTGGAGATATGGCCAAAAAATGATATGTTGTGGAAGTTTGAGTGCACCGCCCCCTAGCGGCCTTATCTGGAAAATGAAAAATTCGTTTCGAGATTTTAGTGTAAGACATAAGATGGAATAGTTTTAAAAGGATTCTTTCAAAACTGTGGCCTGTAGAATGCTATATGTGAGACGCAAGAACCGGCAAGCAGGCAAATTTGAGGACAACTGAGAAACAGACGGACACACAGACAAAGTGACTCAAGATTGAGACCAAATGAATACACCAGGTTTTTGGAAAGACCCAGAGAAAGAAAATAAGCTATAGTTTATGTAAATGAGGTTTATAGTTTTGGAGATATGGCAAAAAAATGATATGTTGTGCAAGTTTGAGTGCACCGCCACCTAGCGGCCAATTCTGGAAAAGGAAAAATCTGTTTCGAGATATTAGTGTAAGACATAAGATGTAATAGTTTTAAAAGGATTCTTTCAAAACTGTGAGCTGTAGAATGCTATATGTGAGACGCCATAACCGGTAAGCAGGCGAGTTTGATGAAAACTGAGAAACAGACGGACACACTGACAAAGTGACTCAAGATTGAGTCAAAATGACTCCACCAGGATTTAGAAAAGACTCAGAGGAAGAAAATAAGCTATAGTTTATGTAATTGAGGCTCACAGTTTTGGAGATATCGCCAAAACATGATATGTTGGGGAGGTTTGCATACAGCGCCACCTAGCGGCTGCATTCAAAAAATGGAAAAACTGTTTCGAGATAATAGTGTAGGACTTATGCTATGTCAGTTTCAAAAAGGTTCCTGCAAAACTGTGACCTCCAGGGCAAGATTACTGAAATCTCGAAATATCTCGTTTGACGAGATATTATACGAGATATCGCGAGACCTGTAATAAAATCTTGCAGTACTTGTTAAATGCTACCTGATGCAAAAAACTAGACCTCTCTAGCTGCAAAACTGCCAAAGTTAGAAAAATAAGGCCCCTTATTTTCGAATATCATGACTTTTTCCCCAAAATTCGTAACCATGGTTACGGCAAATTTGAGTCAGCTACACACCAGATGACTGGCCTTGGAATGACGTTTAAAATGAACTATGTTTGAAGAAGATACGACTAATAGTGACAAAGATATGAAGAAAACACCGTTTTGAGAAGTTTTGATGACCTTGACCTTGACCTTTGACCTATATTGACCAAAAACAATAGGCTTCTTGCATTTTTGATTATCTATAAAGTGTGTAAGTTTGAAAGTGATTGGTGCAAAATTGAGACCAGTAGAGAGATGACAGACAAACAGACAAACAGACAGACATCTGCGACTGACCAACCAGCTAGCGAAAATTGAAGATTTCCGGCAAGCAACAAACGGAACTGATCAACATACTTGTCGAAATCTCTGATTCCGGCAAGCAATAAACTATAACGCGACAGAAATGGCAAACCGGCCCACAAAGAGTGCCTGAGGTTACTTATTTTATACGGCGAACGCTATAATTTTTGCAGTCACGGGAAAGCGTGTCTGTCTTTCATACTAAAACGCGTGCGTGCATGCATGCGTGATGGCATATGTATATGTGCATGCGGGTTATATTTTTTACAAAGTTGCTAAAAACTTGTGGGGACCGAGTATGATTAATCAAAAGAGGCCATGGGCAGAAATGCCATGAAACGCCAATTCATATGGTGCACAGTTTATGTACCTAAAATGTGTAGTTTTGGAGATATGGTTAAACAATGATAGTAGGTACGGGGTTGCAGTGCAGCGCCCCCTAGCGGTAATTTTTCTAAAACTGAAAAATTGCTTTCGAGATATTAATGTATGACGTAACATGTATCAGTTTCAAAAGGATGCCTGCATATTTGTGGCCTACAGGGCATGTCACCGTGAAATCGCGAAAATCTCATTCGACAAGAAACGGTGCAAGATTTTTGGATGGATCACCGAGAACTCACCAAGGGCCACAAGATGCAAAAATTTTGACCTCTCTAGCATTAAAACTGACAGAGTTAGAAGCTGAAAACTGCATATTTTCAAAATTCAAAAGTTTTACCCCAAAAATAGAGAAATCTGGCAATAGCGCACTTTGGCACCTATGTGCAAAAATAAGCCCATGGACCCTAGTTTAAGGTGCTGTGATGGAAATGGCCCAATGTTTCATAGTTCTGGAGGTATAGCACCAAAACAAATTTTCATGTTTTTCCATCTGCAACGCCCCCTGGCGGCCATTTCCAAAATCTGAAAAAACAATTTCGAGATATTCTTATGTTACATAAAATATCTCAGAATCAGTAAAATTGCTGCAAATTTGAAAAATATCACGAAATTCCATGATTTCTCCCCAAAATTGCGTAACCATGGTAACAGTGAAATGGGGCAATTTTGCAGTGTTGGAAGTGGCCATGCAGTGGCAAATAAACGGGCTACAGATTAGGTGCCTACGGCTATTTTTGACGAAGGTACGAAGAAAAAAACGTCTTTGAGCTTTTTGGTGACCCTGACCTTGACCCTTGACCGATCATGACCAAAAACAATAGGCTCCGAGAAGAACCGATTATACACTCTATCTATAAGTTTCAGGACGATTGGTGCAAAATTGTGGCCTGTAGAGCGGGGACATACAGACAAACAAACAAACGGAACTGATCAACATACTTGTCGAAATCTCTGATTCCGGCAAGCAACAAACAGACATCCGCGACTGACCAACCAGCTTGCGAAAATCGAAGATTTCCGGCAAGCAACAAACAGACAAACAGACATCCGCGACTGACCAACCAGCTTGCGAAAAACAATTATTCCCGGCAAGCAATGAAACCAAGAGAAAAAAGTTAGTGAAGATGCGACTAAAATTGACAAAGTCATGGCCGAAAACATGATAAGTCAGATTGAATCCACTGCAGCACCACCTAGTGGCTACAGCCTGAAAATTGAGTTTCTAGATATGAGTACAATACAATGGATGTTTCAGTTTGAAAAGGATTCGTGGAAAACTGTGGCTTGCAGATTACAATTTGAATGATTGAAGCACTGGCAAACAAGCAAAACCGAGGACAGCGGACAAAGGCAGGGACATACTGATTCGTGAAGAACTCTGGCTTGCAGATAACAATATGTAAGATGCAAATACCATCAAACAAGCAAAAATGAGGACAGCGGACAAAGACACAGACATATTGTGGTAGATTTTGGTTGACTGCCTCAGTAGATAGAGGTCTCCGGCATGATCGAGAGCTACCTCCGGGTTTCGGTGGAGACGACCCCGACCTTGACCCCTCGGAAGAAGAAGACCGCATGGCTTGATTGGATCGTACCCACGGAAGTACTGACAACTACTTCTTCCCACGCTGAGGATACTTACCCGACATTCTCAGGAGTAAGTGTTATAGTAGAGTAAGATACGCTCTACCACATCTGGCGACGAGTCTAGATGGGGCGGGCTTAAATTTTATAAACGAGGTCGATAAACATTTGGTTGTCAATTTCGTTTGTACTGGCCGAATCCGGCCGGTAACCAGCTCGCAACATACTTTATATCTCGGCCTACCCTAGGTAGTCCGCGATGTCTGTTGCAAATTATTGCTGCAGCAGCAGACACAGGTTCTTCTGTGTTATTTTTCCGGCAGCCTGTATATATTCTTGGCAGGTTGTCAGTAATTTACCTGTGTCATTTAGCCCTATTCAGATTGTAGTAGGTCACGATTGAATCTGACGTCACTCGTGGCGTGCTGTAGCCGTGACGACTTTGATTACTGATAAATTCGTCCATACTCAATTCGGCCTACCTCACAACAGTCCTTTTATTCTATAATTTATAAGGTCTCAGTCTCTCTTGCATTATCCATCATTCAGTGAAATCAAATTTCTTTGTATAATTCCTACCAAGGACTATTTTGCTGGCCCATAGTAACCTGCTTATTGAATATTTTGTTCATCTTCCCACTTGTATATGGGAACATCCTTGGATATTTTTTTTTTTCTCAAGTTAGTTGCCGGGACTGAGAACATTTGAATAATTTCTAATTTAAAAAAAAAAAAAAAAAAATTTTTAATACATAGATTTTGACATGTTGTAAATAAGCCACACAAGTTTCCATTTATGATCTTGTGGGCACATAAAATTAACATTAAATAACACAAAAAAAAAAAAAAAAGAGAGAGAGAGAGAGACATGATAAGTGACAGCATAAAATTTGTTGTTGCTTAGGACTTCATGTACTAGCTTTCTTAGTGTATTATCATTATATCTGTGTATGTGCAAGTGTATGCACATGCCCCTAATGTTTATTTAAAGTTTTACTTTGTGACCATAGGCAACTCTGACTACACTTACAGTATTTTTAACATCTCCTACATTATAATTGTGGTCCAGATTTGCATTGTTTGTTCACTGCAATTGATAACTACATTGTTAATTGTGTAGTCAATCCAATTGATAACTGTGAAAAATTAATATTTGCAGTTTATTATACTTTTTGAAATTACTTTGCCCATTGCTTGCAGCTTAACAGCCTGTTAGCTCTGCAGATCTACCCTTGCTTTTTAGCCGCACTGTGCATGCTTTGTGATTTCAAACTCTCTTTCTAATTATCAGTAGTATATCAGATAATTTATTCACCCATCATGGCATTGAACTTGTGCACTGCAACTGTCCCAGAACTTGTTTCTTGGCTGCCATTTGTTCTTACCTGTGGCTCCGCACAAGCGATTGTTACAATATGCAAAGTCAAACCTGATTTTGGCATTCATGACCTGGAGAAGGTTACCAACTACCCTGCTTCTGACTGGGCAAAATTGATACATGATGGTTCCATCATTATAAATCCTGTGCATACTCCGGGACATAGAGGTCTTCAGTCAGAGAGCTCTGTCTTTCAACCCAATCTGTACCAAGTTAATGGCTCTGGATCAAATGGTATGCACTCTTATGCTGCTGGTATATGGGATAGGGGCAGCACTCTGACTGCCAGTCAAATGACAAAACCCAACCCTGATGACAAAATTGATCAAATTATGTCTGCTTTGCCAAAAAGCAGCATTTACCAACAGAGGTCGGATGAGCCAGCACAAGCTAATCAAGCTATAGGAAATGTACATGACAGGCAGAATCAGACTCTGTTTGTCGCAGAGCAAGCTGGGCCAACTGCTGAAAACAGAAATTGTCATCAATTCCAATCTGCTTTTGAACCCATTGAGCCACATAGATCCGTCAGTGAAATATTTCACAGACCATATTCTCGGAAACGTGATCACCTCAGGCGACCTCCATATGGCAGCTATGAAAGGAAGCCTATCACACCAGAGTACCAGTTTTTTGCCCCAGGTTATAATCAAACCAGAAACCGGTGTGGCTCCCCCTACTCCAGTTCACCAGAAAGATTTGACAAGCCTAGTCATGTGAAATATGGACAACCTTGTCGAAGTGAAGAAAGGGGATCTCACTCCACAGTTACAGGCCCTCGGAGGGATACATTTAGGGATGGTCACATACATGGTTTCCTCGCTGATGATGACTTGGAACATAAATACAGAAAGAGTAGGAGGCACCGGGGGACAGGTTCAGTCTCTCGTAGCCCTTCGAGAGGACGACAGACTAGCAGACAGAGCTACAATAAAAGACAAAGCTTCAGTGGTTCTGATAGTGACCTCTCTTCATCACCGGAAAGGTACCATCGAGGACGGCAGTCTAGGTGCAGAAGCCCCCCACCACCAAAACTGCCGATATTTTCGGGTGATAAGTCTTGGCATGATTTTATTTATCAGCTGGAACACTACGCTGGTCAATATGGATGGTCCAGTCATAAGACAGCCGAGAGGCTACTAGATTCATTGAGCGGAAAGGCCCTTGAGTATGTGAGAGGACTCCACATAGGGAACGATTATGAAATGCTTAAGGAAAAGCTCTCTAGGAGGATTGGAGTGAAGGATGCGCCAATAACTGTACAGCGGAGTCTCCCCTATGTAAAGCAGGAAGCCAGGGAGTCCCTGGAAGAATTTGGACAAAGAATCAATTTCTTAGTAATGGATGGTTTCCCAGGAGCTCTTGAGGAGACGGTTGAGCAAATAAGTGTTGAACACTTTCTGAAGGGTTGTGCGGACAAGCGCGCAGCGGCGGTGGCAATGGACAAAAACCCCAAAAGACTCCACAAAGCCATTAGTTATGTTACAAATGCAATCAATAATCGGAATGCAATTTATGGAAAACTTCAAGGTAACGCCACTATAAAAAAGCTCAGTTTCGCCAATGCTGATCTCCACCCGGAAAGTGAGTCTGATTATCAGGTAAGGTCATCAGCAGTGGCCATGGAGTCGGCAACACAACGAAACTTCCAAAAAGAGATAAGTCAGAGGATGGAAGACCTGGAAATTATGATGAGACAGCTCTTGAGGTCTAGAACGCCTCCGAGATCAAAGTCCCCAGGTACACCGCCCAGATCTCCCCAAGGCTTATCATGTTTCCGGTGTCACCAGAAAGGGCACTTCCAGAGAGATTGCCCTCTTGGCACAAAAAAGCCAGATTCGTCAGAAGGTGATTCTTTAAAAGAATAAGGGGTGACTCTGCAGGCCAAAGGTCCACCCCGTTTACTGATCGAGGCCAACCAAAACCCGAGGGGGGTCCACCATTAACAACAACACCATTAACAATAAATCAACAACAACAAGTGCAAAGGATTAATGACTCGGTCAAAGATAGCACTCATGGATATACTTTAACATCTGACATTGGTTCGTCAGCCACAGTGCCCATATCCTCAAGAGCTTCACCACATTCCATCACGGAGGTTAATCATGCAGATGCCATTTCATATGAAACGGGCCAGTCGACAAAGGAATTTGGTGGGGATACTCTTAAGAAGCTTGTTGAGCTCAAAGGTACGGATTCCCAAGATAGAGAGTTAACAGAAGGTGAGAATGTTAATGTCAAGCATTCTGAACAAGAAACTCTCATCCGAAAGACTGAAGGTCTAAGTTTTGCTGTCCCAGTGCAAATTAATGGTATAGCTACGAATGCCATAGTGGACAGTGCAGCACAGGTCACAGTCATCAGTGAGGTATTACGAGATTCCCTACCAGGAGAAACTGAAGTAGTCGGTACTGCTGTACTTGGCTGGATAGGCGGACCGGATGCATGCATACCTGCCCAGAAGGTTTCACGAATAAATATGAAACTGGGTTCGAACATCTATTCATGTGACGCCTATGTAGCCAAGGTAACCGACCCAATCCTGCTTGGTTTGGACTTTCTGATTGACAATAGGTGCGTCGTTGATTTTGCAAATTGCAAAATAAATATACTTGATGACTGCATCACGGGTTCCTTGAGAAAGAATTCAAAGGACATGTCTTGTGTAGTGTCTACGGTTGTTGCAGAGAAATCAGCAGTTTTTCCACCAAACACAAGGTCGTTGCTACCAATCCGAGTCATTGGTTTTAAGGATACACCGTACGTTATAGAAGCCAAGGGTGATGTGAATGGCTTACTGCTTGCAAACACTGTGACCAATCAGCTTGGATATTTGGAAGCCATAAATGACACCAACAGAAACATATCAGTTAGACGCGACCAGCCGATTGGGTCAGCAGTGGAGTTGGTAGAAATCATCTCACCAGAGCCACTTTGTGTCAGGTCAGTTGGACTGGGCCCGGCAGAGGGGAATGCTGAGGCGGCCTGTGTGCTTCCACCGGCACAAACCTCAGTTACGGGTTCTTCCAACTTACCTGACCACTTGAAAGACCTATATTTGAGAACAAGCAGAGATAACCCTGATGAACACATGACTCAAGTGCATCAGTTGCTGTTTGAATACCAGGACGTGTTCACACAACACGACCTAGATCTTGGGTGCTTATCAGGGATCACACAAAATATCAATACAGGCGACTCTTCACCCATATGCCAACGTATGAGGAGGACACCTCTGGAGATTAAAGATGAAGTGTTGTATCTCAAGGAAGCCAAGGAGACAGACCCTGCATTCCGTATAAGCCTAGTTGTGCCAGCTGTACTCCGAAGAGAGGTTTTAGAATATTGTCATGACTTGAAGGTATCTGGGCATTTAGGACGGGACAAAACTCTCCATCGTCTCCAGAGCTCTTTCCACTGGTATCATATGGCCAGAGATGCTGAATCATACGTCAAGACTTGTGACACTTGTAGTAGGAACAAAAAACCACCAAAGAAAGCAAAGGCAGGATTTGGGATGTATCAAGCCGGATTCCCAATGGAGAGAATCCATATAGACATCCTCGGGCCATTCACAGAGAGTACAAATGGAAACAGATATATACTCATGGTCTTTGACCAGTTTTCGAAGTGGCTAGAATGTTTTGCTATCCCGGAACAATCAGCTGGTGTTGTTGCAGAAAGGCTTGTGATGGGATTTTTCACTACCTTTGGATGTCGGATAGAAATCCACTCTGACCAAGGACAAAACTTCGAGTCCAACTTGTTCTCTACCTTGTGTCAGGTTCTGGGGATAGCTAAAACCAGGACAACGCCGTATCATCCTGCTTCTAATGGGCAGGTCGAACGTCAGAATCGGACAGTCCTGCAGATGATCCGTTGCTACCTGGAGAATCACATTCGCACGTGGGATAGGGACTTACCTCTGCTGACCATGGCTCTCCATTCTACGGTTAATAGGACCACCGGTTACACACCCAATGAAATCATGTTAGGGCGCAAGGTCATATTACCAGCAGACTTAGTGATGGGGACAGCCAAACAGGTTACCCAACGTGTCACGCCCGACAAATGGGTCCAAGATCTGAGGGATCGCTTGGAGAAAACTCATCAGCAAGTCAGGAAGCATTTGAAGGCCAGTCTATCTTACCAAAGAAAGATTACGATCTCAGGGCAAAGGTAGAGCTGTTCGAACCAGGTGACTTGGTGTATCTCATGAACAAAGCTCCCAAAAGGGGACAGAGCCCAAAGTTACAGGTGATTTGGAAGGGACCGTTTCTGGTAACACAAAGTAGGCACCCAGTGTACAAAATCCTTACTAGAAAGAGAGAAAAGTTCATCCAGCATGATAACTTAAAGTTATGTGATGATAGAAATGTGCCTATCTGGTTGCGGCGAGCAAGAAATCGTCTATGGGCTGCAGTAGAGTCTGATGACACCGGGATTGCTGTGGACGGCCATGCTGAACCAAGCTCTCCCGGCCCATCAGAAAGCGTTGCAGAGACGGACATCAGTACTTTCCAAGCACCAGAACTAACTCAGCAGAACACAAATGACATCCCAGATGCGACAACACAGGCAGCAAATGAACAACTGGATGACTCCAAGCCTTTAACAAGAACGTCAAAAGGGAGGAAGGTGCAAAAACCAAAGTACCTGAAGGATTATACAGAATGATTGATGGAGTAACCTACTTAAGTCAACTGGATTAAGGAGCTGCCTGAGTTGCAAATTCAAAACTAACTTAGTTAAGAAGAGATGTTTAAAGAGGCCAAGGGCTATCTGTTTCATTTTGTCTTTAGGTTCCAGACAATGGACCCCTTGTCAGAAGCAACATTTGTTCCTGACTATGCAGAAGAGTGGGCAAGAGTCTTGCCAAATTGTTATTTTGGTTTTACGAGGACAATTTTCAGGAAGCAGTCTACACAATCGGCGGTTATGCATGTACTGGAGAACCGAATCCTGCTCGAATCGGACTGCCCTTACCTGGCAGCTTCTCCTTGGAACATCTCACCAACAGCTTCTAAGGTTGCCTCACTTCGCTCATGTTCAGTCTCAGAGCTTATCACACAGTGCAACAGCAATGCCTCAAGTCTGTATGGCCATTTTTGAAAGGGTGATTACTTATTAGCAGTTCTTTTTATACTATATAAGGTCTTTTATTCCAATTGACATAGTTGGCGGCTAAGAAGGCTATCCCTATGTCATCATTGGATTCTGTAGTTTCTGTTTTTTGCAAGAGCTTTCTGCTTGATATTTAAGCAAGTGGCCTGTTCAGCCTGTTATACTATTGTTGATGCAGTTCCTATTTCATAGCCTTAAGTTAACGTTCAGTTGTGTGAACGTGTCACTGTTTAATTTATTTGCTGTTGTTATAATGATGAAACTTGAGGTGCCAGCAGTTGGAGTGCACCGTTTATAGAATGTCTCCTACCGTTATCGTAAATATTTGTTCCCCTTACATGTTTTCTCATAAATAGTCTGTTTTCAAGTTTCTGCTACAGTAAGACGCAGTTCAGAAAAGGGGGAAGAGTGTGGTAGATTTTGGTTGACTGCCTCAGTAGATAGAGGTCTCCGGGATGATCGAGAGCTACCTCCGGGTTTCGGTGGAGACGACCCCGACCTTGACCCCTCGGAAGAAGAAGACCGCATGGCTTGATTGGATCGTACCCACGGAAGTACTGACAACTACTTCTTCCCACGCTGAGGATACTTACCCGACATTCTCAGGAGTAAGTGTTATAGTAGAGTAAGATACGCTCTACCACAATATTGACCAAGTTACATATCTGAGAGAAAAGTGGTCCAAACAAAAGGTGTGGGGAGGACCAAGAGGAAGAAAATGAACCTAAGATTGTGACGATACGACCAAAATTGACAAAGTAATGAAGAAAATGAAATTTCAAGGTATTTCGATGACCTTGACCTTTGACCTCAATTGACCAATAGCAATAGGGTTCTTGCATTTTTGATTGTCCACCAAATGTATAAGTTTGAAAGCGATTGAAGCAAAATTGTGTCCTGTAGAGACTGGACAGACAAAAGAACAAACATACAGACAAGTTTATACATCAAATATTTTTGGAGTTATCGCCAAGAGAAAAAGGATGAGCCTAAGTTTGTGAAGATACGACTAAACTTGACAGAGTTCTGTCTGAAAACATGATACGTCAGCTTGGGTTGACTGCAGCACCTCCTAGCAGGCACAGCCAGAAAATAAAAAACCCATTTCTCGATATTAGTGCAAGACATAATACGTACCAGTTTCAAATAGATTTGTGCAAAACTATGGCTTGTGCATTGCTATAGGTAACATGTTACACAAACGAGCGGGCGTGATTGTGGACAACTGGCAAACAGAGAGACATACTGAGACAATGACACGAGATTGTGACCAGATGACATCACTATTTGATGAGAAGACTCAGGGCAAGAAAATAAGCTCTAATTTATGTACATACTACTTATATTTTTGAGATATGGTCAAAAGACGATATGCTAGGGTGGGTTGACTGCTGCGCCCCCTAGCGGCCATATTCACAAAATGAAAAATCAAATTTCTAGATATTAGTACAAGACAGAAGATGTTCCAGTTTCAAAAGGATTCGTGCAAAAATGTGGCCTGTACATTGCTATATGTAAGATACAAGCACCGGTAAGCAAGTGAAAATGAAGACACCGGACAAACAGACGGCCATACTGACAAAGTGACAAATGATTCAGGCCAGATGACCCATCGATAACATCCAGAAGACTCAAGGCAAGAATATAAGCTATAATATATGTAATTACGACTAACATTTTTGGAGATATGGCCGAAAGACGACATGTTCGAGCGGGGTTGACTGCAGCGCCCCCTAGCGGCCACAGCCATATAATGAAATACCTGTTTCTAGATATTAGTCTCAGATATAAGATGTACTAGTTTCAAAAAGATTCGTTAAAAACTATGGCTTGTACTTTGCTATATTTGAACAAGCTACACCAACCAGCGGGCGTGATTGTGGACATCAGACAAACAGACAGACACACTGACAAAGTGACACAAGATTGAGACCAGATGACCCAACCAGAATATAGGGAAGACTCAGGACAAGAAAATAAGCCATAATTTATGTAAGTAAGATCAATTGTTTTGGAGATATGGTCAAAACAAAATATGTCACTGTGTATTAGCTGCAGCGCCCCTGGCGGTCAAATTAAAAAAATTGAAAAATAATTTTGAGATATTGCTGTTGGATATAAAATATATCAGTTTCATAACAAATACTTCAAATTTGTGGCATCTAGGGTATCATTAATGATATCACGAAATATCTCGTATGGCGAGATTTCATGCTAGAATTGGCGAGACTTGGTATTGGATTGTCGAGAACTCTTGACGGGCTACATTATGCAAAAAACCAGACCTCTCTAGCTATAAAACTGACAAAGTTACAAAAATTAGGCCTTTTATTTTCGAAAATCATGAGTTTTCCCCAAAAATCTGTAACCATAGAAACAGCAGATTTCAGCAACATATATATCAGAAGAAAGGCCTTGGAATGCCGATTAAAATGAGCCATGTTTGGAGTGGCTATGACAAATAGTAATGGAGATGAAGAAAAGAGCACTTTAGGAACTTTTGATGACCTTGACCTTTGACCTATATTGCCCAAAAACAATAGGCTTCTTGCATTTTTGATTTTACACAAACTGTGAAAGTTTGAAAGCGATGGGATCAAAATTGCGACCTGTAGAGACTGGACAGACAAACAAACAAACAGACATCCGCGACTGACCAACCAGGTTGCGAAAATCGAAGATTTCCGGCAAGCAACAAACAGACATCCGCGACTGACCAACCTGCTTGCAGAAATCGAAGATTTCCGGCAAGCAACAAACAGACAAAGAGACAAACAGACATATGCAACTGACGAACATGCTTGCCGAAATCAAAGATTTCCGGCAAGCAACAAACATACGGACTGATCAACATGCTTGCTGAATCTTTGATTCCGGCAAGCAACAAACATACGCAGGTGATCAACATGCTTGTGAAAATCGAAGATTTCCGGCAAGCAACAAACAGACATACGCAACTGACCAACATGCTTGCCGAAATCTTTGATTCCGGCAAGCAAAAAACAAAAAGTCCTCCTCTCTAAAGGCTAGATATTATGACTGCTATCGCAAAATTTTCCACTGTAGTGTAAAATTTTCCCTATAGGGGGGAAGGATGTAACATTCTTGCCCTTTGACCTTGCCAGTGGTGGGGCATGAACACTGATTGACAGTCAATATAGAGATGCCCCAGAGCCAATCACAGGCAGCTAAGGACTTCACCCTCTGTCTTTCTGGAATAAAACCCCCTTGCCCTGGTGATTCTCTCTCTCTTGAATCATCGAGCAGTGGACCCCTATACCTGCCCTCTGTGGCAGGCAGAGGGTATATGGCTTCTTTTTCACCTTGGGGTTGGTTTTACGACAGTGTAGGCTACCCAGGTGAAGAGCCACCCACTACCAAAGAGCAGTCATTTTATCTAGTCTGGTAAATATCTGTTTCATTAATAAGTTTAGATAATAATATGCATTCCTGATATTTTGAAGGTTTAGGCTTAAGTTTCATTCCAGTAAAAAAGTGTTATTTTATCTCTTAAAATTGTGCGAATGCATGTTGCCCAAGCCCAATTTCCTCCCAGAATAAATAAGCAGCTACAATATAATTGAATAGATTGTTGCAAATAAT
The DNA here is from genome assembly GCA_026874595.1 of Sipunculus nudus. NCBI lineage: Eukaryota > Metazoa > Annelida > Sipuncula > Golfingiida > Sipunculidae > Sipunculus > Sipunculus nudus. Next base: position 64,360,767 of record CM049310.1, on the reverse strand, counting down.
ATTTTGTGATCTGACCATATGTTTCCTAATGTTAAAACTGATGCATGTAGGCAGTTGAATATAAACAAGGCCTACAGGCCTAATGCGAACCTGTGCAAAGTTTAGGAGTATGAATGGAGGTTTATTTTTTAAAATTTAATATTGATCCTCTTAAGTCCTGCATATCTACCTTAGTCATTATGATTTCAGCAAAATGGATGCTTCGGACCTGCAAGTTTCAGACTAGGACATTTTAAAACTAGACTATGGGTAGTCGACAAGCGACTATATGTATCCACAGAAGTCAGAGTGGGACGGGTGAAGTGAGGCATGGATTAAGTGGCAAGGGGAACAGAGTGAGGTGTGTTGCATATTAGCATGGATGTCTGCAAGTGGATGTAGGTGGTGCCACCTGTCATAAAATTAGAAAAATTGTCAAGGATGTATAAACCTGCAAAATTTCAGGTGGATAAGTCAAACCACTTCTGAGATATGAGTGATTTTATCCAAAGGCAGATGAACAGATAGACGCTGTGCATAAGTGACTGCAGGTGGCCCCACCAGTTTTGCCTATGATGAAAAGCTATGTGAGATCTATACACAAGCAAAATTTTGGCCTAATCGGTCAAACCGTTCCCGAGATGTGACCTTGGATATCTGCACAGTAAACGTGAATGTAGGTGGCGCAACATGTCATAAAATCAAGAAAGCTGTCCAGGATGTATAAACCTGCAAAATTTCAGGTGGATAAGTCAAACCACTTCTGAGATATGAGTAATTTTATCCCAAGGCAGATGAACAGATGGATTCTGTGCATAAATGGTTGCAGGTGGCACCACCAGTTTTGCCTATGATAAGGAGCTATGTGAGATCTATTACATATGCAAAATTTTGGCCCAATCAGGCAAACGGTTCCCAAGATATGAGCTTGGATGTCTGCAGGGAAAACTTGAATGTAGGTGGCGCCACCTGTCATAAAATCAAGAAAGCTGTCCAGGATATATAATACTGCTAAATTTCAGGTGGATAAGTCAAACCACTGCTGAGATATGAGTGATATTATCCCAAGGCAGATGAACAGATGGACGCTGTGCAAAAAGGGTTGCAGGTGGTGCCACCATTTTTAGTGTATGTTATAAAGTTATCAAAGGGGTACATTTGTGCAAAATTTTTAGCCTGATCGGTCAAACAGTTCCTGAGATATGTGGGTTTATGTGTGGAAACATATGCACAAATGGACACTGGGCAGCGAGGAAAGGTAAGAGGTCAACCAACAAGTGACCCAGGGGTCATGACGCTCAGCTGACCAAGAAGACATTGACAAAAGTAATTTTATCATCTGAATGTCAAATTTGAATGAAATACTTTTTCCAAACTTGACCTTTTGTATAAAATCATCCAATATTCATTGGGGTACTATGGAGCTCTGTAGCATGAAGGATATGGGTAACAGACACCTATTTTCAAGGTTTACAAGATGACTTTTCAGGGGTCTCCCAGCATGTCAAAAAATAAAATTCTAGGTCCAGTTATTATGATTTGTGCCCTGTTAACAAATCCAAATGTTTATTCTGGGGGGTATTTCAAAGCCGCATAGGATGAAGGATATGGGTAACAGAGATGTAATTTCAGGTGCACAAGGAGACTTTTCAGGGGCCTCCCAGCATATCAAGAAAGGAGATTCTAGGTCAAGTCATTATAATTTGTGCTCTGTTAACAGATGACCAAATCTTTATTCTCGGAGCCATAGCATGAAGGATATGGGTAACAGAGACCTAATTTCAGATTTCCAAAGAGACTTTCCAAAGGCCTCCCTGCATGTCAAGAAAGAAGATTCTAGGTCCAGTCATTATGATTTGTGCCCTGTTAATATATGACCAAATCTTTATTCTGGGGGGTACTTCAGAGCCCCATGGCTCACAGAATATGGGCAACAGGGACCTTATTTCGGGTTTCCATGTAGACCTTTTATGGGCTTCCCTGGAGGTGAGGACAGAAGATTCTAGGTCCAGTCATTATGATTTGTGCCCTGTTTACAGATGACCAAATGTTTAAAGATCACAAAAGTAGAGAAAAAAAATTAAAAAAAAAAAAAAAATATAGGTGGCGCCACCAATCTCCAGAAATTGATGAAGCACTCCATGATCAATATCCATGCAAAGAATCATGGTGATTAATGCATTAGTTGTTCAGATACTTGAGCTTTTGTATTAAATTTTGCATTATTCTGGGGGGTACTTCAGAACCCCATAGCTCGAAGAATATAGGTCACAGTGACCTAATTTCAGGTTTAAAAGGAGAATTTCCATAGACCTCCCAGGATTTCAAGTAAGAGATTCCCGGTCTAGCGGTTTCGATTTGTGCCCTGTTAACAGACAGACGCCTGGATGGCCGGACGGACGACGGACAAAAGGTGATCCCTACAGCTCAGATGACTTTCAGTCAGCTGAGCTAAAAATTGAAAAAATACAGGTGGCACCACCAGAATGCAGAAACTGATGAAACATTTCATGATCAATATCCATGCAAAGAATCATGGTGATCAATATAATAATTGTTCAGATACTTGAGCTTTTGTATCAAATTTTCCATTATTCTGGGGGGTACTTCGGAGCCCCATAGCTCAGAGGTTATGGGTAACAGAGACCTAAGTTTTTAAGGAAACTTTTCATGGGCCTCTCAGCATGTCAAGAGAGAAGATTCTAGGTCCAGTTGTTACGATTTGTGTCATGTTAACAGATGACCGCATCTTATGAGGTCTCAAAAATAGAGAAAAAAATTCGTAAAAATAAAAAAAAATACAGGTGGCGCCACCATACTGCAGAAACTGATGACACATTCAATGATCAATATCCATGCAAAGAATCATGGTGATCACTGCAATAGTTGTTTAGATACTTGAGCTTTTGTATCAAATTGTCCATTATTCTGATGGATACTTCAGATGACTTACAGTCAGCTGAGCTAAAAACACTTAATGGTCAATATCCATGCAAAGAATCATGATGATCTCCGTATTAGTTGTTCAGATACTTCAGCTTTTGTATCAAATTGTCCATTATTCTGAGGGATACTTCAGAGACCTATAGCTTGAAGGATATGGGTAACAGAGACCTAATTTCAAGTTTCCACAGGCACTCTTCATGGGCCTCCTTGCATGACAAGAATGAAGTTTCTAGGTCCAGTTGTTGCAATTTGTACCCTTTTGATAGATAACATAGGTGGCGCCACCAGTCTGCAGGAACTGATGGAACATCTCATAATCAATATGTATGCCAAAAATCATGACCATCAGTGATGTAGTTATTGAGATATTGAAGTTTTTGTATGAAATTTTTGACTACTCTGGGGGGGGTACTTTGGGGCCCCATAGCTCGAAGGATATGGGTAACAGAGACCTAATTTCTGGCTTCCATGGAGACTTTTCATAGGTCTTCTAGTGTGTTGAGAATGAAGATTCTAGGTCCAGTCGTTACTATTTGTGCCATGCTAACAGATGACAGCATCCTTAAAGGTCTCAAAAATAGAGGAAAGAAAAAATCGTAAAAAATCGAACGATACAGGTGGCGCCACCAGTCTGCAGGAACAGATGACACATCTCATGATCAATAGTTATGCCACAAATCATGACCATCATTCAAGTAGTTAATGAGATATTGAAGTTTTTATATGAAATTTTTTACTTTTCTTGGGGGTACTTTAGGGCTCCATAGCTCGAAGACTATGGGTAACAGAGACCTAATTTTGGTTTCCATGGAGACTTTTCATAGGTCTCTCAGTGTGTCGAGAATGAAGATTCTAGGTCCAGTCGTTATGATTTGTGCCACGTTAACAGATGACAGCATCCTTAAAGGTCTCAAAAATAGAGGAAAAAATCGTAAAAAATCAAACAATACAGGTGGCGCCACAAGTCTGCAGGAACTGATGGAACATTTCATAATCAATATGTATGCCAAAAATTATGACCATCAGTGATGTAGTTATTGAGATATTGAAGTTTTTGTATGAAATTTTTGACGACTTGGGGAGGGGGGGTTACTTTGGGGCCCAATAGCTCGAAGGATATGGTTAACAGAGACCTAATTTCTGGTTTCCAAGGATATTTTTCATGGACCTCTCAGTGTGTCAAGAATGAAGATTCTAGGTCCAGTCGTTACGATTTGTGCCATGCTAACAGATGACAGCATCCTTAAAGGTAAAAAAAATAGAGGAAAAAATCGTAAAAAATCGAACAATAAAGGTGGCACCACCAGTCTGCAGGAAGTGATGACACATCTCATGATCAATAGTTATGCCACAAATCATGACCATCAGTCAAGTAGTTAATGAGATATTAAAGTTTTTGTATGAAATTTTTTACTTTTCTTGGGGGTACTTTGGGGCTCCATAGATCGAAGGATATGGGTAACAGAGACCTAATTTCTGGTTTCCATGGAGACTTTTCATAGGTCTCTCAGTGTGTCAAGAATGAAGATTCTAGGTCCAGTCTTTACGATTTGTGCCTTGTTAACAGATGTTTACATTTTGAAAGGTCTCAAAAATAGAGAAAAAATTCGTAAAAAATCGAAAAATACAGGTGGCGCCACCAGTCTTCAGGAACTGATGGAACCTCTCATGATCAATATGTATGCCAAAAATCATGACCATCAGTCAAGTAGTTAATGAGATATTGAAGTTTTTGTATGAAATTTTGGACTTTTCTGGGGGGTACTTTGGGGCCCCATAGCTCGAAGGATATGGGTAACAGAGACCTAATTTCTGGTTTCCAAGGCGATTTTTCATGGACCTCCCAGGATGTCAAGTAAGAAGATTCCAGTTCTAGCGGTTACGATTTGTGCCTGGTTAACGGACAGACGGACAGACAGACAGACAGACGATGGACAAAGAGTGATCGCTATAGCTCAGATGACTTTCAGTCAGCTGAGCTAAAAATGAGGGCACAGCAGTTCACATGTGACCTGATGATAAACCCTATTCAGTAAAATGCATAGCAAGTTTTTTCAAACAGTTGAAAGATATAGTTCCAATAATCTGGGAATTCTGCATCTAGACATTGTGTCTAGACATCTAGGCACTGTGTCTAGACGTCTAGACACATTGTCTAGACACCAGACAGAGCCAGGTCAGTTGCCATGGTGATGTCTGGACCCCAGCTGTTTGTACTGAGTGACCTCTTGACTTGGCTGCTGAAACTCAGCATGTCGTCAAATCTGTTTTCAAACACAGACAGCCTTTTTCAATTGGCTACAATGATTTTTTAAAACTGTATTTACCCAATCTATTCTTATACTACTGGCAGAACCCTACCATAGAATAATTCTTGTTAAGTTTAAACCAATCAGCTTAATAATTCTTGTAAAGTTTAAACCAATCAGCTTAACAGTTTCACCATAAATCAGTGTATAAGCTTTAGAATTACATTTTCGCTTATAACAAGTTACCCATGGGTCATGACGCTCAGCTGACTGGGAAGAGATTCGCAAAAAGTAATTTTATCATTGGAATGGTATTATATACCTATTCAACTGAAGCATCAAACAGATTAACCAACAGGCAAAGATTGTGTCTGTATTTATTTATCTCAAAAATAGAGAAAAAGTGCGTAAACTTTAAAAACAAGAATACGGGTAGTCGACAAGCGACTATGTGTATCCGCCCAAATCAGAGTGGAATGGGTGATGTGAGGCATGGATTGAGTGGCATAGGGAAATAGAGCGAGGTGTGTTGCATATTAGTATGGATGTCTGCAGCCTAAATGTGTATGTAGGTTGTGCCACCTACCACAAATCCAGAAAGCTGTCCAAGTTGTATACATATGTGAAATTTTAGGCAGAAAATTCAAACCACTACATGTATATGAGTGATTTTAGCCCATGGCAGACAAACAGACAGATGCTGAGCAAAAAAGGTTGCAGGTGGCCCCTCCAGTTTTGAGTATGATAAAGACCTATGTGAGATCTAAACACATGCACAATTTTGGCCAAATCGGTCCAATGGTTCCTGAGATATGAGCTTGGATATCAGCAGCTTAAACTAGAATGTAGGTGGCGCCACCTGTCATAAAATCAAGAAAGCTGTCCAGGATGTATAAACCTGCAAAATTTTAGGCAGTTATGTCAAACAACTACAGAGATACTAGTGATTTTAGCCCACGGCAGACAAACAGACAGACACTGTGCAAAAATAGTTTCAGGTGGCCCCTCCAGTTTTGTGTATGATAAAGACCTATGTGAGATCCATACACATGCAAAATTTTGGACAACTCGGTCAAACGGTTCCCAAGATATGAGCTTGGACGTCTGCATCTTAAATTTGAATGGAGGTGGCACCACCTGTCAGAAAATCGAGAAAGCTGTCCATGATGTATGAAACTGCAAAATTTTAGGCAGATAAGTCAAACCACTGCCGAGATGTGAGTGATATTATTCCTTGGCAGACAAACAGATGGATGCTATGCAAAAATGGTTGCAGGTGGCGCCTACCGTTCTGCATATGAGAAAGAGATATGTGAGATCTATACACATGCAAAATTTTGTCCTGATCGGTCAAACGGTTTCAAGATATGAGCTTGAATGTATGCAGCATGAAAGTGAATGTAGGTGGTGCCACCTGTTAAAAATCAAGAAAGTGAGATCCATACACATGCAAAATTTTGGCCAACTAGGTCAAACGGTTCCCAAGATATGAGCTTGGATGTCTGCAGCATAAATTAGAATGTAGGTGGCACCACCTGTCATAAAAAATTCGCATGCCAAATTTCAGGTGAATTAGTCAATTCACTGCAGAGATATGAGTGATTTTAACCCAAGGCAGATGAACAGATTGACACTGTGCAAACATGGTTACAGGTGGCGCCACCATTTTTGTGTATGTTATAAAGCAATCCAAGGGCTACATTTGTATAAATTTTATTTCCCGATTGGTCAATCGGTTCCCGAGATATGAGGGTTTATGTGTGGAAACAGACGCACAAATGGACGCTGGATAGAGGGGAAAGGTCAGAGGCCAACACAAATTGGTTAGGCACTAGTTCACATGTGACTCAATAATGGTGTAAGTTTCGGAAAAATTGGTCCATTTTTCTCAGAGGAGCTCCTGGAAACATACGTGGCGGCGGCAGAGGAACCCGGTCAAAAACATAGTATCTGCAAAACTTCGTTTTGGAGGATACAAAAATACAGGTGGCTCCACCAGTCTGCAGAAACTAATAAAAACACTTAATGGTCAATATCCATGCAAAGAATCATGATGATCTCTGCATTAGTTGTTCAGATACTTCAGCTTTAATATCAGATTGTCCATTATTCTGAGGGATACTTCAGAGTCCTATAGCTTGAAGGATATGGGTAACAGAGACCTAATTTCAAGTTTCCACAGGCACTCTTCATGGGCCTCCTTGCATGACAAGAATGAAGTTTCTAGGTCCAGGTGTTGCAATTTATACCCTGTTGACAGATAACCACATCTTTAAAGGTCTCAAAAAAAAGAGAAAAAAAATGCGTAAAAATTTGAAAACGAGGCCTACAGGCCTAATGCGAACCTGTGCATTGGGAAATACACCAGGTATAATGCTTCAATGCTGGACCATTACTTTTCATGTATATGAACAATGCAAGTACTAAACATTTTGAATAATAAACAATTACAAAAACATCACTGCTGAAATTCTGGCATGGGTGCACACAACACTAAAAAGATTGTAGCTGGCACCACCAGTCTTGTATACAACGAAGCTATCACAGATATATACATATGCCAAATTTCAGACTGATATATCAAACCCCTCCTGAGAAAAACGCAGGGACACACACTGTGCAAAAGTCATGATAAGTGGAGACACCTGTCTTGTGAGCAAGAAAGCCATCGAAGACACATAGACAGGTCAAAATATTAGGCCAATACATCAACTTACCTTAGAGTCTGATGCATGGGGCTGACCAGGCTTGGTGAGAAAGGCTGTTGCCCCGTGTGAACTGTGACAAATTGCTTGCTCAGGCTACTGCACTGAGTCAATTCATGACCTGCACCTGGCTAGACTGAGTGAACTTTTGACCTGTACCTGGCTGCACTGAGTGAACTCTTGACCTGTTGCATAATCTGACACAGTTGGCAGTCTGCCAAGCTATAAATAGAATGCAGCTACTGCACTGAGTAAACTCCTGACCCATACCTGGCTGCACTGAGTGAACTCTTGACCTGTTGCCTAATCTGATACAGTTGGCAGTCTGCCAAAGCTATAAATAGATCCAGACTGACCTCTAGCCTGTTGCCAAATCTGAAATAGTAGCCACACCATTGCATAAGCTCATGCAGGGGCCCTGTCCTGAGGGGCTTGACACCCATGAAGTGATCACATGGGGCCCACGAGGTGTTCACATGTCACCCATGAGGTGATCACATGCCTTGTGCTTGGCTGCACTGATTGAACTCTTGACCTATATCTGACTGCACTGAATGAACTCTTGATCTGTTCCCAAATCTGATACAGTTGGCAGTTTCTCAACCTATTTAAAGATACAGATTCAATCTCGGCCTGTTGGTATATCTGTTTACACATACTGAAAGACTTAGGCTAAATTTTTTTTTCAAGCTGACATATTCATAAACTTTTTATCAAAATATCTAGAATAATAAAAGATGCAGTACTTTCATTGTTAAAGGTCCAATAGTTTTGCCAAATATCATTCTAGTAAACTTGAACAAAGGCCACCTAATAATAATTTTTGTGCAATGTTTCAGAAGATATAATTGAAATAATAATTTTGTAGAAGAACACTATTGCAGTCCTCAGTTTGAAAAAGACATAATAATGGCCATAAGACCAACTTAAGCTTTTCACAACTCAACCAAAAATCAACAGTATTCTCAGTATATAACAGTAAACTCAGTATATTCTGATATGATTGAAAGAACCATGTCCTAGGATAATTCTTTTAAAAATTTGAACAATTCAACTTGACAATTTCAGCATTAAGCTGAAAGAGGCTTAAATTATGAGGTTTTTTGCCCATAAAAAACAGGTCAATGTAGGTGGCACCACTAAATCTACAACTTCAAATATGAGTCATGTGACCAACATTTGCACAATACCTGGTAATGCTAGCTTCTGTCACTTCTGAGAGTACTATGTCAGTATGCTTACTTGGCCAAATGGCTGTTCAAATTTGTGTAACTCCACTAAAATTCATCAAATTCAAACCATTTGAACAAACTTGAGAGGACTTGCCTCTGGGATCATTTATGTAAAATATTTAACAATTTGGCTGGACCGTCTACAAGAAGACAACTTTTAAAATATTGTCAGCTTTTTCCTTATAAAATCTAAGTAAATGCAGATAGCAAAAAAAAATTAGCTGAATCCCATAAAATTTGATATGTGACAGATTATTGCATAAAATCTGGGAATGGTAGCTCCTGCTATTCCTGAGAAATTATGGATTAATGTACAGATGACCAATGACCCCCGTACAAAAATAGGTCAATTCAGGTGGCGCCACCAATACCTGAATTTCATATATGACTCATGTGACCAACACTGGCAAAAAATTTGGTGATGATAGCTCTGGCTGTTTCTGAGACTGTCATTTTAGTATGCTTTTTTTTTTTGGACAGATGACTAAATTCAACTTCCTGAACAAAATTGAGGGAGATGGTATAAAAGATTATTTCTGTGAAATATTGAACAATTTGGCTTGAGTGTTTCGGAGGAGAAGATTTTTAAAGGTTTTTTTTTAGCTTTTTCTCTATAAAATTTAAAAAAATTTTCAGATGGCTAATTTTTTGCATTAAATTTCATGGTGCTAGCTCCAATCATTTTCAAAATGGTATGGGTAAACGTACAGAAGACAAACCCCACCACACCATCGCATTAGTTCACAGGTTCACTAAAAATTAATACAGATGCATATTGAATGCAAAATTATAATACACATACATCTCACTGATGGCAAAATCTTGAATTAATTTGACTATGGATACCAATTATTTATAATCCATGTACAGCCGTCTTTATACCCACAGAGAGCTGTATAGCTGTGATTGTAAACATTGCCTGGCATGAGGAAAATCTAAAAATCATAAATCTACATTTTTAAAAGCTTTTAAAAAACATTCTTGTCAATATAAACCATAGATAACCTGAAATCTAAATGTCTAGAGGCATGATGTAATAAATGCTGATAAACTGGTGCCAGTCTAGATGTATCTAGATGTATCTGTGTATCTGCTTCACACAGCTAACATATATGGTAAAATGACTCAATTGAACCTTTATAATTCAGCCAAAATTCATTCTTTGGAACCATAAAAGACAAATATTATAAGAATTATTCAGGGGATTATTCTTGTAAAATATTAAACAAATTGGCCTCAGTAGGGTCAGTCAACAAAATTTTACAGGTTTATAACTCATATGGGAAAATACAGCAAAATGGCTAAGTTAAGCTTCCCATAACTCAGCCAAAGATCACTGAACCAAAACCATTTGAACAAACTTGAATTATTAACATCTAAGGATAATTAATGTGTGAGATTTAAGAATTTGGCCCAGTTGTTTTTGAGAAGAAGATCTTTGTAGCCACTGAGCTTTAATGGGCTGTTACAGCGTATGACTAAATTCAGCTTCCCATAACTCAGCCAAAAGTCACTGAACTTAGACCATTTGAACAAATTTCAGAAAGCACTACCCTAGGATAATTTCTGTGCAATATTAAACTATTTGGCCATATGGTTTCAGAGAAGAAGTTTTTTGTAGCCGTCAGTATGATACGGGCACTGATGACCCCTGTACAAAAAAGGTCGATGCAGGTGGCACCACCAATACCTCAATTTCAGATATGTCTCATGTGAACAACATTGGCATAAAATTTGGTGATGATAGCTCCAGCCGTTTCTGAGATTGTAATTTTAGTATGCTTTTATGGACAGATGACTAAGTTCAACTTCCTGTAACTCGGCCAAAAATCACCGAACTTAAACCATTTGAACAAACTTGAGAAAGATTATTCCAGGAATCATTTCTGTGAAATATTGGACAATTTGGCTGAACAGTTTCGGAGAAGAAGATTTTTAAAGCTTTTTTAGCTTTTTCCCTATAAAATCTAAGAAAATGCAGTTAGCCAAAAAATAAGCAAAATTCGATATAGTTTTTTAGATGACTAATTTTTTGCATAAAATTTCGTGATGCTACCTCTTGCCGTTTTAAAGAAAGTATGGGTTAATGTACAGACGACGGCTGATGGACGCCAGACGACGCCACACCATCGCATAAGCTCACAGGTTCGCTAAAAAATCTCCACTGGAACCATTTGAACAAACTTGAGAGAGATTGTTCCAGGGATCATTTCTGTGAAATACTGGAAAATTTGGCTGGACAGTTTCAGAGAAGAAGATTTTAAAAGTTTTTTTAGCTTTTTCCCTATAAAATCTAAGAAAATGCAGTTAGCAAAAAAATAAGGAAAATCCGATAGAGTTTTTATGATGACTTTTTTTTGCATAAAATTTTGTGATGCTAACTCCTGCCATTTTCAAGATAGAATGGGTTAACGTACAGATGACAGACGATGGACGACAGATGCCAGACGACAGATGCCGGACGCATAAGCTCACAGGTTCGCTAAAAATTAAATACTGCTTACCTGAATAAATGTGCCATGGCCAAAGTTGTCCAAAATTTCAGGTAATAATTTTACATTTATGCTAATAATTTAAATTAAGTGAGTAAATATTTTTCCTTATTTTGACAAAGTGCATTATGTTTCGGTCCCTACCTTAAACTATATAAGCAATATTGACCTAATTTCTAGCATGTACATAGAAAAAATATGCAGAAATAGTTATCTGATCAATATGATTATATTATTCACTATTACTTAGATAACCTTAGATAGTCAGCTGAGCTAAAAGTACTTGACATGGTGTCTGAAAACTTGAATAAAAGCTACTCTTTCATTCAATCTCTATTATCTTTCAGATTTAAATAGATTAAATCCTTATGTATATATACTGTGAACATTTAAATCAACAGTATGTACAGGGAAAAATGTGCCATGGTTAAAGTTGGGTAAAATTTAAGGTATTTTATTTTTATATTTATGCTTATAGCGTAACATAAAAAAATTACAAAAATCAGATCTGATTTTAGGTATACATTTGAATGTTAATTTAATTAAATTTTATCCTTGAATAAAAAGTCTCTGGCTTCAACAATTCTCATGTTGAGTGAGTATATATATTTCCTGATTTTTGACAAAGTTCATTATGTTCATGCCATTCACTTCAAGAGATTTCAAAATACTGACCTAATTTCTAGCATGTTCATAGAAAATATATAGAGGAATATTTATGTAAAATATGATAAAAAAAAAGATCAATGATTTTAATAATAAGCAGTAGTGAAGTGTAGCAATAGCTTATTAATGGAAAATTGACTTTTTCAGTATCTCAAAGGAATGAAGTGGTAGTGACCCAATTTTCCGTATGGTAGAAAATTTTGGAGACATCTAAATGTATGCTGAATTTTGGATTTGTAGGTCCAACAGTTTCAAAACATGCCTGTTTATAGATGGATGGACAGTCTGACAGATGGACAATTAAAGGACCATCTATTGCTATAGCTCAGTTTACTTTTGGCATTTTTAGTTATAATGTTCTCACAATGATCTCACAACCATGCTGAAATCTATGCATCCTGAAACTCACTTCAGTAATAAAAAATATCTGATTTTATATTTATGCTAATAACTTAAAAAAATTGCAAATTTCAGATCTAATTTTTGGTTAAAATTGAATCTTGATTAAATGAAGTTTTTTTCCTGAAAAAAGTCTCAGCCATTCTTATGATAAGAGAGTAAATAAATATCCTGATTTTTTACAAGGTGCATTATGTTTGGGCCTATAACTACGACAAATTATGCAATACTAACCTAAATTTTGGTATGTAAATAGGAAATGTATGGAAGAATATAAATATTTACAATTATATCTAACATTATGCCAATTTTTGGATTACCAGGTTAACAAAAGTAGGGTCATGATGCTAGAAAATACAAATACATTAAGGCTTCTAAAAAACTTCAATAGCTAGCCTAATTTTGCAGCTTTTATTTTCAAATTTCAGATTTAAACAGATTAAATCCTTATTTGTACATGCTGTGAAAATTAATTCCACAGTACTTACAGGAAAAAAACTTGCCATGGTCAAAGTTGGTTTTATTTTTTGCTAATATTTTAAAAAATTTAACAGATTTGATCTAATTTTGGGTATACAATTTAATTTTGATTAATTAAAGATACATTACTGGAAAAAAAGTCCTTAGCTTTAAAATGTTTTGTGTTAAGTGATCCAATATCTTTCCTGATTTTTTTTACAAAATGCATTATGTTTGAGCCCATAACTTTTTAAAATTATATAATACAGACCTAATTTCTGGCATGTACATAGGAACTATACAGAGGATTATTTATGGTAAATATGAGGAAAAACAGATGAGTGGTTTTGATATTAGGCAGTTCTGAAATGTGAAAATAGGTTTTTAACAAGGGACCTATGGGTCACGACGCTCAGCTGTTATATATGATAAAAAAATATTATTTAGAAATGAGGCACATGCTGGTTTTGTGTGGTAATAAATATAAGCTGTATTATGAGTTGTTGTTGTTTAGCTTATGTATGATTTTGATAGTACCTTTGGAGACAGGGAAGAGGAATGATTTCATTTATTTTATTAACAAATGGAGTACTACTGTCACACAGATTTTGACTTGGCCATATAACTTATAAGCAGAACATATAATATAAGAGTTTAACTATTTATTAAAAAAATTACAAATATTGTCCCAAATATAATTTTTATTAAAAATAATAAGAGAATCATATGATTTTTTTAAATGAAATATAACTGATATGATTATTAAAATAATATTAAAGAATATATTCATGAATGCATTCATGAATACATTTTGAAAGTATTTGCCCGAGTATTCATATACTTTCATTTTTACCTGAGTTCCCATTCTTTATGCAAGAAATTTTATAATGGAGTACATAATCATATTCCTATTTAAATACAATTACAAAGTATTCGCACCATGTCTGGTATTTATTCAGTTTTCACCAAACAATGATGTTGAGAATCCAGAATATACAAAATTCACACATTTAAATAATGATCATAAGTACCTGGTTTTATGGCTTTTATTTATATTAAAAAATAACTGTAAAAAATTCATTTTGGACTAATTTCACATCAATGTACACACTAGATACAGTAGGAATCTAGATTAATATTATCAACTGCATCTTTGTCTATCATTAATTTCCTTCATATAATCCTTAATGATTAGTAATGAATAATATGATTTACTTCTTTATCATTAAAAATGAACTGAAAAATGCCATAGGTGACTGCATGGTGTTATTTGGAATATGTGACATTCTACCCATCGATACAAGATTCTTATATCATCAGTAACTGCAAGTTAATTTCCTGTTATTATAAACTAACAAATTCCTTTTCTATTTTTCTTTAATTTGTTATTAAAAACCAATAAAAATTTATTAATTTATTGTTTATTGTTATGTTGTTGGTTAAAACTACTAGATGAGTTGGGTTGAACACCTGGATCAACTGTTGCTGGCCATAAGCTGCCTGGATTCTCCCCTCAAGCGTGCATAATTTGATGAAAGGTCAACAAGGTCAACATACAGGTGACTCAAGAGGGGCTGGAGAGAGCCAAAGTCTGACAGGGTCTCATAAAAAACATTAATAAAAGCTACAAAATTTGGCAAATTTCTTTCAGCTTTCTAAACTAAAAAGCTGAAATCCTTATGTGTGCATGATATGAAAATTATATCAACAGTGCTCACGGGAAACAAACGTGCCATGGTCACAGTTGGGCAAAATTTAAGGTACTAATTTTATATTTATACAAATAACTTATAAAATTTGAAAAATTCAGAACTAATTTTGGGTATTCAATTGAATCTTGATTAAATAATGTTACATCCCTGACAAAAAAAATCTCTAGCTTCAGCAATGCCCTTGTTAAGGGAGTAAATATATTTCTTGATTTTTTACAAAGTGCATTATGTTTGGGCCCATAACTTAAAAAAAATACACAATACTGACATCATTTCTGGCATGTGCATAGTGAATGTATAGAAAAATATGTATATTATATATGATCAAAGTCAGATCAGTGGTTTTGATATTAGGCAGTCTTAAAGTGTAACATTGGGTTTTTAATGGAAAAATGAAGTTTATCATTGATATCTCAAAGGAATTAAAGTCCTAGTGATCAAATTCTTGGCATGGTAGGGGATTTTGGAGAAATCTAACTGTATGCCAAATTTAAGGAACTTAGAGCTGAAGCTCGGGAGCTGAGCTCTAGCAAACTGCATAACACTAGCAATATGTGACATGGTGCTTGAAAACTTGAATAAAATCTACAGTTTTTGATCAACTGGTTTCAAATTTTTGGTGTTAACAGTTGAAATGCTAACAAAAACATGCTGTGAAAATTAAATCCACAGCAGTTACAGCAAAAAAACGTGCTATGGTCAAAGTTGGGCAAAATTTAAGGTACCAATTTTTTATTTTTGCTAATATTTTTAAAAATTTAAAAGATTTTGATCTAATTTTGGGTGTACAATTTAATTTTGATTAATAAAAGTAATATTACTGGAAAAAAGTGCTTAGCTTTAACAAGTTTTGTGTTAAGTGATAAAATTTCTTTCCTGATTATTTACAAAATGCATTATGTTTGGGCCCATAACTTTTTTAAATTAAATAATACAGACCTAATTTCTGGCATGTATATAGGAAATATATAGGGGATTATTTATAGGAAATATGAGGAAAAACAGATGAGTGGTTTTGATATTAGGCAGTCCTAAAGTGTGAAAATAGGTTTTTAATAAAAAATTGAGGTTTTTCCTTAATTTCTCAAAGGAATGAAGTTGCAAAGACCCAGTTTTCGGCTTGGTAGGAGATCTTGGGGACATCTAACATTATGTTGAATTTTGGATTCCTAGGTCTTACGGTATCAAAACATGCCACATCTACGGACGGACGGACGGACGGACAAACGGACGGACGACGGACAATGGACCACGACTATAGCTCAGATGACTTATAGTCAGCTGAGCTAATAAAAATTGAGGTTTTTCCTTAATTTCTCAAAGGATCGAAGTCGCAAAGACCCAGTTTTCTGCTTGGTAGGAGATCTTGGGGATATCTAACATTATGCCAACAGCCTGGGGAGCATAGAGAGCTGCACTGAATGAGCAACAGTGACCACAGTAGACAGCTTGACATTGTAAGAGAATACAACAAGAGACTCCAAAGAATTCAATAACTAGCCTAATTTTGTAGCTTTTATTTTCAAATTTCAGATTTTAACATATTAAATCCTTATTTGTACATGCTGTGAAAATTAAATCCACAGTACTTACAGGAAAAAAATGTGCCATGGTCAAATGTGGGGGAAATTTAAGATACCAATTTTTTATTTTTGTTAATATTTAAAAAAATTTAAAAGATTTTGATCTAATTTTGGGTATACAATTTAATTTTGATAAATTAAAGTTACATTACTGGAAAAAAAGTCCATAGCTTTAACATGTTTTGTGTTAAGTGATCAAATATCTTTCCTGATTTTTTACAAAATGCATTATGTTAGGGCCCATAACTTTTATAAATTATATAATACAGAGGAAAAAACAGATGAGTGGTTTTGATATTAGGCAGTCCTGAAGTGTGAAAATAGGTTTTTAATAAAAAATTGAGATTTTCCCTTAAATTCTCAAAGGAACAAAGTTGCAAAGACCCAGTTTTCGGCTTGGTAGGAGATCTTGGGGACATCTAACATGATGCCTAATTTTGGATTCCTAGGACTTATGGTTTCAAAATGTGCCACATATACGGACGGACGGACGGACGGACGGCTAGGAGACGGCTGGACGGACGGATGACGGACATTGACCACGACTATAGCTCAGATGACTTATAGTCAGCTGAGCTGAAAATTATTTATTTACTGTTTATTGTTATGCTGTTGGTCTAAACAACTAATACATGAGTTGGGTTGGACCACTGAATCAGCTGAGGCCACCCATAAGCTATGGCTGGTAAATGCCCCACCTCAAGCATGCATAATTGGTCTGAGAGGTCAGCTAGAGGACAAACAGGTGACTGAAGAGGGACTGGGTAGAGCCTACGGTCTCACATGATCTCATTAAAACTACAGTTTTTAATATATTCTTTCAACTTTCAAAACTAACTGAAATCCTTATTTCTGCATGAAATGGAAATTATATCAACAGAGCTTACAGAAAACAAACATGCCATGGTCAATATAAGGCAAAATTTAAGGTAGCGATTTAATATTTATGCTAATAACTTGTAAAATTTGAAAAATTCAGAACTAATTTTTGGTATACAATTGAATCTTGATTAAATAATGTTACATGGTGCTTGAAAACTCAAATAAAATCTATAGTTTTAGATCAACTGGTTTCAAGTTTCAGATGTTAACAGATGAAATGCTTATGGTAACATGCTGTGAAAATTAAATCCACAGCAGTTACAGGAAAAAAATGTGCCATGGTCAAATCTTGGCTAAATTTAAGGTACTGATTTTATATTTATGCTAAAAACTTACAAAATTTGAAAATTCAGATCTAATTTTGGGTATACAATTGAATCTTGGTTAAATATAGTTATATACCTGAAAAAAAGTTTCTAGCTTCAGCAATTCTCAAGTTAAGGGAGTAAATATATTCCCTGAATTTTTACAAAGTGCATTATGTTCGGGCCCATTGCTTCAAGAATTAAAATAACATTGAACTAATTTATGGAACGTACATAGAAAATATATAGAGGAATTAATATATTAACAAGGGACCTATGGGTCACGGCGCTCAGCTGTTATATATGATAAAAAAATATGATTTAGAAATGAGGCACATGCTGGTTTTGTGTGGTAATAAGTATAAGCTGTAATATGAGTTGTTGTTGTTTAACTTATGTACGATTTTGATAGTACCTTTGGAGACAGGGAAGAGGATTGATTTCATTTATTTTATTAACAAATGGAGTACTATTGTCACACAGATTTTGACTTGGCCATATAACTTATAAGCAGAACATATAATATAAGAGTTTAACTATTTATTAAAAAAAATTACAAATATTGTCCCAGATATAATTTTTATTGAAAATAATAAGAGAATCGTATGATTTTTAAAATGAAATATAACTGAAATGATTATTTAAATAATATTAAAGAATATATTCATGAATGCATTCATGAATACATTTGGAAAGTATTTGCACTGGTATTTATATACTTTCATTTTTACCCGAATTCCCATTCTATATGCAAGAAATTTTATAATGGAGTACATATTCATATTCGTATTTAAATACAATTGCAAAGTATTCCCACCATGTCTGGTATTTATTCAGTTTTCACCAAACAATGGTGTTGAGAAACCAGAATGTACAAAATTCACACATTTAAATAATGATCATAAGTACCTGGTTTTATGGCTTTTACTTATATTAAAAAAATAAATTATAATAAAAATATTAAAAAAATTATAATAAAAATTATAATAAAAAAATAAATGTAATATATTCATTTTGGACTCTCAATGAACACACTAGACACAGTAGGAATCTTGATTAATAATATCAACTGCATCTTTGTCTATCATTAATTTCCTTCATATGATCCCTAATGATTAGTAATGAATAATATGATTTACTTTTTTATTATTAAAATTGAACTGAAAAATGCCATAGGTGACTGCATGGTGTTATTTGGAATACGTGACATTTTCTCCATTGATACAAGATTCTTATATCATCAGTAACTGCAAGTTAATTCCCTATCATTATAAACTAACAAATTCCTTTTCTATTTTTCTTTAATTTGTTATTAAAAACCAATAGAAATTGATTAATTTATTGTTTATTGTTATGTTGTTGGTTAAAACTACTAGATGAGTTGGGTTGGACACCTGGATCAACTGTGGCTGGCCATAAGCTGCCTGGCTGCCCCAGTATATGCCTCGAATCAAGCATGCATAATTTGCTGAACGTTCAACAAGGTCAACATACAGGTGACTCAAGAGTGGCTGGAGAGAGCCAAGGTCTGATATGGTCTCATAAAAACATTAATAAAAGCTACAATTTTTGGCCAATTTCTTTCAGCTTTCTAAACTAAAAAGCTGAAATCCTTATGTGTGCATGATATGAAAATTATATAAACAGAGCTCACAAGAAACAAAAGTGAAAAATTTAAGGTACTAATTTTATATTTAAACTAATAACTTATAAAATTTTTTAAAAATTTAGAACTAATTTTGGGTATTCAATTGAATCTTGATTAAATAATGTTACGAAAAATCTCTAGCTTCAGCAAGCCCCTTGTTAAGGGAGTAAATATATTTCTTGATTTTTTACAAAGTGCATTATGTTTGGGCCCATAACTTAAAACAATTACGCAATACTGACATCATTTCTGGCATGTGCACAGAGAATGTATAGAAAAACATGTATATAATATATGATTAAAGTCAGATCAGTGGTTTTGATATTAGGCAGTATTGAAGTGTAACAATGGGTTTTTAATTGAAGAATGAAGTTTTTCATTATCTCAAAGGCATGAGGACCAAATTCTTGGCATTGTAGGGGATTTTGGAGACATCTAATTGTATGCCAAATTTTAGGAAAGAGAGCTGAAGCTGGGGGGCTGAGCTCTTGCAAACTGCATAACACTAGCCTGATGTAAACAATATGTTACATGGTGCTGGAAAACTTGAATAAAATCTACAGTTTTTGATCAACTGGTTTCAAATTTTTGGTGTTAACAGACAAAATGCTAACAAAAACATGCAGAGAAAATTAAATCCACAGTACTAACAGGAAAAAAACGTGCCATGGTCAAAGTTAGGCAAAATTTAAGGTACCAATTTTTTATTTTTGTTAATATTTTAAAAAAATTAAAAGATTTTGATCTAATTTTGGGTATACAGTTTAATTTTGATTAATTAAAGTTATATTACTTGAAAAAAAGTCCATATCTTTAACATGTTTTGTGTTAAGTGATCAAATATCTTTCCTGATTTTTTTACAAAATGCATTATGTTCTGGCCCATAACCTTTTTAATTATATAATACAGACATAATTTCAGGCCTGTACATAGGAACTATATAGAGGAATATTTATGGTAAATATGAAGAAAAACAGATGAGTGGTTTTGATATTAGGCAGCCCTGAAGTGTGAAAATAGGTTTTTAATAAAAAATTGAGGTTTTTCCTTAATTTCTCAAAGGAACAAAGTCACAAAGACCCAGTTTTCGGCTTGGTAGGAGATCTTGGGGACATCTAACACTATGCCGAATTCTGGATTCCTACGTCTTACGGTTTCAAAACGTGCCACATCTACAGACGGACAGATGGACGGACGGATGGACGGACGGACGGCAAGACGGACGGACGACAGACAATGGACCACGACTATAGCTCAGATGACTTATAGTCAGCTGAGCTAAAAATGATCAATATCAGGTCAGTGGTTTTTATATTAGGAAATCTTGAAGTGTAACAATGGGTTTTTAATGGAAAATGGAAGTTTTTCCTTAATAATTCGAAGGAACGAAGTCCTAGTGACCCAATTTTCTGTATGGTAAGAGATTTTTGGGACATCTAAAGGTATGCCGAATTTCAGATTTGAAGGTCCAATGGTTTCAAAACGTGCGAGTTTAATGGACGGACGGACAGACAGACGGCACGACAGACGGACGGACGGACAGATGGACAGACAGCCGACGGTAAAAAGGACCACGACTACAGCTCAGATGACTTATATTAAGCTGAGATAAAAAGTCTTTATCTAAAAATTTATATTTTTAATCCAGTAGAAAAAAGAATACATCAATATATTAAATTTGCTTCAAGCAGGGATATTCAACTTTGACAGTGTACTTTCACCAAGCAAATTAAAATTTATGTTAAACACAGTCCCCCCCTTGTAGGATATTAGAAACAAATCCGAGACACAAAGTAAAGTAGCTAAGTTTTATGAGACACCGGCCGTCCTTGACCTCTGTATCGTGTGCTTGTTTTTACGTTATTAAAACGTTGTGTTGGTTATCACCGCTGTTCCTGTAGTCTTCGGCCCTAATACCTTACAAGTGGCGACGAATATGGGATTATTGTGTTTGGACTAGTTCCTTGGACACTAGCTGTCAGTGAACTGTTATGTTTGTGGACATTTAAGCGGTGGATTTGTCACGAGTTGACGGGTTGTCTTACGTCGCCGATAATAGGTGAGTTGTGTATTGCCGCGAACTTTCTTGACTTGTGTGTCATTTATCTAGTGCCGAAAAATGGCTGTTCCGGAGCTGTCTATGCCCATGTTTATAATCGAACCTAAGGACACTGCTGGTCAGAGGTGGCCGAGATGGTTAAAAAGATTTGATAATTACTTGGAGGCGGCAGCAATTGACAAACCAGCCCGGCAAAGAGCTATGTTGCTTCATATGATCGGTGACGAGTTGTACAGTATTTTTGAAACATTGACAGAACTTGAGCCTGATAAAACTAAGAAGGAAACAGTATACGATACTGCCAAAGCAGCACTGAATAGCTTCTTTGCACCAAAACGAAATATAGAATTTGAACTTTTTAATTTCCGAAACGCTGTTCAGGAAGAACAGGAAGACTTGGATGCTTTTTATGCACGTCTAAAACAACTGTCCATAAATTGTGAATTTACAAATGTAGAAGCCGAAATAAAATCACAAATAATCCAAAAATGTTTGTCCAGAAAGCTGCGAGAAGAAGGCATTGCCAGGACTAATTGGTCATTAATGGATTTATTAAAATTTGGAAGGACTCTGGACGCTTCAAAGCGACAGTCCAAATTAATGGAGCAGAAAATTGCACCCACAGTTAAACAAGTAAACGTCAACAGACTGACACAGAAACCGAGACCAAGGTCCAGTTATAGTGGTAGTAGTGGTGCAAGCAGTTGGCAGACAGCGCCCAGGCCGCATGATAGAAAGCAGCAGAAAGCGGCGTCAGGCAAAACATGTTACAACTGTGGGGGTAGTTGGCCTCACCCCAAGGGCCGCCGTTGCCCAGCATATGGCAAGGAATGTCGATCATGTGGTGGTCAGAATCATTTTGCTGTTGTCTGTAGAAAAAAAGTAGACACACGGACAAGGGTGAAAGTAATTCAGGAAGAAAATTGTGACTCTGATACAGACTCTGATACTGATAGTGATATTGGAATTAAAGTCATCAAAAGTAAAAAGGCTGATGTAATTTGGGTAACTCCTTTCAAGGAAAGAAATTGAAAATGGAACTAGATACTGGGTCCTGTGTATCAATAATAAGTCAAAAGGACTATCAAACACTATTCAGTGATCTTCCATTGCAGAGTACCACAGAGGTATTGAAAACCTTTTCTGGAGAGAAAATTCAGCCAGCCGGAGTTACACAAGTGAGTGTAGAATATGGGCAACAAACGAAACAATTAGATCTCTTTGTAGTGGATAATGACAGCCCACCATTGTTTGGCAGAGCATGGTTGCATGACATACAGTTGGATTGGCCAGCAATCAAGAGATTGGTACCTTCTTCCAGAGTACAGAGCTTAGCTGCACTGCTCAGTAAGTATGATGATTTATTCCAATCAGATATGGGCCAAATGAAACACATACAAGCTCACTTAGAGGTAGAGCCATGTGAGCCAAAATTTTACAAGCCACGACCAGTTCCATATGCCTTGCGGCAGAGCATAGAGGATGAGCTGCAACGCCTAGTGAATTTAGGTATATTATCACCAGTGACTCATAGTGAATGGGCCACGCCGATTGTGCCAGTTGTCAAACGTGATCAGTCATTACGCATATGTGGTGATTTCAAAGTCACTGTCAACCCACATTTAAAGGCAGATATATATCCGCTGCCTAAGATTGAAGATATATTTGCCAATCTGGCCAAAGGAAAATGCTTTACAGTAATAGATCTGGCCCAAGCCTATCAGCAGATGGATGTGGATGATGAAAGCAAGAAATATTTGGTGATAAATACTCATAAGGGACTCTTTAGGTACAATCGACTTTGCTTTGGAATCGCTTCGGCCCCAGCGATATTTCAGCGGGCTATTGAGCAAGTGCTACAGGGACTACCAGGGGTGCAATGTTTTTTAGATGATATACTGGTAACTGATCAGTCGGATGATGACCATCTTCAGAATCTTGAGCGAGTGTTGCAAAGGCTACAAGAATTTGGACTCCGAATCAAGAAAAGCAAATGTGATTTCTTTAAAGCAAGTGTTCATTATTTGGGACATGTCATAGATTCTGAGGGACTTCACACATCAGAGGATAAGGTGAAGGCCATTGTGGATGCTCCCAGACCCCAAGATATACAGCAGTTGAGGTCACTTCTGGGACTTATAAATTACTATGGTAGATTTCTGCCCATGTTGTCTACAGTACTATATCCCCTGAATCAGCTGCTGAACAAAGATACCCCATGGAAATGGACCCCAGCGTGTGATGCAGCTTTACAGAAGGCCAAAGAAATGCTCACATCTAGTAAAGTTCTTACTCATTATGACCTTAAACTTCCGGTGATACTTGCTGCAGATGCTTCGGCATATGGTGTGGGTGCGGTTATCTCCCACATAATGCCAAACGGAGAAGAGCGCCCCATTGCTTTCGCGAACCCTGAACAAGACTGAACAAAATTACTCTCAAGTTGAGAAAGAAGCTCTCAGTTTAATCTTTGGGGTGAAGAAATTTAACCAATATTTATTCGCTCGTCATTTCACTCTCGTGACAGATCATCGTCCTCTAACCACCATTTTTGGACCAAAGAAAGCCGTACCAACACTCACTGCAGCCAGACTACAACGTTGGGCATTGTTCCTAGCAGGACACAAATATGATATTGTATACAAGTCATCTTCCCAGCATGCCAATGCAGATGGGCTGAGCCGATTGCCTTTAGATGTTACTCGGAAAGAAGATGACAGATTGGATGTGTATTTGATCTCACAGTTTGAGAAATTGCCAAATTTACCTATCACAAGTAAGATGATCAACATCGAGACACGTCGTGATCCTTTACTATCCAAGGTCTTGGACAACACTCTTAGAGGATGGCCCTCTAAAGATACCATTGATGCAGAATTGCTTCCTTATTATCACAGGAGACAGGAACTTTCTGTCAGTCAAGGTTGCCTGCTATGGGGCTACCGCGTATTAGTTCCAGCCAAATACCGGAATTCAGTGTTACAGGAACTGCATGAAGGTCACTTAGGTATAGTTAAAATGAAAGGGGTAGCTCGTAGCTATGTATGGTGGCCGAATATGGATCAGCAAATCGAACAGTGTGGCAAAACTTGTACTAACTGTCAGAAAATTCAAGACCATCCAGCATTAGCGCCACTTCACCCATGGACATATCCTGAGCGTAAATGGCAACGTATACATATTGATTTTGCTGGACCCTTTTGTAATGCCATGTTTTTAGTTATAGTGGATGCTTACACTAAATGGCCAGAGGTGGTTGTCCTACAGTCCACAACTACCCAGAAAACCATAGAAGCACTGCGTGAGGTGTTCAGCCGTTGGGGTCTGCCGGACCAGTTAGTTAGCGACAATGGTCCCCAGTTTATATCTACTGAATTCGCTACCTTCTTGCAGACCAATGGAATCAATCATGTGTTTGCACCGCCCTATCATCCTGCCACGAATGGATTAGCCGAACGTTTTGTAAAAACTCTTAAAAATGCTCTCAAATCGGCATCAGATCATCTTTCACTGCGTCATAAGTTGGCAAACTTTTTATTGACATACTGTAACGCTCCACATGCTACGACACGCGAGTCACCTGCTGTGCTTATGACCGGCAACAAGTTACACAACCGCCTGGATCTCTTGAAACCGGATCACGTTTCAACCGTTCATGCCAACCAAGGTGCACAGGTGGCAGCACGCGAGTCTCGCTCCAAAGAACGGCATTTTGTTGAAGGACAACTGATCTTAGCCCGTAATTACAGGGGAGGAGAGAAGTGGCTGCCAGGTATTGTGTCTGCTAAGAATGGACCAGTTTCATATGAACTGAACATGAATTCTGGAGAAAAGTGGCATCGCCACGTTGAACAAATTGTTGGTTACCATGTGTCTGATCCGCAAACTTCACAGTGTGATGAAATGTCAGAAATTCCTCATTCGATGCATTCATCTCAAATCCAGGAAAGCAAAGGTTTGAATAGGCCTACAGTGGACACACAGAATGTTGAAAATATGGACAGTCTTTGTGAAAATAGTGATACTGTGCAGGATACACCTAGTGTGTCTCATGATTCTGAATTACCTGATATTGTAGTGCATAAATCTTCAGATACTGAGAAAAAACCACGCCGTTATCCCTTGAGAAAGCGAAAACCAACCAATCGGATGGATTTATAACCTTCACATATCCATTTGTGTGTTTAATAGATAAGATTAAGACTTTATTGTTCAGAAGAGACATTTAAGTAAGGATACGAACATTTATTTATTGTATGGAACCATTATGAATGCTGGTGTTAGCTGCATACACTTTGATACAAAAACATTCACAACATTAATTTATCCTGTTACTTAGACTGGAGAAATGTTCAAGTACATTGATAAGTAAACTTTTACTGGTATGTTTTAATGGATACTCCTGTTTGAATTTAACTGTCTGAATACTAGTACATTGTTTGGTAATTATAGGAGCAGTACTCATCCATATTTATTTTTAATGTAACAGTTTTTATGAGAAATTACTTAACCTTACTTATGTTTCATATAAGGTTATATTTTAGATCAACATAGACTACTTACAGTAGCAGTATATTTATGCAGTCAACTACAAGTTTAAGGGAGAGGAGTGTAGGATATTAGAAACAAATCCGAGACACAAAGTAAAGTAGCTAAGTTTTATGAGACACCAGCCGTCCTTGACCTCTGTATCGTGTGCTTGTTTTTACGTTATTAAAACGTTGTGTTGGTTATCACCGCTGTTCCTGTAGTCTTCGGCCCTAATACCTTACACCCCTCTCATCTTTGTGAGCTCTCACCTTTGCATTCTTCATCAGCATGTTTTCTCGAGGAATGCGCACATTGTCTAACTTCAGAAATCCATTATCATTACATGCATACCCAAACTTAGGACCTATGTCTCCAAGTATTATTCCTGGAAAACAACATGCAAGTGTTATAAAGAATCATATCATAATATCTAGTGTTTCAAGTGTTCACTGATTTACAACATGTACATACTTTTGTTGCATCATTTACAATAACATGATACTGTATTATGGGGTTAAAATAATCCAGTGAGACTCTGCTTGTCTTGTGCAAAATTATCTAATATTCAGTTCTATCAGCCACAGGTAAACTGAACTGTATGCAATATTTACCAGACTGCAGCCTGTTATAAAACATGTTCATTTGTAGGAAAACACTAATTATTACATGTAAATGAATAGTGCACAAACAGTTGCATTGACAGATAAAAAAACTCCATTGGGAAAGTGTATTCTGCCATGGTCAAGATGTAAGTTAACACTGTTACAACTAGGGTGAATTCGCACAGATCATGTGGTTTCTATTACACAGGGCAGCAGAATCATATATCCTTTTCACATTAAATGAACAAGAGACCTGTGCACTGCCGAAAAAGATAAAATTTTTTCCCCATTCCCTATTATTTGTTACTATAAGAAAAGATATCCTGTGGCAAGAAATTTTTTCTTGGGAATGGGTCAAGAAAGTTTTCTTTTTATGGAAAAGAAAAATGTTTTTATAACAAGATTTTTTTCTTCTGATAAGATAATATTTTTTCGCTATCAGAAAAAGATATCTTATGGCAATAAATAATAACATGCATCTACATAGTGCATGTGCTAGCGCATAACAAAAAAAACTTTCTTTCTATCAGGAAAAAATCTTAGGAGAAAAATTATTTTCTTGGGAGTCAGTAAGAATTTTTTGTCTACACTGGTCAAGAAAATATTTCTTCTGACAAGATTATATATCTTGTCTCAAGAAAATTAAGTTAAGTGATCTTGAAGATTTCTTGTCACAAGAAAATTTTTCTTGTCAATAAATTTTAAGTTGCAAAGAAAAATATTTTTGGCAGTGTGAGTCACGGCACTCAGCTGATTTTGATTAAGAGAATATTTTTATAAAAACCTTACATATGAAAATGTTGCAACAGTTAATTATTTAGCATATCACTATTTGAGAAATGTACACAATACACACATTTGGATTTGCCAGAGTACATGTTATGGGCTACATGAAAAAGGTACCCATGGGTCACCGCGCTCAGCTGATCATGACTGGACTATAACTATATCACCATTGTGATACTATATTGAGTCGACAAATCTTATGAATATCATGGACATATGAGGCTATTATTAAATGAATATAGGGCTATTATTAAAGGAATATAATGTAATATGTGAGTAAATGATGTATGAAATAACCTGACTGATGGATTAATATGGAGTTAATATAGTGGTTTATTTTTTATTTATTTGGGAGGTGTTGAAAATAGCGATATATTTGAGCAATATGTATACAATGACAGTACACTAAGCAGTGGTAGAATGATGACAAGGCTATTTGTTGAAGGATCTATAGTGTATGGAAGTTACAAAGCCTCTGTCTCTCTGTATATATTTTCTTCAAATTATTAAATTTAATGCTATAGCAATAGAACTATTGTTCACAGTGCCACGCAGCATGGACTCAGTGGGGATGGGGGAAGGGGATGGTGGGAGTTACAATACCCTTGAATATACATATGGGATATGAAATTTAATTAATCAGTGCTTACAGGAAAAAATAAGTTTATTCATTATTATTACATATTTAAAACAGACAGAAAGCAAGAGAAACAGGGCAAATCATTTCAATTCCCATTCTTCTGAGCCAGAAATAATGAACAATTTTTACATAAATTCCTTTTTTTATAACATCATTTTTTTCCAGGTTTAAAAATGTAACTATGCATTTGGAGTATAACATATATATGTGAATATTTCAGTTGAATCACATTTCTAAATAACATCAACATATATAGCTAATAAATCAGGTTTATAGTATATGTCAACAGAATGGGGTGGAGGGAGGAAGGGAGGCATAGGGGTAAGAGAGATTAAGAGAGAGAGAGAAAAGGAGAAAGAGAGAGGGAGAGAAAGCAAGAGAGAGAGAGAGCATGACTGTCATGGAGAGAGAGAGAGCATGACTGTCATGGAGAGAGAGAGAGAGAGAGAGAGAGAGAGAGAGAGAGAGAAAGAGAGAGAGAGGAAGAGAGCTAGACTGCCAGAGAGAAAGGGAAAGAGAGAGAGAAAGGCTCTCTGGTAATTACTGCATGACCCAGTCTCGCTGACCTGATGAACTAAACAATCAAGAGATGCATGGTGCTTCATGGTGCTTAAAATATGGGTCACTGGGCTCAGCTAAAGTTGACCTTGAAGGTAAAAATCGAAAATAATATCCAACTGAGATAAAGTCTAACAAGAAAATGTAAGATAGGCCCTGGCTGGTTGACATGATTGGTTTGTATTGATGAGTAAGAAATTGTTGCAAATAATAAAAATTGATATCTCAATGCACAGGTGCAAAGAAATTCATAAAAGCTGGGGAGGGTGGGGGGATGGTGGGATTAACTACACTTCTGCATATACATTCAGGGCAAACAAAGCCTGATCTCCTATTCTGCTGAGGCTGGAAAATAATAAACACATGTTCGTATTAGATCCTCATTTTTTTTTATTTTAAGTTTATATTTCTATACATTTCCTATATAACATCTATTTCTGAATATAACAGTTGATTCAGCATCATATATCTCAATCTTGTCATATAACACCACATCATGCATACAAATGTATATTTATATTATCACTGGGGGGAGGGGGGATATGAGAACAATTGTACACCTATCACAACAGGGGATCTCCCCAAGTGACTGTAACAAATCAGGAACCCAGGCATAGCTGACTTCAAGTGACCAGGAGTGGCCTACCTTCACCTGGAACAAAGCAAGTGACAACAATAGAGCCTCAAGAAAAAATTCACTAACTAGCCTTTTTTCAACCTTTTATTTTCCAATTTCAGATTTAAACAAATTAAATACCTTTGTTTACATGCTGTGAAAATTAATTTTAACAGTACTGACAGGAAAAAAATGTGCCATGGTCAAAGTTGGGCAAAATTTAAGGTACTGATTTTATGTTTATGCTAATATAACTTATAAAATTTACAAAATTCAGATCTAATTTTGGGTATACAATATTTTATTTAAACAAAGTTATATACTTGAAAAAAAAAATTCTCTAGCTTAAAAAATTATCATGTTACGTGAGTAAATATTTTTCCTGATATTTTACAAAGTCCATTTTGTTCAGGCCCATAACTTAAAGAAATTACGCTTAACATACTTAATTTCTGGCATGAATATAGGAAATATATAGGAGAATACTTCTGATAAATATTAAGAGTAACAGATAAGTGGTTTTGATATTAGGCAATCCTGAAGTGTGACAATAGGTTTTAAATGGAAATTTGAGGTTTTTCCTCAATTTTTTGAAGGAATGAAGTCTCAGTGACCCAGTTTTCATTTCGGTAGGAGATTTTGAGGACATCTAACAGTATGCCGAAATTCAGATTTGTAGGTCCAACAGTGTCCAAATGTGCCTGTCTTACAGACGGACAGACAGGCGGACTGACGGACAAGAGACAATGGACCACGACTATAGCTAAGATGACTTATAGTCAACTAAACTAAAAATGCAGGAGCCTCTCATGATTACATATTTGTATAAGTGTTGGTATCTCAAATAAGTGACTGTAATTTGCAAGTAAATTATAAACAGGGCCTACAGGCCTAATGTGAACCTGTGCAATGGGTTATACACCAGGTATCATGCTTCAATACTTGTCCATTACTTTATAGTACATGTGTAACATGTACATGATCAATGCAAGTACTAAACATTTTGAACAAGAACCAATTACACAAACATCACTGCTGAAATACTGGCATGGGTGCACACAACACAAAATGATTGTAGGTGGAGTCACCATAGTGGAGCTGATAAGCAAAACTTTTGTGCATTAAATGACTAAAGCATGAAAGTTTCAGCATATAATCTTCATACCTTTAGGTTTATTTTAGATGTGGAGGCATTTTGTATCTGACCTATGGTGACCTTGAGAGGTCACTGACCTCAGGGTCACATTTTTCAGTATTTTCACCACTTTTTTCATTGTAATCATGTATATTATCACCGTGTAGATTTTTGTTCCTCTTGATGCTCTGTCATATGTGGTTAAAATGAATCCACAAGAACTCTGTTGCATTTTTTTGTTTATTATAATCACTTGTATCTGATGAAGTCCAGACACTGACTGCCTGCCTCTCTGGTTTAGCAACCAGTACACATATATATACTTGTTCAACATTCATAATTGACATCAACATTTCTATAGCAGATCATACAAGGCACATATTACATAACACATACACATTAATACATGAAAGTAGACATCTCAGTTCTTTACTAGTCAAAGCCAAATGGTGAATACACAATCTAATTAATGCCAGACAGTTTGTTAATCAATTCACCTTTCCCGGCACCTTAAGAGTAAGACACATACTAATTAACTCTTATCCTGATGTTACATGAACCTTGTGCACTGGACTATGAAACACTGGCATTCCAAATTATAAACCTAATTGTAATGATAACATTTAATCTGTGAAACACTTGGATTGTGAAATCAGAAATAATAATTCAAGTTAAATTAATGAACAAAGTGGAAATAACTGAAGGACTAATCTGAAGCTTTTACAATCTGGTTCCTAAAGCTTTATTTAGGTATTTTATCCACTAGTGATAGTTGCCCTTTTGTAGTAAAATTGACGCTCCGAGTCAATTCACCTAGTTTTAATGTTTAAAGAATTTCTTATAGAGTTAACAAATACCTGTGAAGAGTAACTGATTACTTGGTTGACAACAACTTAGTTATTACACATTTATAGTAATTGTGAAATATCATCGTAAAACACAGAAAAGTATAGTAGATTACAGCTTTGATACAATAAGAAAAAGATCTTTATATACTGAGCACAGAATTCATGTTATCAAATCAGTTTAAATAACAATACCATGTAATTTTTTTCACACTTGACAATATAAAATATCCTTTGTACATATAACATAAATATAATTATCAGTAAATTATAGAATACACACCATACTGAAGCATATAAGAAATGAAACTACTTAACCTTGATTGATGTGAGAATCATATTTGATCAATGTAAAATTTATTAAAGTACACTAAATGAAACAAAAGATCATATAGGAATATTATTTACAAAGTACACAAAATATCAACATATTCTTTCAAAATCTTATCAATATGCAAAGTCACTCTGTACCGCTTCATAATAGGATACATCTTTAATATATTACGGTAGAGTTATAATCATTAATGAATAATTCAAACTATTTACAATATTTACAATATCAACATCATTATATAGTACATCTTAATCACATAAGTTTCTTTACATTATACAAGAATTCTTTGGTTCTAGTGAACTTCATCATTATTAAGCATCTTAACAGATGAGCTCTTATTTTGAGCTGATGCTTTATTTTGTGCCTGTCCCAGTGAAAATGAGTTGTTCCAGGGATTCATATTAATGATTATAAAATTTGATCAATATCACGTGACAATACACGATTATGACAATACCAGTTAAAGCATCAAAAAGAAAAAGTTACAGCGATCTCTGTTTGACAAAATTCATTTAATTAAGATGATATGCAGTTTCAATTTGGGTGTTGTTTTGTCTTTGATATATGCTTGAATGTTTTTATTTCTTTGATATAGCTATTCTTAGGTGTTTCAGGAGTTATGAATTCAAGAGTATGTTTCCATCAGGTGTTTAATTGGGAAAATACTGTGGGTTTTTATTATTGTTGTCTGTACCAGTTGAATTGCCAAATTATGCACGCATATAATTTGCTGCAAGATAGCATTATTCTTAGTACAATTTTTTTCTTTTTTTTTACAGTTTTCATATATTTCAATTCATTCAATATCATAAAATGTTTATGAGATATAGAAAGGTCATGTGTGCCCCTCTCTTTGTTCCGAAATGCATAAGGTGATTGATAATGGTTTATGTGATGGATGACACTGCCAGTGAATAATACCAGATAAATCGGTGTCAGTCTTAATGAGCGGGGACTGAATGGGCGTGCTGCTTTTGAGCGTGGTTCTAATGCGCGCGGTCTGGATGGGCGTGTGACCTAATTAGGTCTTGATGGGCATGGGCCGTCTGGCCGTGTTGCACTATGTGAATGGAGAGGAACGCTGGTATCTTTGATATTCCTTCACTTATATCAATAAACAATTCTGAAAATAACAAAGGAGTATGACTGGCCGTGTACGACCATGTAAATAGAGATTAGCGTCGGTATTTTTTTACGAACCGTCAGTGATATCGTTTAACAATCATGGAAAACAACAAAGCAGTACCGGTCGCTGTGCCTGTCCATGTGAATTTAGAAAAGCGTCGGTATTTTTAAAAAACTTTTAGTCATATCTTTAACAAATCGTAAAAAATAACAAAGCAGCAGTTTTTAAGGTGCTACATACTTAACACTGGATACGATCGGCCATTGACTTACGGCCAACCGCTTGGCATGACACGCATGACGGGTGACCTACTTTCCATCAAAAGGAATGCCCGGGATGATTGCCGCAAAATCAAATTATTTAAAATAATGCCCCGTGCCTTGGTGAATTTGACACTCCTTAATTGTGGGAGTCGTTTCCATTGGTATACACCGTGTGTAACAAAGCCAGTTTTTTCTGCAGTGGCAGGGTCCAGGGGTATTTGCCAAAATCCACTTGCTAGATCAAGAACTGAAAAGAATTGACCTTTTGATTGACCTATGCTGTCAAATATCTCTTCAAATTTGGGAAGGGGGTAAGTGACTGGCTTTGTAACCGCATTTAATTTTCTGTAGTCAATGACAAATCTGTATGAACCATCTTTCTTTTTGACTAGAATTACTGGTGCTTGCCATGGAGTTGTACTGGGTTCAATTAAATCAGCCTGTTGTAAACCATCAATTTGTTTTTCAAGTTCTGTTTTCTTTTGTGGATTAGCTTTAAATGGATGTAGTTTGATTGGACGTGCATCACCTGTGTCTATGCGATGTGAATATATATTTGTCAATCCTAATTCTTGAATATTTTTGGCAAAAAGTCTCTATTTTTTCCTAAAAAATCAGTAATTCACGTTTTTGAGATTTGGATAGGCCCGCTGTATCTAATGTGAAACCCAAGTCTTTTGCGAATGATATATATTCTTCATCAGTCAATTTTTTCTTTTGATTTGGCTTTTTGGGGTATTCTGTTGGTTTGGTTTTATTTGTATCTGGTTCAGTGGACCTAACTTCATCTGAATTTATGTATATTTGACATTCATTAACAATGTCATGTTTTTTTTTTTTTTTTTTTTTTTTTTTTTTTATTAATTGAACATAAAATACAGATACAGTAACAGACAGTACACATGATTTTACATCATCATACAATTTACATAAAACAAAAACATGCATACATGTATACATTCACATTAAGGTTGATACACACTAACCGGATGTACATAAACAACAAATACAGACAGGGTACATTATAAACATATTGAAATAATCATGGTGAATATTTTTTGTTTGCTTTAAGATAGGTATTATTTCAGCAATGGTTTTCTTAAAAATATTTATTTTTAAATTGTTTCCATTTCTGGTCATGTATTACTATTTTACCTTTTGCTCTAGCTATATTTTCTTCTATTTTATAGATCTGTAATACGTAGTTTGTATATATACAGAACGTAGGAATTTTTTCTTTACACTTACATGTGTATACGAAATGTTTAAAGAGTAGTATTAAAATATCTAGAAGGGTGTCGTTGGTAGTGTTCATAATTATAAAGGTTTTTCTGAAATTGCTCATGTGTATATCTAAGCCTATGTTTCTCAACCATTTTTTTAAATCAGATATTAAGCTGTATGTTATTTCACAGTGATAAAATATATGAGAATATGTCTCTCTATCTTTATTGCAAAATGTGCACAATTCTGTGTCACTTTTTTTCAATTTATAGAGGAAGGGATTCAAAGGTAGAATCCTATGTAGTAGTTTAAACTGAAAGGTTCTTAGCTTCTCAGAAATGGTAATACTAGTTATATTTTTGAAGGCTTTAAGTATGATTTCATTGTTTTGTAATTCTAACTCTCTGGTCCACTTTTCCATTGATTTGACTGGCAAAATATAGAGGTTATTTATTAAATCACTGTAGATGAAACGTGAAGTATTTTTCATTCTTAAAATTTTTTCAACCCCATATTCTTGCAGTTGGACCTTTGAGTTATTCTTTATATCTTTTTTCCAAGTTCCTGGGATTGCATGCAGCAATCCTGTGTAGTGCATAAAGTTAATAATAACTTTGTATCTGCTTATTAATTCTTCAAAGCTCAGAAATGTTACATTGTTTCCCACATTTTTTGTAATGTCTGAAACTGTTTTGACCCCTGCCTTATATAATTTATTATAAAATATTACTGTGTTATTTATTTTTATGTGAGAGTTAAACCACAAAGTTTGTGACTGAATTTCATTTATAGAAACCGTCTTAGTGTAATTGTAATTGCACCAGGATTGGAGTACTTCTTTCCAGAATGGATCACAAGAGACATTCAAATCTTTTAAGTCGTTCACTCTTAAGTTACATTTAAATATATATGTACCTAGATTTTTTAATTGTACATTAATAATCTGTCTCCAACCATTTTCAGTAGAGCCAATAAGAAAACGTTTAACCCATGAGATTTCTAAGGATTGTAACTTAGCTTGGAGATTAATCATATTTAACCCTCCTTTATCTCTCGGTGCTATTAAAGTGTTTCTCTTAACCTTATCTGGTTGGTTATTCCATATAAATTTAAATATTAATCTTTCCACTTCTTTAATATAAGTTTGTGATGGCTTAGGAAGTACAAGGAATAAATATATGAGTTGTGAAATAATACATGTTTTCACAATGGTTATCCTTCCAGACAAGGACATAATTCTGTGTCTCCAGATATTTATAATAGTTTTAATTTTACTAAGGATTTCTTTATAGTTAGTTTCTATCATTTTTTTCCATTCCGGATGAATTGAGATTCCTAAAATTTTAACTGGATCAGTACACCAACACAGACCTAAGTCTTTCAATTGTGCCTGATTATAAAAATAGTTTGTTATCGGCATTATTGTTGTTTTTTCTAAGTTAACTTTAAGACCTGATATTTGTTGAAACCTTTTAAATACATTCAAGACTTCTTTGATTGACATTGGTCCTCCTGTAAGAGTTAAAACAGTGTCATCTGCATACTGAATAATTTTGTGTTCCTTCTGATCAACTATTACTCCTTTTATTTTACAGTTATTTCTTATTTCATTTGCTAGTATTTCTGCTGCCAATATGAATAAGTATGGTGATAGGGGACATCCCTGTCTAACACCTCTTGTTACTGAGAAGAAATCAGTGGCCCATCCTCTGTTCAGAACACAGCTAAAAATATTATGATATAATATCTTAATCCAATTTCGAAGGATTGGTCCAAAATTAAATGCTTGAAGAACATCTTGAATATAAGGCCATTCTAACTGATCAAATGGTTTTTCAAAATCAACTGATAACAGGTAACCTCCTATCTTTTTATTTTTTAAATGAGAGATAATGCTTATAATTTTTATTATATTTTCTCCGATATATCGATTTTTCATGAAACCAGTTTGATCTGAATGTATTATTGAAGGTAAGACTATTTTAAGTTTATTGGCTAAAGTTTTTGCTAATATTTTATAATCGGTATTAAGAAGAGAAAGGGGGCGCCAGTTTTTCAAAAGAAGTTGGTCCTTGCCTCTCTTAGGAATGAGACATATTATCCCTTGACGCATAGTGAGTGGAAGGCAGCCTTTATTATATGAGTTACTTATAGCATTTATAAAATATTCTTTTAAATCAGACCAAAATGTTTTATAAAATTCTACTGGGAACCCATCTGGGCCTGGAGTCTTATTAAGGGCCATTGAATCAATAGTGTTTTTAAATTCTTCAATTTTAAATTCTTCTTCACACAAAGTCCTTTCCTCTTCATTGAGCATTTTATTATTTTCTAGTAAAAAGAAATCGCTATTAACATTATCAGACTTGGCTTGTGCTGTATATAAATTTGTATAAAATTGTAGTTCCTCATTTAATATCTCTTTGGGTTCTATTATTATTCTACCTTGTTTATCTTTGAGTTTTATTATGGATTTTCGATTAAAGTTTCTTTTTTCTAAGTTAAGAAAATATTTAGTCGGTTTGTCCCCCTCTGTATACCATGTGGTTCTACATCTTATAATTGCTCCTCTTGTTTTCTCTTCAACAAACTCTTTATGGTTATTAACTGCTA
This sequence comes from Sipunculus nudus, assembly GCA_026874595.1. NCBI lineage: Eukaryota > Metazoa > Annelida > Sipuncula > Golfingiida > Sipunculidae > Sipunculus > Sipunculus nudus. The sequence goes on along the minus strand of CM049310.1, from coordinate 64,324,178 downwards.
CTTCCCAATTTTCTTTATCTTTAGTATCACCTGTTGTGTTATATATAGTCTGTAGTTGATGAATTAACCTTTCTGAATGTTTAATTTGTTGTGTTTGTACTTTTTTCTTGTAGGCTGCGTATGCTATTGTTTCTCCTCTTATCTGACATTTTAAAGTATCCCACATTAATGATGGATTTGTTCCTTTATTATTGTTTATAGTGTCTTTTATACACTCTTTTATTTTGGAGATATAACTTTGATCCTTTAATAATGAACAATTCAATTTCCAGAAACCTGGTCCATTCTTATGTTCTGTTATTGCCATATTTATTTTAATCAAAGAGTGGTCACTTTTATACCCAGCTTCAATATCAGATTGGTTTATACAACTTAATAGGCTATCACTAATTAGAAAGAAGTCAAGTCTGCAAAATACTGGTTTAGGAAGATATCTATGCCATGTATATTCTAAATGATTGGGATGTTGTAATCTCCAGATATCAGATAACTGTTCTAATTCTATCCAATGGCTTATCACTTGTCTAGATTTCATGTGACTTTTAGAATGCCCGCCCTTTTTATCTAAGTTTGGATTAAGAGTTAAATTAAAATCTCCACCTATTATTAAGCTGCCTGTACAATTGGTGCTGATAACATTAATAAGTTCCTCAAAGAAGCAGGGTTCATCCTTATTTGGTGCATATATGTTAACAAAGGAGATCTCATGTTGACCTATTATTGTATTAATAATTAAATATCTCCCATGATTATCCCCTCTTACAGCTTTTATCTCTAAGGCAGTTTTGTTTTTAATTAATGTACATACCCCTCTTGCTTGGTTAGTGCCATGGCTAAAATATATTTGATGTCCCCATTCTGATTTCCATTTATTTTCACATTTTGAAGTACTATGAGTCTCTTGTAAAAATATAATATGACATTCTTTCTTGTTTAACCAATGAAAAACTTCTCTTCTTTTAGAATAACTGGCCAGTCCTCTGGCATTCAATGATACTATCTGACAAGTATTAGACATATATGTACTATGTTAATTATTTTTTTGACAAAAGATTTAAAGATATATATTAATGCAATTTTGGTCATTAATGTACCCACATTACATATAATAGCTATGACAAACATACAGTAAATAACAAAAGTTACTAAGTCACTTAGATAACAGATATGTGACGCGATAACATGCTTCCAAGTTATGATATGTAGTAAGTTCTGATGCATCTTGCAACAGAAAGAATACCTATCAAATGCTGACTACTTATCAGCGGAGCTCTTTATTATGTGTATAGTAGTTAAAAAAAAACTTACTTTCTACAGTAAACAAGGTAATCTAACAAAATTTTAAGTTATAAAAAAATATATTCTATCCTATATGGCAGATTATATGAACAAACCTAATCTATGCAGCAGTCCTATTAAGATGCATAATATGTCGTGTCTTGTGACCTCTAACCTAATTAATATATCGGTACATGCATTTTGTTGAGACTTTAGATCAAGTGAAATTTGTATTAATAAATATTTATGAGTTAAATAGAATAAATCTACCATATTTTGGCATCATCATGGTGCCATCAAATTCTGTTGACCTCTGACCTCATTAAATGAACATGGATTTAAGGGAAGGTGTTATATTGGTTTAATTAGAGTTGAGTTTCACTAAGGTCTACAGTATTCCAGATAATTTATTGCAATTACACCTCTGGCCTCATTAATTGTGTATGAATTTTTTGCCAATAGTTGGCTTGGGCATGATAATCTGTTGGTGAAAGGTTATGGAATTTGTGAAGTTCTATCAAATCAAGTAAATTATTACTGTGATATTACAAGATAAACAGGCCCTAGAAGTAGCCTAGTTTCCTCTGACCTAATTAAATATACAAACATTCTGAGAATTTTATTCAGAAACTATATTGGTTAACGTTTATAACTTGCATGAAAATCAATCAGATATTTGGTGAGGCATCTCAGTGCCACCGAAGTCTAAAGACTTCTGCTTTCATTATGTGCATGGATTTTCATTAAATTTTTTCACGTTCCGATTTAGTTATAATGATGGCCTCACAAAGTAGCTTGGTGTCCTCCAACCCCACTAGGAATCAGTTTACTACACCCACAATCATACCTAGGCAAGAAAAACTGTTGGTAAAAAGATATGATGATTTTTGTAAAGATCTGTCAGATCCCTATAAAATTTTCACTGTAACACTAAAATTAACAGTAGAACTGACTATGGGTACACTATGGGTGTATATAAAGTAATTTATAAGTAAATATTTATGTTTACACTCTTTTTAGGTGCTTTTATAAAATGTTTGCATCATTTGCCCAGTACGAATATTAATATTCCATAATTATCATGTTTGTATTGTACCTTACAGCATGAGACTTATCTCCAGAAATAATAAAAAAAAAAGAAAAAAAAGCTTAGTCTTAGATAAATTGTCTCAACCTGTTGAAACTGTAACTCCTTATCCTGAATGGTAATCTTATCGTAAAGCTTAGACTAAAATACATATATTAATAATTCTGATATGTTGTTCCACTACAGTGCACTAAGCTGAATCACAAGTTGTAGATTTGTAATATGGTATATCATTATGGTATTGATACAGGTTATCAATTTATTAAATATTATTTCTAATTTTTTTTTGGGGGGGGGGGGGGGGTATTTTGTAAAGTTGAGTGTAAATTGAGCTATGAATTATAATTTTAACTGTAATGCACTATAGTATATAACTGGGATACATTAAACTATATACGCAATATTTAAACATATATATACGTACATACATAAAGATTCAAGGTTGACCAGAATCTCTAATACAATATTATATAGTATAATCGTGGAAATTACTGAAAGAGAAGCTAAGCATTCTCATCTAATTTTAACATATCATCTGATATTATATCGTCTCATCTAATATTAACAATAATTTTAACATACCATGCATAAAAAAGGCATACAAATTCAATATCCCTTACTTGATACCAAAGATGGTTGTGTATCTAAATTCATTTGTAAAAAAATCCATTTAAATCCATCTCAGATTTATCTCAAAATTAGCATAAATGTATATATAGCACAATCATCTCCATGAGGAAAAATACTTTTCAATTCTTAGGGATTGGATACATGTATCTATCTCTCTATTAATAAAATTTGGCTCAGCAAAAATTAAGCTGTTCTTACATAATTAGTATGTTTACCTACTTTAAATAAAAAAAGTTTACCAGCATCTTCATTGACAGTTTCTATAACCGTTTTGATGAAAAATTAGGGAAAGAGTAAGATCCAGATGCTATTCTTAATTTCATATTTCTTCAGGTAAACAGAGACTGGAAAATGTTGCTGATATATATTAATTGATTCTGTAACAATTCTGATTGGCCCTCTAAACTGAATGCCAGAGCAAGTGGCTTAAATATGATTACTATTTATAAATGTATTATGTAAATCCCTTTGTATGATGTGGCAAAAAGAACAAACATTACACAGGTACCTTCTTTGTACTGGATAAAAATTACCATACTCTTGTTCTTCTAAAGAAAGGTTTAAAACCACCAATTTGAAGTATATCCAGAGTTGTACTGGAAAGTTTTGCCAAGCATTCTACCAATGGTATTATATGATATGAACATAAGTGAATACATATGGTAATTGTGAGCCCTTTTTTATATAATATCTGTAAAATACCATTTAGTGCAGTGAAATAAGCAGAGAAAAAGATAGTAACCTTATGCAGTATATATACATTTTTTATGTTTAAAAATTACATTCACTGTCCATAAGGATTTGTGGTTATTGATTATTTGAATTACTACAATATGCAGACTACTGGTATCTACATATATATTCAACAATATTAAAAATATACAGAAATCTATGCAAATTCCAGGTCTATATATCAAACAATGACATAAGTAACATATTATTACTGTCTCAATTTGTAGTGGAACAGACTTAAGATCTCTGATAATTATGATTGCAAGTATAACCTTTAAAAAATTAATTTTGATTTCTCACTAGAATGCCTTCAACTCTGTCTAGCAAGTCGGCTTTTAACCTTCAATCTTTAAATATGTATTTACATAAGTTACAATGAAAATCAAATTCTGTTGTTAAAAACTCATTAATGAATCTTTGTATTGCCAAGTGTATAAAACGTATCCACATTACCTCTCATTTTAGTGTTAATTATCTGTTATCTTGTGTACCTTATTCAATTAGTCTCTAGGTACCGGTAATATATTTCTGCATATCTTGTAGCCTATTCTGCCTGACCACTTTTATGTGCTAACTCACTATAGAATATATTTACTCTGTCGTTATATGCTCAACAATGTGTATTTTTTTTAATATTAAAAAATTTACACTGTTACAGTAAATATATATATATTTTGGACAGAGTGGGCTGAAGGCTGCACAGGTTAAACTTAAAACAGTTTTTTTTTCTTAAATTGTAAATATTCAGTGTATTCTATATTACATGTAGAGTCACTATACAATGTGTTGGCTCCCTTTGAGTCAGTACATCACAAACTATAAATATAAAAGTGTGTGTTGTATAATATATTTTAAGAATGCAATGATTTGAAGCGTGTATTATTTAAAAAGAAAAAAAAATGATACTTGTACACTGTATCTCATACTCTCAGTTATATAATCCACCTCACAAAGTAATATCAACTCTGCTGATGGTTTAACATACTGGTAATTATTTTCCGCTAGTATGATCACAAAGGTTAATCAAAGTGATAGTCATACCGGTATAGCATATGCTGTCGCATACAGCACTGATCTGAAACATGGAGATCTTATCTTATAAATCTGTTAACAATATGAATCATCACTCATCCAGACCAATAGAAAGTGTAAAAGCCTATATCAATCCTCATGATCGATTATTTGTTAAACCAATGGCAGGTTAATATAATAATGATTTTCCAATACAGTATTGTATCTACCATGTGGATATATTGTTGTTTTTAAGGTGTCCAGCTCAGTCGTATTCAGCTTACTGAGGCTATATATATTTTTTAAAATATCACAATTAAACGGTCTGGTGCCTCAATCCGTCCTCGTGCCCCGCCACCCCATGTCAGACCCGCCGAACGGACGCAGGTTACGTTCGTCTAACAAGTCCAACACAGGATGGCAGGGCCCAAAGAAGGATCACTGGCTGATTATAGTCCATTTCACCATCCGCTGTCCACCTGTTTTTTGTAGATGATTTACTTAAAAGTTTATATTTTTCAATATTTTCCAAGTAGACAACACAAGGAAGTGACAACCTAATATGGTAGTTTAGAATTTTACAATAAATCCCCCGTTTATGTTTCACAACATTTTAGTCTCTTTATCATGATCTGGCAGATATGGTGTGTCCCTCCATAAGTAGCCATCTTTGTTTTTGTTGGTTATATTTTTTAGAGTGTTTACATGAGATTATCCAATCAGCAGCTGTCAGTTCAGGCTGTTTTTGCATGTGACCAATGACCTTGACCGCCATAAGTTGGTCTGATATGTTGTAAAATGTAGACTGATTTCTCATATTTTCAGAAAATTCTGTAACTCAAATATGGCATAAGGTAGGAATTTAGTTACCTAGTTGAAAATTAGGTTCTGTAATCCTCTCCTGTACACTATAATTGTTTCCCTTGAAATGTACCTAATAAAAATTTTCATAGCAAAAAACTGGTGGACATGAGGGGATGAAACGGACTATAATACTATCAGGGTATCTAGTCTTGACAGTTTAGCATTAATTGCTCTCAACGTTCTTAAGAAGAAAAAAAAAAACAGCCTACCACTAAAATAACAAAATAACGGGAGGGTGGTCTGAATAGATATACTTAACACTGCTGTGCAGGAAATCAAATGAAACAGCGTGCGGTATCGTCCATGCTACTAGCTCCACTGTGGGCGAAAATACAACAAAGTCTCTCTTAACCAAGGTCTCTCATGTCCAAGCTGGCTGCATGCATCAGACCATTCGGGACTCCTCGACTGGGAGCACCCGAAGACGACGCGGGGTATTCAAAATGGGCTTGAACGTGTGGCCCTATCCTCGGCGGGAAAGTTTGTGGGATCAATCGGCTTGCGTACTGGAGTTGTCAATAGGCACTTGTTTGCCGTTTATTATTAGGCGTCCTCTATAGAAGCGAACCTTCTGGTGATCTCTATGGGCCACTTTCATCTGGGGGCCGGCTTTCTTTTTAAGAAGATAAACTTCTTTGGTGAGGTCCTCAACAAAGAAGCTTTCCCCGATCGCTCTCCTTGTGCGCTTTTGGGCTTTCAATAGACTGTTTCTCACTGGTCGTTTTAGAAATTTAACAATTATGTGCCTGTTGACTCCATGTTTTTTAATTCCTGTTCTGTGCGCCACCTCAATGGTTTGTAATATGTCCTCTATTGGTTTTCCCCCGAGTAGCCCTTGCTCTCGGATCGCCTTGGCTACAATTTGCTCACAATTTTCATCTTTCTCTTCTACTACTCCCAACAGTCTTAGGTTATATTCTCTGCTGTGGCGTTCTGTTTCTGCGAGTTTTGTTTTTATTTTCATGAGTTCGTCTTCTGTGTCTCTTTTCTCCGTCTTTAATGTGTCTAGCTCGGCCTGCAGTGTTTCATTTCTAGTTTCTGCGCTTGTCAATTTAGTTTTCAATGTCTCTATTTCGGCCTGGGAATATTCTACACTGTGTGTAACGTCATCTATTTTCTGTTCAAGACATGAATGTTTTTTGTGTACCTCTTGTACGTCTTGTTTGATCTTTTGTATATCCCCTTTCAGTGACTCTTTAAATTCGTCTAACGCTGTCTTCAAGTACTGTTCCAGTTGGGTGCATTTGTTTTCAATGGTCGACATGATGGGGTCACTGACCTCTGGTGTCTCGGTCTCCTGCTCGTCTTTCTTGCCTTTTCTTTTCTGTGTTTGCTCTAAGTATTTATCCATTTCTGGTGTTTCTGTTGTTTCCTTGTTAACACGGTTTGTTTTCCTTTTTGAGCGTGTCTTTATTGTAGAAATTTCTGCCATATCACGCTTAACAAGGGACCTATGGGTCACTGTGCTCAGCTGAAGTTGAACTTGAAGGTAAAAGTCTAAAATAATATCAAATGGAGATAAAAGTGTAAGAGGAAGAGGTAATAAAGGTTGGTTTATATGATTGGTTTGTATTGATGAGCAAGAAATTGTTGCAAATAATATTTTGTGACCTGACCATGTGTTTCCTAATGTTGAAACTGAAGCATGTGAGCAGTTTGTGATTCAATTGAATCTATTTTTTTGTATAATATATACTATTAAATATATATATTTTTTTAATGAAATGTATACAGTTGAAATATAACTAAATAACAACATAAAACAGGGCAAACAAAGCCTGATCTCAAATTCTGCTGAGGCAGGTAAATAATGATTAAATGTTTGTATTAAATCCTCATTTTTTTATCACATCAATTTTTTTAAATTTAAGTTTATATTTCTATACATTTCCAATATAACATATATATCTGAATATAAAAGTTGATCCATAATTCTCAATTGCATCATCATAAATCTCAATCTTGTCAGATAACACCACATCATGCATACAAATGTTTATTTATTTTTTACCACAAAAATATATCTTTTAAATCTGCAAAACAATAAATATCTAAAAATAATACTTGATTAAGATTTCACAATTTTTAATTGTGTCTTTATTTATCCATAATGTGCTTCATATTTTATGAATTTAAGCACACTGATGGGTTCAATTATATTTGTTAAAATCATTTGAGAGAAAATAGATTTCTTTAAAAATGCTACATTACACAACATTGCATCTTCTGGATTACACCTTGAATTTTTTTCAAGGAAAGTTTTTGCATATCAGAGTTGAAACAGCATTACAATTAAGGAGATACAGTGAAAACAATAACAACAATAACAATTACTGCATAACACTTGGTTGGTTGGGTTTGCAGGGGGGGGGGGGTATTGGAGTGGTGATATGAATAACTGTACACCTGTCACAGCAGGGGATCTCCCCCAGTGACTGTAACAAATCAGACACCCTCGCATAGCTGACTTCCATTGACCTGGAGTGGGACCCTGCATCTGTAATCTGTAATCAAAGCAATTGACTACAATAGAGCCTCAAGAAAAAAATCAATAACTAGCTTAATTTTCAAGCTTTTATTTTCAAATTTCAGATTTAAACAAATTAAATATTTATGTTTACATGCTGTGAAAATTAAATCAATGGTACTTACAGCAAAAAAACGTGCCATGGTCAAAGTTGGGCAAAATTTAAGGTACTGATATTATTTTTATGCTTATAACTTAAAAAATTTACAAAATTCAGATCTAATTTTGGGTAAACAATTGAATCTTGATTAAACATAGTTATATACTTGATAAAATAGACTCTAGTTTCAAAATTTTTCATGTTAAGTGAGTTATTATTTTTCCTGATTTTTTACAAAGTCCATTATGTTTGGGCCCATAACTAAAGGATTTATTCTTTACAGACTTAATTTCTGGCATGTTCATAGGAACTATATAGAGGAATATTTATGGTAAATATGAGGAAAAACAGATGAGTGGTTTTGATATTAGGCAGTCCTGAAGTGTGAAAATAGGATTTTAATAAAAAATTGAGGTTTTTCCTTAATTTCTCAAAGGAACGAAGTCGCAAAGACCCAGTTTTTGTCTTGGTAGGAGATCTTGGGGACATCTAACAGAATGCTGAATTTTGGATTCCTAGGTCTTACGGTTTCAAAACGTGCCACATCTACGGACGGACGGACGGACGGACGGACGGACAGACGGACGGACGACGGACAATGGACCACGACTATAGCTCAGATGACTTATAGTCAGCTGAGCTAAAAATACCTTTGATGTGGAGAGCTCGGCTCGCGTGCTGCCTCAGTCAGCCATGTTAAACCGGAAGTCAACAATGTCATGTTTACTGCATGGGTGAAAGGTGGCAACATTGACCTTTTTGAATTTTGACTGTTTTGTCTGTTGGATTAAAAAGCCTGATGACTGTTGATCGGTCATCAATGTTGTCAATACAATGAGCTCCTAAAATTTTTTTTGTTGAAACAGCTTTCCATTTGGAATAACTTGACCTAATACTAAATTTGATACAGATTTGGGTAATTCCACAGGTGCTATTGTTTCTGATCTGGCTGGAACTGACACATTTTGTGTCAGTTTGAGTATTTGTGGAGATGACAATGAATTTTCAGTGTAACAAATATTTACTGTTTCATTTCCATTTTGTAGTAGTAATTTGTTGGTTTTGAAATCTAATTTAGCTTGTTGACCATGCAGGAAATCCAAACCTAATATGACTGCATGGTTCATTCTTTGAATCAGATAAAATGAGTGTTCTACAGATAATTCTCCAATTTTGAAAGGTATTTTGATTTTTCCTAGTACAGGGGTCCTGTTTCCTATTACTCCTTTGATGAATTATATATTTGTATTTTCAAGAGGATTTTGTTGGGTCAAGTCAAAAGAATGGAAAGCAGATCTAGAGGTACATGAGATGGATGACCCAGAATCAACTAAAGCAGCATATTTATGGTTGTTGATACAGATTTGTATTAAGTTACCTTCAATATGCGTTTCTTTGTCATTAATTGAAAGATTTGGAACTTCTACTTCAGAATTTCTATCAGGTTTCACCAATTTGTGATTTCATAGAATTCCCAAGAGTTTTGTTTGAGAATGCCATTCTTATTCTGAATTTTGGAGTTCAAATTGTTGGTGGATTTTTCTTTAACTTGGGGACATTTACTTGGTTCTTTGAATCTTACTCTTTTCACTGGAACAGACTCTAAATCCTATTGACTAACATTTTGACGTCTAGCTGCTCTAAAGGCAGAAATGATATGGCCTATCCTGTGACAGAAGTCACATGTCTTATCTTTAAAATGACATTTGTCTCTTTTATGATTTACACCTGAACATCTATCACATTGTTTAGGCCTGTTATAGCTTCTACTGTTTCTTTCTCTGCTCTGGCTCCTAGGCCTGTTAAAGCTACCTCTGTCTCCATCTCTACTTCTAGGTCTGGATGTATAACCTTTGTATCTTACAAAATTTCTCCCCTTATCATCTAAGTGATTTCTAAATGTATCCTGACCTGCACCTCTGTAGCTGTTCATCACTGGCTGCTCTGTGTCGGTCTGGTGTGTTGTACAGCCTTCCAGTTGTGCTACCACTTGTGTTGTCTGTTGTTGTTGCAGAGTTAGTTTGCCAACCATGTCCGTCAAGTTGGCCAGTAGCTGAAAGACGCCTTGTTGTTCTGGCTGTCCTGTAGGCATTATGTCATGTGTTTATTTGTCCATAATATATATCTTGGGATGCTTCCATTGCTCGCCTAATTGCAGGGAGCACTTGATTCATTTTTTGAGTACTGGAATCGATTGTTGACAGGTAACCTCTAGTTCTTGAAGGTAGTCCAGTTAATACAAATTCTACAAGTTCTTTTTCTTTTTTTCCCAGGTGGAGTGCTAATTTTTGTTTTGTCATTATGTACTGGTCTAAAGACTCAGTCACTGCCATGGGTCGTAACAGTGGTTGTAGGTGTAGCGTGTTATCACCTTGCATACCAAATCTTTCTAAAAGCCATGTTTCAATCTTTCTAAGTTGCCTGTAGTGTGTTCATTTCGGATAAGTAACATATGTGTGCATCACCACCAGGCTTTAAGCAATTGGGGAAATTTGTAACTCTTTGTTCCACTGTCCCATTCTTGCCATCAGCAACTCTGTTGAAATGATCCCACCAGAGTTCAGCATGTTGACCATCACAGTGGCTAATAAATTTAATGGTTTCTATGTCCATTCTGTTACTTCTTGTACGCATAGAGTTCAGTTCATTTTTGATGTTTCTTGTATAAGTCACAGCTTACAGTTCAGTTCGCTATCTTTTTTATAGTAGGGAATGTAGCTTCTATAGGTAAATGGTAGTGCTTTGTATTATAACTGACCTGAATTTGGGATCAGCTCCAGGATTCTCCACCAACTATCGCCGTGTAGATTTTTGTTCCTCTTGATGCTCTGTCATATGTGGTTAAATTGAATCCACAAGAACTCTGTTGCAGTTTTTTGTTTATTATCACTTGTATCTGATGAAGCCCAGACACTGACTGCCTGCCTCTCTGGTTTAGTAACCAGTACACATATATATACTTGTTCAACATTCATAATTGACATCAACATTTCTATAGCAGATCATACAAGGCACATATTACATAACACATACACATTAATACATTAAAGTAGACATCTCAGTTCTTTACTAGTCAAAGCCAAATGGAGAATACACAATCTTATTAATGCCAGACAGTTTGTTAATCAATTCACCTTTCCCGGCACCTTGAGAGTTAGACACTTACTAATTAACTCTTATCCTGATGTTACATGAACCTTGTGCACTGGACTATGAAACACTGGCATTCCAAATTATAAACCTAATTGTAATGATAACATTTAATCTGTGAAACACTTGGATTGTGAAATCAGGAATGATAATTAAAGTTAAATTAATGAACAAAGTGGAAATAACTGAAGGACTAATCTGAAGTATTTATAATCTGGTTCCTAAAGCTTTATTTAGGTATTTTATCTGCTAGTGATAATATCTTTGCCAGAATTGCCTGTTTGTTTTATTAGAGATGCTAACTTACTGTGCTAAGTATATTTAGATGGTTTCAAGTGTAAAAGACACCTTTATCTGACCTGTTAATGAGTAAATTTGCCTAATACATTAACAGAATTACTCATTGTACATGTCTTAATTTAATGTTTCAGTATAAATATGAATATAAACTTGGCAAATATACATTAACTATATTGTATGTTTTTGTGTATTACAGGATAATCCCTGCATGCCTGGGTTACCTACTAGATTCGTGATTTCAAAAGATATCTAATGGTGGTGGTATTTGAACAAGTAGAAAGCCTGTAGCACCCTAGACTAGTCCCTTTCTTATGCTTCTGGTGTGTGTTTCTTCATTTTCACCTTGTCAAAAGGCCATATACTGATTGATCCTGCCATAGCTTCTACATCTAAGCATTCCAAGCCACCTTGCACCACTAATTGGAAACTATGTGCTTTCTGCCAAGTAGAAACAAAAGAAGCTCTGCAATGTCCAGCCAGGTCAACTAAGTTACCAGTAGGTAGTGGTTATGTGTCACTGGCCAAGGATCTCCCTGCTTTTCAGGAACTTGGAATAATTCCAGCTGGGCTGGACCTGGCCAGATTGGATGATGGGAGTGGCACTGAAGCCACACTAATGACTAACAAGGCCCAATGGCTTAAAATATAACCTAAACATGCTGCAGTGACAGCTGAAATCAGCTAAAAAGCTCCAGCAGCCTGAGCAATCCAAGGTTCATACACAGTCTGTTCACAGCCATATCAAGATGGGACAGCCTCTGTGCTTCTTTTGCAATATGCCTGCTGGCACTGAAATGCTCCATCAGGCATCAACAAAACAGACATGAATGTTAGTAAGGCTGCCTTTGAAATAGGAGACACAGAACTGCTCGCTAAATTTGCACCTGGGGATATGATTGCCCTTGAGGCAAAGTATCATCACAAATTCCTCAGGATGCTCTATAACAAAGCAAGACAGGTAGCACAAAAGGATGAGCCTGAAGAAGAGGCTCAATTGCATGACATTGCTTTCGCAGAATTAGTGGTCTTCATGGAAGAAGCTTGAGGTGATGATCTGGGTGATCTGTTCAAAGCTTGAATGGAACAGCTTGGTGTCACTCTGGAGCATCAGATACATACAACCAGGCTGAAGAACAGGCTTCTTTCTGCACTCCCAGATTTAAGGGCACATTTACAAGGAAGAGATGTGCTTTTGACATTTCAGGAAGACATTGGAGATGCTCTCAAGAAGGCTTGTGACTATGATAGTGATTATTTGCATTTCGTGAGAGCAGCACAAGTGGGTTGCAAAGAGATATGTTCGACACTTAAGTTCATCTTTGATGGTTCCCTTATCCTGATTGTCAGAAAGAAACCATACCGCCATCTCTCTTGACCCTAATGAACATGATCCTGGATGGGGCGAACATCAAGCACAAGACACAAGCTCAGGACACAGCTATTACAACTGCCACTCAAACAGTTTCGCAGCTGCTGGTCTTCAACAGTGTCAAACATGCACATTCAGGAAAGTCATAAGGCACAGTGTGTCACAGCCGTGACTGGGAAACACCACTACCACTCTATCTGGCATTAAAATTCCATGCTATCACACGTAAACAAGGGCTCATTGATATACGTTATAGTCTGGAGATGTGTGTATCATATGATCACCTCTTACAAGTGTCTGCCGACATTGATTGTGGAGTCTGCCGACGCTTCGAGCTAGAAGGTGTTGTGTGCCCACCAAAAATGTGCAAAGGTTTATTTACAACAGCAGCTGTGGACAACAAAGACCATCCCCAGTTCAGCGATGGCAAAGGACTCATTTTATGGCACTAGTATCTCTCTGATGCATCACCTTACAATTGAATGTGCCAGTTCAGACCGTGGCATCCTTGTTATTGACTAGTCTGTTGGAACCACCAAGTCAATCATCTCTCTTCCACAGTCTTACACCAGTGTACCACCCGTTGCTTTAAAGACAAAGCAATTTACAGCTCCTCCTGTTAATGGCTCGGTGAAACCTTTTGACTTCCAAACATTAACAAAAGCAAGAGAAGAAGAATATGAGTGGCTGAGAGCAGTAATGGCAGCTCTGGAGAAGCATGAGATGAACAAGGTGAGCTGGATATCGTGGTCTGCCTACAATGCTGTTATCCAAGAGACAGTGATCACTCCTGCAACCATTAATGCACTGTTGCCTTTGTTTCTGGACAATGCACACTCTGCAGCCATGATTAAACATTCAATAGACATTGTTAAAGCAGCAGTTCATCACCTAAACCCTGGGCAGATACCTGTTCCTGCTGTGGACCAACCTCTCTATGTCTTAGCTAAGAAAATCCAGTGGACCTGGCAGGACACTCATGGAGAGGATCACTTTGTGATCATGTTAGGCGGGTTTCATATTCATATTTCATATTCATATCTTGAAAGTAAGTCCAAAGTATTTTATCTGAAATTAAGATAAGACTATTTGTAATTATATTCCAGGAAGACAAAGTTATTTGACACCATTCATGAAATTGGTTGTTCCTTCAGGGTGACAACAAACTAAGTCTTAGGTTTAAAATAGACAAGCAAATTTTACACAGATACATAAATTTAATGGTTATTAGAATTAGTTTGTTTGCATTTTCATGGAGAGGAATTTTACAAGGATACCTATGTCAACCTTCTACAGATTTTCAATAGAACACATACTTTTTATTTTCTTTTTTGTCGAATCAAATTGTTGACATCATTGTTTGCACCTGTAAATAAATTGAGTAAAAGCAGATACTTCTTATATAACCGAATGATTTAAAAGATAGTAAACATATAATCTTGACAAAATCCACAGCATTCCATTTGTGTGAAATTTCAGCTTCTTGTAGAATGGCTTGAAAACAGTGGATGGACAAATGCTCTGGTACAAGATGAGATAACAAACCCTGGTGCCGCAGATTCTTTCATCCATGCCAGCCATGTGACGAAGACACGCCATGCACACCAAGTCACAGCTGCTAGCCTGCATAAACTACTCCGCCAGGCATAACATGAGTACAGCACAGATGAAACAGCCCCTGCAGCATTTGGAGACTGGTGCCTACGGCGGGTCAACGATAGTGTGCAGTTTGACTACTGGCTAAAAACCCTAACACTCGAGGTCCTCATGCTTCTGTACATCAGATCTTTGTGGGAGGGTAATTCTCAGCTCTACATGGAAACCCTTGGACATTTATTACCATAGATGTTTGCTTCGGACCACAAGCATTATTCAAGGTGGCTCTCAGTACATGTTCATGACATGATGGTCCTATCTGAGAAACATCCAACAATCCTTGAAGAATTCCGTGCCAGTAAGTTTGTTGTGCACAAAACAAGCAACAAGTTCTCGGCCATGGCTATTGATCATTGTCATGAACAGAATAATGCAGCCATCAAGGGATCTGGTGGAGCAGTGGGCCTGACAGAGAATCCTGGAGCGTTGCGTTTGATGGTGGCAGGTCCAGAAATTGCCAGAGTGACTGCAGATTTTGAAAATGCCTGCACCTAATGAAATGATAACCGTCACCATGATCAGCAGCAAGCAGTTCAAGAAACCTTTGTGAAGCATGTAAAGTGTCTTACAGAGGTGATGGAAGATATAGGGAACCCATTTCTCGATAAAGCCAGGATCTTCTGATGCTTGACACCAAGGATATCATGGACGCGTCAGTTGCAGCCACTGTGTGGACAGTGGAATCCTTGGGTATTGAACAATACAAAACCTATGTGGAAGAACAGCTTGAAAAGCGAACAAAGCCAGTCACAGACACCCTGTCAAAGAACAAACTGCCTCTCTTCAGCCGTCCACCAGTGAAACAAAGTCAAAGCAGAAGATGCATCTTGAAGCTCTGAAGAGTGATTGCAATCTATTCTCACGGCTCTATGTGTCTTGCCAAACCTGTTAAAGCAATATGGATCAATTCTTTAGCCATGAAAATCAAGCAGCGCCATCAACTCTGTCTCTGGGAGGGAAACTGCGACTTGGTACAAAAGCTGACCTTCTGCACTGTATGCCGACTGAAAACAGTGACTCACACCCTGTTCCTGTGATGGATGCTATTTTTGTTGATGGTGCAGCCGTTGTTCAGATGTTGAACCCTGGTACATCAAAGACCTTTCAGGATTATGCAGACAATGTCATTGTGCCATATGTAAACTCTCAGCTGGAGAAAGCCAACTGTCTTGGTATTATATGGGATGTCTACAACACAGACAGTCCAAAGCTCACAACCTGACAAAACAGAGGAAAGGGTACAAGAAGACGGGTGCTTCCTTCCACTAAAATTCCAAAGAACTGGAAGGACTGCCTGTGTGTGGATGAGAACAAAACAGAACTGTTTGGATTTCTCTCCCAGCAAGTCATTTGCATGTCAGTTAATGATGGAAAAGAAATCTATGCAACTCATGGGAATACGGTACTTTGCTCTTCTGTCCTTTCTGACTTGGCAAACTTCACTCTATGTTCTCACGAGGAGCCAGATACATGCTTGCTGCTTCATGTGTCGGATGCTGTCAAGAAGGTTTGCAAAGAGGGTGCTATTCGCACACTTGACACTGATGTTGTTGTACTGGCCGTAGCCATGTTTAGGCAGATCAAACCAGAGGAATTGTGGATTGCCTTTGGTACAGGGACCAGCTTCAGATATATTGGGGTTCATGAAGTGGCCAAAAAATTGGATCCAGGTACCTGTGCTATTTTCCCTATGTTCCACGCACTGACGGGGTGTGACACTGTCTCGGCATTTTCCGGGAGGGGAAAGTAAATGGCAGGGGAGACTTGGAAGGTTTTTCCAGAAGTGACCGAGGCCTTTGAGAAACTTATGCACATGCCAAGTGATGTAAGTGACCTTTACATGTCACTGGTGGAGCGCTTTGTTGTGCTGATGTATGAGAGGACCAGTGCCACTATGGTGGTGAATGAAGCTAGAAAACAGCTCTTCACTCCGAAATGTAGGACCCTTGAGAACATTCCACCCACGAAGGCTGCGTAGGAGCAACATGTTAAATGAGCCATCTATCAAGCTAATGTCTAGAACAATGCCTTAGAATGTGACCCGAAGCTGCCAAGTCCCTCTGGTTGGGGATTGGTGAAGAAAGTGACAGGATGGCAGCCACTGTGGCCTCACAGAGCTGCTACTAACTTATCCAATGTGGCTGCAAGAAAGGGTGTAACATGCGCTGCAAGTGCAAAAAGGCTGCACTAAAGTGCACTGCCCTGTGCTCATGCACAGGAGACTGTGACCTTTGGAAAAGACATATTCACATCAACATAGTTTACTGGAAATGTATTGGTAAAGAGATGCCGATGTGACAGTTGTATTAACATTGCTCAGAAACATTTAATACATGCTCGCCCTACTATGTGTAAGCTACTATGTTTTCTTGAGTTTCTTTCAGATTTTTTGTTTCTCCTTTCTTCAAGAATGTCACCATATTTTTTGTGATCTATGTATATATATATATATATATATATATATATATATATATATATATATATATATATATAATAAGTGTTGATATATGTATTGATCCATTAAGATTTGAATTATCATCTGAACATGGATTTGCAAATAACTTTGACCTGTGAACTTGACCTTTGACACCCACATTATAAATAGATGAGATGCTATTTATCAGTAATTCTTATGTGCAGTTTGAATTGAACAGTTCTAAGTTGATTTATCATATGGAAACTGATTTCTTAAAAACTGGACCTGTGACCTTGACCTTTGACCTTTGAGGTCAAATCTGAAGTGCCTCCCTATCTAAAAATGAACTTCATAGAGTATCAAACCTCTGGAGAAAATTTCATGCTTTAGTCATTAAAAGCACAATTCTGTCAGTATTTTGCCTTAACTGCCCAACCACCAGTCTTGTATACAAAAAAAGCTATCCGAGTTGTATACATAAGCCAAATTTTGGGCTGATATAACAAACCCCTCCTGAGAAATAAGCAGGGACATACACTGTGCAAAAGTCATTAAAGGTGGCAACACCAGTCTTGTAAACAAGAAAGCCATCAAAAATGCGTGGACACGTCAAAATATCAGGCTAATACATCAAAATTCTCAAGTCAGGTGCACTTGGCTAACAAGGCTTAGATGAGAAAGGCAGTTGCATCCAGTGAACTGGAACGAATTTCTGGCTCCAGATATTGAACTGATTGAACTCTTGACCTGTTCCTGGGTGCACTGAGTGAACTCTTGACCAGTTGCATAATCTAAAATAGTTGGCAGCCTGCCAAGCTATTTATAGATACAGAAACAATCTCAGCCTGTTGGTAAATCTGTTTACACATACTGAAAGACTTTGGCTACAATAATTTTTTTCAAGCTGACATATTCATAAGATTTTTTTTTAATCAAAATATTTAGAATAATAAAAGATGCAGTCTTTTCATTGTTAAAGGTCCAATAATTCTGCCAAAAATCATTTCAGTAAACTTGAATAAAGGCCTCCTAAGAACCCTTTTGGCAATGTCACAGAAATACAGTTGTAGCTGCAGCAAGCTTAATTTAACCAAGTCTCTACAGCCTGATACTGTAATTGAAATTTTGTAACAACACAGCACCAGCAGCAGTATCACTAGCACCTACAGCTAACTTAAAGGGTACAGAAAAGTCTGGAGCTGCCAAAACTGGTGAACTTTGCAGAATTGCTTTCAAATTCCGAAATGCATTTTCACACTGAACATTCCATACAAACTTTTGTTTCATATTTAACAAATTAGTCAAAGGTTCAGCTACAGCAGAAAAATTTGGACAAAACTTACTGTAGTATCCAACCATACCAAGAAAACGCATAATTTTCTTTTTGTTTTCTGGTCTAGGAAATGCAGAAATAGCACTTATCTTAGCATCAACAGGTTTTACCTGACCCTGCCCTACAATAAGACCCAAAAATGTTACCTGTGCATGACAAAACTAAGATTTAACTAAGCTGACAGTCAGACGTGCTTCACTGAGTCTTTCAAAGAGGTTGCAAAGAATTTGCAGATGTTTCTCCCAGGTGTTGCTGTACACGATGAGGTCATCAATATATGTTTCCCAGCCCTGAATGTCCTTGACAACCATAATGGATGAGAGGCTGGAACGTGGCTGGCGAGTTCTTTATGCCAAACGGCATAACTTTATATTGGTACAGTCCTTGCGGCGTCACAAATGCTGACACTTCTTTCGCTTGTTCTGTCAGCAGAACTTGCCAGAATCCTTTAAGCAAGTCAAACTTGGAAACATATCAGGAGCTACCGACTCTATCAATACAATCATCGATCCTCAGAATCTGGAACGTATCAGTTTTGGTGACAGAGTTCATTTTTTGATAATCTGTGCACATACGATATTTTCCATCAGGTTCTGGCACAAGATTATATGGTGAACTCCAGTAACTGTTACAAGGTTCAATAAAATCACTGTCCAGCAAATATTGAATCTCATCCTGTAGATAATATGGTTTAACATGTTAACATGGCACAGTTGTTTCTTCTTACACCTATCTGGTGTCAACAGTATGTAATTTAAATCACTGACTTTCTTGTCAACAATGTAAGGACCAAAATACCTAGCTTGCAGAGGTCTGCCAGGGATAGGAAGTAAGGCAAGGACCTTTTCACCAGGCTCAAACATCCTACTTGGAGTGTGTTTGTCATACTTTTTTTTCATTTTACTTTGTGCAAATTTTAGATTTGACTTTGCCATCTCACAAGGATTGTGTAGTTTAATGCGAAAGTCTCAGACATACTGCAGTAAACTAAGAGAATCAGGATTTTCACACAAGAGTTTTTCTTTAAGCAGTTGGACCGCTAACGTGTCTAAAAACTAGTTCAAAAGGACTGAAACCCAAGGACTCTTGAAAGGATTCTCTGACAGCAAAACAGCAATAGGTGGATTCCTTCATCCCAGTCTTTCTGTGTGTCATAGCAATAAGTCCTGATCATGTTTTTTAAAGTCTGGTGAAAACACTTGAGGGCGCCCTGACTTTCAGAATGGTATGGTGAAGAGCTGTACTGTTTTTACCTAGCTCAAGCATAACTTTTTGGAATAAGCCAGACATAAAATTAGACCCTTGGTCAAACTGGACGGATTTTGGTATTTCAAAAGTTGTAAAAAACTTGGTCAGAGCTTTGACAACACTTTTGAATTAATTTTGCGCAATGGTATTGCCTCAGGTGTGTTGTGTGTACACTATTAACAAGACAGTCTGCTAATCTCGATGCTTTAATTCCAATGTTACATGTGCCATCTTCAATGTATCATGTTCTACATGACGTACCATAAACTCACTAGATTGAAGGCCCGCAGCGCCACCTTGTGGTAGCCTGGTATTTCACCTCATCAGGTAAACCTGGTAGATGCACTCATAATTGTCAGCAAGTATTCATGTCCAGATTTTGTTTTGGGCAGTGGTCTAACACAATCAACAATAATCCTACTGAATGGTTCCTCAAAAGCAGGAATAGGCCTAAGTTGGGCCTTAGGAGGATTCTGATTGGGCTTGCCTACTATCTGGCATGTATGGCATGATTTACAATATTGTACAACATCTTTCCTGAGGTTAGGCCAATAGAAGTGTGTACTAACTTTCTGACAGGTTTTATTTATACTTAAATGGCCAGACAAATGAGCCTCATGTGCCATGCATAGAATACCAGTGCGAAAGCTTTTGTTCATTACTATTTGATGTTTGATGGCCCACTCATCATCAGCACATACATCACGTGGTCGCCATTTACGCATAAGCACTCCATTTTTAACATAGAAACAAACTGGGTTCCGTGACAGTTCATCTTTAGAAACTGCCCTGGGAAACAAACATGAAATTTCAAGGTCCTTTTGCTGTTCCGCAATATGTTCTGAGTCATTTGACGAGTCACTAGTGACACCCAGAGTTGTTATTATCTGGACCATTATCCTCATATGTGTTTTTCTTGGTCATAGATCTAATTACAGCACATGAAGGATACAAACCAAGAATTTCCTGACTTTCCAGATCAGTGTCCTGATCAAGTGACAGCTTTTCTGTCACTATTGGTACAGGCTGTACTTTTTCACCTGCAATATCATTTTCAAGTAGCAACTGAATTCCCTTAAAGGGTAAAGTAGTTCTTATGCCCACAGTAATATTCCCAGAAATCAAATCTGACTTTAAATGTATACTGTGAAGCAGAACTGAAGTGTGCTTATCTGAAAACACACCATTAACAAGTGCATGTGCACCGGTAAAAGACCTATTGGAAAATGGCAAAGTGTTTGCTAACATGAGAGTCTGGCCTGAACCAGTGTCCCTCAAAATTCTAATAGGGGTAGAATCTGAAGAAGGCCTACAGGCCTAATGCAAACCTGTGCATTGGGAAATACATCAGGTATAATGCTTCAATGCTGGACCATTACTTTTCATGTACATGAACAATGCAATTACTAAACATTCTGAATATAAGAAACAATTATACAAACATCACTGCTGAAATTCTGGCATGGGTGCACACAACACAAAAAAAGATTGTAGCTGGCACCACCAGTCTTGTATACAACAAAGCTATCAGAGATATATACATATGCAAAATTTCAGACTGATATATCAAAACCCTCCTTAGAAATAAGCAGGGGCACACACTGTGCAAAAAATATTGTAGGTGGCACCACATGTCTTGTACATGACAAGGCTATTTAATATGTATAAATATGCCCAATTTCAGGTTGATATATATCAAATTCCTCTGTAGAAATCAGCAGGCACATCACTGTGCATAAGTCATTGTATGTGGCGACACCTGTCTTGTGAACCAGAAAGCCATCAAAGACACATAGACAGGTCAAAATATCAGGCCAATACATCAAACTTACCTTCAGTCTGATGCATGGGGCTGACCAGGCTTAGGTGAGAAAGGCAGTTGCCCCGAGTGAACTGTGACAAATTGCTAGCACTGAGTGAACTCTTGACCTGCATGTGGCTAGACTGAGTGAACTTTTGACCTGTACCTGGCTGCATGCAATGAGTGAACTCTTGACCTGTTGCATAATCTGACACAGTTGGCAGTCTGCCAAAGCTATAAACAGATCCAGGCTGAAGTTTGGTGCCAAATCTGATGCAGTGGGCAGTCTGTCAAAGCTATAAATAGAATGCAGCTACTGCACTGAGTGAACTCCTGACCCATACCTGGCTGCACTGAGTGAGCTCTTGACCTGTAGCCTAATCTGATACAGTTGGCAGTCTGCCAAAGCTATAAATAAATCCAGACTGACCTTTGGCCTGTTGCCAAATCTGAAGTAGTAGCCACACCATTGCACAAGCTCACAGATTGGCTCCACATGCAGCCCTGAGGGGCATGACACACATAAGGTGATCACATGATACTCATGAGGTGATCACATGCTACCTAAGAGGTGATCACATGCTACCTAAGAGGTGATCACATGGTGCCCATGAGTTGTTCACATGTCACCCATGAGGTGATCACATGCCTAGTGTTTGGCTGCACTGATTGAGCTCTTGACCTAAATCTGGCTGCACTGAATGAACTCTTGATCTGTTGCCAAAATGAAACAGTCGGCAGTTTCTCAAACTTTTTAAAGTTACAGAAATAATCATGGCCTGTTGGTTAATCTGTTTATACACATACTGAAAGACTTTGGCTAAAATGCTTTTTTTTTCAAGCTGACATATTCATAAACTTTTCATCAAAATATCTAGAATAATAAAAGATGCAGTCCTTTCATTGTTAAAGGTCCAAAATTCTACCAAAAATCTTTCAAGTAAACTTGAACAAAGGCCACCTAAGAACAATTTTTGTGCAATGTTAAAGAAGTTATAATTGAAACAATAATTTTGTAGAAGAACACTACTGCAGTCCTCAGTTTGAAATAGACATAATAATGGCCATAAGACCAATTTAAGCTTTTCACGACTCAACCAAAAATCAACAAACTCAATCTATTCTGATATGATTGAAAGAACCATGTCCAAGGATAATTCTTTTGAAAATTTGAACGATCCAACTTGACAGTTTCATCATAAACATTTTAAGCTGAAAGAGACTAAAATTATAAGTTTTTTTTCCCCATAAAAAAAACAGGTCAATGTATAGGTGGCACCACGAAATCTGCAACTTTAAATATGAGTCATGTGACCAACATATGCACAATACTTGGTAATGCTAGCTTCTCTCATTTCTGAGATTAAAATGTCAGTATGCTTACTTGGCCAAATGACTACATTCAAATTCGTGTTACTAAAATTAATGATATGCAAACCATCTGAACAAACCTGAGAGGGCTTGCCTCAGGGATCATTTCTGTAAAATATTGAACAATTTGGCTGGACCGTTTACAAGAAGAAGACTTTTAAAGTTTTTTCAGCTTTTTCCCTATAAGTAAATGCAGATAGCAAAAAAATAAGCTGAATCCCACAACATTTGATATGTGACAAATAACTGCATAAAATCTGGGGATGGTAGCTCCTGCTATTCCTGAGAAATTATGGGTTAATGTACAGATGACCAATGACCCCCGTACAAAATAAGGTTAATGCAGGTGGCGCCACTGATACCTGAATTTCATATATTACTCATGTGAACAACACTGGCATAAAATTTGGTGATGACAGCTCCGGCCTTTCTGAGATTGTCATTTTAGTATGCTTTTTTGGACAGATGACTAAGTTCAACTTCTTGTAACTCAGCCAAAATTCACAAAACTTGAACCATTTGAACAAACTTGAGAGAGATGGTATAAAAGATTGTTTCTGTAAAATATTGAACAATTTGGCTTGACTGTTTTTGAGGAGAAGGTTTTTTTTAGCATATTCTCTATAAAATCTAAGAAAATGCAGAGTTTTTCAGATGGCTAATTTTTTGCATTAAAGTTCATGATGCTAGCTCCAGTCGTTTTCGAGATAGCATTGGTTAACGTACAGACAACAGACGCCACCACACCATCGCATTAGCTCACAGGTTTGCTAAAAATTAATACAGATGCATATTGAATGCGAAATTATAATACAGATACATCTCACTGATGGCAAAATGTTGAATTAAATTGAGTATGGATACCAATTATTTATAATCCATGTACAGCCGTCTTTATTTACCCACAGAGAGCTGTATACCTGTGACTGCATATTGTAAACATTGCCTGGCATTAGAATATTTAAAATCATAAATCTACATTTTTTAAAAGCTTTTAAAAAACATTCTTGTCAATATTAACCATAGATAACCTAAAATCTAAATGTCTAGAGGCATGATGTAACAGATGCTGATAAACTGGTGCCAGGCTAGATGTACCTGCTTCACACAGCTAACATATATGGTAAAATGACTCTATTCAATCTTTATAATTCTGCCAAAATTTATTCTTTGGAGCCATAGAAAGACAATTATTATAAGAATTATTCAGGGGATTATTCTTGTAAAATATTAAACAAATTGGTATCAGTGGCAGCAGTCAAAAAACGTTTTGCAGGCATATGGGAAAATACAGCTAAATGGCTAAGTTAAGCTTCCCATAACTTAGCCAAAATTCACTGAACCAAAACCATTTGAACAAACTTGAATTATTAACATCTAAGGATAATTAACGTGTGAGATTTAAGAATTTGGCCCAGTGGTTTTCGAGAAAAAGATCTTTGTAGCCACTGAGCTAAAATGGGCTGTTATGGCATGTGACTAAATTCAGCTTCCCATAACTCAGCCAAAAGTCACTGAACTGAGACAAATTGAACAAACTTCAGAAAGCACTACCCTAGGATCATTTCTGTGAGATATTACACAATTTGGCCATATGGTTTCAGAGAAGAAGTTTTTTGTAGCCATCACTGATGACCCCTGTACAACTAGGGACCATGGGTCTCGACGCTCAGCTGCATTTGTCTATAAGGATATATGTTTATGAGGTTTCCAAAATATTGGTCCTGTGTTCAGTTTGAAGCCAACCTGTCTACCCAAACTGGAGTTATCATCCATAAACTAATTTGTATAAATGGATGGGCCATGTGACCTTAACCTTGTGACCCCAAAATAAAAAGAAAACTTCCCCTATTGGCATGTGCACCACATATTGATGATGAAAGGATTAAGATGAAAAGTTTGGCTTAAAATTCATCCACAATTTTTCTAAAGTGGTGGGTCCTGTGACATTGACCTTTGATCTCATGACCCCAGAATCAACAGTTCTTACTTAAGTGTTGGGCCATATTTAAGTCAAGTTTGAAACCAGTGTTTGCGACTGAGCATTGGCTGGTACAGGCCAGCCGGGCCTGTATTGTCCTTAACTTGCAGGCCTGGTTCAAATGTTACAGGCCCAACATTTTTCTTTGGTAAAGAATCTCTATGTTATCTTAATATAAACTAAAAATGTGTACATGTCAGGGTGCATACTATATAGAATATATATATATATACTATATTTAAAATAAAAATCACATTGTGAAAGGTTAAAAAAACTTTAAAAAATCTTAAAATGTACACACAGGTTTCTGTATTGCGATATAACACAATGGATCTGATCACAAAGGTTTCGTGAAAACTGTATAACATCACGTCCTATAACGGCAAATGATTTATATTGATTTATTCATACTATGGAAGGAGCTGTCAACATTTAATTTAACCAGGGTAATCAGTCTATTTAACTGATCATGACAACATTTCAGCATGACATGATCTGTAAAGATGATAAACTTAAGGTATATATTGAGGTAAGCTATAGCTGTTAATCACCTTTGTGGTTCAGGAAACACACTGGGAGAAAATGAATAATTATGTACAGCATGTATAATTATCATAATAAATATTCAGAGATGCAGTAATTAATACGGGGGTCACCTTAGATACCTAAAGACATATGGTTCACTTTGAATGGAACACACTGCATTCTATATTTTCATCACATTTGTTTATTAAATATATTTGCATTTTCCACTGAAATGTATATAAAAAATATATTTATGCTGTGAATGACAGTTGGGAAAATCCTTTATTTATATTATGGCGTTACACGGTGTGCGACTGCATGATTCTGCACCCTATTACATTGCATCACTCCATTTGCTTTATAGAAATATGACAAGTTCATTTAATAGGTTATTCATATAGGCTGGTCTTTTTATATTTTTATAATTTGACTGATAACTTTCCCAATATAATTCGAAACATAAACACGTTTTTTGCTGGCAAGTAGGTGGGACTTTTTCATGGCTGCGTATTCCCCCTTGACTTGGTACCAGAGGCGTGTATGCCTATGTTAGCGTTTTATCACCTGTAACAGGACGAAATACCCGGGAAGGTGGACCAGATAACAGGATCGAGGACAAGAGAGTACATTATGTATTTTTATTTTTTGTCACCGCATTTTCAGAAAAATGTAAATGAAACCCGTAATTGGATTTGACGGACTTGTAATGTTGTATTGTCACTGACAATGTTGAAGATTGACATTGTCTGTATTTGCTTAGACCTAGTTATGAGTTATATGTTCAAAACGGTAACAACTGGCACAACGAAAGTACATATATAGCCTACGACAAGATTAATGAATGTGGATAACTTTCTTTGCTAAAATTATTATAAATATTTTGCTTTCTGATTCATATTGGTGAAAACTATCATGTCCAGTCCACTGTAGCGGGAAGTTTTTTTTTGTCTGTGCAAAAAACAACGGTTAGACAGTTTCATCAGATGACTTCTATTCAAATAAAGTCGAGGTCATCAAATATATGCATGGGTCAAGTGACGTCGGTGTAATGTCAGCCAACGGGTGTGTGGGTCAAGTGTCAAAAGGGGTTAGTTTTCTGGGAAACTTGTGACCACATCGTTCAATGAAGGTCGCTCACATGAGAACTGACCGAATGCCGCGAGCTGTTGTCACGCAGCCACTTTTATGATATGTGTATCCACCTGTTTTTTACGGCTGCATTTTACCGAGCGGGGGTGTCCCAAAAATAGCTCTCCTTAAAAGGCGACGCATTCACTACTATATAATTGGGGAAACTAAGAAACTTTTCTTGAACATTCACAAAACTGCAGTGAATGATAAAAATAGATTTAGGTATTTGCAAACAAAATTCTAGCAAGCCAACCGGGCCTGATATGCTCTAGAACTGCCGGCCTGAAGATATTTTAACAAGCCACGGGCCGGCGGGCCTGCGTTAGTCGCAAACGCTGTTTGAAACCAATATTTCAAACCAAACTGGTGTTATCATCTGGAAACTAATACGTGGATACATGGCCCACATGACCTTGACCTTTGACCTTATGATCCCAAAAACCATAAGTTACTTCCACTATTGGCAGGTGAGCAACATCTGGAAGAAGGTTTGGGACAGAAAGTTTGGATAAAAATACATCAATTATCTTTTTAAAGAAGTGGGTCCTGTGACCTTGACCTTTGACCTTATGACCCAAAAATCAAAAGGGTTCTTACATTGTTGTAGGGTCATATATAAGTCAAAATTGAAACTAATATGTCAATCGAAACTGGAGTTATCATCCAGAAACAAATATGTGGACAGAAGGGCCCCTGTGACCATGACCTTTGACCTTGTGATCCCCAAATCAATCAGATTCTTCCCCTATTGGCAGCTCAGCTATATGTGCAAGATCAAAGGTTTGGGATGAAAAGTTTGGCTTAAAATGCATCTTTCTAAATGAGTGGGTACTGTGACCTTGACCTTTGACCTCATGACCCCAAAAAACTGAACAGAATCTTTCCCTTTTGGCAGTTTAGCAACATCTTCAAGATGGAAGGTTTGCAATGAAAAGTTTGGCTTCAAATGCATATGAAACCAATATGTCAAACTAAACTGGAGTTATCATCTGGAAACTAATTTGTGAACAGGTGGACCCTGTGACCTTGACCTTTGACCATGTGACCCCAAATTCATTTATGCTCTCCCCATACTGGCAAGCCAGCTAAATGCGCATAATGGAAAGTTTGGGATGAAAAGCTTGGCTTAAAATGCAGCCATAATCTTTTTAAATAAGTGAGTCCTGTGACTTTGACCTTTGACCTTGTGACCCCAAAATCATAGGTTCTTGCTTAAGTGGTGGGCCATACGTAAGTCAAGTTTAAAATCCATGTGTCAATACAACCTGGAGTTATCATCTTGAAACAAATTTGTGTGGATGGACGGATGGACTGGCAGACAGACGAACAGACAGACAGACAGGGTGATTACTATATGGCATCCACTTGTGATCAATAAACACACCAGGTTTTGGGACACTAGATGTAATTACAGCTGAAAACTGACATGATTGTTGTCATTTTATAGTAAAAAAAATAGATAAATATTCGTTAAAATAACAAAAATACAGGTGGCGCCACCACTTTTTGGGAACTGACAAATCTAGTCATGGTCAATATTCAAGGCAAGATTCATGACAATCCATGCATTAATTATCAAGATATTGGAGGTTTTGTATTATATTTTTGATTTTTCAGGGGGGTATTTTTAGGCCCCATAGCTCGGAGGATATAGGTCACAGTGACCTAATCTTAGGTTTCCAAGGAGATTTTTTATTGACCTCCTGGGATGTTCACTTAGAAGTTTCTAGGACCAGCAGTTACGATTTGTGCCCTGCTAACGGACGGCCGGAAGGACGACTGACAAAGTGCCATTCCTATATCTCAGTTGACTTTCAGTCAGCTGAGCTAAAAAAGGCTGATGCAGGTGGCGCCACCAATATCTCAATTTCAGATATGACTCATGTGACCAACTTTGGCATAATTTGGTGATGATAGCTCCAGCTGTTTCTGAGATTGTAATTTTGGTATCCTTTTTTTGGACAGATGACTAAGTTCAACTTCCTGTAACTCGGCCAAAAATCACCAAACTTCAACCATTCAAATAAATTTGAGAGAGATTGTTCAAGGAATCATTTTTATGAAATACTGGACATTTTGGCTGAACATTTTAGGAGAAGAAGATTTTTTAAAGCTTTTTTAGCTTTTTCCCTATAAAATCTAAGACAAGGCCTACAGGCTTAATGCGAACCTGTGAAATGAGATTACACCAGGTATAATGCTTCAATTCTGGACCATTACTTTTCAAGAACATGTGTAACATGTATATAAACAAGTACTAAACACTTAGAACAATGGACAGTTATCCAAATGCACATCATCTCAGTTAAATGTAAACAGAGAACACGTTGAACTTTCAGATAATATTAAATACTTGGGAGCTTGGCTGGACAAGCAGCTAAATTTCAAACATCACATTTCATTGAAATGTAGAACTGCAATGCATAATATTCACAGAATTAAGCAGATCAGATCCATACTCACGATGGAAGCAACCCACACATTAGTTCGTGGACTAGTCATGTCTCACCTTGACTATTGCAATGGAATTTTATTTGGTCTACCAGAAAGATCAATTAAAAAGCTACAACGTGTGCAAAACATTGCAGCAAAATTAGTATTAAACAAGGAAAAATACGAAAGTGCAACGGAAGCTCGTAAGGCATTACACTGGTTACCTATTCGTACTCCCATAGAACATAAAGTCTTGACCGTTGTCTTCAAATGCTTAGAAGGAACTGCATCAGATTACCTTAAGAAATTGATAGAGGTACAGAAACCAGGCAGATTAGGGCTTAGATCTGACAGGGGTGTAAGAAGGCTCGTAGTACCCCCTACAAAACAGAAAATTTTTTCCAGCGATCTTTCAGTGTTTGTGGTCCAGAGCTATGGAATAGCATTCCAGAAGAACTGAAAGCAGTATCACGCATTGAACAATTTAAGAAGGACGTTAAAACTTACCTTTTTAGAAAATACTATACCAAAATATTTTTATATTTTTACCGATATAACCATTTTAACTTTTTAGTGTCATTGATAATTTAGTAAATATGTGGTTCTATTTTTAAGTATGATGTTTTAGTTGTAAAGCGCATTTGAAACATACGTGTAAAAATGGCGCTATACGAAATAAAATATAGTTATAGTTAGAACAAGAAACAATTAAACAAACATCACTGCTGCAATTCTGGCATGGGTGCACACAACACAAAAACAAGCTACTACTTGTATCTGCCAAAATCAGAGTGGGAAAGGTGAAGTGAGGCATGGATTGAGTGGCAAGGGGAAATAGAGTGAGGTGTGTTGCATAATAGCCTGGATGTCTGCAGCCAAAATATGAATGTAGGTTTTGCCACCTACCACAAAATCCAGAAAGCTGTCCCAGATGTATAAACATGCAAAATTTTAGGCAGATAAGTCAAACCACTACTGAGATATGAGTGATTTTAGCCCACAGCAGACAAACAGACGGACACCAAAAATGGTGGCAGGTGGATTTTTAAAGCTTTTTTAGCTTTTTCCCTATAAAATCTAAGAAAATGCAGTTAGCTAAAAAATAAGCAAAATCCGATAGAGTTTTTTAGATGACTAATTTATTGCATAAAATTTCGTGATGCTAACTCTTGCCATATTCAAGATAGTATTGGTAAACGTACAGAAGATGGACGACTGCCAATGGACGATGCCACTCTATCGCATAAGCTCACTTGTTCACTAAAAATCACTTGAAAGTGATACCAAACCATCATGTATGAATGGCTCAAATAACTCCATTTCAGAGTCGGGAGAGGAATCTACTACCTCAGTTCCATCAAACAAAGAACTGACATTGACAGTGTCAGTCGTAAACTCTTTAAGGAATCTACATCCTTTTTATCATCAAACTCCTCATAGGAGTCAACAGAGGAATTTTCCTCAGCAGAAACAAACTTCTGTTTGTCATAAGAGGACCTGACCTCATTTGAATTACTCTCGCAAGAGTCATAAAAGGACTTAGCCGTATTTAAAGGATACTACTCGCAGTAGTCTTTAAAGGACCAAGCCTTATTTAATTCCTTGCAGGTTGGGACTGAGGTTTTTACCCCACAAGCTACAGATTCTTCTTTGGATTCAGACGGCACTTGGGCCTCCGTAGCATCAAACTCTTTATTAGAGTCAATAAAGGAGTTGTACCCCTTATTTACATGCTATGCAAAGATTTTGAAACAAAACCAGAAGGTTTGCCATTTGGTTTATTCGCAAGTTACCAGCAGTCAGATTTTAGATGACATTCCTTCTTGCAGTAATTACAGATTTACTTTGAAAATTACTGGTCTTTGTTGGACTTGGACACAGTGGGCGTGGGCTGAGGTGTAGTTATGGACTTTGCTGAACTATCAGGACTACTAGTACTGGATGACTGCGCTTTAAACTTCTTTTGCCCATGCTGATTTACATTCTTGTTTGTAAATGACTGGTTTGATTTGCTAGTAAAGGACATTTTGTGTGTTAATGAATAATCATCAGCTAATTAAGCAGCAATGTCAAGTGTTTCAGGACTTTTCTCATCAAGAAAAGTTTTAACATCTGCATTAATGCAACGCTCAAATTCTTCAAGCAAAATCAACTGGTGCAAATTGTCATAATCTTTCATTACCTTTTTAGAACTACACCAGCGATCAAACAACTGCTCTTTTGTCCTAGCAAATTCCACTTAGGTCTGTTCTTTGCGCTTTTTCCAATTTCTGAATTTCTGGCGGCAAGCCTCTGGAACTAACTCATAACCTTTCAGGATTAACCGTTTTACCAAGTCATAGTCAGCAGCAGCTTGCACTGAAAGCTCTGTATATTTCTCTGGCCTTACCAGTCAATACACTTTGTAATAGCATAGTCAAATTTTCCTTAGGCCATTTTAAATTTTCAGCTACCTTTCAAAGTGTAAGAAATATTTATCAACCTCTTTTTCTTGAAAAGGTGGGACAAGTCTAATGTGTTTAGTGACATCAAAACTGTGAGTTGGGGCAGCATGTAGACTATGTTCTACTTTAAGTCTTTCTAACTCAGTCCTTTTAACTCAATTTCTCTTTCTTTTTCTAGTCTTTCGCTTTCTAACCTTTCATGTTCTTCTCTTTCTTCTCTTTGTTTTTCTAATTCTAACTGTTTTAACCTTTCATGTTCTTCCTACTCTAACTGTTTAATGCTACTGGCTTCTGTAGCTAAGGGGTAGAGCGCAGGACTCAAAGCCGGGAGATTGTGAGTTCGAATCTCAGCCGAGGCGGTGAGGTTTTTCACGGTCGGCCCCCACCCAGGGTAAGCCCTCTGCAGGCTTAATGGGAAGGTCGTGCCCAACGGCCGTGTTTCACTCACAAACGAGTGCGCCTTTCGGGGGTCCTCGGTGGTATGATTACCAACCCAGGGCCCGCAGGTGCAGTAGTCACCAGGCCTGGTCAACGCCAGGATATAAAATGAGAGGAAGCGTGTGATACTGCCCTGTCATGTAGTCTGAAACCGGAATGGAAATCTGCAGATGTACATATACTTAGTTAAGGTAGCATTAAAAAAAAATGGAGGCGGTTACCTCTGACAAAAAAAATATTAAAAAAAAAAAAAAACTGTTTAATGCTAGCTCATGTTGCATTTCCGACTTTTTTAATTCTAATTGCATAGCAAGGCTGTCATTTCTTGATGTTTCCACTTAACTCTCTTCAATTAACCTTTGCTAACTAGATCCTGCATAATTTTAGCAATGATATCAGAATTTCTCAAAGCTTTTTTCACACCTAGCCCTAAGTGTTGTCCCAAATGCAACAACTGTTCCTTTTTCAACTGTTCAAGTTGATCAGGGTCAGGATCATCAACAAATGTATCAGGTTTGAAATCTGCCATATTAAGATGTTAAAACAATAACAAACTAGGGACCCATGGGTCTTGACACTCAGCTGCATTTGTCTGTAAGGATATATGTTTATGAGGTTTTCCAAAATATTAGTCCTGTGATCAGTTTGAAGCCAACCTGTCTACCGAAACTGGAGTTATCATCCATAAACTAATATGTGAATGGATAGGCCCTGTGACCTTAACATTTGACCTTGTGACCCCAAAATCAAAAGGAAACTTTCCCTTTTGGCAGGTGCACCACATGTTGATGATGGAAGGATTGAGATGAAAAGTTTGGCTTAAAATGCATCCACAATCTTTCTAAAGTAGTGGGTCCTGTGACCTTGACCTTTGATCTCATGACCCCAAATCAAGAGTTCTTACTTTAGTGGTGGGCCATATATAAGTCAAGTTTGAAACCAATATTTCACACCAAACTGGTGTTATCATCTAGAAACTAATATGTTGACAGATGGCCCCCATGACCTTGACCTTTGACCATGTGACCCCAAAATCCATAAGTTACTTCGAATATTGGCAGGCGAGAACCACCTTGAAGATAGAAGGTTTCGGACAGAAAGTTTGGCTTAAAATACATCAACAATCTCTTTAAAGAAGTGGGTCCTGTGACCTTGACATTTGGCCTTATGACCCAAAAATCAAAAGGGTTCTTACATTATTGGTGGGTCATATATAAGTCAAAATTGAAACCAATATGTCAATCCAAACTGGAGTAATCATCCAGAAACAAATGTGGACAGATGGGTCCCTGTGACCATGACCTTTGATCTTGTGACCCCAAATCAATCAGGTTCTTCCCCTATAGGCGGCTCAGCTACATGTGCAAGATGGAAGGTTTGGGATGAAAAGTCTGGCTTAAAATGCATCCAACATCTTTCTAAATAAATGGGTACGGTGACCTTGACCTTTGACCTCATGACCCCAAAACTGAACAGAATCTTCCAAAATTGGCAGGTTAGCATTATCTTGAAGATGGAAGGTTTGGGATGAAAAGTTTGGCTTAAAATGCATCCTCCATCTTTCTAAATAAGTGAGTCCTGTTAACTTGACCTATTACCTCATGACCCAACAAGTGACCCATGGGTCATGACGCTCAGCTGACTGGGAAGAGATTAACAAAAGGAAATTTTATCATCAGAATGGTAGATACCCATTCAACTGAAGCATCAAACAGATTAACCAACAGGCCAAGATTTAGTCTGTATTTATATATCTGAAAAATAGAGAAAAAATGTGTAAACTTTAAAAACTAGAATACGGGTAGCCGACAAGTGACTACGTGTATCTGCCAAAATCAGAGTGAAGTGAGGCATGGATTGAGTGGCAAGGGGAAACAGAGTGAGGTATGTTGCATATTAGCATGGATGTCTGCAGCCTAAATGTGTATGTAGGTTGTGCAACCTACCACAAATCCAGAAAGCTGTCCAAGTTGTATACATATGCAAAATTTTAGGCAGAAAAGTCAAACCACTACATGGATATGAGTGATTTTAGCCCACGGCAGACAAACAGACAGACGCTGTGCAAAAATGGTTGCAGTTTTGTGTATGATGAAGAGCTATGTGAGATACACAAGCACAATTTTGGCCCAATCGGTCAAATGGTTCCTGAGATATTAGCTTGGATGTGTGCAGCGTTAACTAGAATGTAGGTGGCGCCACCTGTCATAAAATCGAGAAAGCTGTCCAGGATGTATAAACCTGCAAAATTTCAGGTGGATAAGTCAAACCACTGCTGAGTTATGAGTGATATTATCCCAAGGCAGATGAACAGATGGACGCTGTGCAAAAATGGATGCAGATGGCGCCACCATTTTTAGTGTATGTTATAAAGCTATCAAAGGGGCTACATTTGTGCAAAAGTTTTAGCCTGATAGGTCAAACGGTTCCTGAGAAATGTTGGTTTATGTGTGGGAACAGACACACAAATAGACGCTGGGCAGCAAGGAAAGGTCAGAGGTCAACCAAAAATGAGGGCACAGCAGTTTATATGTGACCTGATGATAAACCTGATTCACTTAAAATGTAAACCAAGTTTTTTCAAACAGTTGAAAGATATAGTTCCAATTATCAACAGATGGATGCTGTGCATAGGTGGTTGCAGGTGGCACCAAGAGCTATGTGAGATCTTTACACATGCAAAATTTTGGCCTAATCGGTCAAACAGTTCCCGAGATATGAGCTTGGATGTCTGCAGAGTAAATGTGAATGTAGGTGGCGACACCTGTCATAAAATCAAGAAAGCTGTCAAGGATGTAAAATACCTGCAAAATTTCAGGTGGATAAGTCAAACCACTGCTGAGATATGAACGATTTTATCCCAAGGCAGATGAACAGATGGACGCTGTGCACAAGTCGTTGCAGATGGCGCCACCAGTTTTGCCTATGATGAAGAGCTATGTGAGATCTATACACATGCAAAATTTTGGCCTAATCGGTCAAATGGTTCCCGAGATATGAGCTTGGATGCCTGCAGAGTAAATGTGAATGTAGGTGGTGCCACCTGTCATAAAATCGAAAAACCTGTCCATGATGTATAAACCTACAAAATTTCAGGTGGATAAGTCAAACCACTGCTGAGATATGAACAATTTTATCCCAAGGCAGATGAACAGATGGACGCTGTGCAATAGTGGTTGCAGACGGCGCCACCAGTTTTGCCTATAATGAAGAGCTATGTGAGATCTATACACGTACAAACTTTTTGCCCAATCAATCAAATGGTTCCCGAGATATGAGCTTGAATGTCTGCAGTGTAAATGTGAATGTAGGTGGCACCACCTGTCATAAATCGAGAAAGCTGTCCAGGATGTATGAACCTGCAAAATTTCAGGTGGATAAGTCAAACCACTGCTGAGATATGAACGATTTTATCCCAAGGCAGATGAACAGATGGACGCTGTGCATAAATGATTGCAGGTGGGACCACCAGTTTTGCCTATGATGAAGAGCTATGTGAGATCTATACACATGCAAAATTTTGGCCTAATCTGTCAAACGGTTCCCGAGATATGAGCTTGGATGTCTGCAGAGTAAATGTGAATGTAAATGTGGGTTTATGTGTGGAAACAGACGCACAAATGGACACTGGGCAGCAAGGAAAGGTCAGAGGTCAACCAAAAATGAAGGCGCAGCAGTTCACATGTGACCTGATGATAAACCCGATTTGCTTAAAATGCAAACCAAGTTTTTTCAAACAGTTGAAAGATATAGTTCCAATAATCTGGGAATTCTGCATCTAAACATTGTATCTAGACGTCTAGACGCTGTGTCTAGACGTCTAGACACATTGTCTAGACATCCCCCCCCCCCCGAGCCAGGTCAGTTGCCATGGTGATGTCTGGACCCCCACCTGTTTGTACTGAGTGACCTCTTGACTTGGCTGCT
Organism: Sipunculus nudus; assembly: GCA_026874595.1. NCBI lineage: Eukaryota > Metazoa > Annelida > Sipuncula > Golfingiida > Sipunculidae > Sipunculus > Sipunculus nudus. The sequence goes on along the minus strand of CM049310.1, from coordinate 64,288,426 downwards.
GATACTCAGCATGTTGTCAAATCTGTTTTCAAACACAGAAAGCCTTTTTCAATTGGCTAAAAAGCTTTTTTAAAGCTGTATTTACCCAATCTATTCTTATAAAACTGGCAGAATCCTACCATAGAATAATGCTTGTAAAGTTTAAACCAATCAGCTTAACAGTTTCATCATAAATCAGTGTATAAGCTAGAGGAGTTCTAAATTACATTTTCGCTTGTAAAAAAATCAATGTAGGTTGCGCCACCGATACCTCAATTTCAGAAATGACATATGTGAGAAACATTGGTATAAAATTTGGTGATTATAGCTCTAGCCGTTTCTGAGATTTTAATTTTAGTGTGCTTTTTTGACAGATGACTAAGTTCAACCTCCTGTAACTCAGCCAAAAATCTCCAAAATGGAACCATTCGAACAAACTTGAGAGAGATTGTTCCAGGGATCATTTCTATGAAATATTGGACAATTTGCCTGGACATTTTCGGAGAAGAAGATTTTTAAAGCTTTTTTAGCTTTTTCCCTTTAAAATCTAAAAAAATTCAGTTAGAAAAAAATAAACAAAATCCGATAGAGTTTTTCAGATGACTGCTTATTTGCAAAAAAAATGGTGATGCTTGCTTCTGCCATTTTTGAGATAGCTATGGTTAACATACAGACGACGCACGACAGACGACGCCGCACCATCGCATTAGTACACAGGTTCACTAAAAATGGTGTCTGGTCTTGGCGATAAATAAACCCTGATAATGCAAGAAATTATAGGTAAATGTTAAAGTTTGTGACCTTTTGACCTCTGGTGACCTTTTAACAGAATAAATTTGCATATTATTTGCATGAACTTTTAGATCTTGACAAGGCAAACATTTCAAGTGGTCATATGAAATATTTTGGTGAAGAGTTGCAAAGTCAGGGCTGTTTGAGTTTTCTATATTCCTAATTATCTGCCTCCAGCTGTAAAAGTGGGTTTTGTTAAAAAGTCCATGGGGGTATCTTCCTTCCAAGTTTTTTTGGCTGGCAACATCAATTTTCTGACTTGTTAGACCCAGGGCTACATGAAAATACATCAAAGTAAATCACAAGGGGGTGCACTATGACCCTCACAAGCCTAATTGGCTTCAGTGGCATCAGTAGAAAAAAAGTTTTGCAGGTTTATAACTCATATAGGATGATACAGCAAACTGGCTAAGTTAAGCGACCTGTAACTCAGCCAAAAATCATTTAGCCAAAACCGTTTGTACAAACATGAATTATCAACATCTGAGGGTAATTAATGTGTGGGATTTAAGAATTTGGCCCAGTGGTTTTTTGGGAAGAAGATCTTTGAAGCCACAAAGCTAAACTGGGCTGTTATAGCATGACTAAATTCAACTTCCCATAACTCAGCCAAAATTGACTAAACAGAGATCATTAGAACAAACCTGAGAAAGCACTACCCTAGAATCATTTCTGTGCAATATTAAACAATTTGGCCATATGGTTTCAGAGAAGAAGTTCTTTGCAGCCCTCAGTATGACACAGGCACTGATGACCCCTGTACAAAAAAGACCAATGCAGGTGGCCCCACCAATACCTCAATTTCAGATATGACTCATATGACCAACATTGGCATAAAATTTGGTGATGATAGCTCCAGCTGTTTCTGGGATTGAAATTTTAGTATGCTTTTTTGGACAGATGACTTAGTTCAACTTCCTGTTACTCGGCTAAGAATCACTGAACTGGAACCATTCAAACAAACTTAAGAGAGATGGTATATAAGATTATTTCAATGAAATATTGAACAATTTGGCTTGACCGTTTCCGAGGAGAAGAATTTTATAGGTTTTTTTAGCTTTTTCTCTATAAAATGTAAGAAAATGCAGTTAGCCAAAAAATAAGCAAAATCCGATAGAGTTTTCAGATGGATAATTTTTTGCATAAAATTATGTGATGCTAGTGCCTGTTGTTTTTGAGAAAGTATGGGTTAACATACAGACTACGGATGACAGACGCTTACGACACCGCACCATCGCATTAGCTCACAGGTTTGCTAAAAATGTGACCCATGGGTCATGACGCTCAGCTGAATGACATGTTGGTATATACTGGCTATGATATACTTGATGCATCTATGTACATAAGCAAGTACAGTAAAACCTGTCTGAAAGACCAACTATCTAATAAGACCACCTGTCTCTACGACTGTGCACCCTTGAGTGAACTAAAAGCATTCATATTAGTTAAATCTGACCTGTCTAATAGGACCACCTGTGAATTTAGGTTTTTATTGCCTAGTGCCATTGGTTTTTTTTCACAAAACATGTCATGGTAACCTGATCACCCATGTGGAGATCAATTCAGTGATTACCAGTTGATTTGAGCAGTGAACTCCATGTGTGCTTTGTTTACTTTGCCTGTGCACCTGCTGCTGAAACTTGAAAGTCACATGACTGATTGTTTATATGTAAATATCAAGCAACCCCTAGTTTAAAGCCCATCCCTGTGTACAGAGTGGTATCTATTGCTGAATGACCATTGAAACATATTCCCTGACGTCTGTAGGCAATTACAAAAACCACAAATCACATTATTGGTCATGTGACCCTTGGAAAACAAATGCCGCAGGACCACATCACTTTGCTGAGAAGAGATGCATTATGCGCAAGTTAAAACGTGATATACTTGTTGAATTGGCTTTTGACATGGACGGGACCATTAAAGAAATACAGAGCACATAAAAGTACTCTGAAGTTGAGAATTTCAGATATTTTGTTAATTTTGCAACGTTTTCTGTCATATTTTTGTAAGCAGGGAACCAAAGACCTCACTTCGATGGATGTCAACATCGTTTGCTGTGTTCAGAAACTGGCAAGTGACTGATGTCACAAGTGCAAGTGTACCAGGACAGCACAGCTGCTGATGCAGCTGATTGGGCCTGCTTGACAATGCACAGAAATAGCACTAGAAAATAGGAATTTCCATTTTGAATTTGACAATACTTTTGAGAAATTAATCTTGAAAGCTTCCTACTTCACTTTACATAAAGAATATCAAGAAATTTGTCACGGCAAATGTAACGTTTCTTGCTGGCTTTTATATAACACTGTATATAGTCCAAACACAGAACATTTATTCCCGTCTGTTACACTCACTTTCACAACACACAATCTGGGAGTGACCACTGACCTTTAGGTCCATGGTGTCAAAGAATATTATATCTTGCATAAGGTGTTATGGAATACTGTACACTACAGCCACGTGTCCTTCAGTCAAAGAGCTAACAGTAAGTCCCCCAATGGGAAGCTTCAAAATAATGATAACACAGTAAGTTACTACAAGAGCAGGAGTCTGCTGTTACCTGGTAGTGATTGGTGGTTGTCAAGGCTCCTCAGCTGTACCAGGAAACCATGCAAACCATAATCCTGACCTTTACTGAACAGTCTGGCCATCACAACAGCATGGTTCACGGTCTTCCCCACTGAAAGTGATTTGACAGTATTCATGATTGTGTACTGGAACTTGCATCAACAAAGCATTAGGTGCTCACTTGTGTACCTGTATATGTGACGTGATGTAAGGACACAGTTCTCTGCCATTAAAACATAACTGTAATGGCACTTTTGTGGATATCACCTAGTGGTCTATATATATATAGTGTGTTATTTAAGTAAAATAAATAAAGGTTATATGTAATCGCACTAAAATAGCACCTTGACAAGTACACAAGCATGACATTACTTTAAGGAGGCCTAATCACTTAAAAAGTATGTTGAATAAACACACAAAAAAAGATTCTTTCCTTTAAAATATATTTGTACCTGCCAAAATATTGGCCTGAAACCTGTTAGATATTTATTCATTTAACCCTTTACTGTTTGTATTTGGTTGTCACAAAACACCCCCCTTACTGTTCAGATTAATTTTAGGTTTCTCACACTTTGAATTTTGACAAACTGTACATAAATATTATGATTGATAACCTGATAAGTTTTTGGTGGATCCTTATGAATTAGTTAACACATTTTACAGAGATACCAAGCAAGAGGTTAATGACTTAATCAATCATAAATTTCACATATATCTATTAAAGGAATCAGGTAAATCAGGTAAATTCAGGTAAGTATAGTGTCTTTGTTGTTTTTAGCATATTTGTACATGAATCTATGCAGTATATCCCAGTAAAGACATTGTAGAATTTAGGACCAATAAGGGAATAATCATCCATCGGTACATAGTGTATGGTCATGGAAGATCTAGGTAAAACAGGCTGATGAAATATGATGAGGATTATTAAAGTAATGTAGGTGTGGAGTGCTGAAATAAATTAGACAAAACCATATACAATTTGTTCCAAGAAATGTTCAAGAATAATAATTGAATGTTAAACATGAAATATTGTTGGTTTCAAATAAGGATCAAATTGCCACATCCTACCTGTTCAGGTATGGAAAACTAATAAAGACCAGGTGAACTTTAAAGAAAGGTGGAAAAAAAGACATATTCACAGATTTACTTATCAAATATGTATAAAACACAATGGAAAATTCCCAAAAGTCTTATAGTATTGTAAAATCTAACATTTCTACACATTTTCCCCCTTTGTAATGTTTACTTAGAACATTTTGGTACTTATGGTAAAGCATATCACTTTTATGTTGCCTGTGACAGATCGAGAGCAGGGGAATCCCCTTCGCAATGTATTATGGATATCCAGTGTCAAAACGATGTCAGACGTCTTATGTTTTAACACAAAAGCAAAAATTCTCGAATTTAAGTAACTAAAGTTAATTGAACATTATTTCATATTTACTTTATTCAAAACATATTCTGAAACTTGTCAAAGCAAGATGTCTATCTAGCGGCAAGTCCGACGGCCCCCATCTTGAATATTGATGACATCGCTCGTCCTTCATTATAGGCAACATAAACATTGAAGATGTCTTAAGGAATGTGAAATATTCACATTTTAAATACAAAATGATAATAATTTAGACAGATACCAATCTTTTGTGGAAGTTTGGTGTGGTTTATTGTCATAACAACGTGGTACGTTCAGTTGAAACATCACATTTGTTGACATACTGGGTGTATCTTGAGGATGCCATTCAACCAATCAGCTTCCCAACTGAGTCTAAATTAGAATTTTATGAATATTTATAAGAATTTCCCAGGTAAATGAATAAAAAATTATCAACTTTATGGTAGGGGTATCCTGGAACCGTATAGAACCGAAATTGTGTCTAACATTAATTTTACCTCCAAGACCAGGCTAAAACTTGGAGTTCTTAGTGTCATATCTGAGGGTGTTTTGGGGCGTTACAAACAGATGAGGGGATGTCATGTAATGGGGCTTATAGTGGTCTATCAGATGTTAAAGTGTTAAACAAGTGGTGTGAACCACCACACACGCCATACAAATGGCTGACAAAGAAGCGAGATGCCACAGATTGCCTCTTGGTGATGTAAATCAGTCACATGTCATAAAACACGCATTATGTTACATCCTCCTTTGTTTACAAACTAAACAAAATGGTTAGATTTGACCAAGTCCTTCCTGAACTGCAGCACTGGTGCATTAAAATAAAAATACAGCTTAAATTATGTGACAGTCATCTCGAGCTGTGTTTGGTAGAAGTTATGCAACTAAAGCAATTACTGATTAATAAAATGATAAGTAACTTAACAGATTTCATCATATCATTTCTTTGTAATAACAAGGCCTACAGGCCTAATGCGAACCTGTGCATTGGGAAATACACCAGGTATAATGCTTCAATGCTGGACCATGACTTCTCATGTATATGAACAATGCAGGTACTAAACATTTTGAATAAGAAACAATTACACAAACATCACTGCTGAAATTCTGGTATGGGTGCACACAACACAACTAGGGACCCATGGGTCTCAACGCTCAGTTGAATTTGTCTATATGGATATTTTGAAAGAAATTTTTTCCAAATGACAGTCCTGTGACCTTAACCAATGACCTTGTAACCAAAAAATCTTAGAACTTAATATCCTTGAACTTCCAGCATTAGGATTATTGTAACAATCTTTTAAAAAGTGACCTTGACCTCTGACCAGATAACCTCAAATTCTACAGGTTTCCTCACTTTGGGCAAGTGAGCCATGTGTGAACGTTGGAAAGTTCAGGATGAAAAGTTTGATCTAAGTGCATCCACAATCTTTTTAAAGATGAGGCTTCTGTGACCTTCAACTTAGATTGCTGGACCCTGAAAATCAAAATGAATTTACATATGTGGTTGGCCATTATTAAATCAAGTTTGAAGCCAGTCTGTCTATCAAAAGCAGAATTATCATCCATAAACTAATTTGTGAATGGATTGGCCCTGTGACCTTGACCTTTGACCTATGACCCAAAAATCAAACAGAATCTTCCCCTAGTGGCAGGTTAGCAATATCTTGAAGATGGAAGGTTTGTGATGAAAAGTTTGCCTTCAAATGCATATACATTCCTTAGTGGTGGGCCATTTATAAGTTAAGTTTGAAACCAATATATCAAACTTAACTGGAGTTATCATCTGGAAACTAATTTGTATGGATGGACGGATTGACAGACAGACAGACATACAAACAGACAGACTGACAGACAGGGTGATTAGTATAGGGCATCCACTTGTGATCAATAAACACACCAGGTTTTGGGACACCAGATGTAATCAAAGCTGACAAACTGACACGATTGTTGTCATTTTATAGTAAATAACTAGAAAAATATTTGTTAAAATAGAAAAACCACCACGTTTCAGGAACTGACAAAACTAGTCATGGTCAATATTCAAGGCAAGATTCATGACAAACCATGCATTAATTATCCAGATATTGGAGGTTTTGTATCAATTTTTTTACTATTCTGGGGGGTAATTTCAAGCCCCATAGCTCGAAGGAAAAAGGTCGCAGTGACCTAATTTCAGGTTTCAAAGAAAATTTTAATTGACCTCCCTGGATGTTCACTTAAAAATTTCTAGGACCAGCTGTTATGATTTGTGCCCTGCTAACGGACAGCCAGACGGACGACGGACAAAGCGCCATTCCTATACCTTAGCTGACTTACAGTCAGCTGAGCTAAAAATGATTGTACCTGGCACCACCAGTCTTGTATACAAAAAGGTTTCAGAGATATATACATATGCCCAAGTTCAGATTGAAATATCAAACCCCTCCTGAGAAATAAGCAGGGACACACACTGTGCAAAAAATAATTGGAGGTGGCACCACCAGTCTTGTATACAACAAGTATACGATAATTAAAATACGATAGGTATAAATATGCCCAATTTCAGTATGATATATCAAATTCCTCTATAGAAATAAGCAGGCACAAAAGTCACACACTGTGCAAATGTCATTGTAGGTGGTGTCACCTGTCTTGTGAACGAGAAACCCACCAAAGACACATGGACAGGTCAAAAATATTAGGCCAATACATCAAACCTACCTAAAGTCTGAACCATGGGACTGACCACGCTGAGGTGAGAAAGGCAGTTGCCCCCAGTGAACTGTGACAAATTTGCTAGCTAAGGCTACTGCACTGAGTGAACTCATGACCTGCACCTGGTTAGACTGGGTGAACTTTTGACCTGTACTTGGCTGCACTGAGTGAACTCTTGACCTGTTGCCTAATCTGATACAGTTGGCAGTCTGCCAAAGCTATAAATAGATTGGCTCCACATGCAGCCCTGAGGGGCATGACACCCCATGAGGTGATCACATGGTGCCCAAGAGGTGTTCACATGTCACCCATGAGGGGATCACATGCCTTGTGCTTGGCTGCACTGACTGAACTCTTGACCTATATCTGGCTGCACTGAATGAACTCTTGATCTATTGCCAAATCTGAAACAGTTGGCAGTTTCTTAACCTATGTAAATATACAGACACAGTCATGGCCTGTTGGCAAATCTGTTTACACATACTGAAAGACTTTGGCTAAAATGCTTTTTTTCAAGCTGTAATATTCATAAACTTTTTATCAAAATATCTAGAAAAATAAAAGATTCAGTTCAGTTCTGCCAAAAATCATTCAAGTAATCTTGAACAAAGGCCACCTAAGAATAATTTTTATGCCATGTAACAGAAGTTATAATTGAAACAATAATTTTGTAGAAGAACAGTTTTGCAGTCCCCAGTTTGAGTTAGACATAATAATGGCCATAAGACCAACTTAAGTTTTTCTGATATTATTGAAAGAACCATGTCCTACGATAATTCTTTTGAAAAATTGAACGATTCAACTTGACAGTTTCATCATAAACATTTTAAGCTGAAAGAGGCTAAAATTATGAGGTTTTTGCCAATAAAAAACAGGTCAATGTAGGTGGCACATCAAAATCTGCAACTTCAAATATGAGTCATGTGACCAACATTTGCACAATACTTGGTAAGCTAAATACTTCAGTTATTTCTGAGATAACTATGTCAGTATGCTTACTTGGCCCAATGACCATTCAAATTCATTAAACTCCACTTAAATTCATCAAATGCAAACCATTTGAACAAACTTGAGAGTGCTTGCCTCTGGGATCATTTCTGTAAAATATTGAACAATTTGGCTGGACCATTTACAAGAAGACTTTTAAAGGTTTTACAGCTTTTCCCCTATAAAATCTAAGTAAATGCAGATAGCAAAAAACATAAGCTGAATCCCACAACATTTGATATGTGACAGATAATTGCATAAAATCTGGGGATGGTAGCTTCTGCAATTCCTAAGAAATTATGGGTTGATATACAGATGACCAATGACCCCTGTACAAAAAAAGGTCAATGCAGGTGGCGCCACCAATACCTGAATTTCATATTGACTCATGTGACCATCACTGGCATAAAATTTGGTGATGATAGCTCTGGCCATTTCTGAGATTGTCATTTTAGTATGCTTTTTTGGACAGATGACTAGGTTCAACTTCTTGTAATTTGGCCAAAATTCACAGAACTTGAACCATTTGAACAAACTTGAGAGAGATGGTATAAAAGATTATTTCTGTGAAATATTGAAAAAATTGGCTTGACCGTTTCAGAGGAGAAGATTTTTAAAGTTTTTTTTAGCTTTTTCTCTATAAAATCTAAGAAAATGCAGATTTTTTTCAGATGGGTAATTTTTTGCATTAAATTTTATAATGCTTGCTAGCTCCAGCTGTTTTTGAAATAGAATGGGTTAACGCATACCTGTGATTGTAATCATTATCTGGCATGAGGAAATTTAAAATCATAAATCTACATTTTTTAAAAGTTTTTAAAAAACATTCTTGTCAATATAAACCATAGATAACCTGAAATCTAAATGTCTGGAGGCATGATGTAACAGATGCTGATAAACTGGTTCCAGGCTAGATGTTTCTGCTTCACACAGCTAACATATATGGTAAAATGACTCAATTCAATCTTTATTATTCAGCCAAAATTCATTCTTTGAAACCATAAAAGACAATTATTATAAGAATTATTCAGGGGATTATTCTTGTAAAATATTAAACAAATCGGCCTCAGTGGCGTCAGCCAAAAAACGTTTTGCAGGTTTATAACTCATAATGGAAAATAAAGCAAAATGGCTAAGTTAAGCTTCCAATAACTCAGCCAAAAATCACTGAACCAAAACCATTTGAACAAACTTGAATAATCAACATCTTAGGATAACTAGAATACGATAGTCGACAAGCGACTACGTGTATCCGCCTAAATCAGAGTGGAATGGGTGAAGTGAGGCATGGATTGAGTGGCAAGGGGAAATAGAGTGTTGCATTATAGCATGGAGGTCTGCAGCCAAATTGTGTATGTCGATTGCCCCCCCTACAACAAAATCCAGAAAGCCGTCCAAGTTGTATACATATGCAAAATTTAAGGCAGATAAGTCAAACCACTACATGTATGAGTGATTTTAGCCCGTGGCAGACAAACAGATGGACGCTGAGCAAAAATGGTTGCAGGTGACACCACCAGTTTTGATATGATAAAGAGCTATGTGAGAACTATACACATGCAAAACTTTGGCCCAATCGGTCAAACGGTTCCCAAGATATGAGCTTGGATGTCTGCTGCATGAACTAGAATGCAGGTGGCGCCACCTGTCATAAAATCAAGAGAGCTGTCGGGGATGTATAAACCTGCAAAATTTTAGGCAGATATGTCAAACCACTGCCGAGATATGAGTGATTTTATCCCATGGCAGACAAACAGACAGGAGCTGTGAAAAAATGGCTGCAGGTGGCGCCACCAGTCTTGCGTATGATGAAGAGCTATGTGAGATCTATACACATGCAAAAGTTTGGCCCAAACGGTCAAAAGGTTCCCGAGATATGAGCTTGGATGTCTGCACAGTAAACATGAATGAAGGTGGCGCCACCTGTCATAAAATCAGAAAAGCTATCCAGGATGTATAAGCATGCCGAATTTCAGGTGAATTAGTCAAGTCACTGCAGAGATATGAGTGATTTTAACCCAAGGCAGACGAACAGATGGACACTGTGCAAACATGGTTGCAGGTGGCGCCACCATTTTTGTGTATGTTATAAAGCTCTCCAAGGGCTACATTTGTGCAAAAAAATTTTCCTGATCGGTCAAACGGTTCCTGAGATATGAGCTTGGATGTCTGCAGCGTAAACGTGAATGTAGGTGGCACCACCTGTCATAAAATCACAAAAGCTATCCAGGATGTTTACGCATGCCAAATTTCAGGTGAATTAGTCTAGTCACTGCAAAGATATGAGTGATTTTAACCCAAGGCAGACGAACAGATGGACACTGTGCAAACATGGTTGCAGGTGGCGGCACCATTTTTTGTGTATGTTATAAAGCTCTCCAAGGGCTACATTTGTGCAAAAAAATTTTCCTGATGGGTCAAACGGTTCCCGAGATATGTGGGTTTATGTGCGGAAACAGACGCACAAACGGACGCAGAGCGTCAAAACAAAATCGGGGCGCAGCAGTTCACATGTGACCCGAACATAATCCTGGGTTGCGTAAAATTCCGCCCAGTGGTTACGGAGGAGTTCTCCGGACACCTTTGCCACGGCGGCGGCTGCTGTGTGCAGCTGAAAACATAGTATCCGCAAAACTCTGTTTTGGTGGATACAATTAATGTGTGAGATTAACAAATTTGGCCCAGTGGTTTTTGAGAAGAAGATCTTTGTAGCCACTGAGCTAAAATGGGCTGTTATGGCATATGACTACATTCAGCTTCCCATAACTCAGCCAAAAGTCACTGAACTGAGACCATTTGAACAAACTTCAGAAAGCACTAACCTAGGATCATTTCTGTGTGATATTAAACAATTTGGCCAAATGGTTTCAGAGAAGAAGTTTTTTGTAGCTGTCAGTATGATACGGGCACTGATGACCCCGTTCAAAAAAGGCTGATGCAGGTGGCGCCACCAATACCTCAATTTCAGACACGACTCATGTGACCAACATTGGCATAAAATTTTGTGATGACAGCTCCAGCCGTTTCTTAGATTGTCATTTTAGTATGCTTTTTTGGACAGATGACTAAGTTCAACTAGCTGTAACTCGGCAAAAAATCACCAAACTTAAACCATTCAAACAAACTTGAGAGAGATTGTTCCAGGGATCATTTCTGTGAAATATTGGACAATATGGCTGGACAGTTTCGGAGAAGAAGATTTTTAAAGCTTTTTTTAGCTTTTTCTCTATAAAATCTAAGAAAATGCAGTTAGCCAAAAAATAAGCGAAATCTGATAGAGTTTTTTAGATGACTAATTTTTTGCAGAAAATTTCTTGATGCTAACTCTTGCCGTTTTCAAGATATTATGGGTTAACGTACAGACGACGGACGACGGACGCTGCCACACCATCGCATAAGCTCACAGGTTTGCTAACAAGTGACCCATGGGTCATGACGCTCAGCTGACTGACATGTTGACATTATGTCCTTGCACAGGCAACTAATTAAGATAATGTCCAGCCTTTCCTGAGTAACCTGGCAATTTGTGTGTATTTTGCCTTTTTTTATGGGGTGCTAAAACATACCCCAAAACTCTGGGAATATAGGTCACAGTGACAGAATCTTAGTTTCTGGGGAGAAATTTTGAGGAACTCTCAGGATGTCAGGTAAGAAGTTTCTGGGCCATATGGTAACGATTTTTGCCCTACTTTGGTATCAAATTTTCAATCATTCTGAGGGGTGCATAGAAGCACCATAGCTGAAAAAATATGGGTAACAGAGACTTAATTTCAAGTTTCCAAGGAGACTTCTCATGGACCTCCCTGAATTTAAGGAGATTCCAGGTCCAATGGTTATGATTTGTGCCCTGCTTTGGCTAAAAAATAGAGAAAAAAAATAGTAAAAAATAAAACAAGGGACCTATGGGTCACGACGCTCAGCTGTTATATATGATAAAAAAATATTATTTAGAAATGAGGCACATGCTGGTTTTGTGTGGTAATAAATATAAGCTGTATTATGAGTTGTTGTTGTTTAGCTTATGTATGATTTTGATAGTACCTTTGGAGAGAGGGAAGAGGATTGATTTCATTTATTTTATTAACAAATGGAGTACTACTGTCACACAGATTTTGACTTGGCCATATAACTTATAAGCAGAACATATAATATAAGAGTTTAACTATTTATTAAAAAAATTACAAATATTGTCCCAAATATAATTTTTATTAAAAATAATAAGAGAATATGATTTTTTAAAATGAAATATAACTGATATGATTATTAAAATAATATTAAAGAATATATTCATGAATGCATTCATGAATACATTTTGAAAGTATTTGCATGAGTATTCATATACTTTCATTTTTACCTGAATTCCCATTCTTTATGCAAGAAATTTTATAATGGAGTACATAATCATATTTTTATTTGAATACAATTACAAAGTATTCGCACCATGTCTGGTATTTATTCAGTTTTCACCAAACAAAGATGCTGAGAATCCAGAATATACAAAATTCACACATTTAAATAATGATCATAAGTACCTGGTTTTATGGCCTTTATTTATATTAAAAAATAACTGTAAAAAATTCATTTAGGACTAATTTCACATCAATGTACACACTAGACACAGTAGGAATCTAGATTAATATTATCAACTGCATCTTTGTCTATCATTAATTTCCTTCATATAATCCCTAATGATTAGTAATGAATAATATGATTTACTTCTTTATCATTAAAATTGAACTGAAAAATGCAAAAGGTGACTGCATGGTGTTATTTGGAATATGTGACATTCTACCCATCGATACAAGATTCTTATATCATCAGTAACTGCAAGTTAATTTCCTGTTATGATAAACTAACAAATTCCTTTTCTATTTTTCTTTAATTTGTTATTAAAAACAAATAAAAATTTATTAATTTATTGTTTATTGTTATGTTGTTGGTTAAAACTACTAGATGAGTTGGGTTGGACACCTGGATCAACTGTGGCTGGCCATAAGCTGCCTGGATTCTCGCCTCAAGCGTGCATAATTTGATGAAAGGTCAACAAGGTCAACAAAGTGGTGACTCAAGAGGGGCTGGAGAGAGCCAAAGTCTGACAGGGTCTCATAAAAAACATTAATAAAAGCTACAATATTTGGCCAATTTCTTTCAGCTTTCTAAACTAAAAAGCTGAAATCCTTATATGTGCATGATATGAAAATTATATCAACAGTGCTCACGGGAAACAAACGTGCCATGGTCACAGTTGGGCAAAATTTAAGGTACTAATTTTATATTTATGCTAATAACTTATAAAATTTGAAAAATTCAGAACTAATTTTGGGTATTCAATTGAATCTTGATTAAATAATGTTACATCCCTGACAAAAAAATCTCTAGCTTCAGCAATGCCCTTGTTAAGGGAGTAAATATATTTCTTGATTTTTTACAAAGTGCATTATGTTTGGGCCCATAACTTAAAACAATTACGCAATACTGACATCATTCTGGCATGTGCATAGAGAATGAAAAATATGTATATTATTTATGATTAAAGTCAGATCAGTGGTTTTGATATTAGGCAGTCTTGAAGTGTAACAATGGGTTTTTAATGGAAAAATGAAGTTTTTCATTAATATCTCAAAGGTATTAAGTCCTAGTGACCATATTCTTGGCATGGTAGGGGATTTTGGAGACATCTAACTGTATGCCAAATTTAAGGAACTTAGAGCTGAAGCTGGGGAGCTGAGCTCTTGCAAACTGCATAACACTAGCTTGATGTAAACAATATGTTACATGGTGCTTGAAAACTTGATTAAATTTACAGTTTTTGATCAACTGGTTTCAAATTTTTGGTGTTAACAGTTGAAATGCTAACAAAAACATGCTGTGAAAATTAAATCCACAGTACTTACAGTAAAAAAAAGTGCCATGGTCAAAGTTGGGCAAAATTAAAGGTACCAATTTTTTATTTTTATTGATATTTTAAAAAATTTAAAAGATTGTAATCTAATTTTGGGTATACAATTTAATTTTGATTAATTAAAAATAATATTACTGGAAAAAAAAGTGCTTAGCTTTAACAAGTTTTGTGTTAAGTGATAAAATATCTTTCCTGATTTTTTACAAAATGCATCATGTTTGGGCCCATAACTTTTTTAAATTAAATAATACAGACATAATTTCTGGCATGTATATAGGAACTATATAGAGGAATATTTATGGTAAATATGAGGAAAAACAGATAAGTGGTTTTGATATTAGGCAGTCCTGAAGTGTGAAAATAGGTTTTAAATAAAAAATTGAGGTTTTTCCTTAATTTCTCAAAGGAACGAAGTTGCAAAGACCCAGTTTTCGGCTTGGTAGGAGATCTTGGGGAAATCTAACATTATGCCGAATTTTGGATTCCTAGGTCTGGACTAATACCTTTATTTCACATTCAAGGGAATAATACATTTAAGTTTATATATTATTTAAGCATATACACTTTTTCCATTAAAATAGTTTTTATCTGATTAATTTTTTTTATTTACAAGTTTTATAAATTTGTATTAAAAAAACACTGAAAATATAAGTTAAAATATTAGAATTCTTAGTTGCAATCATTATACATCCAGAGTGTAGCTCGTATTGGGTCATATTATGCATACACATATATTTTTATTATTTTAAAATCACACATTTTTAAACTGAATTTAAAAGAAAATAATGCCACAACATGGCATCTGCAAGATTATTCCTTATATCACTATTAAAATGTTTTGCACATTGGAGTTTTCAGTACATGCTTAATCTTATTCACCAAAATAAAATAAGATTCTGTAAATTTGGTAAAATAAAAACATCTTTTCAAATAAAGTATAAACACTGTTGGTTGAATGAGGGACAAACAATATCATTATGCTAATTACAATCTAAGCTTTAATTTATTCCTGGAATTAATAGTCAATTTCACACCTTGTGAAGTTTTTACTCTTCTCAAGGAAGGAATTACTTATCTGATGAACATCCACACTTTCATAGCAATACACCACTTTGTTGACACAATTAAATGTGCACTTTAATCATTGTAACCCTGGTGGTAAATACAATATCTAAAATGTAGCATAGCCAAGAATAAAATGAAATACAGAAAATTATAACATTCATCTAGTTAATGCATCATCTAGGGGGGGGGGGGGAGGGTGTGCAGGGCAGAGAAGAAGCCTGCTAGTAGTGGCCCAGTTGAGCCAAGACAAGCTGCCTGGGGTGGGTTACATAATGCAAGTGAAGGGTTTACTACTAGGTGGGCTAGATGTAAACAACACTTGACATGGTGTATGAAAACTTGAATAAAAGCTACTCTTTTCAATCAATTCCTTTGAAATTTCAGATTTTAAAAGATTAAAACCTTATGTATACATGCTGTGAAAATTAAATCAACAGTGCTTACAGAAAAAAAAACATGCCATTGCCAAAGTTGGACAAAATTTAGGGTATTGATTTTTTATTTAAGCTAATAACTTGAAAAATTTGCAAAATTTAGATATAATTTTGGGTAAACAATCGAATCTTGATTAAATAAAGTTATATTCCTGACAAAAAGTCTCCAGCTTCAGCAATTCTCATCTAAGGTGAGTAAATATATTTCTTGATTTTTAAAAAAGTGCATTATGTTTGGGCCCATAACTTAAAAAAAATACACAATACTGACATCATTTCTGGCATGTGCATAGCGAATGTATAGAAAAATATGTATATTATATATGATTAAAGTCAGATCAGTGGTTTTGATATGATGCAGTCTTAAAGTGTAACAATGGGTTTTTAATGGAAAATGAAGTTTTTCATTGATATCTCGAAGGAATTAAGTCCTAGTGACCAAATTCTTGGCATGGTAGGGGATTTTGGAGAAATCCAACTGTATGCCAAATTTAAGGAACTTAGAGCTGAAGCTCGGGAGCTGAGCTCTTGCAAACTGCATAACACTAGCAATATGTGACATGGTGCTTGAAAACTTGAATAAAATCTACAGTTTTTGATCAACTTGTTTCAAATTTTTGGTGTTAACAGTTGAAATGCTAACAAAAACATGCTGTGAAAATTAAATCCACAGCAGTTACAGCAAAAAAACGTGCCATGGTCAAAGTTGGGCAAAATTTAAGGTACCAATTTTTTATTTTTGCTAATATTTTTAAAAATTTAAAAGATTTTGATCTTATTTTGGGTATACAATTTAATTTTGATTAATAAAAGTAATATTACTGGAAAAAAAGTGCTTAGCTTTAACAAGTTTTGTGTTAAGTGAAAAAATTTCTTTCCTGATTATTTACAAAATGCATTATGTTTTGGCCCATAACTTTTTTAAATTATATAATACAGACCTAATTTCTGGCATGTACAAAGGAATTATATAGAGGATTATTTATAGGAAATATGAGGAAAAACAGATGAGTGGTTTTGATATTAGGCAGTCCTGAAGTGTGAAAATAGGTTTTTAATAAAAAATTGAGGTTTTTCCTTAATTTCTCAAAGGAATGAAGTCGCAAAGACCCAGTTTTCGGCTTGGTAGGAGATCTTAGGAACATCTAACATTATGCTGAATTTTGGATTCCTAGGTCTTACGGTTTCAAAACGTGCCACATCTACGGACGGACGGACGGACAGACGGACGGACGACGGACAATGGACCACGACTATAGCTCAGATGACTTATAGTCAATTGAGCTAAAAAACTAGAAAACTGACAGGTCAGCAAGGGCCACGCAAAAGATGCAGTCATTATGAATTGAAGTACTGTGAATTTGATGTACTTTTGTGGCATGGGCTGAAAGAGTGATATTTAAAAATTAAAGAACTTGTAAAGAACAGCTGACATGTATAAACTGGAAGAAATGATAGGGTAAAGTGAAAATGTTCAAAGCTATCAAAATAATGATATAAAAGAACTGCATGCATTTTTAGTTTCTGTATTTCTGTATTACCTGTGCCAATTATTCTTGGTTGAAGTCTTGGCTGGGCTGTGTCAAATATTTTTCCGTTATTTGTATGTTGAATTGGCCTTATTATATGTGAGGCTTGAGTCTGTACATGAACCTTGTAGTATTAGAGAGAGTCAGCTGTTGGTTAGTAGTGATAAAATGGTCATTCTCTTGAACTGAGATTCAGCTGTTCTTGGGCTTGGGTCTACAGATACGCTGTGATGTGTAGAATGGCTAAATATGAATATCAATGTAAATTTGTTGATGGTCACTATAATAGGTCCAAATTCCTTGAGATCTTGGAAGTGGAGATAGATTTGTCCAAACATGGTCTAAATGAGAGCCCCTGTGGTGCATTGGGCCAGTGTATCCTTTTCTGGGGAATCTTCAAATTGTCTGTACAAAATTTGCTGTGATAATGTAATGCCGCTGTACACAAGTGACTCGAAAAAGATTCATCCATTTCTGGCCTGCTGAAGGAGACACCAGCAACCGAACACTAAACTGTGTATTACTTTTTTTTTCCTTCTGACCCGAATATCAATAAGCTTCTCCTTTAGGCCATGGGTGATACATCTTATGTTTGGGGAGTTATTATGCAGAAACAAATTTGATTGTTCATCAAATTCTTTGCGGGTTATTGCATTAACATCATTTGAGAATTATTGCCTCTGTCAAGGTCATCCATCTTCGAACTTGACATAGCCCTTCATAACAAACATTACTGGTGCAAGTTCAGTGAGTGTTAGTCAAATTGTTTGCGAGCTATTTGGTTAACATCATTTTAGCATTATCAACTCTGTGACCTTGAATATCCATCAAGGTCACCCATCTTCAAACATGATGTAGTTCATCAAAAGGTCCATCACTGCCGTGAGTCTGGGGACCTTATATGAAATACTTTTTACCAGTTATTGTGTGAACAATGTGTGTCCTTTTGCATGCATATTTGCTAAGAGAGTGCAACCTTACTAGGTGTTCAGTAATGGTTTTTACCTCATAACTTACAGAAAAATGGCTGACTATGACCATATATCATGCCTCGTTGCTGTTGACATGAGGACCTATCCTACTGTTAAGGTGGAACAAACAATTATGGTTACAATTATGATTTCTGCCCTGCTGAAAGAGGGACCTAAAATTTAACACCAAACTGTGAATAACTTTTTTGACCTTTGACCTCTGGACCCCAAAATTGATAGGGATCTTTCATAATTAATGGTTAATACATATTTCAGGTTTGAACTCAATCCGTCAATCCTAACTTGAGTTATCATCCGGAAAAGAATTTGTGGATGGACGGACGGACAGACGGACAGACAGAGAGACAGACAGACGGACAGGTTGATTACTATAGGGCACCCGCTTTTCAAGCGGGGCCCTAATAAAGGATGGGGCCACCAGTCTGCAGAAACTGATGAAACACTCCATGATCAATATTTGTGCACAGAATCATAGTGATCAATGCATTAGTTGTTCAGATACTTGGGCTTTTGTGTCAAATTTTTCATTTTTCTCGGGGGGGGGGGGGGGGGGGGGGTACTTCAGGGCCCCATAGCTTAGAGAATACCGGTAAGAGAGACCTAATTCCCGGTTTCCATGGAGACTTTTCATAGACCTCTCTGGATGTAAAGTAAGGAGAATCAAGGTCAAGTGGTTACGATTTGTGCCCTGTTAACAAATGACCGCATCTTTAAAGGTCTCAACAATAGAGAAAAAAATTGTAAAAAAAAATTTAAACAAGGCCTACAGGCCTAATGCGAACCTGTGCAAAGATTGGGAGTATGAATGGAGGTTTATTTTTAAATTGAATATTGATCCTCTTAAGTCCTGCATATCTACCTTAGTCATTATGATTTCAGCAAAATGGATGTTTCGGACCTGCAAGTTTCAGACTAGGACCTTTTTAAAACTAGATTATGGGTAGTCAACAAGCGACTATGTGTATCCGCAGAAATCAGAGTGGGACGGGTGAAGTGAGGCATGGATTAAGTGGCAAGGGGAAAAGAGTGAGGTGTGTTGCATATTAGCATGGATGGAGTGGTTGCAGGTGGCCCCACCAGTTTTCCCTATGATGAAGAGCTATGTGAGATCTATACACAAGCAGAATTTTGGCCCAATCGGTCAAACAGTTCCCAAGATATGAGTTTGGATGTCTGCAGAGTAAACCTGAATGTAGGTGGTGCCACCTGTCATAAAATCAAGAGAGCTGTCCAGGATGTATAAACCTGCAAAATTTCAGGCGGATAAGTCAAACCACTACATGTATGAGTGATTTTATCCCAAGGCAGATGAACAGATGTACACTGTGCATAAGTGGTTGCAGGTGGTGCCACCAGTTTTGCCTATGATGAAGAGCTATGTGAGATCTATACACAAGCAGAATTTTGGCCTAATCGGTCAAACGGTTCCCGAGATATGAGTTTGGATGTCTGCAGAGTAAACCTGAATGTAGGTGGCGCCACTTGTCATAAAATCAAGAGAG
Organism: Sipunculus nudus; assembly: GCA_026874595.1. Taxonomy (NCBI): domain Eukaryota; kingdom Metazoa; phylum Annelida; class Sipuncula; order Golfingiida; family Sipunculidae; genus Sipunculus; species Sipunculus nudus. Next base: position 64,268,583 of record CM049310.1, on the reverse strand, counting down.
CTGTTCAGGATGTATTAACCTGCAAAATTTCAGGCGGATAAGTCAAACCACTTCTGAGATATGAGTGATTTTATCCCAAGGCAGATGAACAGATGGACACTGTGCATAAGTGGTTGCAGGTGGCGCCACCAGTTTTGCCTATGATGAAGAGCTATGTGAGATCTATACACAAGCAGAATTTTGGCCCAATCAGTCAAATGGTTCCCGAGATAGAGTTTGGATGTCTGCAGAGTAAACCTGAATGTAGGTGGCGCCACCTCAAGAGAGCTGTCCAGGATGCATAAACCTGCAAAATTTCAGGTGGAAAAGTCAAACCACTGCTGAGATATGAGTGATTTTATCCCAAAGCAGATGAACAGATGGACGCTGTGCAAAAATGGTTGCAGGTGGCGCCACCATTTTTAGTGTATGTTATAAAGCTATCAAAGGGCTACATTTGTGCAAAATTTTTAGCCTGATCGGTCAAACAGTTCCCAAGATATGTGGGTTTATGTGTGGAAACAGACGCACAAATGGACGTTGGGCAGAGAGGAAAGGTCAGAGGTCAACAAAAAATGAGGGTGCAGCAGTTCACATGTGACCGATCATAATTCCAAATTTTAAAAAATTCTGCCCAGTGGTTATGGAGGAGTTCTCCGGAAACCTATGCGGCGATGGAGGCAGCGTCAGTGTCACTGAAAACATAGTATCCGCAAAACTCTGTTTTGGCAGATACAATTATTGTAGCTGGCACCACCAGTCTTATATACAACAAAGAGATATATAAATATGCCCAATGTCAGACTGATATGTCAAACCCCTCCTGTGAAATAAGCAGGGACATACACTGTGCAAAAATTATTGTAGGTGGAGCCACCAGTCTTGTACACTATAAAGCTACCCGATATGTATAAACATGCCAAATGTTAGGCTGATGTATCAAATTCTTCTGTAGAAATATGCAGGCGCATACACTGCAAAAGTCAATGTAGGTGGCACCACCTGTCTTGTAAATAAGAATACCATCAAAGACGCATAGACAGATTAAAATATCAGTCCAAAACTTCCCCAGAGTTGAGGCTGACAAGGCTTAGGTGTGGAGGGCAGTTGCCCCCGAGTGACCTGTGACAAATTGCTGCCTCAAGCTACTGCACTGAGTGAACTCTTGACCTGCACCTGGCTAGACTGAGTGAACTTTTGACCTGTACCTGGCTGCACTGAGTAATCTCTTGACCATTGCATAATCTGACACAGTTGGCAGTCTGCCAAAGCTATAAATAGATTCAGGCTGAACATTGGTGTCAAATATGATGCAGTTAGCAGTATGCAGCTACTGCACTGAGTGAGCTCTTGACCTCTACCTGGCTGCACTTTTTCCAATCCTGGCACTGTGCCAAAACTATTTATAGAGCTGACATCATCTTGGCTAATGGCCAACATCAAGGCACTGGCAATCTGCCAATGGTAAACCCAGTGCTGCCATCTGTACACAAAAGTGGTCCCTACTTGAAATAACTTTGAAATTTATTTTCCCAAAACAAAATGCTTTTCAGCTGACTTTTTATAAAAAAAAGAAATCAGGAATATATGTAAATTTATTACGGATGCATACTGAATGCAAAACTAAAATACAGATATATCTCACTGATGGCAAATTCTTGAATTAAGTTGAGTAGGGATACCAATAATTTATAATCCATGTACAGTTGTCTTTATATAGCCACAGACAGCTGAATATCCATGATTGTAACATTGCCTGGTATGATGAATAACTTAAATCACAAATCTAAATTTTTTAAAAGCTTTAAAAAAAACTTTCTTGTCAATATTAACCAAAGATAACCTGAAATCTAAATGTCTAGTGGCATGTCGAATAGATATCATATATGGTAAAATGACTCAATTCAATCTCCATAATTCAGCCAAATATCATTCATGTGGAACCATTAATAACAATTATTATAAGAATTATTGTAGGGATTACTCTTATAAATTGTTATCAAACTGGCTTCAGTGGCATCAGTCGAAAAACGTTTTGTAGGTTTATAACTCATATAGGAAGATACAGCAAACTGGCTAAGTTCAGCTTTCCGTAACTCAGCCAAAAAGCACTGAACCAAAACCATTTGAACAAACTTATATTGTCAACATCTGAGGATAATTAATGTGTGAGATTTAAGAATTTGGCCCAGTGGTATTTGAGAAGAAGATCTTTGTAGCCACTGAGCTAAAATGGGCTGTTATGGCATAAGACTAAATTCAGCTTCCCATAACTTGGCCAAAAGTCACTGAAAAGAGACCATTTGAAAAACTTCAGAAAGCACTACCCTTGAATCATTTCTGTGTGATATTAAACATTTTGGCCATATGGTTTCAGAGAAGAAGTTTTTTGTAGCCCTCAGTATGATACAGGCACTGATGACCCCGTACAAAAAAGGCCGATGCAGGTAGCACCACCAATACCTCAATTTCAGACAAGACCTATGTGACCAACATTGGCATAAAATTTGGTGATGATAGCTCCAGCCGTTTCTGAGAATTAAATTTTAATATGCTTTTTTGCACAGTTAACAAAGTTCAACCTCCTGTAACTCGACCAAAAATCTCCGAACTGGAACCATTCGAATAAACTTGAGAAAGATTGTTCCAGGGATCATTTCTGTGAAATATTGGACAATTATGCTGGACAGTTTCGGAGAAGAAGATTTTTAAAGCTTTTTTAGCTTTTTCCCTATAAAATCTAAGAAAGTGCAGTTAGAAAAAAAATAAACAAAATGCGATATAGTTTTTTGGATGACTGATTATTTGCAAAAAATTTGGTGATGCTAGGTCCTGCCGTTTTTGAGATAGCTATGGTAAACGACAGACGACACACGACGCACGACGCACGACGTAAGAGGCACAACACACGACGCATGATGGACAACGCCGCACCATCGCATAAGCTCACAGGTTCGCTTAAACAAGGGACCCATGGGTCAAGGCGCTAAGCTGATCATGATTGGACTATAAATGTATCACCATTGTTATACTATATTGAGTAGAAAAATCTTATGAATTTCATGGTCATGTTGGGCCCTTATAAAGGAATATAATGTAATATGTGAGTAAATGATATATGAAATAATCTGACTGATGGATTAATATGGAGTAAAATATGGTGGTTTATTTTTAATTTATTTGGGAGGGGTCGAAAAAAATTTATTTGAGCAAATATGAATGCAATGACAGTATACTAAGCAGTGGTATAATGATGATAAGGCTATTGGTTGAAGGATCTATAGTGTATGGAAAACTGCAAGCTTTCAATTTGACAGATACAAGGTTATGATTAACTATGCTGATGAGGGGATTTATGAATTTGTGACTGTATGACATGATATCTTGACAAGATCGGTCTTGACAAGGTACATTATTTTGATGACCCTCACGTCTACATATTACACAATATTGACATAATTTCTGGCATGTACATAGGTACCTATGGACAAATGGTCAACATCCTGAACCACCTAGAAGGTTAAAATATTAAAAATTTGATGAAATGTAGATAAAGTTTGAGAGGAAGAGGTAATTTGGGCCATGGTTCGTTTATATGATTGAAGAAAATGTTGCAAATAATATTTGAGATCTGACCATGCCTTTCCATTACTTACATTTTTGATAAGCTGTTGACAGTTCAACAGTTTACACATTTGTCTGATGAAATCCAATTTATTTGGTAAACCTTTTTTATCAATTTTATGATATGTATACAGTTGCCATAACGTCCCCACTCCACAGGTGCAATGACTTGATGGGGGGGGGGGGGGGGGGGGTTGTGTTATGATCAGAGTTACAATGCCTCTGTCTCTCTGCAGATATTTTCTTTAATTATTAAATTTTATGCTATAGCCATAGAACTATTGTTCACAGTGCCAAGGAGCAAAGCCTCTGTGGAATGAAGAAGGGAATGGTGAGAGTTACAACTCCCTTGCATATACATACAGGATATGAAATTTAATTCAACAGTGCTTATAAAAAAAAGTTTATTCATGAACATTAAATATTTAAAACAGACAGAAAGATGGAGAAACAAAGCAAATCATTTTTTTCCCCATTCTACTGAGCCAATAAAAAATTAACAATATTTGCATTTATTCCTTTTTTTTATTACATAATTTTTATCCAGGTTTACGACTGTTACTATAAATTTACAGTATAACATACATGTGATTGTGAATATTTCAGTTGATTCACATTTCTAAATTGCAACAACCTTTATAGCTAATGTATCTAGTTTATAGTACCTGTCAACAGAATGGGATGGAGGGAGGAAGGGAGGCAATAAGGGTAAGAGAGAGAGAGAGAGAGAGAGAGAGAGAGAGAGAGAGAGAGAGAGAGAGAGAGAGAGAGAGAGAGAGAGAGAGAGAGAGAAAGCAGAGGAGAGAGAGAGAGAGAGAGAGAGAGAGAGAGAGAGAGAGAGAGAGAGAGAGAGAGAGAGAGAGAGAGAGAGAAAGAGAGAGAGAGAAAGAGAGAGCTGGACAACCAGAGAGAGAGAGAGAGAGAGAGAGAGAGAGAGAAGAGAGAGAGAAAGAGGCTCTCTGGTAATTACTGCCTGACCCAGCCTGACCCAGACACTCACAGTGGCAGTAGGTCAGACCTGAAGGTGTTATGTAACTGCCCAGTACACTGCATTTATACTGACCTGATGTAAACAATGAAGACTTGGTACCTAGAAACTTGAATAAAATCTACAGTTTTTGATCAATTAGTTTCAAATTTCAGATTTTAACAGATGAAATGCTAATGTGTACATGCTGTGAAAATTAAATCCACAGCACTAACAGGAAAAATTTAAATATTTTTAATTTTTTAAATGGTATCAGGAAAAAAAGAAAAGTATTCTCAACTATGAAACTAATACATGTGTTAAAATTAATCCAAGGATCAAAACACCCAATATATTATACCAGGAGCAAACTGGGAATGTTTAATTTTATGAACTGAAATAAAGGATCAGCAATATAAATTTTGATTATTTAGCCAGTATCATGTAACAACTGATACAACCATGAGTTATAAGTCAAACACATTAAAATCTTTAATGAGCACTCTGATGAACATCCACACTTTCATAGCAATACATCACTTTGTGGACACAATTAAATGTGCACTTTAATCATTGTAACCCTGGTGGTACAATACAAAATCTAAAATGTAGCATAGCCAAAAATAAAATAAAATACAGAATATTATAACATTCATCTAGTTTATGCACCAGCTGGGGGGTGGGAGTGCAGGAGAGAGGGGAAGCCTGCTAGTAGTGGCCAAGCTAAGCCAAGGCAAGCTGCCTGGGGTGGGTTACATAAAGCAAGTGAAGACTGTATTACTAGGTGGGCCAGATGTAAACAACACTTGACATGGTGTATGAAAACTTGAATAAAAGCTACTTTTTTCAAACAATTCCTTTGAAATTTAAGATTTTAAAAGATTAAATCCTTATGTATATATGCTGTGAAAATTAAATCAACAGTACTTACAGGGAAAAAACGTGCCATTGCCAAAGTTGGACAAAATTTAAGGTACTGATTTTTTATTTATGCTAATAACTTGAAAAATTTGCAAAATTCAGATCTAATTTTGGGGTAAACAGTTGAATCTTGATTAAATAAAGTTATATTCCTGGAAAAAAGTCTCCAGCCTCAGCAATTCTCATGTTAAGTGAGCAAATATATTTCCTGATTTTTAAGAAACTGCATTATATTTGGGCCCATAACTTCAAAATAATACCCAATACTAACCTAATTTTTGGTATGTGCACAGAAAATGTATGGAAAAATAAGAATACTAAATATGATCAAAAACAGATCAGTGGTTTTGATATTAGGCAGCTTTGAAGTGTAACGATGGCTTTTTTTATGGAAAACGGAGGTTTTTCCTTAATATCTCGAAGGAACGAAGTCCTAATGACCCAATTTTTGGTATGGTAGGAGATTTTGGGGACATCTATTGGTATGCAGAATTTTGGATTCGTAGGTCGAACGGTTTTAAACGTGCCCTGTTAACGGACGGACGGCCGGACGGACGACAGACAAAGGACCAAGACTATAGCTCAGATGACTTATAGTCAGCTGAGCTAAAAATACAGGTGGCACCACCAGTCTGCAGAATCTGATGAAACACTCCATGATCAATATCCTTGCAAAGAATCATGGTGATCAATGCATAAGTTGTTCAGACACTTGAGCTTTTGTATCAAATTTTTCATTATTCTGGGGGGTACTTTGAAGCCCCATAGCTTGAAGAATATGGGTAACAGAGACCTAATTCCAGGTTTCCATGGAGACTTTTCAAGGACCTCTCTGGATGTAAGTAAGAATATTCCAGGTCCAGCAGTTATGATTTGTGTATTGTTAACAGATAACCATATCTTTTAAGGTCTCAAAATAGTGAAAAAAAAAATCGTTTAAAAAATCGAAAAAATACAGGAGGCGCCACCAGTCTGCAGAAACTGATGAAACACTCCATGATCAATATTTGTGCACAGAATCATAGTGATCAATGCATTAGTGTTCAGATACTTGAGCTTTTGGGTCAAATTTTTCATTTTTCTCGGGAAGGGGGGGGGGGGGGGATGGTACTTTGAAGCCCCATAGCTTGAAGAATATGGGTAACAGAGACCTAATTCCCAATTTCCTTGGAGACTTTTCATGGACCTCTCTGGATGTAAAGTTAGAAGATTCCAGGTCAAGCGGTTACAATATGTGCCCTGTTAACATATGACCGCATCAAGGTCTCAAAAATAGAGAAAAAAATCTTAAAAAATAAAACAAGGCCTACAGGCCTAATGCGAACCTGTGCATTGGGAAATACACCAGGTATAATGTTTCAATGCTGGACCATTACTTCTCATGTATACAATCAATGCAGGTACTAAACATTTTGAAAAAGAAACAATTACACAAATATCACTTCTGAAATTCTGGCATGGGTGCACACAACACAACTAGGGACCCATGGGTCTCGACGCTCAGCTGAATTCATCTATAAGGATATTTTTCAAGAAATTTTTCAGAATGATAGTCCTGTGACCTTAACCAATGACCTTGTGACCAAAAAATCTTATAACCCTTTGACCTATGACCCAAAAATTGAACAGAATCTTCCCGAAGTGGCAGGTTAGCATAATCTTGAAGATGGAAGGTTTGTGATGAAAAGTTTGGCTTCAAATGCATACATAATCCTGTTAAAGAAATGGGTCCTGTGACCTTGACCTTTGACCATTGGACCCCAAATTTGACATGGTTCTTACTTAAGTGGTGGGCCATTTATAAGTTAAGTTTGAAACCAATATGTCAAATTAAACTGGAGTTATCATCTGGAAACTAATTTGTGAACAGATGGCCCCTGTGACCTTGACCTTTAACCTTGTGACCCCAAATTAATTTATGCTCTCCCCATACTGGAAAGTCAGCTAAATGCGCAAGATGGAAAGTTTTGGATGAAAAGCTTGGCTCAAAATGCAGCAAAATGCATCTTTTTAATTGAGTCCTGTGACCTTGACCATTGATCTCATGACCCAAAAATCATATAGGTTCTTGCTTTAGTGGTGGGCCATGTGTAAGTCAAGTTTGAAGTCCATGTGCCATTCCAACCTAGAGTTATCGTCTGGAAACAAATTTGTGTGGATGGACGGAATGACAGACAAACAGACATACAAACAGACAGACAGGGTGATAGGGCATTCACTTGTGATCAATAAACACACCAGGTTTTTGGACACCAGATGTATTCACAGCTGAGAAACTGACATGATTTTTGTCATTTTATAGTAAATAAATAGAAAAATATTCGTTAAAATAGGAAAAAATACAGGTAGCGCCACCATGTTTCAGGAACTGACAAAACTAGTCATGGTCAATATTCAAGGCAAGATTCATGACAAACCATGCATTAATTATCAAGATATTGGAGGTTTTGTATCAATTTTTTTACTATTGTGGGGGTACTTTCAAGCCCCATAGCTCTAAGGATATAGGACGCAGTGACATAATTTCAGGTTTCCAATTAGATTTTTTCTTGACTTCCCTGGATCTTCACTTAGATGTTTGTAGGACCAGCCGTTACGATTTGTGCCCTGCTAACGGACTGCCGGATGCCCAGACGTCCGGACGGATTACGATAGCTGGCACCACCAGTCTTGTATACAACAAAGCTATCAGAGATATATACATATCCCCAGTTAAGACTGATATATCAAACCCCTCCTGAGAAATAAGCAGGGGCACACACTGTGCAAAAATTATTATAGGTGGCACCACATGTCTTGTATACGACAAGGCTATTCGATAGATATAAATATGCCCAATTTCAGGATGATATATCAAATTCCTCTATAGAAATAAGCAGGCACATACACTGTGCCAAAGTCACTGTAGGTGGCGACACCTGTCTTGTGAACGAGAAAGCCATCAAAGACACATAGACATGTCATAATATCAGGCCAATACATCAAACTTACCTTGAGTCTTATGTGAGAAAGGCAGTTGCCACGAGTGAACTGTGACTAATTTGCTGGCTCAGGATACTGCACTGAGTGAACTCATGACCTGCACCTGGCTAGACTGGGTGAAATTATGACCTGTACCTGGCTCCACTGGGTGAACTGTTACCTAAACTGATACAGTTGGCACTCTGCCAAAGCTATAAATAGATTGGCTCAACATGCAGCCCTGAGGGGCATGACACCCATGAGGTGATCACATGGTGCCCATGAGGTGTTCACATGTCACCCATGAGGGGATCACATGCCTTGTGCTTGGCTGCACTGATTGAACTCTTGACCTATATCTGGCTGCACTGAATGAACTCTTGATCTATTGTAAAATCTGAAACAGTAGGCATTTTCTTAACCTATTTAAATATACAGACACAATCCTGGCCTGTTGGCGAATCTGTTTACACATACTGAAAGACTTTGGCTAAAATGCTTTTTTTTTCATGCTGAAATATTCATAAACTTTTTATCAAAATATCTAGATTAATAAACAAGGCCTACAGGCCTAATGCAAACCTGTGCATTGGGAAATACATCATGGTATAATGCTTCAATGCTGGACCATTACTTCTCATGTATATGAACAATGCATGTACTAAACATTTTGAATAAAAAATAATTACACAAACATCACTGCTGAAATTCTGGCATGCGTGCACACAACACAAAAATGATTGTAGCTGGCACCATTAGTCTTGTATACAACAAAGCTATCAGAGATATATACATATGCCCAATTTCAGACTAATATATCAAACACCTCCTGAAAATAAGCGGGGACACACACTGTGCAAAAATTATTGTAGGTGGCACCACCAGTCTTGTATACGACAAAGCTATTCGATATGTATATATATGCCCAATTTCAGGCTGATATATCAAATTCCTCTGTAGATATAAGCAGGCACATTCACTGTGCAAAAGTCATTGTAGGTGGCGACACCTGTTTTGTGAACGAGAAAGCCATCAAAGACACATAGACAGGTCAAAATATCAGGCAAATACATCAAACTTACCTTGAGTCTGATGCATGGGGCTGACCAGGCTTAGGTGAGAAAGGCAGTTGCCCGAGTGAAGTGTGACAAATTTGCTGGCTAAGGCTACTGCACTGAGTGAACTCATGACTTGCACCTGGCTAGACTGAGGAAACTTTTGACCTGCACCTGGCTGCACTGAGTGAACTCTTGACCTGTTGCATAATCTTACACAGTTGGCCTTCTGCAAAAGCTATAAATAGATCCAGGCTGAACTTTGGTGCCAAATCTGATGCAGTGGGCAGTCTGCTAACGCTATAAATAGAATGCAGCTACTGCACTGAGTGAACTCCTGACCCATACCTGGCTGCACTGAGTGAACTCTTGACCTGTTGCCTAATCTGATACAGTTGGCAGTCTGCCAAAGCTATAAATAGATCCAGATGACCTCTAGCCTCGATCTGTAACTGTCATTATCTGCCCACACAAAAAAAATCAGGGTGGTATCTGCAGGCATTGAGGAAAAAAAGTCAGTACATATGCATTTGTTATGAAAATTTATATATATTTTTCATGAAACTTTCTATGTTCAGAAGCAGTCAAATGGTCAAAAGTAGGTCAACTGAGACAAAACAAGAACTCTATCTGTAACTGGTCATTATCTGCCTACACACCAAAAATCAGGCCTGTATCTGCAGGCACTGCGAAAAAAAGTCCATACATGTGCACCTTTTTATGAAATTTTCTATGTTAGAGCACCGTCAAACGGTCAAAAATAGGTCAACTGGGACAAAACGTGAACTTGATCTGTAACTGGTCATTATCTGCCCACACACCAAAAATCAGCCAATATCTGCAGGTATTGTGAAGAAAAGTCTGTACAAGTGTATTTGTCATGAAAATATATATTTTACATGAAATTTTCTATGTTCAGGAGCCGTAAAACGGTCAAAAGTAGGTCAACCGGGATGAAACGTGAACTCTATCTGTAACTGGTCTATAGCTGCAAACACAACAAAAATCAGGCCAATATCTGCAGGCATTGCAAAAAAAAGTCCGTACATGTGTATCTGTCATGAATATTTCTATTTTTCATGAAAATTTCTAAGTTTAGGAGCCGTAAAACGGTCAAAAGTAGGTCAACCGGGATGAAACGTGAACTCTATCTGTAACTGGTCTATAGCTGCCAACACACCAAAAATCAGGCCAATATCTGCAGGCATTGCGAAAAAAAGTCCGTACATGTGTATCTGTCATGAATATTTCTATTTTTCATGAAAATTTCTAAGTTTAGGAGCTGTAAAACGGTCAAAAGTAGGTCAACCGGGACGAAACGCGAACTCGATCTGTAACTGGTCTATATCTGTCCAGACACCAAAAATCAGGCCAATATCTGCAGGCACTGTGAAAAAAAGTCCGTACAACTGTTTGATTTCGGAAGGATGGAAGGACGGAATGACGGACATGGGTAAAACTATATGCCCCGGCCACTTTGTGGCGGGGGCATAAAAAATAAGCCAAATCCCACAACATTTGATATGTGACAGATTACTGCATAAAATCTGGGGATGGTAGCTCCTGCTTTTCCTGAGAAATTATGGGTTAATGTACAGATGACCAATGACCCCCGTACAAGAAAAGGTCAATGCAGGTGGCACCACCAATACCTGAATTTCATATATGACTCATGTGACCAACACTGGCATAAATTTGGTGGTAAAAGCTCCAGCTGTTTCTGAGACTGTCATTTTAGTATGCTTTTTTGGACAGATGGCTAAGTTCAACTTCCTGTAACTCGGCCAAAAATTCACCGAACTTGAACCATTCGAACAAACTTGAGAGAGATGGTATAAAAGATTATTTCTGTGAAATATTGAACACTTTGGCTTAACCGTTTCAGAGGAGAAGATTTTTAAAGGTTTTTTAGCTTTTTCTTTAAAATATAAGAATCTAAGAGTTTTTCAGATGGCTTATTTTTTGCATTAAATTTCGTGATGCTAGCTCCAGTGGTTTTCAAAATAGTATTGGTTAACCTACAGAAGACGGACGACGCCACACCATCGCATTAGCTCACAGGTTCACTAAAAATTACTACAGATGCATATTGAATGCAAAATTATAATACAGATACATCTCACTGATGGCAAAATCTTGAATTAATAATCCATGTACAGCCGTCTTTATATACCCACAGAGAGCTGTATACCTGTGATTGTAAACATTGCCTGGCATGAGGAATATCTAAAATCATAAATCTACATTTTTTAAAAGCTTTTAAAAAACATTCTTGTCAATATTTACAATAGATAACCTGAAATCTAAATGTCTAGAGGCAAGATGTAACAGATGCTGATAAACTGGTGTCAGGCTAGATGTGTCTGCTTCACACAGCTAACATATATGGTAAAATGACTCAATTCAATCTTTATAATTCAGCCAAAATTCATTCTTTGGAACCATAAAAGACAATTATTATAAGAATTATTCAGAGGATTATTCTTGTAAAATATTTAACAAATTGGCCTCAGTGGTGTCAGTCAAAAAAACATTTAACAGGTTTATAACTCATATGGGAAAATACAGCAAAATGTCTAAGTAGAGCTTCCCATAACTCAGCCAAAAATCACTGAACCAAAACCATCTGAACAAAATTGAATTATCAACATCTAAGGACAATTAATGTGTGAGATTTAAGAATTTGGCCCAGTGGTTTTTGAGAAGAAGATCTTTGTAGCCACTGAGCTAAAATGGGCTGTTATGGCATATGACTAAATTCAGCTTCCCATAACTCAGCCAAAAGTCACTAAACTGAGACCTTTTGAACAAACTTCAGATGGCACTATCCTAGGATCATTTCTGTGCAATATTAAACAATTTGGCCATATGGTTTCAGAGAAGAAGTTTTTGTAGCCATCAATATGGTACAGGCACTGATGACCCCCGTACAAAAAGGCCGATGCAGGTGGCACCACCAATACCTCAATTTCAGATATGACTAATGTGACCAATATTGGCTTAAAATTTGGTGATGATAGCTCCAGCCGTTTCTGAGATTGTAATTTTAGTATGCTTTTTTGGACAGATGACTAAGTTCAACTTCCTGTAACTCAGCCAAAAATCACCGAACTTAAACCATTCGAACAAACTTGAAAAAGATTGTTCCAGGAATCATTTCTGTGAAATATTGGACAATTTGGCTGAACAGTTTCGGAGAAGAAGATTTTCAAAGTTTTTTAAGCTTTTTCCCCATAAAATCTATGAAAATGCAGTTAGCCAAAAAATAATTAAAAACTGATAGAGTTTTTTAGTTGACTAATTTTTTGCGAAAATTTCATGATGCTTACTCTTGCCGTTTTCAAGATAGTATTGGTTAACGTACAGAAGACGGACGACGCCACACCATCGTATAAGCTCACAGGTTTGCTGAAAATGCAGTTCTTTCATTGTTAAAGGTCCAATAATTCTGCCAAAAATCATTCAAGAAAACTTGAACAAAGGCCACCTAAGAATAATTTTTGTGCCATGTTAAAGAAGTTATAATTGAAACAATAATTTTGTAGAAGAACAGTTTAGCAGTCCCCAGTTTGAGTTAGACATAATAATGGCCATAAGACCAACTAAACCTTTTTGATATGATTGAAAGAAACATGTCCTAGGATAATTCTTTTGAAAAATTGAATGAATCAACTTGACATTTTCATCATAAACATTTTAAGCTGAAAAAGGCTAAAGTTATGAGGTTTTTGCCCATAAAAAACAGGTCAATGTAGGTGGCACCACAAAATCTGCAACTTCAAATATGGGTCATGTGACCTACATTTGCACAATACTTGGTAATGCTAGTTTCTGTCATTTCTGAGATAACTATGTCAGTATGCTTACTTGGCCAAATGACTGTTAAAATTTGTTTAACTCCACTGAAATTCAACAAAAGCAAACCATTTGAACAAACTTGAGAGGGCTTGCCTCTGGGATCATTTCTGTAAAATATTGAACAATTTGGCTGGACCGTTTACAAGAAGCAGATAGCAAAAAATAAGTTGAATCCCACAACTTTTGATATGTGACAGATTATTGCATCAAATCTTGGGATGGTAGCTCCTGCTATTCCTGAGAAATTTTTGGTTAATATACAGATAACCAATGACCCCCGTACAAAAAAAAGTCAAAGCCGGTGGCGCCACCAATACCTGAATTTCATATATGACTCATGTGACCAACACTGGCATAAAATTTGGTGACGATAGCTCTGGCCATTTCTGAGACTGTCATTTTAGTATGCTTTCTTTTGACAGATGACTAGGTTCAACTTCCTGTAATTCGGCCATAATTCATCAAACTTGAACCATTTGAACAAACTTGAGAGAGATGGTATAAAAGATAATTTCTGTGAAATATTGAACAAATTGGATTGACAGTTTTTGAGGAGAAGATTTTTAAAGGTGTTTTAATTTTTTCTCCATAAAATCTGAAAGATTCAGATTTTTTCAGATGGCTAAATTTTTGCATTAAATTTTATGATGCAAGCTCCAGTCGTTTTCGAAATAGTATGGGTGAACGTATACCTGTGATTGTAAACATTGCCTGGCATGAGTAATATCTAAAATCATAAATCTACATTTTTAAAAGTTTTAAAAAAAACATTTTTGTCAATATTAACCAAAGATAACCTGAAATCTAAATGTCTGGAGGCATGATGTAACGGATGCTGATAAACTGGTTCCAGGCTAGATGTATCTGATTCACACAGCTAACATATATGGTAAAATGACTCAATCTTTATAATTCAGTCAAAATTCATTATTTGGACCCATAAAAGACAACTAGAATACGGGTAGTCGACAAGCGACTACGTGTATCCGCCTAAATCAGAGTGGAACGGGTGAAGTAAGGCATGGATTGAGTGGCAAGGGGAAATAGAGTGAAGTGTTGCATATTAGCATGGATGTCTGCAGCCAAATGGTGTATGTAGGTTGCGCCACCTACCACAAAATCCAGAAAGCCGTCCAAGTTGTATACATATGCAAAATTTGAGGCAGATAAGTCAAACCACTATATGTTTATGAGTGATTTTAGCCCGTGGCGGACAAACAGATGGATGCTGTGCTAAAATGGTTGAAGGTGGCGCCACCAGTTTTGCGTATGATAAAGAGCTATGTGAGAACTATACACATGCAAAACTTTGGCCCAATCGATCAAACGGTTCCCAAGATATGAGCTTGGATGTCTGCTGCATAAACTAGAATGCAGGTGGCGCCACCTTTCATAAAATCAAGAAAGCCGTCGTGGATGTATAAAACTGCAAAATTTTAGGCAGATATGTCATACCACTGCCGAGAAATGAGTGATTTTATCCCATGGCAGACAAATAGATGGGAGCTGTGCAAAAATGGTTGCAGGTGGGGCCACCACTTTTGCGTATGATGAAGAGCTATGTGAGATCTATACACATGCAAAATTTTGGCCCAATCTGTCAAACGGTTCCCGAGATATGAGCTTGGATGTCTGCACAGTAAACATGAATGTAGGTGGCGCCACCTGTCATAAAATCAGAAAAGCTATCCAGGATGTATACGCATGCCGAATTTCAGGTGAATTAGTCAAGTCACTGCAGAGATATGAGTAATTTTAACCCAAGGCAGACGAACAGATGGACACTGTGCAAACATGGTTACAGGTGGCGCCACCATTTTTTGTGTATGTCATAAAGCTCTCCAAGGGCTACATTTGTGCAAAAAATTTTCCTGATTGGTCAAACAGTTCCCGAGATATGAGCTTGAATGTCTGCAGCGTAAACGTGAATGTAGGTGGCACCACCTGTCTTAAAATCAGAAAAGCTATCCAGGATGTTTACGTATGCCGAATTTCAGGTGAATTAGTCTAGTCACTGCAGAGATATGAGTGATTTTAACCCAAGGCATACGAACAGATGGACACTGTGCAAACATGGTTGCAGGTGGCGCCACCATTTTTTGTGTATGTTATAAAGCTCTCCAAGGGCTACATTTGTGCAAACAAATTTTCTTGATCGGTCAAACAGTTCCCGAGATATGAGCTTGGATGTCTGCAGTGTAAACGTGAATGTAGGTGGCACCACCTGTCATAAAATCAGAAAAGCTATCCAGGATGTTTATGCATGCCGAATTTCAGGTGAATTAGTCTAGTCACTGCAGAGATATGAGTGATTTTAACCCAAGGCAGACGAACAGATGGACACTGTGCAAACATGGTTGCAGGTGGCGCCACCATTTTTTGTATGTTATAAAGCTCTCCAAGGGCTACATTTGTGCAAACAAATTTTCCTTATCGGTCAAACGGTTCCCGAGATATGTGGGATTATGTGTGGAAACAGACGCACAAACAGACGCAGAGCGCAGAGGAAAGGTCAGAGGTCAAAACAAAATCAGTTCACATGTGACCCGAACATAATCCCGGGTTTTGTAAAATTCCACCCAGCGGTTATGGAGGAGTTCTCCGGACACCTACGCGGCGGCCGCGGCGGCGTGCAGCTGAAAACATAGTATCCGCCAAAACAGAGTTTATCAACATCTAAGGACAATTAATGTGTGAGATTTGAGAATTTGGCCCAGTGGTTTTTGAGAAGAAGATCTTTGTAGCCACTGAGCTAAAATGGGCTGTTATGGCATGTGACTAAATTCAGCTTCCCATAACTCAGCCAAAAGTCCATGAACTGAGACCATTTGAACAAATTTTAGAAAGTACTACCCTAGGATCATTTCTGTGCGATATTAAACAAATTGGCCATATGGTTTCAGAGAAGAAGTTTTTTGTAGCTGTCAGTATGATACGGGCACATATGACCCCCATACAAAAAAGGCCGATGCAGGTGGCACCACCAATACCTCAATTTCAGATATGACTCATGTGACCAATATTGGCATAAAATTTGATGATGATGATAGCTCCAGCAGTTTCTAAGATTGTCATTTTAGTATGCATTTTTGGACAGATGACTAAGTTCAACTAGCTGTAACTCTGCCAAAAATCACCAAAACTTAAACCATTTGAACAAACTTGGAAGGTTGTTCCAGGGATCATTTCTGTGAAACACTGGATAATTTGGCTGGACAGTTTCGGAGAAGAAGATTTTTAAAGCTTTTTTAGCTTTTTCCCTATAAAATCTAAAAAAATGCAGTTAGCCAAAAAATAAGCAAAATCTGATAGAGTTTTTTAGATGACTAATTTTTTGCATAACATTTCGTGATGCTAACTCTTGCCGTTTTCAAGATAGTATGGGTTAACGTACAGAAGATGGACGACAGAGGTGGCCACACCATCGCATAAGCTCACAGGTTCGCTAAAAATACAGGTGGTACCACCAGTCTGTAGTATCTGATGAAACACTCCATGATCAATATCCATGCAAAGAATTATGGTGATCAATGCATAAGTTGTTCAGATACTTGAGCTTTTGTATCAAATTTTTCATTATTCTGGGGGATACTTTGGAGCCCCATAGCTTGAAGAAAATGGGTAACAGAGACCTCATTCCAGGTTTCCATGTAGACTTTTCATAGACCTCTCTGGATGTAAAGTTAGAAGATTCCATGTCCAGCAGTTACAATTTGTGCCCTGTTAACAGATGACCACATTTTTTAAGGTCTCAAAAATAAAGAAAAAAAAGTAAAAAATTGAAAAAATACAGGTGGAGGCACCAGTCATAATCAATATTTGTGCAAAGAATCATAGTGATTTATGCATAAGTTGTTCAGATACTTCAGCTTTTGTATAAAATTTTTCATTATTCTGGGGGTACTTCAGAGACTCATAGCTTTATATAAGGAGATTTTTCATTAACCTCTCTGGATGTAAAGTTAAAAGATTCCAGGTCCAGCGGTTATGATTTGTGCCTGGTTAACAGATGGAGGGACAGACAGACAGAAAGAAAGAAGGACAGACAGACAGACAGACAGACAGACGGACAGATGACGGACAAAGAGTGATTGCTAAAGCTCAGATGACTTACAGTCAGCTGAGCTAAAAAGGATAACATGACCAGGAGGATGCTTCTTTTGAACAGGATTACATGACCAGGAGGATGCTTCTTTTGAACAGAATTACATGACCAGAAGGATGTTTCTTTTAAACAGGATTACATGACCAAAAGGTTGCATTTTGAACAGGATTACATGACCAGGAGGATGCTTCTTTTGAACAGAATTACATGATCAGGAGGATGCTTCTTTTGAACAGAATTACATGACCAGAAGGATGTTTCTTTTAAACAGGATTACATGACCAAAAGGTTGCATTTTGAACAGGATTACATGACCAGGAGGATGCTTCTTTTGAACAGAATTACATGACCAGGAGGATGCTTCTTTTGAACATAATTACATGATCAGGAGGATGCTTCTTTTGAACAGAATTACATGACCAGAAGGATGTTTCTTTTAAACAGGATTACATGACCAAAAGGTTGCATTTTGAACAGGATTACATGACCAGAAGGATGCTTCTTTTGAACAGAATTACATGACCAGGAGGATGTTTCTTTTAAACAGGATTACATGACCAAAAGGTTGCATTTTGAACAGGATTACATGACCAGGAGGATGCTTCTTTTGAACAGAATTACATGACCAGGAGGATGCTTCTTTTGAACAGAATTACATGACCAGAAGGATGTTTCTTTTAAACAGGATTACATGACCAAAAGGTTGCATTTTGAACAGGATTACATGACCAGGAGGATGCTTCTTTTGAACAGAATTACATGACCAGGAGGATGCTTCTTTTGAACAGAATTACATGACCAGAAGGATGTTTCTTTTAAACAGGATTACATGACCAAAAGGTTGCATTTTGAACAGGATTACATGACCAGGAGGATGCTTCTTTTGAACAGAATTACATGACCAGGAGGATGCTTCTTTTAAACAGAATTACATGACCAGAAGGATGTTTCTTTTAAACAGGATTACATGACCAAAAGGTTGCATTTTGAACAGGATTACATGACCAGGAGGATGCTTCTTTTGAACAGAATTACATGACCAGGAGGATGCTTCTTTTGAACAGAATTACATGACCAGAAGGATGTTTCTTTTAAACAGGATTACATGACCAAAAGGTTGCATTTTGAACAGGATTACATGACCAGGAGGATGCTTCTTTTGAACAGAATTACATGACCAGGAGGATGCTTCTTTTGAACAGAATTACATGACCAGGAGGATGCTTCTTTTGAACAGAATTACATGACCAGAAGGATGTTTCTTTTAAACAGGATTACATAACCAAAAGGTTGCATTTTGAACAGGATTACATGCCCAGAAGGATGCTTCTTTTAAACAGGATTACATGACCAGGAGGATGCTTCTTTTGAACAGGATTACATGACCAGGAGGATGCTTCTTTTGAACAGAATTACATGACCAGGAGGATGCTTCTTTTGAACAGAATTACATGACCAGAAGGATGTTTCTTTTAAACAGGATTACATGACCAAAAGGTTGCATTTTGAACAGGATTACATGACCAGGAGGATGCTTCTTTTGAACAGAATGACATGACCAGGAGGATGCTTCTTTTGAACAGAATTACATGACCAGAAGGATGCTTCTTTTGAACAGGATTACATGACAAGAAGGTTGCATTTTGAACAGAATTACATGACCAGAAGGTTGCATTTTGAAGAGGATTACATGACCAGAAGGATTCTTCTTTTGAACAGGATAACATGACCAGAAGGATGCTACTTTTGAACTGGACAACAAAACCTAAAGGATGCTTTGGTTCACGGAAAGATCACTGCAGGATGAAGATTATCAATGCAGACACATTTCTCTTATTCAGACTGAACCTCACTGGAAACCATAAAGACATATGACAAACCATTATTACTCCTAGTCCTTCTATTAAGTCATGAAACACTTCAACAAAACAGCATTTAAATGACTGAAGTTTAAAATATGAAATAATTCAGGACCTCTCTCTTTGCATCAAAAGAGTTTGGTAAATATTTATATAACTTACAGTTTCCAGGCCACCATTTCATGGATGTGATTGTTGGGCTGTTCAACACGAAGGTCTCGGTACTTGGGTCGTAGGTTGCAGTTGTCTCCAGACCGCGGATGAAAGTACCTGTGAATGTCAAGGCATTTTGCACATAGAAGGTCTATAAGTATAATACACTTTCAAAATACCACCTTTAGTCTTTAGAAGCTTAAATATTTTTTTTTTCAGTAAAATGCAAATTTAACATATAGTCTCCATTACAGTAAGATATTAAGCAATTTACATACATAACAGGATGATGCATTGTTAAATCCCTACAATATGACAGCCTTCTTGGTCTAGGCATTATGCTGATGGTGAAATGAAATCTACAGTGCAAATTAAAAATTTAAAATATGGCAGAATAAGTTCTCAAAGATGTTTCTAAAAGCAACTTTTTTCTAATTTCTGTCATATACCAGATCTGTAAAAAGTAATGTTTGTCTTATAAGTAATTAGCTCTTGGATAAAATATTTGTCTTATTATGCATTCCTTCATTTGATGAAGTAGAAAAGAGGAAACTACCCTTATGTGATAATTTTCTTCGTATTTTAAACAGCAAGACTGGGTTTTAATATGAATTAAAGAGATAAATAAGATTAATGTTTAATAAATTTCCAACAGGAATAAACTTCAAGATGCAACAAGATGTTGTACAAAAATTAAAACTGAAAAAAAAGTATCTAAAGGAAAAATGTGAATAAGAAAAACTGTAAAAACATGAAATTACTGCAAATCTGTAATATTTTGTAATATGTACATCAAATTTCAAGATACAAGGAAGCAGAAAGCCTAAGCAGACATTGCGCAAAAACAAGTACAATGTAATAAAGCAAAGATAATGTAAAGATTTACTCAAGCTTATGTAAGCTTAAGCATGTTCCCCTTATAATTTATGTTATTTGATATAGAAAGATGCTGATGGTAGTTTTTCCTTACTTTATCATTTATTTGTTATGGACTGGTGGTGGTGATATAATTCTCTTGTAAATATTGCTTATTTGTTACGGACTGGTGCAGGTGATAGTGTTTCCTTATAAAACAGTTTATTTGTTAGATCACTTTTGCTGGCCACTTTGATATCAACTCACCATGACCCATTTCTGTCTGTGCATATGTTCCCACCCATTCATAGTTTTGAGCTTTAGGCAGCCATTTTTCTTTTTGTTCTTCATTTGCCTGCCCCTGTATAGTGGGGAGGAACATGGAGGTGTGGAGACCAAGGGGTGATGCCTCATAAGGTAAACCAAGCCTGCAGTATTTAAACATCACCATTATTATCCACAGTGTAGCAGGAATAGAACATTTCGGCATTACAGGCATGCATGTGTGATGACTGACCTTAAGCCAAAGGTGAAAGGTCCCAAATACCAAAACAGACTACATGTGTCAGACCCAGCAAATATACTGCTTATATATGTAACTTATTTCTTACGGTTCAACACTGCTTGTCACCGACATTGTCATGATACACTGAGCCAGCTGGTCTGTAAAACAAGTGACCTACGGGTCATGTCGCTCAGCTGACTTGAACAGTCTGTAATGTTAAAATTTTACAGAGCTAAAACACACAAAAACATGTGCAATTTCAAAATATAGGTAACAGAAGGCTAATTTATGGTATTCACCAAGATTTACCAAGCATCTAGCTCATTATTAAGTTAGATGTTTATAGGTCAAGCAGTTGCAATTTGTGCCCTGTTAACAAATGGCCAGCATTAATTTCTGAGTACAAACAAGGGACCCATGGGTCACTGTGCTCCGCTGAAGTTTGGCAGTTTGTATATTTGTTTCATTAGTATTTTTTTAAATAATATTTTATTAATAATATATTATAGTGTGTGTTTGGGGTGTGTGTGTATGTTTGGGGGGATGGAATGTTGGGAGTTACAACATCTCTTTATAAACACAGAGGACAATCATGGAATTTAATAATGCTTACAGAATAAAAAAAGTTCATTCCCAATTGCTGAATATTTAAAAATGGATAGACAGACTGTTAGCCAAACAGAGCTTATCATTTTATCTCCCATTCTGCTGAGGCAGAAAAATAATGAACAAAATTTGCATTAGATTTTCATTTTTTTATTACAATTTTTTTTCGAAGTTTGTAATTTTTATACATTCCCAATAAAACATATATACCTGAATATAAAAGTTGATTTATAATTATAATTAAATCATATATCTGAATATTGTTAGATAACAGCACATTATGGATTTAAATGTACTTATTTTTTACCACAAAAATATACTTTTTTAATTTGCAAAACAAAAAATATCTGGAAATAATACTAGATTCAGAATTCACAATTAAAATTGTGCCTTTATTTATACATAATTTGGCTCATATATAATCCATTTATGTGAACTGATGGGTTTAGTTATATTTTAATTTGCAAAAAAATATTTAACATAAAATTTATTTCTTTAAAAATGCTATTCTATCACAACTTTGCATCGTCTGGATTATTCCTTGAATTACTATTTCAAGAATAAAATTGTATATTGGAGTGGAAACAACATGACAATTAAGGAAATACAGTGTAAACAATAACAATTACCGCATAACATTAGGTGGGGAAGGGGGGGGGGGAGGGGTTGATATGAGATATGAGAATAACTGTACACCTGTCATAGCAGGGGATCTCCCCCAGTGTAACCTGTTACAAATCAGGAACCCTGGCATAGCCTTGTCCAAAAGTGGCCTGCCTGAAGCTGAACCTTATGCAAGTGATTACAAAAGAGCCTCTGAAAAAAAAACTTCAGTAACAAGCCTAATTTCAGAATTTAACAGATTCAGTCCTTATGTGTACCTGCTGTGAAAATTAAATGAAATGTACCATGAAAAATGTGCCATGGTCAAAGTTGGGCAAAATTTAAGGTACTGATTTTATATTTATGCTTATAACTTAAATTTTTTTACAAAATTCAGATCTAATCTTGGGTATACAATTGAATCTTGATTATAAATATGCATATGATCAATATGCATGCAAAGAATCATGGTGATTAATGCATTTGGTATTCAGATACTGGAGCTTTTGTATCAAATTTTTTAATATTATGGGAGGAAGTTATGAGCCCCATAGCTAGAAGGATATTATTTCAGGTTTTATTCAGACCTTATTTTAGGTTTCCAAGGAAAATTTTTCATTGACCTCCCTGGATGTCAAGTAAGAAGATTCTAGGTCCAACAGTTATGATTTGTGCCCTGTTAACAAACAAACACATCTTTAAAGGTCTCTTTGAAAAAATACAGGTGGCGCCACCAGTCTAGGAACTAATTAAACACTCCCTGATCAAGATGTATGCATATAATCATGGCAATTGATGCATTAGTTATTCAGATACTTGAGCTTTTGTATCAAATTTTTAATTAATCTTTGGGGTACTTATTAGCCACATATAGCTCAGAGGATATAGATAACAGAGACCTAATATCAGGTTTCAAGAAGTTTTTTATGGACCTCCCTGGATGTCAGGGAAGATTCCAGGTCTAGGGGTTACGATTTGTGCCTGGTTAATGGACAGACGGACAGACGAACAGACAAACGGACAGACGAACTGTACAGGACAAAGGGTGATCGCTATAGCTCAGATGACTTTCAATCAGAGGAGCTAAAAATTGAAATGATTTGTGTTATGGTGCTCCTGTACAAGTGCAGGGTCATTAACCAGATAGTTGTGGTACAAGGGCAGGACGATCTGTGATTGAGACGCACTGATCCATATCGTCATAATGGAACACCACAGGAATAAAACAAGCGGACCACAGAAAAACGCGTTCAATTAACACGGACAATAAAATCACAGTCATAGAAGAACACAGAACTTTTATTATTCCTGTTGAGAAAGAAACCAAACCTGTTTTAAATAAAGACAGATAATGCACACTGTTCTCGCGTTGTGATACTAAACGTTATAAAAGCCTGACAGTCACCAGTTGGCTTTTTGATAAATTGTTGACAGCTCAGTAGGTTACACATTGGTTCAATTTGATCTTTTTTTTATTATATGTTTATTAAATATATATATTTTTTATTTTATAAAATGTATACTGTTGAAATGTAACTAATGTCCCCGGTACAAGGATTTGGTGGTGGTGGTAAAGGGGGAAGGGGATTAGAATGATAGGAGTGGCAACATCTCTATATTATTATAGTCTATATACATAGGATTTTCACTTAATCCATCAATGCTTACAGGATAAAAAAGTTAATTCCCAAATACTGAATATTTAAAAAAGGACTGACAGACTGGTAAACAAACATATTAGCTTAATCTTTTTATATATCAATTTTTTTTAAAGTTTAACATCTGCAATAGTCCTGGGGCTAATCCTGAAATTTTAAGATTTGCTGCACCCACCGTCATTATAAGGTTTGAAGCCATTTTCTGTTAACGTGATTCATGCAGATCATATTTCAAAACATTAACCCTCTGGAAAAGTGTCCAAAAGGCTTGAAATCTGCAATTTTTAATTTCAAAACGTTACTGTTATTTGGGATACAAAGAGGCCAGATTAGTTCTAATCATCATTTTGATGAGCTAAATGGATTGAAAATGTTAATTTTGTCATTCAGCATATTTCCAATCTTAAAGTTTATCATTTTAAGTGTATTAAAGTAATTAAATAAGTAATTTTTGGTTTATAATTATGATATACATCACCTTTGTGGGCGGTGTAAAACACTGATGTTTACATTCCATGTGAAAGACGAGGTGCAATACGTTGTGTTCACTTTAAATTTAACATGAACTTTTAAATTAAAAAGAAATAAAAATAAAGTCATTATGGTATTTGCAAAAAAAAAAATCACTGCACATGCAGTTAAAAGTTTTAATTTGGTGAACAAATCCAGGGATATATTTGCTTTTTAACTCTTTTCTGCTTTTCACCCTTAAATGTATAGCATTTAGAATTATAACTATGCATACATTTAGGATGTTTTTATGTTTTTTTTTTTGAAATTTCAAAGTTTAGTGACACAGGCATTATCTGAGAAAAAATTTGCATGATGCTTCTTTACTGATATAATATAAACCTTGGCCATTTTCACAACTATTTGACAGGGGCACCCTAAATCAGCGCTTTTTCTAAAATCGCACACCATAAATGTTATACTGTGCCTATGATGATCTTTTAATGTCTACGGGTATTTACATATATCTTTTAATCATAAATAAAGTTAATTCCGCAAAACAATATAACTGTCAATAATATACTGCTGAAGGAAGACGTTTGACCTGGAGCAAGTGGAAATGTGTTGTTGTGAATTTTTGTACACTGCCAGCTATACTGCCCCCCTCCACAGTGAATGGAAATTATATATAGCAGATAACTAAAAGAGAGTCCAAAAGTATAAAGAACATTTGTCCTCAAGGTTCTACAAGACAGATAAGACTTTTTTTGGTTTGTGTGGTTTTGTTAATAAATCTTTTATATTTCTGATACTTTGGTTTGCTGAAACAAAAACTATTTATTACCCCCCCCCCCCCCCTTCTTTTTTTGTAAAACAACAAAACTTCATCATCTTGGATATCTGCCAAGGTTATATGAGAACTTGCGACACACCAAATTGTGAGATAATTAGTGAAGCCATTGCTTTCAAGCTGATCTCCTGTAGACACTTAATCAAACGAATCACTAAATTTTGTAAACTTTAGTGAAATTCTGAAGGATTGATTGTGTCATATATTTGCATGTTTCTTGTGACTCGAATTTCTGTTTCCTTGCAAAGTATGTAAGTATGTCCAAGAAGATTTGTAAAGAAATCCCCCTATTTGCACTTCCAAATGACTGGAAGGATATTATATAAAACGACCAGCCCAGAAACTAAGTCTGAGTCAAAGTCATCAGACCAAAAAATGAAAACAGTTTATATAAAAGAATCATACTCTTCTTGCCTTTCAGTTAATATATTTTTTTTAAATCTTATTAATAACTTTACCTGAGAAGCTTCATGGAACAGATGAAAGTTGGTAATGTAAATTAACAGAAGAAAGAACATTTGTATAACATTAATTCATATTATGAATTTTTTTATAAATGTTTTTGTTTTTTATGCTGTCTTATCTAATAAGTTTTTACATCTGCAGAGTTCCATTTCAGTTTGGGACTACGTGACAGGGCGGTTACCAAGCACTCACTTCCTATCAAATAATTTTTGCATCCTAGTGTCCCCCTAGGCCGGGGGTCTACTACACCTGCGGGTCCTGGGTGCGTAATCATCCCCAAGTTGGGTCATAATGCCGAGAAACCCCCCCAAAAGACGTACTCAACTGTTAGTAATACACAGTTGTGGGCACAGCCTTCCAATTTAGCCTAAAGAGCACTCAACCTGCAAGGGGGTTGACCGTAAAAATCTCACCGCCTGGACTGAGGTTTGAACTCACGACCTCCCGGCTTTCTTATCTGATTATCTCCCTCTTCAATTAGTCTTAACCTTTCATCTTGTATAAAAAGTGATTTTAATACCAGCTATCCAGTCTGTGAGTGTCTAACTCTGAAGTTTGATCCCTGTAAATAACTGTAAACAGGTCAGTAAACAGGTCCATCAGTAATCAGGTCACCTGGGTACCATGGCTAAGGCTTTTTCACAAATTACTCTAAAATCAAGCAAATGTTTGATAATTTAAAATAAGGATTAAATGGTTTAAGCTAAACATAAAGATAAACTTTGCTCTCTTCTGGGTTCGGCAGTTTATTCACACAAAGCCTATGGCCTAAAATTTGTCCAAAATAAGGTACTCTTCTGAATGCTACACTGTTATTTATAGATTTGAAATTTGACATTTTAAATTTGATAAACTAAGTCAAATGGAAGAAAATACATACAAATAATTTTTTTAAATTAAAAAATTATACTAAAGTTTTGATGTCCTGTCATACATAATAAAAAGTTAACATAAAATGCTAACGTAAATATTAGATATAAACATAATTATTTTATAACAATTCAAGAACAATTTGGAGATTAAAAGGAAATAACGGTTTAAATTTAGCCAGACATTTAACTAGAATTTCATTTAATTTAAAGGGGATTTAAAAAACTAAAAGAGGAAAGATAAGCTATAAATTTATTTTCAAAATAAATCAAAATGCCCTGCTTTACTGAAAGCTTTAACAAAGACGTACACATCCAACATGTGCATATTTTAAGTTCAAATGGACTGTGTTGTTAGATCCGAAATGCTATGACACCATTTCATTGGTTTCTGTTGATCAGAATTAATGTTAATTTTGTAATATAATTTTTCTCAATATGAAGTAAAACTTGTCCATGCTGCTTGTGTGGAAACGTATTGTTATGCTGTCGGCTTCAACAATGAAGCTCATTATATATATATATATATATATATATATATATATATATATATATATATATAAACACACACACTCAAAGTTTTAAAATTATATTAAGAGAAGCTTAAATGCACTACATTTTTGGCTATAAAAGGGAAATGTGATTTTCCAGCAATATATGATTAAGACTTAACTCATCAAAATACAAATCTAATGCAAAATTGCATAACAATTGTATATTTCTATACTTATTTTCATTTTTTTAATATTTCAAATAAAAATTCTAAAATTCAGGGTTTAAGTTAAATATTTAAATTAAACTAGATTATATCAAATTTAGAAATATAAAAAAAAGAATTGGCCATGCCGTATCAGTGGAATAGACCCACCATAATTCTGATGTGCTACAGCTCAAAAATTAATACTCAAAATATTAACATTATTTGATATTTATTTAATCCAATAAACTATCTTAAAATAGTTAATTTAGAATAATAACTAGAAATTTGACTGTATTGACTAAATTGTTCAATCAAATTAATTATTAGGATTAGCTATGCCTGTTTATGTCAAAAGCTATAGTATATAGTTTTAAAAATATATGCCTTTTGATATTCATAATTATGTTTATATTTATATTCATTTTAAAATTCAAATTAAAAGTAAAAATTCATTTGTAACTTCATTTCAGTTGAATCAAAGAAAACACAAACAAATTGCCCCATGCCTTTCATATCGAATGCATACATCAAATTTTCACTTGCCTGCAGAAGATGATGGAATCCCTTACTATAAACAAATAATTACTTATTTAATTATTTTAAATAGTTTTAGATTGTTAACTAATAGGCTTGAAATAAGCTGATTAACAAACAAGGGACCCATGGGTCACTGTGCTCAGCTGAAGTTGACCTTGAAGGTAAAAATCTAAAATAATATCAAATGGAGATAAAGTGTAAGAGGAAAGGTAATATCAGCCATGGTTGGTTTATATGATTGGTTTGTATTGATGAGCAAGAAATTGTTGCAAATAATATTTTGTGACCTGACCATGTGTTTCCTAATATGAAACTGTATCATGTGAGCAGTTTGAAAACAAATGATCTGTACTATTACCATGTTTATTAGTTGGCTTTTTGATTAACTATTGACATTTCAGTAGTTTACACATTTGATCAATTGAATCTATTGTTTTTGTATAATATATATTATTAAATATATATGTATTTTTTTTTATTTTATGAAATGTATACAGTTGAAATATAACTAATTAACAACATACATGCATGGCAAACAAAGCCTGATCTCCCATTCTGCTGAGGCAGGAAAATAATGAACAAATGTTTGTATTATATCTTCATTTTTTTATCATATCAATTTTTTTTTTATTACAAGTTTATATTTCTATAATTTCAAATAGAACATATTTATCTGAATATAAAAGTTGATTCATAATTCTCAATTGCATCATCATAAATCTCAATCTTGTCAGATAACACCACATCATGCATACAAATGTTTATTTATTTTTTACCACAAAAATATATCTTTTAAATCTGCAAAACAATAAATATCTAAAATTAATACTTGATTCAGATTTCACAATTTTAAATTGTGTCCTTATTTATCCATAATGTGCTTCTTAATTTATAGATTTAAGCATACAGATGGGTTAAATTATATTTGTTAAAATTATTTAAAAGAAATCGATTTCTTTAAAAATGCTGCATTAACACAACATGGCAACTTCTGGGTTACACCTTGAATTACTTTTTCAAGGAAAGTTTTTGTATATTGGAGTGGAAACAGCATTACAATTATTAAGTTACAGTGAAAATAATAACAATTACTGCATAACACTTGGTGGGTTGGGTTGGGGGGTTTGGGGTGGTGATATGAGAATAACTGTACACCTGTCACAGCAGGGGATCTCCCCCAGTGACTGCAACAATTTTAAATCAGAAGCCCTGGCATAGCTGACTTCAATTGACCTGGAATGAGACCCTGCATCTGTAATCTGTAATCAAAGCAAATGACTACAACAGAGCCTCAAGAAAACTAGGGACCCATGGGTCTCGACGCTCAGCTGCATTTGTATATAAGGATATATGTTTATGAGGATCCAAAATATTGATCCTGTGATCAGTTTGAAGCCAACCTGTCTACCCAAACTGGAGTTATCATCCATAAACTAATTTGTGAATGGATGGGCCCTGTGACCTTAACCTTTGACCCCAAAATCAACAGGAAACTTCCCCTATTGGCAGGTGCACCACAAGTTGATGATGGAAGGATTGAGATGAAAAGTTTGGCTTAAAGTGCATCAACAATCTTTCTAAAGTAGTGGGTCCTGTGACCTGACCTTTGATCTCATGACCCCAGAATCAACAGTTCTTACTTTAGTGGTGGGCCATATATAAGTCAAGTTTGAAACCAATATTTCAAACCAAACTGGTGTTATCATCTTGAAACTAATATGTGGATAGATTGCCCCCATTACTTTGACCTTTGACCTTGTGACCCCAAAATCCATAAGTTACTTTCATTATTTGCAGGTGAGCAATATCTTGAAGATAGAAGGTTTGGGACAGAAAGTTTGGCTAAAAATACATCAACAATCTTTGTAAAGAAGTGGGTCCTGTGATCTTGACCTTTGGCCTTATGACCCAAAATCCAAAGAGTTCTTACATTATTGGTGGGTCATATCTTACATTATTGGTTGGTCATATATAAGTCAAAATTGAAACCAATATGTCAATCCAAACTGGAGTTATCATATAGAAACAATTATGTAAACAGATGGGCCCCTGTAACCATGACCTTTGACCTTGTGACCCCTGAATAATCAGGTTTTTCCCCTATTGGCAGCTCAGCTATATGTGCAAGATGGAAAGTTTGGGATGAAAAGTTTGGCTTAAAATGCATCCACAATCTTTCTAAATTAGTGGGTACTATGACCTTGACCTTTGAACTCATGACCCCAAAATTGACCAGAATCTTCCCCTATTGGCAGGTTAGCAATATCTTGAAGATGGAAGGTTTGCGATGAAAAGTTTGGCTTCAAATGCATATGCATTCTTTTTAAAGAAATGAGTCCTGTCACCATGACCTTTGACCGTTGGAACCCAAAATCCACACAGTTTTTACTTTAGTGTTGAGTCATATATAAGTTAAGTTTGAAACCAATATGTCAAACTAAACTGGAGTTATCATCTGGAAACTAATTTGTGAACAGATGGCCCCTGTGACCTTGACCTTTGACCTTGTGATCTAAAATTCATTTATGCTCTCCATATACTGGCAAGTCAGCTAAATGTGCAAAATGGAAAGTTTGGGATGAAAAGCTTGGCTTAAAATGCAGCCATAATCATTTTATAAAAGTGAGTCCTGTGACCTTGACCTTTGACCTCATGACCCCAAAATCATATAGGTTCTTGCTTTCTTGGTGGGCCATATGTAAGTCAAGTTTGAAATCCATGTGTCAATACAACCTGGAGTTATCATCTGGAAACAAACTTGTGTGGATGGACAGACAGACAGACAAACAGACAGACAGACAGGGTGATAACTATATGGCATCTACCTGTGATCAGTAAACACACCAGGTTTTGGGACACTAGATGTAATTACAGCTGAGAAACTGACATGATTGTTTTCATTTTATAGTAAAAAAAAAAATTTATAATATTTGTTAAAATAACAAAAAATACAGGTGGTGCCACCACTTTTCGGAAACTGACAAAACTATTCATGGTCAATATTCAAGGCAAGATTCATGACAATCCATGCATTAATTGTCAAGATACTGGACGTTTTGTATCATATTTTTTATTATTCTGGGGGGTACTTTCAAGCCCCATAGCTTGGAGGATATAGGTCGCAGTGACCTACTTTCAGGTTTCCAAGGAGATTTTTTATTGACCTCCCTGGATATTCACTTAGACTTTTCTAGGTCCAGTAGTTACGATTTGTGCCCTGCTAACGGATGGCCAGATGGCCGGAAGCCCAGACAGCCGGACGCCCGACAGGCAAAGCGCTATTCCTATACCTCAGTTGACTTACAGTCAGCTGAGCTAAAACTCAATAACTAGCCTAGTTTTCAAGCTTTTATTTTCAAATTTCAGATTTAAACAAATTAAATACTTATGTTTACATGCTGAGAAAATTAAATCAATGGTACTTACAGGAAAAAGTGTCATGGTTAAAGTTGGGCAAAATTTAAGGTACTGATGAAGTCTATTATGTTCAGGCCTATAACTGAGAAATTACACTTAACGGACTTAATTTCTGATATATATATACATATATAGAAAATATTTATGAGAATACTTTTGGTAAATATTAAGGAAAACAGATAAACGGTTTTGATATTTGGCAAATCCTGAAGTGTAATAATAGTTCTATAATGGAAATTTGAGGTTTTTCCTTAATTTCTCAAAGGGATAAGGTCATAGTGACCAATTTTTTGGTTCGGTAGGAGATTTTAGGGACATCTAACAGTATGTCAAATTTTTTATTCGTAGGTTTAATGGTTTCAAAACGTGCCAGGCTAACAGACAGACAAATTGCATGAAAGACGGATGACAGACAATGGACTTATAGTCAGCTGAGCTGAAAAAAGTGAGTGGTTTTGATTTTAGGCAGCCCTGAAGTGTGATAATAGGTTTTTAATGGAAATTTGAGGTTTTTCCTTAATTTCTCAAAGGAACAAACTCAGGGTGACCCAGTTATCGGTTTTGAAGGAGATTTTTGGGACATCGAACTTTATGCTTAATTTTGGATTCGTAGGTGTAACAGTTTCAAAACATGCCAGTCTAACTGACTTATAGTCTTATAATCAACAAGGGACCTATGGGTCACGGCGCTCAGCTGTTATATATGATAAAAAAATATGATTTAGAAATGAGGCACATTCTGGTTTTATGTGGTAATAAAAATAAGCTGTATTATGAGTTGTTGTTGTTTAGCTTATGTATGATTTTGATAGTACCTTTGGAGACAGGAAAGAGGATTAATTTCATTTATTTTATTAACAAATGGAGTGCGATTGTCACACAGATTTTGACTTGGCCATATAACTTATAAGCAGAACATATAATATAAGAGTTTAACTATTTATTAAAAAAATTACAAATATTGTCCCAAATATAATTTTTATTAAAAATAATAGGAGAATAGTATGATTTTTTCAAATAAAATATAACTGAAATGATTATTAAAATAATATTAATGAATATATTCATGAATGCATTCATTAATACATTTTGAAAGTATTTGCACTGGTATTTGCACTGGTATTCATATACTTTCATTTTTACCTGAATTCCAATTCTTATGAAAGAAATTTTATAATGGAGTACATATTCAAATTGTTTAAATACAATTGCAAAGTATTCGCACCATGTCTGGTATTTATTCAGTTTTCACCAAACAATGATGTTGAGAATCCAGAATATACAAAATTCACACATTTAAATAATGATCATAAGTACCTGGTTTTATGGCTTTTATTTATATTAAAAAAAATGTAATATATTCATTTTGGACTAATTTCACATCAATGTACTAACTATAGACACAGTAGGAATCTAGATAATAATATTATCAACTGCATCTTTGTCAATCTTATATTTCCTTCATATGATCCCTAATGATTAGTAATGAATAATATGATTTACTTTTTTATCATTAAAATTGAACTGAAAAATACCATAGGTGACTGCATGGTGTTATTTGGAATACGTGACATTCTATCCATCGATACAAGATTCTTATTTCATGGGAAACTGCAAGTTAATTTCCTGTTATTATCAACTAGCAAATTCCTTTTCTATTTTTCTTTAATTTGTTATTAAAAACCAATAAAAATTTATTAATTTATTGTTTATTGTTATGTTGTTGGTTAAAACTACTAGATAAGTTGGGTTGGACACCTGAATCAACTGTGGCTGGCCATTATATAATAAGCTGCCTGGAGACCCAGTTTATGCCTCGCCTCAAGCATGCATAATTTGCTGAAAGTTCAACAAGGTCAACATACAGGTGACTCAAGAGGTGCTACAGTGCCAAGGTCTAACATGGTCTCATAAAACATTAATAAAAGCTACAATTTTTGGCCAATTTCTTTCAGCTTTTTAAAATAAAAAGCTGAAATCTTTATGTGTGCATGATATGAAAATTATATCAACAGTGCTCACATGAAACAAACATGCCATGGTCAAAGTTGGGCAAAATTTAAGGTACTAATTTTACATTTATACTAATAACTTATAAAATTTGAAAAATTCAGAACTTATTTTGGGTATTCAATTGAATCTTGATTAAATAATGTTACATCCCTGACAAAAAATCTCTAGCTTCAGCAATCCTCTTGTTAAGGGAGTAAATATATTTCTTGATTTTTTACAAAGTGCATTATGTTTGGGTCCATAACTTAAAACAATTAAGCAATACTGACATCATTTCTGGCATGTGCATAGAGAATGTATAGAAAAATATGTATATTATATATGATTAAAGTCAGATCAGTGGTTTTGATATTAGGCAGTCTTGAAGTGTAACAATGGGTTTTTAATGGAAAAATGAAGTTTTTCATTAATATCTCGAAGGTATTAAGTCCTAGTGACCAAATTCTTGGCATGGTAGGAGATTTTTGAGACATCTAATTGCATGCCAAATTTTAGGAACTGAGAGCTGAAGCTGGGGAGCTGAGCACTTGCAAACTGCATGACGCTAGCTTGATGTAAACAATATGTTACATGGTGCTTGAAAACTTGAATAAAATCTACAGGTTTTGATCAACTGGTTTCAAATTTTTTGTGTTTACAGACAAAATTCTAAAAAAAAAACATGCTGTGAAAATTAAATCCACAGTACTTACAGGAAAAAAACATGCCATGGTCAAAGTTGGGCAAAATTTAAGGTACCAATTTTTTATTTTTGTTAATATTTTAAAAAATTTAAAAGATTTTGATCTAATTTTGGGTATACAATTTAATTTTGATTAATTAAAGTTATATTACTGGAAAAAAAGTTAACAGCTTTAACATATTTTGTGTTAAGTGATCAAATATCTTTCCTGATTTTTTACACAATGCATTATGTTTGGGCCCATAACTTTTTAAATTTACATAATAAAATAATATCAAATGGAGATAAAGTGTAAGAGGAAGAGGTAATAAAGGCCATGGTTGGTTTATATGATTGGTTTGTATTGATGAGCAAGAAATTGTTGCAAATAATATTTTGTGACCTGACCATGTGTTTCCTAATGTTGAAACTGAAGCATGTGAGCAGTTTGTGAACAAATGATCTGTACAATTACCATGATCATTAGTTGGCTTTTCGATTAACTGTTGACATTTCAGTAGTTTACACATTTGTTCAATCGAATCTTTTTTTTTGTATAATATATATTATTAAATATATGTTTTTTTTATTAAATGTATACAGTTGAAATATAACTAATTAACAACATAAAACATGGCAAACAAAGCCTGATCTCAAATTCTGCTGATGCAGGAAAATAATGAACAAATGTTTGTAATAAATCCTCATTTTTTTATCACATCAATTTTTTTAAATTTAAGTTTATATTTCTATACATTTTCAATATAACATATATATCTGAATATAAAAGTGATTCATAATTCTCAATTGCGTCATCCTAAATCTCAATCTTGTCAGATAACACCACATCATGCATACAAATGTTTATTTATTTTTTACCACAAAAATATATCTTTTAAATCTGCAAAACAATAAATATCTAAAAAAAATACTTGATTTAGATTTCACAATTTT
This sequence comes from Sipunculus nudus, assembly GCA_026874595.1. Taxonomy (NCBI): domain Eukaryota; kingdom Metazoa; phylum Annelida; class Sipuncula; order Golfingiida; family Sipunculidae; genus Sipunculus; species Sipunculus nudus. The sequence goes on along the minus strand of CM049310.1, from coordinate 64,233,958 downwards.
TAATTGTGTCTTTATTTATCCATAATGTGCTTCATATTTTATCATAATTTAAGCATACTGATGTGTTCCATTATGATTGGTAAAATCATTTAAAAGAAAAATGATTTCTTTAAAAAGCTACATTACACAACATTGCATCTTCTGGATTACACCTTGAATTACTTTTTCAAGGAAAGTTTTTGCATATCAGAGTTGAAACAGCATTACAATTAAGGAGATACAGTGAAAACAATAACAATCCTGCATAACACTTGGTGGGTTGGGTTTGCGGGGGGGGGGGGGGGGGGTGATTGGGGTGGTGATATGAGAATAACTGTACACCTGTCACAGCAGGGGATCTCCCCCAGTGACTGTAACAAATCAGAAACCCTGATTTTATTTTTATGCTAATTACTTAAAAATTTTTTACAAAATTCAGATTTAATTTTGGGTAAACAATTGAATCTTAATTAAACATAGTTATATACTTGGGAAAATAGACTCTAGTTTCAAAATTTTTCATGTTAAGTGAGTAAATATTTTTCCTGATTTTTTACAAAGTCCATTATGTTTGGGCCCATAACTTAAAGAATTTATACTTAACAGACTTAATTTCTGGCATGTACATAAGAACTATATAGAAGAATATTTATGGTAAATATGAGGAAAAACAGATGAGTGGTTTTGATATTAGGCAGTCCTGAAGTGTGAAAATAGGATTTTAATAAAAAATTGAGGTTTTTCCTTAATTTCTCAAAGGAACGAAGTCGCAAAGACCCAGTTTTCGGCTTGGTAGGAGATCTTAGGGACATCTAACATTATGCTGAATTTTGGATTCCTAGGTCTTACGGTTTCAAAACGTGCCACATCTACGGACGGACGGACGGACGGACGGACAGACGGACGGACGACGGACAATGGACCACGACTATAGCTCAGATGACTTATAGTCAGCTGAGCTAAAAACAGATACGGTATTTGACGTAATAAGCACCCCCGCTCTCAAAATTTTTTTCAAAATATTTTCCAAATATTTTTATACCCTTAAAAGCACCCCTCCCCTTTGGTTCTACTGTTTTCCTGTTGTGTCATGTATTTTGATCCCCTGATATTGAAACTTCCGTTTGACATTGAAGCACGTTCGTGGCTAGCCCTAGCTCCCTTGCTCTCTTACTATGATATGCTGTGCGAGAGCCCTAGAAGATGATTTGAGAAAACTGGAGACATTCCACATAACAATTAAATTCTTATATTTAGTCTGAAAATGTTGTATTTGTTATAAAAATAAAGATATTCTTATCAAATGCGAATATAACATACCACTTAGATAGTGTTTGTTCACTTTAAAAGTTGATTAGAAATATATATTGTCCTTATAAACGGGGATACACGGGGATTGATGTCTGCTCTGGGTTTCCCCCCCCCGCCACGGCTGGTCAGCAGCTGCTTGTGCAACCAGTAGTAACAGGCCGTGTTGGCTCAGCAAACAAAGGTCACGCAGTTCATTGTTTCAGATTTTGAGACAGTTTCAAGCGCCAGGGTTGCCTTGTTTACATACAAAAACATAATATTTAGCTAAATTCATTGGTCATTCAAAAAAAATACTATATCTTCCTTAGATTACTTAAGTTTCCTTGTCATAAACGCAATATTTGATTTTACACGATTTATTTCCCAACAAAAGTTTTAAGACCCATTTTCGTAGCCAATGCCATCTGCCACTTATCACAGGATTAAAAATCCAAGAAACGGACACCTAAAACCCAAACAAGCTGTCCTATTTTATTTTAAATATAATTCAAATATTCCCTAAACCAATGCACTTTTATATGTATAAACATTTTTCACAAATCGCAAATGCCGGTCAACGAACTTCCCGAGTCTTTGCTGACCCATAATGAGCAAATTAGCAGGCAACTATAACTTCAACCAACATGTTCCAAGTGGCCAGTGCTCAAAATAGATGAGGGAATTTCCCCCGTGCATTCAGTATATTCTGTGAATTTAATTTGATATGCGTAACTATGTATATTTAAAAATACAAAGATCAAGTGATTCTGTTCCCCCCTCATCGTACCTGACACACAGAGGCAAGCTACTATTTTTTTTGCATTCAGATTGTTGACAATTTATTGTCATAAAGCCTGCCATGCAATTAGTGCAGAAACGCTGATCAGAAACTCATATAGGACACGCCCTTCGAGATCAATTTCATTGCTTACATCTATGATGAGAAAGATTGTCCGCCAACATTTTGAGTGTATTTGTTTTAATTTTCAGTGAAGCCAACATGTTTAAACTGATATTCACTGACGATCTGTTGACTTGTGAGGTGATACATCATATACCTGCTTTTATTTCATTTCCAAAGTATTAACGCGTCATGTTATTATATCTAGGGGGTGCTGCACATAAGAAGTAACAGCCATTGACCTTATAACTAGTCTCTTACACAGAGACGGCCTTTTCACACTAGGTGGCTTGCATGCAGCCAATATTCTGCTTTGGCCCAAAAGTGGGTGTTTATCTTAAAGGTGCCTGATCACCTACCTTTTGAAAAAAGAATTTATATGATTTCTGGCTTCCTCTGTGTATATATTAATGATCTAAGGGTAATTCTGGTCATGAAAAATTCTCATAACACCTCTGTGGATGATCCGCTTGGCGTATGTTGTCATAAGCTCCGGAAGTACATTGGAACCGGCCTTTTCTACCTCCTTGAAATAGAGATATAAATGAGTCTGTTCCAGTCAAGACACCAGTAAGCAGCTAAACTAGTGTCCACCTACTGCTCTGCACCAGTACGTCTGTTATTGGACGCCATTTTTTTCCAAGAATTTTTAAAAACGGAAGAGTCGTTTGGCATGCACAAGGAATCATCCCTAGCATCCGGAGGTGAATCTAGCATGCATATCGTCCTTGCACAGACAAGCAAAAGTGGATTAAAGTGTCATTAACTAATCTTTATTGGGGTCTGCCAGGTCTGTGCAAGGAAGACATCCATGGGGTCCAATAACAGACATACTGGTGTAAAGCAGTAGCGGCACCTGGCGTCTGTGGAGAGCCTAAGACAATGGCAAGCAGAAGGATCGAGATCTGAGAAGTCCATTATGGGTTGTAATATTATACTGTAAACAGTTTTAGATACCATGGCAAGTATCATATTCTATCAAAACTTGTTTAAAATACCCATGGAAGGAAAATGATGTATCATTTACTGTTGAGTCCAAATTGAATTTCCTTCCGAGTTCTTCACACAACAAACATAAATTTACAAAGAAAGACTCATGGTACAGTGCAGATATATAAATTTATCCAAATAAACATTATACACAATATATACAAAGTTCAAAACAAAGTATGTATATTATAACATCATTTAAACAGGGCGTACGATACAATACAAAATGAAATATACTTATCTTCAACTCATTATCAGTATGGCCCCATTGAAACGAAGTGGCTCCGTAGTTGCTATTAGGAGCCGAGCAGTCCGTATACTGAAGAAACAAAAGTCTTTAAACTAAATCCATGGTGTACATTTCTCCCAATAACAGTACTCCGGGAGAAAAACCCAAACCTGGTGATCGTTAAACAGTTCATCGTGCAACCCGTCTGTAACTGGTGAGTTTCGGGCTTTTACAAAGATAAGTATCACGACGTGAGAACAGTGTGTATTATCTGTCTTTAAATATAACGGGTTTTGTTTCTTTCTCAACTGGAATAATAAAAGTCCTGTGTTCTTCTATGACTGAGACCTTATTGCACGTGTTAATTGAAAGCATCTTCTGTGGTCCACTTGTTTTATTCCCGCGGCGTTCCCTTATGACAATACGGATCAGTGCATCTCAATCACCGGTCATCCTGCCTTGTACCATAACTATCTGGTAATGACCTTGCACTTACATGTATACAAGAACCATAACATCTTCCCCCTAAAAAGAAAATTTTACTACAATTGTATGAGTAAAATTTTATAATATCTGAGAAATATGTGCCTTCGGGGAATCAGTCTTATTATGTCATATAAGAAATACATTTCAATAAATTGTGTTAATAATAGAACATGAGGAAATATACTTAATAATAGGTAATATCCGTAACAACCATCTCATATCATGTCTTGTAATTATATGCAAATAATCCATCCAATTCAATTTTACTGCACTGTGATTATACACAAATAGATCATGCAAAACCATCGATCAATACTGCGAGCTACGCAAATCAACTTTCCTGTGACAAAAAAAATGCATAATTCATTCTAATATCTTACACCACATGTTAGCTACTGCACTCAATTTCAAAATCCATAAATATCCATCTCATACAAGACAATTCATATACATACAAATATTTTGTATCAATAACATCTGGATAAAGTATCTGAAATGATATTATCCTTTCCTCTTATATGTTTTACAATAATGTCATATTTTTGTAAGAGCAGACTCCAATTTAATAACTGTAATTAATTTGTTCTTCATTTTGTACAAGAACACTAATGGATTGTGATCAGTATAAACTACTAATGGATGAGAAACTGATCTCACATAAATTTCAAGGTATTGCAGTGCCAAGATAAGATAACAATTCTTTTTCAAAAGTAGAATTATTTCTCTGATAATCTTTAAATTTCTTTGAGAAATAACAGACAGTATGATCAATCCCTTGTTCATCTTCTTGAATCAATATAGCACCAGCTGCTTGTTTGCTAGCATCAACACACAATTTAGTCTTTTTCAAAATCCAGTGCTGTCAACACTGGTGTATTGACCATCACTGACTTCAATTTCTCGAATGCCGATTAACATTCATCAGTCCAAAGAAATATTTCTTTTTTCTTTAACAGATTTGTGAGTGGGAAAGTTATCTCAGCAAAATTTTTACAAAACTTTCTATAATATCCAGTCATGCCTAGAAATCTCTGTAAACTCTTTTTTGATGTAGGTCTTTGGAATTTCATAATAGCATCAATTTTAGCGTGAATTGGTTCTACATCACCCTGTCCTATGACATGACCTAAGTAAATGACTTTGGCTTTTCCAAATCACTCTTTGTTAAATTAACTGTAAGATTAGCCTCAGACAATCTTTGAAACAGTTTCTCTAATCTGTGTAAGTGTTCACTCCGGGTATCACTGTACACAACTAGAATACGGGTAGTCGACAAGCGACTACGTGTATCCGCCAAAATCAGAGAAGGACGGGTGAAGTGAGGCATGGATTGAGTGGCAAGGGGAAATAGAGTTACATGTGTTAAATATTAGAATGGATCTCTGCCACATAAACATGATTGTAGGTGGCGCCACCTGTTATTTGAACGAGAAACTATCCAACATGTATACACATGCAAAATTTCATGTGGAAAAGTCAAACCACTGATGAGATACGAGTGATTTTATCCCACAGCAGACAAACAGATGGACGCTGTGCAAAAATGGCTGCAGGTGGCACCACCATTTTTGTGTATGTTATAAAGATATCCGAGGGCTACATTTGTGTAAATTTTTTTTACTGATTGGTCAAACGAGTCCAGAGATATAAGCATTAATGTCTGCAGCATGAATGTGAATGTAGGCGCAACCTGTCTTAAAATCAAGAAAGCTATCCAGGATGTATACGCATGCAGAATTTCAGGTAATTTGGTCAAACCACTGCAGAGATATGAGTGATTTTAACCCAAGGCAGACAAACAGTGCAAAAATGGCTGCAGGTGGCGCCACCATTTTTAACTATGTTATAAAGCTATCTAAGGGCTACATTTGTGTATTTTTTTTTTTCCTGATTGGTCGAACGGTTCCTGAGATATGAGCTTGGATGTCTGCAGTGTGAACGTGAGGGTAGGTGGCGCCACCTGTGATAAAATCAAGAAAGCTATCTAGGATGTATATGTGTCTCCAGAAAATCGGTGACAATAGGTAGGGTGTTTTGTATCATAGTTTAACGAAGTCTGTTCTCTATTGATATTGACGTGAAGCGTCATACTAAAGCGTTGACAGGTCTTGATTGTATATATATGGTGTATTCTTGTATGAAATCCCATCGGCTATCAGCTGATTTATCTATGTCACGCATTGCGTGTATTACATCTGGTATGTAGGTCGCCATGGTGACGCTAGCAGTCACACTAGGTCACATATATCCTTATATGGGACACTTGAGCCATAAGCCAATCAGAGAACCGGATCGCCGTACACTGCACAGGCGATTGTGACGTCAGAGTTCAGGGAGAGAGACGCGGGACGCTGCTTCAGTTGGGTCTTGGAGCTTGAAGAGGCAGCACGCACGCACAGCAGAAGGAACATTGAAATGCTTAAACTCGCCAGGAACGGCATAGAAGCAAGCTTCTACATGAGGCAAGGGCCCAGCTCACGAGATCACAGCCGTGCTGCCAACAGAGTATCGTAAAGTAAGTGCGCACACGTCACCTGCTGGCCTAGTTCAGCTTGACCTAGATACATAATCGCTGTAAGCCGTGAAACCTTTGCTACATGAGTAAGGTCAAGGACTCTAAGCACACATGTAAACAAAGAGAGCTGTTATCATTCATGTGAACGTAAGCCTACCCAGGTCGCTGTCAAGCAAGATCAGTTGAAGATCGCTAAATTCAGAAAGACTATATGGTACTAACCATACGCTAGATTCTACACAAAACAGTAACCAGAGATCTCTGAAGGAACTGGACTTTATTGTTTTTATACAAACCATGGACTCAGTAAATATCCTGTATTTTTAATGTGAAGGACTGTCGTATTGACACATCAACGCACACACACTCACATCTATGTCTCTGTAAGTATTGTCTTGAATTACATTTGTGAATTTAACCTGATGTCCCATAGTTTCTATTGATCTGGGTGTATGATTGGTATTTTTATACACGTCCTTAAAAGAACCTGGAAATGTCACCTGTAATGACCGGGATCTAATTTCTTGATTAGTGAAATAAAGTGGCGAGCGTAAACCCATCCCATTGTTTTATAGGATATATCTGCTGTAAAGTTATCACGTAAAGTCAGGGGTGACGATATGCATGCCGAATTTCAGGTATATTAGTCAAACCACTGCAGAGATATGAGTGATTTTAACCTAAGGCAGACAAACAGATGGACACTGTGCAAACATGGTTGCAGGTGGCGCCACCTTTTTTGTGTATGTTTTGAAGCTATCCCAAGGCTACATTTGTGTAAAAAAATTTTTCCTGATCGGTCAAACTGTTCCCCAGATATGTGGGTTTATGTGTGGAAACAGACGCACAAACGGACGCTGGGCAGAGAGGAAAGGTCAGAGGTCAAGGTCACTTGGTTAGGCACCAGTTCACATGTGACCTGATAATTTGTGTAAGTTTCGGAAAAATCTGTCCAGTAGTCTCAGAGGAGTTCTCCAGAAACGAAAGCCGCGGCGGCGGCGGCGGAACCCGGTCAAAAACATACTATCCGCAAAACTTCGTTTTGGCGGATACAATTAATTCATCTATGTAAGCTTTTACGCCTTCACAATTGTTTATACAAATATTCATAAGACTTCTGAAGGATGCTCCTGTGTTTTTCATTCCGAACAGCATGACATCATATTCATATAATCCATAAGGGATAACAAATGCAGGGATTTTTCTCGCTCTTTCTGTTAGAGGAACACCCCAATATCCCTTCAGTAAATCACATTTTGTTACATATTTGACTTTACCAATCCTATCTATACAATCATCAACTTTTGGTATTGGATAGGTATCTGTTTTAGTTACAGCATTCACTTTTCTAAAATCAGTACAAAATCTGTAACTTTTATCTGGTTTTGGCACTTATATACATGGAGAACTCCATTCACTTTGACTCTCTCTGATGATATCATTTTGTAACATATAATCTACCTCTTTTCTTAAGTTTGCAAGAGTTTCAGGATTGACCCTATACAGATGTTGTTTTATCAGTTTTGCATCAACGATGTCCACAGGCACGCAAAACATTTGTCCTACTAGGTATATCTGGAAATATCTGTTTATATTTTCTCAACAATTTTGACAAATCTTGAGATTCTTCAGACCAAAGATGCTCTAATTTTACATCTAAATTTACCAATATATCTGAATTGCCTAATCTTGGTTTTTCATTCATATCTTTGCCTGTCTCAAAATCTTTGAAAACATCATCAGTCTCTTTCATTTCATCATCGACAGATGTTACACACATTGGTTTCACCTGTGTATCATTCCTATCAAAATATGGTTTGAGCATATTTACATGACATAATTGAGTTTCTTTTCATCTATCTGGAGTATTTGATTATGTAATCAGCATTAATAGTTTTTCTAAGAATTTCTTAGGGTCCATGGTACCTTGATTGCTGTGGACCATCCATACTTGGTAACAATGCAAGTACTTTATCTCCAACCTTGAATTCTTGATTCCTAGCTTTCTTATCATACCATGTTTAATCTGAGCTCAGGCCAAATTTTGTCTAGCTAAATCACATGTATCATTTAACCTTTCTTTGAACTTGACTACATAATCCAAAATAGTCCTTTGTGTACTCTGTTCATTAAGCCATTGATCTTTGATTACATTCAGAGGACCTCTTATAGTATGACCAAACATGAGTTCAAACGAAGTGAACCCAAGTGACTCTTGTACAGAATCTCTGGCTGCAAAAATAACAATAGCAAGATGCCTTCATCCCAATCCCTCTTGTTATGACAACAATAAGACTTTAACATGATTTTCAAAGTAGAAAGAAATCTCTCTAAAGCGCCTTGTGATTGTGGGTGATAAGCACTTAAAATGATTTGATGTACACCTTATGAATATTAGTCAACTGCTGGAATAGTCCAGATGTAAAATTTGAACCTTGGTCAGACTGAATTTCTTTAGGCATACCAAACATTGTAAAAAATTTGATCAAAGCTTTTGTCGAATCATGACTGTGTTTTCCTACCAATTGGCAAATGTGACAAGTTTTACAAAACTGAGCAATATCTTGATTCATCCCAGGCCAAAAGAAATGCCTCCTTATCTTTTCTTTAGTTTTGTTTACGCCAAAATGTCCTGACAAAGGTGATTCATGAGCTCCTTTCATAATTTCTGGTCTATATACTTTAGGAACTACGATCTGAATTACTGTAGCCCAATCCTCTGTTGACAGAATATCTTTTCTCATCAAAATATCATTATGTAAGTAATAACCTGAAGATACTTTGTCTAATTATTCAGTTGACAATACTAAATCATACAAATGTGTAAGACCTGTATCATTCTTTTGTTCTTTCAATAGATTTGTTCTATCCCCTAAAGGAAATGTCTCATCCAATATCTTCTCAGCTCTTTTCTCATATTGAGAATGGGAAAGCGCTGGTTGGTCAATACAATGATCAGTGACATTCATGAATGTTTGTGACAAATCTATCACATCATCATCTATAATATTTCTATCTGCATTATAAACCATAGCCATATTGGCTTTACCTTCAGTGAAACCCACGTCCACAACTGTATCAGCCTTAACAGTGGATCTCTTGTCCACAGCCGTATTGGTTTTATCATCAGTGACATCTTTTGTCACAGCCATATCAACTTTATTATCAGTGACTCTCTTGGTCCTGAAATCGGCTCTCTTAGCCATAGCCCGAGTGACTGCAAAGGGCGGAAACAACCCCTTGTGTTCCGCCTCATCAACATCATCAATCCTCGGTTTAGAAATCATACAAGGATAAGCCGTCACCTTTCCTCCCACCAAATCATATTCCAATAACAAGGACACTCCCTTAACAGGTAAGCTGGGCATAATTCCCACTCTAACAGGACCTGATACCAACTCTGACTTTAACACGACTTTGTGCAGAGGAACTTTAACAATAGAACCCTCAATGCCCTGAGCCAATTCAATTTCTACCATAGCCATCTTATCAGAGAAAGGTAATTCACCTTTTAACAATAAGGATTGAGACGCTCCAGTATCTCTCAGAATTTTGACTGGCACTGGGTCAATGTTGTTCCCTTGTAAAGATACAAAACCTTCTGACACATAAGTCTTAAATTCCTTACGAACAGCCTGAAAGTCATTATTCTTTCCCACAAAGTCAGGATCCTCTAAACCTACTGTCCCTGGCGGAGGGTAACAAAGTAAGCCCTCATATGTATTATACAAGTGCATTTGGTGACGTTTCCTTAAATACTGCTTCTTTACTCTTTTTGAGTTCAGAGCACACAGACATAACATGTCCTGGTTTCTTACAAAAATTGCAGATAGGTCCCTGCCTATTCTTAGGCTTTTCACCTTTTTTGACCTCAGAAAATTCTCTTCTGGGCCAAGGTAGACTCCCTTTTTTGTCACTACCATTTACATTCAGGTCTCTGAAAACCAACTTCTTTCAGTTCATTAAATTTACTTTTATGAGTTAAAGCAAACGCATCGCCAAATTTTGACGCTTGTTGTAAAGAGTTACTTCTTTCTCATCCAAATATGTCTTAATCATCTCTAACACATTTCTTAAATTCTTCAATTATATATCAGTTGTACCAGTTTCTCATAATTTGAGTTTACTTCCTTTGAGTTTCACCACTTTTCTAAAAGCATCTCTTTCTCATAAGCAAATTCAACATGTGTCTGACTGAAATGTCTTTTTAAATTCCGAAACTTTTGTCTGTAAGCTTCAGGTACCAACTCATATGCCTGAAGTTCAGCAGATTTGAGAGTTTCATAGTTTGAACAATTTTCTACAGATAAAGCAGAATATACCTCTTGGGCTTTTCCAGTGAATACACTTTGCACCAAGGTAGGCAATAACTCTAATGGCCACCCAAGATTTTTAGCAATTTTCTCAAAATTTTGAAAGAATTTATCTACTTCTTTCTCATTGAAAGTGGGAACTAATTTAATGTATTTGTTAGGGTCTAAAATTCCCCCCGTTGCAGATTTTTATTTTTTTCCCCAGATTTTATGTTTTAATTACAATTCTAATTCTTTCATTTCTCTAGGTCCTCTTAATTCCAATATCTCTCATCTCTCTAGTTTTTCTTAATTCTAGTTCTTTAAATTTTAGCTGATATTCTAATTGTTTAGAGTCAGCACCTTCAAGGGTTTCATATGGGTATAAATCCAGAACAGAAGGGTCAAGTATATCATTATCCACAAAATAATCCACAATAATTCTTTTCAATTCTGCTTTTCTCATAGACTGTTTTCCTTCTAATTCTTATTTGCTACAAGTTTCTAATAATTCAATTTTTTTCATTTGGTAGTAGGGTTCGCTATAAATTTGTCAATTTCCATTTTGACAATATGGTACCTCAAAAATCATACAAATACAAATGACACCTGACAAAGTGAAATACTTATCCTTATTCCACTAAATACATGACTACTAAATACATTATATCAATATTTTACAGAGTCTTTCATATTTCAGAAACCTATCTTAGAAATTTAAGTGAACCCGTACAAAAAATAGAATTTAAATCAGTAGACAAAATACAAAACAGTTCAGAAAATGTTAAATATAACCCCAATTCATACCCCTAAACAAAATGAGCCAAAGAGAAAAGCGAACGGATGAGCCCCCATTAATGTGCTGCTTACAAATTGAATTTCCTTCCGATTCTTCACACAACAAACATAAATTTACAAAGAAAGACTCATGGTAGGGTGCAGATATATATAATTATCCATATAAACATTATATACAATATATTCAAAGTTCAAAACAAAGTCTGTAAATTATAACATCAATTAAATGGGGCGTACTATACAATACAAAACGAAATGTACTTATCTTCAACTCATAATCAGTGTGGCCCCATTGAAACGAAGTGGCTCTGGGGTTGCTGTTAGGAGCTGAGCAGTCTGTATACTGAAGAAACAAAAGTCTTTAAACTAAATCCATGGTGTTCATTTCTCCAAATAATGGTACTCCAGGAGATAAACCCAGGCCTTGTGATCGTTCAACAGTTCATCGTGCAACTCGTCTGTAACTGGTGAGTTTCAGGCTTTTATAACGTTTAGTATCACAAAGCTAGAACATTGGTATTATCTGTCTTTAATTAAAACGGGTTTTGTTTCTTTCCCAACTGGGATAATAAAAGTTTTGTGTTCTTCTATGAATGTGACCTTATTGCACCTGTTAATTGAAGGCTTCTTCTGTGGTCCACTTGTTTTATTCCCTCGGCATTCCCTTATGACAATACAGATCAGTGCGTCTCAATCAGCAGTCGTCCTGCCCTTGTACCATAACTATCTGGTAATGACCTTGCACTTGTATACAAGCACCATAACATTAACAACCTTTTGTCACTTTTTCATAAAAAATTTAGGTTTCGCAAATTTATTTTGCAGGACACATTTTGCTTCTCAAACAAGGGACCCATGGGTCACAGCGCTCAGCTTATCATGATTGGACTATAAATGCATCACCATTGTGATACTATATACTGAGTCGATTAAGCTTATGAAAATCAAGGACATGTTGGGCTATTATAAAGGAATATAATGTAATATGTTAGTAAATTATACATGAAATAACCTGACTGATGGATTAATATGGAGAAAAATATAGTGGTTTATTTTTTTATTTATTTGGGAGGGGTTGAAAGAAAGCAATTTATTTGAGCAAATATGAATGCAATGACAGTATACTAAGCAGTGTTAGAATGATGATAAGGCTGTTTGTTGAAGGATCTATAGTGTATGGAAGTCTGCAGGATTTCAATTGGACAGATATAATGTTATGATTAACTATGCTGATGAGGGGATTTATGAATTTGTGACTGTATGACTTGATATCTCTTCGGTCTTGATGAGGTACATAATATTTTAATGCCCACCACGTCTACATATTACACAATATTGACATAATTTCTGGCATGTACATAGGTACCTATGCATAAATAGTTATACAAAATATAAAAATATGAATATATCTGATTTATCTTTTTCTTGTTTACTGAGGCTGACATTGGGATGGGGTTCAGAGAAGGGAATAGTGAGGGCAGCAAGGAGGACTGGATGTAGAAAGAAAAGGAGTAAGGGGGGGGGGGGGGATGGAGCATTCAACAGTACTTAAACACCTGGAAGGTTAAAATGTAAACTATTCTGAAATGTAGATCAAGTTTGAGAGAAAGAAGTAATCTAGGCCATGGTTGGTTGATATGACTGGAGAAATTGAATGTCAGCACTGCACAGGTGGAATGACTTGATTGGGGGGGGGGGGGGTTATGATGGGAGTTACAACGCCTCTGTCTTTCTGTAGATATTTTCTTTAATTATTAAATTTTATGCAATTCAACAGTGCTTATTAGAAAAAAAAGTTTATTCATGATCATTAAATATTTAAAACAGGCAGAAAGATGGAGAAACAAAGCAAATATTTTTTTTCACATTCTACTGGGCCAGGAAAAAATTAACAATATTTGCAATATTTCCTATTTTTCATTACATCATTTTTTCCAGGTTTAAAAATGTTACTATACATTTACAGTATAACATATATATTGATTCACATTTCTAATTTCCATCAACATTTATAGCTAATTAATCTAGTTTATAGTACCTGTCAACAGAATGGGATGGAGGAAGGCATTGGTGTGAGAGAGAGAGGGAGAGAGAAAGAGAGAGAGAAAGAGAAAGAGAAAAATTAGGAGAGAGAGAGTGAGACTGTCATGGAGATAGAGAGAGAGAGAGAGAGAGAGGGGGGCTCTCTGGTAATTACTAATTTTTTAAATCGTATCAGAAAAAAAAGAAAAGTATTCTCAGCTATGAAACTAATACATGTGTTAAAACAAGTGGCCCATGGGCCATGACGCTCAGCTGAATTCAAGGAGCCTTGAACAAGGGGCAAAAAGACTCCCAGAGTCAAAATCATGTATTTTGCCAATAGCCCTTAGATATATGTGTACCAAATTTGAGGGGAAAATGTGGAATACTTCAAAAGTTATGGGGTTCACAAAAAATTTCACATTTCAGCAGATTTTACCTTGAATATGAAGGCCAAGGTCAATGGTTTTCAAATTGCTCCGTATGAACAATTGAATGTTTCAAATTTTGGCGGAAAATATGCAGACCTTGAAAAATTAACGTGTTTACAAGATATCCTACAGATGAGGAAGACGATGACAGAAGATGGCACTGAAAACAACATGCCACCAGTCTAGAAGGAACTTATGAAGCACTCCATGATAAAAAAAACATGCAAAGAATCATAGCAATCACTGTATTAGTTATTCAAATACAGAAGCTGTTTCATCTTATTTTTAATTATTCTTGGGGGGGGGGGGGGGGGGCTAGCCACCAGTCTAGAAGGAACTGATGAAGCACTCCATGATAAAAAAAACATGCAAAGAATCATAGCAATCACTGTATTAGTTATTCAAATACAGAAGCTGTTTCATCTTATTTTTAATTATTCTTGGGGTATTTACGAGCCCCATTGCTCAAAGGATATGGATAACAGAGACCTAATTTCAGGTTTCCATGAAGACTTGTCATGGAACTCCCTGGTTGTCAAGTAAGAAGATTCTAGGTCAAACAGTGACAATTTGTGCCTTATTAACAGATGACTGCTTCATTTGAAGGTCTAAAAAAAAAACAACGGACCCATGGGTCACGGCGCTCATCTGTTATATATGATAAAAAAATGTAATTTGGAAATGAGGCACATGCTGGTTTTGTGTGGTAATAAATAAAAGCTTTATTATGAGTTGTTGGTGTTTAGCTTATGTATGATTTTGATAGTATCTTTGGAGACAGGGAAGAGGATTGATTTCATTTATTTTATTGACAAATGGAGTGCTATTGTCACACAGATTTTGACTTGGCCATATAACTTATAAGCAGCACTTATAATATAAGAGTTTAACTATTTATTAAAATTTAATAACAAATATTGTGCCAAATATAATTTTTATTAAAAATAATAAGAGAATCATGATTTTTTAATAAAATATAACTGAAATGATTATTGAAATAATATTATAGAATATATTCATGAATGCATTCATGAATACATTTTGAAAGTATTTGCACTGGTATTCAAATACTTTCATTTTTACCTGAATTCCCATTCTTATGCAATAAATATTATGATTCATATTCGTATTCAAATACATTTGCTAAGTATTTGCACCATGTCTGGTATTTATTCAGTTTTAGCCAAACAATGATGTTGAGAATCCAGAATATACAAAATTCACCAATTTAAATAATGATCATAAGTACCTGGTTTTATGGCTTTTATTTATATTAAAAAAAAATAAATGTAATATATTCACTTTGGACTACTTTCACATCAATCTACACACTAGACACAGTAGGAATCTAGATTAATATTATCAACTGCATCTTTGTCTATCATTAATTTCCTTCATATGATCTCTAATGATTAGTAATGAATAATATGATTGATTTTTGTTATCATTAAAAATTGAACTGAAAATACCATAGGTGACTGCATGGTGTTATTTGAAATACTTGACATTCTATCCATCCATACAATATTCTTACATCATCAGTAACTGCAAGTTAATTTTCTGTTACTCAATAACTAACAAATTCCTTTTCTATTAATTTTTCTTTAATTTGTTATTAAAAACCAATAAAAATTTATTAATTTATAGTTTCTTGTTATGTTGTTGGTCAAAACAACTACCAGATAAGTTGGATTCGACAACTGGATCAACTGTGGCTGGCCATAAGCTGCCTGGCTGCCCTAGTGTATGCCTCCCTCAAGCATGCATAATTTGCTGAAAGGTCAATAAGTTCAACATACAAGTGACTGAAGAGGGGCTTGGGAAAGCATGGACCTGACATGGTCTCATAAAAACATTATTAAAAGCTACAATTTTTGGCCATTTTCTTTCAGCTTTCTAAACTAAAAAGCTGAAACCTTTATGTATGCATGATATGAAAATTATATCAACAGTGCTCACAGGAAACAAACGTGCCATGGTCAATTTGGGCAAAATTTAAGGTACTTATGTTATATTTATACTAATAATTTATAAAATTTGAAAAAATCAGAACTAATTTTGGGTATTCAATTGAATCTTGATTAAATAAGTTGCATCCCTGACAAAAAATCTCTAGCTTCAGCAATCCTCTTGTTAAGGGAGTAAATAAATTTCTTGATTTTTTTCAAAGCGCATTATGTTTGGGCCCATAACTTAATAAAATTACGCATACTGACATCATTTCTGGCATGTGCACAGCGAATGTATAGAAAAATATAATTATATATGATCAAAGTCAGATCAGTGGTTTTGATATTAGGCAGTCTTGTGTAACAATAGGTTTTTAATGGAAAAATAAAGTTTTTCATTAATATCTAAGGGAATTAAGTCCAAGTGACCAAATTCTTGGCATGGTAGGGGATTTTGGAGACATCTAACTGTATGTCAAATTTTAGGAACTGAGAGCAGAAGCTGGGGAGCTGAGCTCTAGCAAACTGCATAACACTAGCTTGATGTAAATATTATGTGACATGGTCCTTGAAAACTTGAATAAAATCCACAGTTTTTGATCAACTGGTTTCAATTTTTTAGTGTTAACAGATGAAATTCTAACAAAAACATGCTGTGAAAATTGAATACACAGCAGTTACAGGAAAAAAATGTGCCATGGTCAAAGTTGGGCAAAATTTAAGGTACCAATTTTTTATTTTTGCTAATATTTTAAAAAATTTAAAAGATTTTGATCTAATTTTGGGTATACAATTTAATTTTTATTAATTAAAGTTATATTACTGGGAAAAAAGTCCTTAGCTTTAACATGTTTTGTGTTAAGTGATCAAATATCTTTCCTGATTTTTACAAAATGCATTATGTTTGGGCCCATAACTTTTTTAAATTATATAATACAGACCTAATTTCTGGCATGTACATGGGAACTATATAGAGGAATATTTATGGTAAATATGAGGAAAAACAGATGAGTGGTTTTGATATTAGGCAGTCCGGAAGTGTGAAAATAGGTTTTTAAAAAAAAAAATTGAGGTTTATCCTTAATTTCTCAAAGGAAAGAAGTCGCAAAGACCCAGTTTTCGACTTGGTAGGAGATCTTGGGGACATCTAACATTATGCCGAATTTTGGATTCCTAGGTCTTACGGTTTCAAAACGTGTCAGTTTAATGGACGGACGGACGGACAGCCGACGGACAAAGGACCATGACTATAGCTCAGATGACTTATAGTCAGCTGAGCTAAAAATGTGTGAAAATTCGAATAAACTTCAGGTTGGGCCACTAGTCTACAGAAACTGATGAAGCACTCCATGATAAAAAAGCAGGCAAAGAATCACAGCAATTAATGAATTAGATATTCAAATACAGAAGCTTTTGTATCACATTTTTAATTATCCTAGGGGTACTTACAAGCCCAATAGCTCGGAGGATATGGGTAACAGAGACCTAATGTCAGGTATCGATGAATACTTCATTGACCTCTTTAGATGATAAGTTAGAAGATTCTAGGTCACACAGTGATGATTTGTGGCCTGTTAACAGATGATGCTTTATTTGAATGGTCTCAAAAATAAAAATAAAAAAATGCTTGAAAATTGGAAAAAATACAGGTGGTGCCACCAGTCTGCAGGAACTGAAGAAACATTCCATGATCAGTAGGCATGCAAAGAATCATGGTGATCAATGCATTAGTTATTGTTTGTATCAAATTTTTAATTATTCTTTGGGGTACTTTTGAACCCAAGAGCTTGGAGGATATAGGTAACTGAGATCTAATTTCAGGTTTCTAAGGATATTTTTCAATGACCTCACTAGATGTCAAATATATAGATTCTAGGTCCAGAGGTTACGATTTGTGCCTTGTTTACAGATGAGGCTTTATTTGAAGGTCTCAAAAATTGAGAAAAAAATGCGTGAAAATTCGAAAAAATACAGGTGGTGCCACCAGTCTGCAGGAACTGAAGAAATGGTCCATGATTAGTATGCATGCAAAAAATCATGGTGATCAATGCATTAGTCATTCAGGTACTGGAGCGTTTGTGTCAAATTTTTAATTATTCTGAGAGGTACTTATGAGCCCTATAGCTCCGAGAATATGGGTAACAGAGACCTCATTTCACATTTCCACAGAGACTTTTCATTGACCTCCCTTGATGTCAAGTTAGAAGATTCCAAGTCCAGCGGTTACGATTTGTGCCTTGTTATCAACTGACAACTTCTTTGAAGGTCTCAAAAATAGAGAAAAAAGTTCGTAAAAATGAGGAGAAAACAGGTGGCACTACCAGATTGCAGGAACTGATGAAACACTCCATGATCAATATTCAAGCAAAGAATCATGGTGATCAATGCAGTAGTTATTCAGATTCTTGAGCTTTTGTATCAAATTTTTTAATTATTCTGGAGGGTACTTATGAGACCCTTATCTCGGAGAATATGGGTAACAAAGACCTAATTTCAGGTTTCCAAGGAGAATTTTTATGGACCTCCCAGGATGCCAATTAAGAAGATTCCAGGTCCAGCGGTTACGATTTGTGCCCTGTTAACACACGGCCGGACAGCCAGACGGATGATGGACAAAGAGTGATGGCTATTGTTCAGATGACTTTCAATCAGCTGAGCTAAAAACGGAAAAAATACAGGTGGCACCATCAGTCTGCAGGAGGTGATGGAACACCCCATGATCAATTTCATTGCAGGTCTCAAAAAAGAGAAAACAATTTATGAAAATCGGAAAAAAATACAGGTGGCGCTTCCAGTCTCCAGGAAGTGATGGAACATCCCATGATCAATATTCATGCAAAGAACCATGGTGATCAATGCAGTAGTTATTCATATACTGGAGCTTTTGAAACAAACTTTGCATTATTCTGGGGGGTACTTCGGAGCCCCATAGCTTGAATGATATTGGTTACAGAGACCTAATATCAAAGTTTTCAAGATTTTTCATGGACCTCTCTTGATGTCAAGAATGAAGATTCCAGGTACAGTTGTAATGATTTGTGCCCTGTTAACAGATGACCACATCTTAAGAGGTCTCAAAAATAGAGAAAAAAATTTATAAAAATAAAAAAAATACAGGTGGGACCACCAGACTGCAGAAACTGATGACACATTCCATGATCAATATCCATGCAAAAAATCATGGTGGTCAATGCAATAGTTGTTCAGTTACTTGAGCTTTTGTATCAAATTTTCCATTATTCTGGGGGGGGGGGGTACTTCAGGGCCCCATAGCTCAGAGGTTATGGGTAACAGAGACCTAATTTCAGGTTTCGAAGGAGATTCTTTATGAAAGTCCCAGAATGCCAAGTTAGATGATTCCAGGTCTAGCAGTTATGATTTGTGCCCTGAGAAAAAAAGAGAAAAAAAAATTGTGAATAATCGAAAAAAATACAGGTGGTGCCATCAGTCTGCAGAAACTGATGAAACACTCCATGATTAAAATCCATGCAAAAAATCATGGTAATCAATGCAGTAGTTATTCAGATACTTGAGCTTTTGTATCAAATTTTCCATTAATCTGGGGGGTACTTCGGAGCCCCATAGCTCAGAGGTTATGGGTAACAGAGACCTAATTTCAGGTTTCCAAGAAAATATTTTATGGGCCTCCAAGGATGCCAAGTTAGAAGATTCCAGGTCTAGTGGTTACGATTTGTGCCCTGTTAACAGATGACTGCATCTTAAGAGGTTTCAAAAATAGAGAAAAAAATTAATACTAGATGTGTCGGAACGACACGAATGCCCCCGCCTGGGGCAAATTAGAAACATTGGTAAATTTTGAAAAAATTTTTAAGTTCAGGAGTCATATGGTCAAACGTAGGTCAACAAGGGCAAAATGCAAACTCGACCTGTTATGGGTCATTATCAAGCAACACACCAAAAATCATGCCAGTATCTGCAGGGACTGTGAAAAAAAGTCTGTACATATGTATTTGTCATGAAAATTAATATTTTTCATGAAATTTTCCAAGTTAAGGAGCCGTAAAACGGTCAAAAGTAGGTCAACTGGGACGAAACACGAACTCGATCTGTAACTGGTCATTATCTGCCTACACACCAAAAATCAGGCCAATATCTGCAGGCATTGCGAAAAAAAGTCCGTACATGTGTATTTGTCATGAAAATTTCTATTTTTCATGAAATTTTCTAAGTTAAGGAGCCGTAAAATGGTCAAAAGTAGGTCAACCGGAACAAAACGAGAACTTGATCTGTATCTGCCCACACACCAAAAATCAGGCCAATATCTGCAGGCATTGCGAATAAAAAGTCCGTACAACTGTTTTATTTCAGAAGGACGGAAGGACGGAATGATGGACATGGGTAAAACTATATGCCCCGGCCACTTTGTGGTGGGGGCATAAAAAATAAAAAAAATACAGATGGCACCACCAGACTGTTAAAACTGATGAAACACTCCATGATCAAAATCCATGCAAAAAATCATGGTGATCAATGCATTATTTGTTTAGATACCTGAGCTTTTGTATCAAATCTTACATTATTCTGGGGGGTACTTCGGAGCCCCATAGCTCAAAGATTATGGGTAACAGAGACCTAATTTCAGGTTTCCAAGGAGATTTTTAATGGACCTCTCAGGATGCCAAGTTAGAAGATTCCAGGTCTAGCAGTTACAATTTGTGCCCTGTTAACAGATGGATGGATGGCTGAGCTAATAATCCAAGGATCAAAACACCCAATATATTTTACGAGGAGCAAACTGGAGTTGGGAATGTAAAATTTATTAACTGAAATAAAGGAATCAGTAATATAAATTTTGATTATTTAGCCAGTATCATGTAGCCATCTTAATGTCATTAGTCAACCATATTAACATCTTTAATGAGCACTTGTCTGAGTAATATATTCTAAATTTTTTACATATTTATTTTTTTTTTATTTTGTAATAAATATAAACCAACAAATTAAACACCTGGAAGAGACCTGGAAATTTATATTAATTTACTTGTCTATCATTAATTTGCTTCATATAATCCCTAATAGTAAACAACAATGCATTTAATTATTTACTTTTCATTTTTATGATTGAAATTAAAACTAGATGTGTCGGAACGACACGAATGCCCCCGCCTGGGGCAAATTAGAAACATTTGTTAAACTTTGTAAAATTTTTTTAAGTTCAGGAGGTGTCGTATGGTCAAAAGTAGGTCAACAAAGGCAAAATGCAAACACGATCTGTAATGGGTCATTATCAAGCAACACACCTAAAATCAGGCCAGTTTCTGCAGGCATTGTGAAAAAAAGTCCATACATGTGCATTTTTCATAAAAATTTCTGTCTTTCATGAAATTTTCTATGTTCAGGATCTGTCATATGGTCAAAAATAGGTCAACTGGGACGAAACGCGAACTTGATCTGTAAGTGGTCATTATGCACCCACAGACCAAACATTAGGCCAGTATCTGTAAGCACTGCATTGCGGAACTAGGATATTAGCCAAAGCTGATAATCAGTTATAAATTTAAATTGGAGAGGTATGTACCATGTTTCATAACAATCCACCATATGGTTCCTGAGATATAAGCTTTTGAGTGTTTTTGTATAATCAGCTCTAAAATGTAGAAAAATGGGTCAAGGTCACCCATCTTCGAACTTGACCGAGATTTTATCGATATACATATTCACTGATGAAATAAAATTGCAACAGTGAATCCTTTTAGAGATATATATATCCCGCTCACAAGGTAAAAGTTAACAGACGCAGGATGGACAGACTCCGGACGGACAGACAGACGGACGGACAGATGGACAGCTTGGGTGACGACAATAGCCCATCAGCCTATGAGCTGAGGGCTAGAACGGCTGTACATGTACATTTGTCATGAAAATTTATATTTTTCATGAAATTTTCTAAGTTAAGGAGCCGTAAAACAGTCAAAAGTAGGTCAACTGGGACGAAACGCGAACTTGATCTGTAACTGTTCATTATCTGCCCACACACCAAAAATCAGGCCAATATCTGCAGGCATTGCGAAAAAAAAGTCCGTACATGTGTATTTGTCATGAAAATTTCTATTTCATGAAATTTTTAAAGTTTAGGAGCCGTAAAATGGTCAAAAATAGGTCACCTGGGACAAACGCGAACTCGATCTGTAACTGGTCATTATCTGCCCACACACCAAAAATCAGGCCAATATCTGCAGGCATTGCGAAAAAAAGTCCGTACATGTGTATTTGTCATGAAAATTTCTATTTTTCATGAAATTTTCTAAGTTTAGGAGCCGTAAAACGGTCAAAAATAGGTCAACCTGAAAGAAAGACGAACTCAATCTGTAACTGGTCATTATCTGCCCACACACCAAAAATCAGGCCAATATCTGCAGGCATTGCAAAAAAAAAAGTCTGTACACATGTATTTGTCATGAAAATTTCTATTTTTCATGAAATTTTCTAAGTTTAGGAGCCATAAAAATGGTCAAAAATAGGTCAACCGGGATGAAACGCGAACTCGATCTGTAACTGGTCATTATCTGCCCACACATAAACAAGGGACCTATGGGTCACGGCACTCAGCTGTTATATATGATAAAAAAATATGATTTAGAAATGAGGCACATGCAGGTTTAGTGTGGTAATAAAAATAAGCTGATTATGAGTTGTTGTTGTTTAGCTTGTGTATGATTTTGATAATACCGTAAAAGTCGTTGCAGAAGTCGCATCCTTATTACAAGTCGCACACTGACTTTTAAAGTCCCCCTGGGGAATAGCCGTTCAAGTTTTGTTTCAGGAAAAGTCCATAATATAGGTCGCACCCAGACTTCAGAGGCGTCCAAACCACCTGATACTTTTGGAATTGAAGTATCATTCCTTGCGGTGCAAGACTACAACCAACGTCCCCGCAGTACTTATGTGGTTTATAAACTAGATAAACCATTTAAACATAAAAATAATTCGACAGCTTTAATACAATGCTTATATTTAAGGAATAACAGAATCATAACATATAAAGTCGGGGTTCAATTGTCAGGTAAGATTTGTACACTGCCAGAGTCAGTTAACATTAGCTTAAGTTACATTAGAATGAAAATATCAAGTTAAATAACTGTATTAATAAATTAAAAATGTCTGAGGAAAATTATTATCACAATCGAGCAACTCTTTACATTGTTAAAGACCGTCAAAAGAAGGGTCGATTTATTAGACTATGATTAGTTGGCGCACGCGTGACGAGTCCCCATCTGTGGCATTCGGCATGATTTTAACTGACTAAAGACAACTGAAGGATAGAAAGAATAATGTAGTTTGAATTTATTCACCTAATTTCTGAAAAGGGCTCTAAAACTGAATTTAGTAACCCTTGAATTAATTGTTACAACTTTCCATCAAGGCGTGGCACATGCATGGTATTACTGAAATCATGGAAATATGTCAGTCAACAAGGGGATAATGAACGTTTTATTGACCGGTCAGTTAATGTAAAATAAACATAATTGAATTTACGGGTATTATATTTACTGAGACTAATGATTTTTCCTTTAAATATATGGAAACTCACAATTTCCATCGTTATCAGTGATTATATTCAAATGGCTTGTATGTATGGCAAACTCGGCCGTGTTGAACCTGATCCGTCATAACACAAAACGATGCCGGTTCCCGTGGAATTCAGGTAGGTATGTGGCATTTTTAAGTAAATAAATATAAACCTGTATAGTGTTTGTTATTTCATTGTATTGATTTAAGTGCCTTCATTAAAAAAAAATCACGAATACGTCAACGCACGATTGACCGTAATGCATGCGTGCCGCCATATTGTCGACCGGGCATACGATCGTCCTGAAAGAGACACGACCGTGTAACACACGAAGCAAATCGTATATTTGCAGCTCACGTGAAACGTTATTACATTGTTATCCAATACGCTTGAAAACCACGAGATGGTGAGAGTGACCTGATGGTTCTTAATATGGGAGTTTATAACTGTGGATATAAGTCACGGCAGGCTTAGTTGACCTGGGGATGTAAAGGTCATTGAACGGGTGACCCGGGGCTTGAACTTCCGCTACACGGCTTCAAAGGTCAGCTGGTATTCAGCGATCAACCAGGCAGGCAAAAGAATTCACGAGGGGTCTGGAGTGGATCAAGCTTGAATGTGACGCAACTTTACACATGTAAACGGATATGAAACCGCTAGTTTTTCATAATGACATGCATACCCATAAAGATTAAATGATAGAAAATGTTCATCAAAGAGTGGCACTGGCATATGCGTCAAATTGACTCATGATATAACGGTAACGCAGATTAGGAAGTGTCACTTGAATTTCGACTTGTCAGAACGGGTAGACCTTAAACTGATCAAATTATAATTTGCATTTAATGTTAATTAAATAAAAATCCCGTCAGTTCACAAAATATAAGGCAGTTTTTTTAAAAGAGATGGCTAAAAGTGTAAATAATTTGGGAAAGACGTTTCACAAAGCACTGGTTAAAGGTTTGGATTATCGCTCAACTGATGTCGTTCAATGTACCAGGAAAGCTGACAAAAACGGGATAAGTACGTATTACAAGTCGCACCCTGACTTTGCTAGAAAATTCTAGTTTTTAGAATACGATTTCCTAGTACAAGTCGCGACTTCTGCAACATTTTTTACGGTACCTTAGGAGACAGGGAAGAGGATTGATTTCATTTATATTATTAACAAATGGAGTACTATTGTCACACAGATTTTGACTTGGCCATATAACTTATAAGCAGAACATATAATATAAGAGTTTAACTATTTATTAAAAAAATTACAAATATTGTCCCAAATATAATTTTTATTAAAAATAATAAGAGAATCGTATGATTTTTTAAAATGAAATATAACTGAAATGATTATTAAAATAATATTAAAGAATATATTTATGAATGCATTCATGAATACATTTTGAAAGTATTTGCACTGGTTTTCATATACTTTCATTTTTACTTGAATTCCCATTCTTTATGCAAGAAATTTTATAATGGAGTACATATTCATATTCGTATTTAATTTTCAATTGCAAAGTATTTGCACCATGTCTGGTATTTATATAGTTTTCACCAAACAATGATGTGGATAACCCAGAATATACAAAATTCACACATTTAAATAATGATCATAAGTACCTGGTTTTATGACTTTTATTTATATTAAAAAAAAATAAATGTAATATATTCATTTTGGACTAATTTCACATCAATGTACACATAAGACACAGTAGGAATCTAGATTAATATTATCAACTGCATCTTTGTCTATCATTAATTTCCTTCATATGATCCCTAATGATTAGTAATGAATAATATGATTTACTTTTTTATCATTAAAATTGAACTGAAAAATACTGCATGGTGTTATTTGGAATATGTGACATTCTATCAATCAATACAAGATTCTTATATCATCAGTAACTGCAAGTTAATTTCCTGTTATTATAAGCTAACAAATTCCTTTTCTATTTTTCTTTAATTTGTTTTTAAAATCAATAAAAATTTATTAATTTATTATTTATTGTTATGTTGTTGGTTAAAACTACTAGTTGAGTTTGGTTGGACACCTGGATCAACTGGGGCTGGCCATAAGCTGCCTGGCTGCCCCAGTGAATGCCTCGCGTCAAGCATGCATAATTTGCTGAAAGTTCAACAAGGTCAACATACAGGTGACTCAAGAGGGGCTTGAGAGAGCCAAGGTCTGACATGGTCTCATAAAAACATTAATAAAAGCTACAATTTTTGGCCAATTTCTTTCAGCTTTCTAAACCAAAAAGCTGAAATCCTTATGCGTGCATGATATGAAAATTGTATCAACAGTGCTCACAGGAAACAAACGTGCCATGGTCAAAGTTGGGCAAAATTTAAGGTACTAATTTTATATTTATACTAATAACTTATAAAGTTTGAAAAATTCAGAAATAATTTTGGGTATTCAATTGAATCTTGATTAAATAATGTTACATCCCTGACAAAAAATCTCTAGCTTCAGCAATCCCCTTGTAAAGGGAGTAAATATATTTCTTGATTTTTTACAAAGTGCATTATGTTTGGGCCCATAACTTAAAACAATTACGCAATACTGACATCATTTCTGGCATGTGCTTAGAGAATGTATAGAAAAATATATATATTATATATGATTAAAGTCAGACCAGTGGTTTTGATATAAGGCAGTCTTGAAGTGTAACAATGGGTTTTAAATGGAAAAATGAAGTTTTTCATTAATATCTCGAAGGTATTAAGTCCTAGTGACCAAATTCTTGGCATGGTAGGGGATTTTGGAGAAATCCAACTGTATGCCAAATTTTAGGAACTTAGAGCTGAAGCTCGGGAGCTGAGCTCTTGCAAACTGCATAACACTAGCAATATGTGACATGGTGCTTGAAAACTTGAATAAAATCTACTGAAGATGGGGAGCTGAGCTCTTGCAAACTGCATAACACAAGTTGATGTAAACAATATGTTACATCGTGCTTGAAAACTTGAATAAAATCTACAGTTTTTGATCAACTGGTTTCAAATTTTTGGTGTTAACAGACAAAATGCTAACATAAACATTCTGTGAAAATTAAATCCACAGTATTTACAGGAAAAAAACGTGCCATGGTCAAAGTTGGGCAAAATTTAAGGTACCAATTTTTTATTTTTGTTAATATTTTAAAAAATTTAAAAGATTTTGATCTAATTTTGGGTATACAATTTAATTTTGATTTATTAAAGTTATATTACTGGAAAAAAGTCCATAGCTTTAACATGTTTTGTGTTACGTGTTCAAATATCTTTCCTGATTTTTTACAAAATGCATTATGTTCTGGCCCATAACTTTTTTAAAATTATATAATACAGACATAATTTCTGGCATGTACATAGGAACTATATAGGGGAATATTCATGGTAAATATGAGGAAAAACAGATGAGTAGTTTTGATATTAGGCAGTCCTGAAGTGTAAAAATAGGTTTTTAATAAAAAATCAAGGTTTTTCCTTAATTTCTCAAAGGAACGAAGTCGCAAAGACCCAGTTTTTGGCTTGGTAGGAGATCTTGGGGACATCTAACATTATGCCGAATTTTGGATTCCTAGGTCTTACGGTTTCAAAACGTGTCAGTTTAATGGACGGACGGACAGACGGACGGACAACGGACAATGGACCACGACTATAGCTCAGATGACTTATAGTCAGCTGAGCTAAAAATCAGGCCAATATCTGCAGGCATTGCGGAAAAAAACAACTGTTTGATTTCAAAATGACGGAATGACGGAAGGACGGACATGGGTAAAACTATATGCCCCGGCCACTTTGTGGCGGGGGCATAAAAACCAAATGGTGACTGCATGGTGTCATTTGAAATACATTTTCGGCCATCCATTAACTGCAGAATTCCTTTTCCATTTATATTTCTAAAAGTTCTCATTATAAACCTATATTTTTTTTAATTAATGTTTATTGTTATGTGTTTGGCCAAAACAAATACTAGAGGAGGGGGGTTTGACAGTTAGAGCCAGCTGAAGCCATCCAAGAGCTGGCTGGCTGCAGAGTGACTCGCTTCAAGCATGCATAATTGGCCTGAAAGGTCAATGTGGGGACATATAGAGGGGCTTCAGTACAGCCTAGGTGTGACATGGTCTCATAAAAACTTTTATAAAAGCTACAGTTCTTGATCAATTCCTTTCAAATTTCAGAATTTAGAAGCTAAATTGCTTATGTGTGCATGATATGAAAATTAAATCTACAGTGCTTACAGGTAAAAAACGTGCCAAGGCCAAAGTTGGGCAAAATTTAAGGTACTGATTATATATTTTTGCAAATAACTTATAAACTATGAAAAATTAAGATCTAATTTTTGGTATACAATTGAATCTGGATTAAATGAAATTATATCCCTGAATAAAATTCTCTAGCTACAGCAATTCTTATGTTAAGTGAGTAAATATATTTCCTGATTTTTTTATAAGCTGCATTATGTTTGGGCCCATAACTTCAACAAATTACGCAATACTGACCTAATATTTGGTATGTACACAGGAAATGTATGGACTAATATGCATATCAACTATGATCAAATTCAGCTCAGTGGTCTTAAAGTGTAACAATGGTTTTTTAATGGAAAACGGAGGTTTTTTCTTAATATCTCGTAGGAACGAAGTTCTAGTGACCCAATTTTTGGTATGGTAAAAGATTTTGGGAACATCTATCTGTACGCAGAATTTCAGATTCATAGGTCCAACAGTTTTAAAATGTGCCAGTTTAACATACGGACCGACAGACAGACGGACAGACGGACGGACGGACAGACAGCCGACGGACAAAGGACCACAACTATAGCTCAGATGACTTATAGTCAGCTGAGCTAAAAATGAATGCCTTTTTCAAGGCTGAAGTAGCCTAGTCACTTCAGTCTTGATCAAAACTAGGTTAAGATTTGACTTTTATGAGGATTAATGGGAAACTTTTAGGTGTTAATTTAGGGGATATATCCTTTCACTAGCCAATATTTATGGGCTTGGGATACCCTGACATATTTTCACGCCCTCAAAATCATCAAGCAAGGTAGGGAAATCACTTAACTACCATTGCTATTTAGATGAAAATCGCTCATTCCTTCTGTTTTCTTATGGAGAGCCCTAAAAAGTCTTTGAGGGGCGCTATTCATGGGAGGGGTGCTTATTACATCGAATACCATAAGCAGTTTTAATATTAAGCATCTTGAAGTGTGACAATGAGATTTTAATAGAAAATTGAGGTTTTTCCTTAATATCTCAATGAAACAAAGTCGTATTGACCCAATTTTCAGTATGGTAGGAGATATTTGGGACATCCAACTGTATGCTGAATTTCGGATTCATAGGTCTAATGGTTTCAAAACATGCCAGTTTAATGGATGCACTGACAGATGGAGGAACACCTGATGGACAAAGGACCATCACTATTGCTCAGATGACTTATAGTCAGCTGAGCTAAAAATGAATGCCTTTTTCAAGGCTGAAGTAGCCTAGTCACTTCAGTCTTGATCAAAACTAGGTTAAGATTTGACTTTTATGAGGATTAATGGGAAACTTTTAGGTGTTAATTTAGGGGATATATCCTTTCACTAGCCAATATTTATGGGCTTGGGATACCCTGACATATTTTCACGCCCTCAAAATCATCAAGCAAGGTAGGGAAATCACTTAACTACCATTGCTATTTAGATGAAAATCGCTCATTCCTTCTGTTTTCTTATGGAGAGCCCTAAAAAGTCTTTGAGGGGCGCTATTCATGGGAGGGGTGCTTATTACATCGAATACCATAAGCAGTTTTAATATTAAGCATCTTGAAGTGTGACAATGAGATTTTAATAGAAAATTGAGGTTTTTCCTTAATATCTCAATGAAACAAAGTCGTATTGACCCAATTTTCAGTATGGTAGGAGATATTTGGGACATCCAACTGTATGCTGAATTTCGGATTCATAGGTCTAATGGTTTCAAAACATGCCAGTTTAATGGATGCACTGACAGATGGAGGAACACCTGATGGACAAAGGACCATCACTATTGCTCAGATGACTTATAGTCAGCTGAGCTAATTAACTGCTTCATTGCTTTTTAGCTAATAAAATCCAAATGTTGAACCAAAAGATTTTTTCCCTCCAATTTGTTTGGAACAAACTGTACAGCATTTAAGTGTTGCTGTTAATCAATACACAAGCCCTCATACTGAATGCCACAAGCATACAGTATGCTGACCTGTAAAGTTTGTTTTCATGTGCTTGCATTTGTATATGCTCATATGTGAAAACTTGCTCATATAATTTTTTAACTGGGGTGATTCCATGTGTTTGTCAGTGTATATGCGTGAAAATGCAACAGGATCCAAAAGCCCCCAGGGCACAGGCAACTCAGGTAAGCATTCTGAGCATAGGGAATTCAGGTAAACCCCACACCCCAGGCAACTCAGGTAAGCCCCAAGAGCACAGTCAACTTAGGTAAGTATCCAGAGCACAAGGAACTCAGGTAAGCCCCCACAGCCAAGGCAACTCAGGTTAGCCCCCATAAATCAGGCAACTCAGGTAAGCCCCACAGCCCAAGCAACTCAGATAAGCCCCCACAGCCCAGGTAACTCATGTAAGCCCCCACAGCCCAGGCAAATCAGGTAAACCCCCAAAACCCAGGCAACTCAAGTAAGCCCCCATAACCCAGGCACCTCAGGTAAGCTCCCAGAGCACAGGCAACTCAGGTAAGCATCCAGTGCGTAAGGAACACAGGTAAGCCCCCATAACCCAGGCAACTCAGGTCATCCCCCAAAGTATAGGCAACTCTGGTTAAGCATGTTAAACTGCAGGCTGAACTATGCAAAATCATACCATGTCCCATTTCTGTTTGTGCATAGGTTCCAATAATTTCATAGTTTTTAGCTCTATGTAGAAATTTTACAGCTTGTTCTGGAGTAGATTGACTCTCTAGATATGGCAAGAACATGCCTGTTTGTAGAGCAAGGGGGTAGCTCTCTCTGGGAAAGGCCAGTCTAAAAAAAATAGATAAATTTATACAAGATAAAATCCTTGCTACTGGAATAACTAGATATTTCTTGATATCCTAGATATCCCCTAGATAATTAACTGCTTCATTGCTTTTTAGCTAATAAAATCCAAATGTTGAACCAAAAGATTTTTTCCCTCCAATTTGTTTGGAACAAACTGTACAGCATTTAAGTGTTGCTGTTAATCAATACACAAGCCCTCATACTGAATGCCACAAGCATACAGTATGCTGACCTGTAAAGTTTGTTTTCATGTGCTTCATTGCTTTTTAGCTAATAAAATCCAAATGTTGAACCAAAAGATTTTTTCCCTCCAATTTGTTTGGAACAAACTGTACAGCATTTAAGTGTTGCTGTTAATCAATACACAAGCCCTCATACTGAATGCCACAAGCATACAGTATGCTGACCTGTAAAGTTTGTTTTCATGTGCTTGCATTTGTATATGCTCATATGTGAAAACTTGCTCATATAATTTTTTAACTGGGGTGATTCCATGTGTTTGTCAGTGTATATGCGTGAAAATGCAACAGGATCCAAAAGCCCCCAGGGCACAGGCAACTCAGGTAAGCATTCTGAGCATAGGGAATTCAGGTAAACCCCACACCCCAGGCAACTCAGGTAAGCCCCAAGAGCACAGTCAACTTAGGTAAGTATCCAGAGCACAAGGAACTCAGGTAAGCCCCCACAGCCAAGGCAACTCAGGTTAGCCCCCATAAATCAGGCAACTCAGGTAAGCCCCACAGCCCAAGCAACTCAGATAAGCCCCCACAGCCCAGGTAACTCATGTAAGCCCCCACAGCCCAGGCAAATCAGGTAAACCCCCAAAACCCAGGCAACTCAAGTAAGCCCCCATAACCCAGGCACCTCAGGTAAGCTCCCAGAGCACAGGCAACTCAGGTAAGCATCCAGTGCGTAAGGAACACAGGTAAGCCCCCATAACCCAGGCAACTCAGGTCATCCCCCAAAGTATAGGCAACTCTGGTTAAGCATGTTAAACTGCAGGCTGAACTATGCAAAATCATACCATGTCCCATTTCTGTTTGTGCATAGGTTCCAATAATTTCATAGTTTTTAGCTCTATGTAGAAATTTTACAGCTTGTTCTGGAGTAGATTGACTCTCTAGATATGGCAAGAACATGCCTGTTTGTAGAGCAAGGGGGTAGCTCTCTCTGGGAAAGGCCAGTCTAAAAAAAATAGATAAATTTATACAAGATAAAATCCTTGCTACTGGAATAACTAGATATTTCTTGATATCCTAGATATCCCCAGACAATTAACACCCCCCCTTGAGAATAGGTCCCCCCATCTTCAGCAGCATATACTGACACTTGGCAAGCGACTATGGTTTCTTCTATCTATTAACCTGAGAAACAATATTTTTCACCAAATATGGGGGCCAATATGTTGAATCTCTCTTAAGAAAAGAGCATTGTTTTATTTACGGAAATGGAAAGGTAGATGGCGCCACCTGTCTGGTTTATGAGGAAACTTTCCAAGATGGATGGACATGCAAAATTTCAAACTAATACCTTGAACCAATCAAGAGATATGAGCAAAAGCACATGTACAGATGGACGCCATGAAAAAACGATTGCAGATGGAGCCACCAGTCTTAAGTACAAGAGGGAGGAGTCCAAGATCTATGGATATGCACAATTTCAGGCCAATACTGCGAATCACTCCTGAGAAAAGGGCATTTATTAATTTAAAAAAAACAAAGGTAGGTGGCACCACCTGTCTGGTTTACGAGAAGACTTTCAGTGATGGATGAACATGCCAAATTTAAGAAATTTGAAGGTTCCTTCTTGAAATAACTTTGAATTAAAACGACTTGCATTAATTGACTTGTTTTAAATAATACAATGAACTTACCATGAAAACACAACACCAAGCTGTTACAGTAGTCAGACTGCAGCACAAAGGCCTCTTCCAGTCCTGGCACTGTACTAAAGTTATATATAGAGCTTCCATCATCTTGGCTAATGGCCAACATCAAGGCACTGGCTAATCTTGGCAATCTGCCAATGGTAAACCAAGTGCTGCTTCTGTACACAAAAGTGGTCCCTTCTTGAAATAACTTTGAAATAAATTTTCCCAAAACAAAATGCTTTTCAGTTGACTTTTTATTTAAAAAACAAGGCCTTAAGCAAACCTGTGCAAAGTTTAGGAGTATGAATGGAGGATTATTCTTTAAATTTAATATTGATCCTCTTATGTCCTGCATATCTACCAAAGTATTATGATTTCAGCAAAATGGATGTTTTGCACCTGCAAGTTTCAGACTAGGACATTTTAAAACTAGAATACAGGTAGTGGACAAGCGAAATCAGAGTGGAATAGGTGAAGTGAGGCATGGATTGAGTGGTAAGGGGAAATAGAGTGAGGTGTGTTGCATATTAGCATGGATGACCGCAGACAAAATGTGTATGTAGGTTGCGCCACCTACCATAAAATCCAGAAAGCTGTCCAAGTTGTATACATATGCAAAATTTTAGGCAGATAAGTCAAAGCACTACTTGTATATGAGTGATTTTATCCCACAGAAGACAAACAGAAGGATGCTGTGCAAAACTGGTGGCAGGTGACGCCATCAATTTTTGTATTTGATTAAGAGCTATGTGAGATCTATACACATGCAAAATTTTAGCTCAAATGGTTCCTGAGATATAAGCTTGGATGTCTGCAGCCTAAACGTGAATGTAGGTGGCACCACCTGTCATAAAATCAAGAAAGCTGTCCAGGATGTATAAACCTGCAAAATTTTAGGCAGATATATCAAACCACTGTCGAGATACTAGAGATTTTTTTAACCCACAGCAGACAAACAGACAGATGCTGTACAAAAATTGTTGAAGGTGGTGCCACCATTTTTGGGTATGATAAAGAGCTATGTGAGATCCATACACATGCACATTTTGGCCCAATCAGTCAAACAGTTCCCGAGATATGAGCTTGGATGTCTGCAGCGTAAATGTGAATGAAGGTGGCGGCACCTGTCATAAAATCAAAAAAGCTGTCAAGAATGTATAAACCTGCAAAATTACAGGTAGATAAGTCAAACCACTGCCGAGATATGAGTGATTTTAGCCACAGGCAGATGAACAGATGGAGGCTGTGCAAAAATTGTTGCAGGTGGCACCACCAGTTTCGGGTATGATAAAGAGCTATGTGAGATCCATACAAATGCAAAATTTTGGCCCAATCGGGCAAAGAGTTCCTGAGATATGAGCTTGGATGTCTCCAGCATACACATGAATGAAGGTGGCGCCATCTGTCATAAAATCAAGAAAGTTGTCTAGGATGTATAAACCTGCAAAATTTCAGGTGTATAAGTCCAACCACTGCCGAGATATGAGTGATTTTATCCCAAAGCAGATGAACAGATGGACGCTGTACAAAAATGGTTGCAGGTGGCGCCACCATTTTTAGTTTATGTTATAAAGCTATCCAAGGGCTACATTTTTAGCCTGATCGGTCAAACGGTTCCCGAGATATGTGGGTTTATGTGTGGAAACAAACGCACAGAGAGGAAAGTGCGGCAGCAGGGTCTGACTGAAAACATAGTATCCACAAAACTCTGTTTTGGCGGATACAACGAGGTTGTATCAGTCAGGATATTTCGGATATGTTCTTTTTACCAGGGAGGATTACTGGAACAGATGAACGGACAATTTGGCAGCATGGTTTCGGGGGAGAACATTTTTTAATGTGTTCTAGCTTCTTCCCTATAAAATCTAAGAAAATACAGTTAGCCAAGAAATAAGCAAAATCTGATAGAATTTTTTAATGATGACAAATTTTTTGAAAAAAATTTTGTGATGCTAGCTTCCTGCCCTTTTTGAGATAGCTATGACGCACGACAGAAGACGGATGACGGATAAAACTGGCAAAACCCTACCATAGAATAATTCTTGTGAAGTTTAAACCAATCAGCTCAACAGCTGAAATATCAACAAGTGACCCATGGTATGAGGCTCAGCTGACTGGGAAGAGATTCGCAAAAGGAAATTTTATCATCAGAATGGTAGTATATACCCATTCAACTGAAGCATCAAACAGATTAACCAACAGGCCAAGATTTAGTCTGTATTTATATATCTAAAAAATAGAGAAAAAATGTGTAAACTTTAAAAACTAGAATACATGTAGCCGACAAGTGACTACATGTATCCGCCAAAATCAGAGTGGAACGGGTGAAGTGAGGCATGGATTGAGTGGCAAGGGGAAATAGAGTGAGGTATGTTGCATATTGGCATGGATGTCTGCAGCCTAAATGTGTATGTAGGTTGTGCCACCTACCACCAATCCAGAAAGCTGTCCAAGTTGTATACATACGCAAAATTTTAGGCAGAAAAGTCAAACCACTACATGTATATGAGTGATTTTAGCCCACGGCAGACAAACAGACAGACGCTGAGCAAAAATGGTTGCAGGTGGCCCCTCCAGTTTTGTGTATGATAAAGACCTATGTGAGATCTAAACACTTGCACAATTTTGGCCCAATCGGTCAAATGGTTCCTGAGATATGAGCTTGTATGTGTGCAACATTAACTAGAATGTAGGTGGCGCTACCTGTCATAAAATCAAGAAAGCTATCCTGGATGTATATGCATTCCAAATTTCAGGTGAATTAGTCAATTAACTGCAGAGATATGAGTGATTTTAACCCAAGGCAGATGAACAGATGGACACTGTGCAAACATGGTTACAGGTGGCGCCACCATTTTTTGTGTATGTTATAGAGCTATCCAAGGGCTACATTTGTATCAATTTTATTTCCTGATTGGTCAAACGGTTCCCAAGATACGAGCTTGGATGTCATCAGCGTGAATGTTAATGTAGGTGGTGCCACCTGTCATAAAATCAAGAAAGCTATCCAGGATGTATACGCTTGACAAATTTCAGGTAAATTAGTCAATTCACTGCAGAGATATGAGTGATTTTAACCCAAGGCAGATGAACAGATGGACACTGTGCAAACATGGTTACAGGTGGCGCCACCATTGTTTGTGTATGTTATAAAGCAATCCAAGGGCTACATTTGTATAAATTTTATTTCCTGATCGGTCAAATGGTTCCTGAGATATGAGGGTTTATGTGTGGAAACAGACGCACAAATGGACGCTGGATAGAGAGGAAAGGTCAGAGGTCAACGCAAATTGGTTAGGCACCAGTTCACATGTGACCCGATAATTGGTGTAAGTTTCGGAAAGATCGGTCCATTAGTCTCAGAGGAGCTCTCTGGAAATGAACGTGGCAGCGGCAGAGGAACCTGGTAAAGATATGTTCATATCTTTAAAGGTCTCAAAAACAGAGAAAAATTTTCGTAAAAAAAAACCGAACAAATACAGGTGGTGCCACCAGTCTGCAGAAACTGATGAAACACTCCATGATCATATCCATGCAAACAATTATGGTGATCTCTGCATTAGCTGTTCAGATACTTCAGCTTTTGTATCAAATTTTCCATTATTCTGAGCTGTATTTTGGAGTGCCATAGCTCAAAGGATATGGGTAACAGAAACCTAATTTCAGATTTCCATGTAGACTTATCATGGGTCTCCCTGTGTGTCAAGAATGAAGATTCTAGGTCCAGTCGTTACGATTTGTACCCTATTGACAGATAACTCCTTAAAGGTCTCAAAAATAGAGAAAAAAAATTGTAAAAATTTGAAAAATACAGGTGGCGCCACCAGTCTGCAGGAACTGATGGAACACCTCTTGATCAATATGTATGCCAAAAATCATGACCATCAGTGTTGTAGTTATTGAGATGTTGCAGTTTGTTTTTATCAAATTTTCCATTATTCTGGGAGGTTATTGGGAGCCCCCCCCCCCCCCCACAGCTCAAAGGATATGGATAACAGAGACCTTATTTCAGGTTTCCATGGAGACTTTTCATTGACCTCTCAGTGTGTCAAGAATGAAGATTCTAGGTCCAGTCTTTATGATTTGTGCCCTGTTAACAGCTGTTCATATTTTTAAAGGTCTCAAAAATAGAGAAAACAATTCGTAAAAATTGAAAAAGACAGGTGGCGCCACAAGTCTGCAGAAACTGATGAAACATCTCATGATCAATACATTTGCGAAAAATCATGACCATCAGTGTTGTAGTTAATGAGATATTGAAGTTTTTGTATGAAATTTTTTACTATTCTGGGGGGTACTTTGGGGCCCCATAGCTCAAAGGATATGGGTAACAGAGACCTAATTTCAGTTTCCATGGAGACTTTTCATAGTTCTCTCAGTGTGTGGAGAAAGAAGATTCTAGGTCCAGTCGTTACGATTTGTGCCACGTTAACAGATGACAGCATCCTTAAAGGTCTCAAAAATAGAGGAAAAAATCGTAAAAAATCGAACAATACTGGTGGCCCCCCCAGTCTGCAGGAACTGATGGAACATCTCATGATCAATATGTATGCCAGAAATCATGACCATCAGTGATGTAGTTAATGAGATATTGAAGTTTTTGTATGAAATTTTTGACTAATCTGGGGGGGTACTTTGGGGCCCAAAAGCTCGAAGGATATGGGTAACAGAGACCTAATTTCTGGTTTCCAAGAAGATTTTTCATGGACCTCTCAGTGTGTCAAGAATTAAGATTCTAGGTCCAGTCTTAACGATTTGTGCCTTGTTAACAGATGTTCACATTTTTAAAGGTCTCAAAAATAAAGAAAAAAATTTGTAAAAAATCTAAAAATACAGGTGGCCCCACCAGTCTGCAGGAATTGATGGAACATCTCATGATCAATATGTATGCCAAAAATCATGACCATCAGTCAAGTAGTTAATGAGATATTGAAGTTTTTGTATGAAATTTTTTACTTTTCTGGGGGGTACTTTGGGGCCCCATAGCTCGAAGGATATGTGTAACAGAGACCTAATTTCTGGTTTCCAAGGAGATTTTTCATGGACCTCTCAGAATCCCAAGTTACAGGGTTCTAAGTCCAGCAGTTAGGATTTGTGCCTGGTTAACGGACAGACAGACAGACGGACAGACGGACAGAAGGACAGAGTGATCTCTGAAAGTCAGCTGAGCTAAAAAAAAGTGTAAAACCTAGAAGAGTCTAAACTTACATTTTTGCTTGTAAAACACAGATCAATGTAGGTGGCACCACCAACACCTCAATTTCAGATATGACTCATGTGACAAACATTGGCATAAAATTTGGTGATGACAGCTCCAGCTGTTTCTGAGATTTTAAGTTTACTACGCCTTTTTGCATAGATGACTAAGTTCAACTTCCTGTAACTCCATCAAAAATCATCCAACTAAAACTATTCGAACAAACTTGAGAGAGATTGTTCCAAGGAACATTTCTGTGAAATATTGGACAATTTGGCTTGACAGTTTCAGAGAAGAAGATTTTTATAGGTTTTTAAGCTTTTTCTTTATAAAATCTAAAATTAATGCAGATACCCAATAATAAGCTCCAGGGCACCAAGTTTCACATGTGACTAATTCTTACATGTGATTTGGAGCTGCAAGCTCCAACGGTTTCTGACTTACAGCCATGGACGGGGGAAAGCCAGCCCTGGATGGCAGACAGTGGACGGCGAACAGCTGACGGATGACGCTGCGCCATCGCATAAGCTCACAGGTTCGCTAAAAAGAAATCGGGAATGTATGAAAAATTATTACAGATGCATACTGAATGCAAAATTATAATACAGATACATCTCACTGATGGCAAATTCTTGAATTTGGTTGAGGATAGATACCAATTATTTATAATCCATGTGCAGCCATCTTTATATAACCACAGAGAGCTGAATATCCATGATTGTAACATAGCCTGGTATGATGATAAAAATTTAAATCATAAATCTAATTTTTGTAAAAGCTTTTAAAAAACATTCTTGTAAATATTAACCATTGATAACCTGAAATCTAAATGTCTAGTGGCATGATGTAATACATGCTCAGGCTGATAAACTGGTGCCAGGTTAGTTGTATCTAAATGTCTAGTGGCATGATGTGATACATGCTAATAAACTGGTGCCAGGTTAGATGTGACTGATTCACACAGCTTACATATATGCTAAAATGACTCAATTCAATCTCCATAATTCAGCAAAAAATCATTCATGTAGAACTGTTTAAGACATTAATTATAAGAAATTATTTTGGGAATTAGCCTTGCTAAATATAAAACGAATTGGCTTCAGTGGCATTAGTCTAAAAATATTTTGCAGGTTAATAACTCATACTGGCAATAACCCGTGCTACGCACAGTTTCGGGCGAGCGGTTAGTTCTGATGTCAAATAGTCTTTCATAGTTGAATGTCTTGGTTACCGTCATAAGATCTCTTTGAAGAGGACATTTAGTGTAAGTGTTTTGTCTTTAATTTGACCTTGTGTCTGAGTCTGGATGACTAGGACGAATACGTTCTGGTCTGAATGGTGGAATGTCATATTGATCTTGAAAATCACGGCAATCTGTACAGTGTTATCTATATATTAACATATAGATCCATTATATGTTATGCAAAGAAATCTTACTGAAGCCAAGATATTGGCTGGAGAATTTTTTCGGAGTTGTTTATATGATAAATGAAATCATTTTTATATGGAAAGGTATTATGCTGAACATCGCTATTTAAAGTTGCCCTACAAGCCCGTCAATCCACCAGTAAAGAAACCTGCTATCTTGCATGGTTTAGTACATGAGCGCTGAGGCGTGTTCTCAATAATAGCATTCCCTAACCACAGTTTAATGCAAAGTTCAGCATCAGACTTCAACATTCCATATATCTTAACCCAAACATTACATTTAAGAGATAATATTATACAAATTATAAACATGGATGCACATTATCGCCATTCACCATGCATGCTGAGCACAACTGAAATTTTATATCATACGTCTGATGAAATATTGATTCCATCTACCGTTTGATTGCATTATGCAGTTTCTGAGGAACAGCAAATCCTCATATGTTTTTGTGAAAATTCCCTCTAATGTCCTCCTTGGTGTATTCAAACATTTCCCAGTATGGATGGGGGTTACCCGCTCTCATACCTTCCCTCGTGTACCTGTAATTAGCATGGTTCATAATAGAATATATATATATATATATATATATATATATATATATATATATATATATATATATATATATATATATATATATATATATATATATTCATACACTGAAATACAGTGTAGTAATAATGAATATATACATATATATATTTATATATATATATATATATACATACACACAGTGAAACCTGTCTAAAGTGGACAGTCATGGGACTCGTCATTTTGTCTTTAATAGTTAGGTGTCCTTATTAGGCAGGTTGACCTCAGTTGATAACTGAGGGATTATAAATAAAGACAACGAACAGCTGCAAGAGCTGTTTATAGTATTATATAAGATTCATGTATATGTACAACATATTCATGCAAACATCATGCATTCAATATTCTTTTACAAACTGTGATTATTTTTACTGATCTCAAGTAGTGAACAATTTAAGGAGAAAAGTCTATGAAGACATCCGTAAAAACCATGTTCATATACTCACGTACCTGGCGCATTGCCTAAAACTCTCCTTGTTCAGCTGTCTAAATGTGATAATCTCAAAGATAATGACAACCTTGATAATGCGAAGATTGTAATGGCTACAAACCTAGGAACATTCGTTTTAATAGGTGAATGTAGCTTTAGCCTAAAATAAACTTTCTTTGATGATGGTTGTTTGGTTTGATTTGCTTTAATGTTGAAGGCACCCAAGATTAAACGAACCCTGAGGAGCTTGTGCACGGCGGCACGGTACAAACAGCTACGGAGTGAGCAGATGTTAGACACTGATAAGATCAGTTTGAGATATATTGAGCAAAACCGAACTGTTAATATCAAACAGTCTGCTTTAATAAAGTGGCTAATTTTACAGTTAGATATTGCTTAGTGAAATCATAGACGCATGGGTAATCAGTAGCCGTTTAATCAATTTAATGACCCTGCAGTCGAGCGAAAAATTATGCAGCTTCACAACATGTGAATGATCAACCGTGAAATAAAGTAACACAATGTTTACCGCTTCATATTTGCTGTGTTAAACTAAGGAGCACATTACACCCTAACATGGGTTCCAGTCCTGGGAACAGCAGCAGTACAGGTGGTCTTTGATGTTGCCCGGGGCG
This sequence comes from Sipunculus nudus, assembly GCA_026874595.1. Lineage (NCBI taxonomy): Eukaryota > Metazoa > Annelida > Sipuncula > Golfingiida > Sipunculidae > Sipunculus > Sipunculus nudus. The sequence continues at coordinate 64,193,382 of CM049310.1, read as the reverse complement.
AGTGATCAGTGTCCGCCGGAGGTGGCGTAGCATGTCCGCATTTGTCAGGTTCATTTATTCTTAGAATGTTGGTTTTAGTTGAAATCAGCTGTCCGTTGTCCGCAGTTATTACAGGGGTTCCACTTATACATAACATACAGGGGAGTTGAAGGGACTTAACTATCTTGTCTGTTATGGCCAGTTGTCTGCCTAATTGAGGTGTCCGTTACACCAGTTTTCACTGTATATATATATATAAATATCTACTTAAGTTTTCATAATTACCAACAAAATATTAGTGCAACCCCCCACCCCACCCCCCATTCCGATTTTCTGGATCCGCACGTGATTACAGCCCACTCCCCTCCATCCTTTCTCTGCCCCTGCAATACCATTCGGGTAATTATGATTCTTTCAAAGTTCCCCCTTTTGAGCATTCTTCTCATGAGATATCCTTGTGCACAAGAGACCCGGTCCCCGTGCGGAGGTTTTCTTTTGAGAAGGGATCACCAAGGGGGATTATTTCTGACCGGTGACTGCAAATGTACCAAAACCCCGGATAGGGCCCCCGGAGTAAAACCCTGTCCTGCCACACACACTCTATGGCCATTATGTTACCGGGCCCAAAGACACAAAGAAAAGAGGCACCCGCGGCGAGCAAATATTAAAATTATTAATTATGCACACAATATGCAAATATTGCAAATAAAAATGGGTGGAATCTTCCCATAACTCAGCCAAAATTCACTGAACAGAGACCATTTGAACAAACTTCAGAAAGCACTACCCTAGGATAATTTCTGTGCAATATTAAACAATTTGGCCATTATATATATGGTTTCAGAGAAGAAGTTTTTTTTTAGCCCTCAGTATATTACAGGCACTGATGACCCCCTTACCAAAAAGGCCCATGCAGGTGGCGCCACCAATATCTCAATTTCAGATATGGCTCATGTGACAAACATTGGCATTAAATTTGGTGATGATAGCTCCAGCCGTTTCTGAGACTGACATTTTAGTATGCTTTTTTGGACAGATGACTTAGTTCCACTACCTGTAACTTGCCAAAAAATCACTGAACTGGAAGCATTCTTACAAACTTGAGAGAGATTGTCTCTGGGATTATTTCTGTGAAATATTGGACAATATGGCTGGATGGTTTTGGAGAAGATTTTTAAAGGTTTTAAGCTTTTTCCCTATAAAATCTAAGTAAACACAGCCAAAAAATAAACAAATCCTATTGAGTTTTTCAGATGACTGATAAAGTTTGGTGATGCTAGCTCCTGCCATTTTCGAGATACTACGGGTTAACATACAGACATCAGACAACACATGGAAGATGACGCACCATCACAGCTCACAGGTTCACTGATTAACTAAAATTAAACCAAAAGCATTCCTGTTACAGAAATGAAAAATAAATATTATATCTCATTAGAATAGGATTTCTACATTCTCAAAACATTTTCTTCCACCATGACCTGGTGATGGATAGATCTCGAGCCATTACTCTCATGCACATTAAAGTGAGTATCGGTTGCTATAGGTAATCATTTGTAGTCTTAAAACTACTGTATCCAATGGGAGAAGCCTTTTCACCTTCCCACATGACCAACATGGTGAGGCTAGAAAACTGTAAAATATAACTTTTTCCACCTTTTCAGAAAACAGTCAAAATACGGTACATATTCTTCTTGTTATCAACCAACTGTCATGGACACGATTTGATGAGAGAGGAGCCCCCCCCCCCCCCATTTTTAACCATACAAGGGGTACATATGATTTTTTATCCCCAAACATTTTGAAAATATGTGGATACAATTTTTCCATAAATAATCAAACTCTGATTTAAGTTCTAACAAGTGACCAATGGGTCATGACGCTCAGCCAACTGACATGTTGCACAGGCAACTAATTAAGAAAAAATGTAGGTGGCATCATAGTTCATGCATATTAGCTCAAGTTCATCAAGACCCATAAGCACACCAAATCTGATGACAATCCATCCAGCCGTTTCTGAGGAATCTGGCAATTTGTGTGTAATTTTGCATTTTTCTCTGGTGCTCAAACATGGACTGTAATGCAAAGAATATAGGTAACAGTCACCTATTTTCAGGTTTCTGAGAACTTCTGAGGAAATCTCAGGATGTCTAGTTAGAAGATTCTAGGTACAGTGGTTATGATTTGTGCACTGTTAAAAAATGATTGCATCTTTAAAGGTTTCAAAAGTATAGAAAAACATTCATAAAAATTTTTTTAAAATCCAGGTGGCGCCACAAGTCTGCAGCAAATGATGAAACACCCCATGATCAATATGCATGCGATGAATGATGGTGATAAATGCATTAGTTTTTCAGATCTTTTGTATCAAATTTTCTATTATTCTGAGGGATACTTGAAAGCTCGTTGGATATGGGTAACAGAGACCTAATTTTAGGTTTCCAAGGAGACTATGCCTGGGGCTCCTTGAATGTCAAGAGAAGATTCTAGGTCCAGTCGTTACAATTTGTGCCATTAAAGAGATGACCACATCTTTAAAGGTTAAAACTAGATGTGTCGGACAACACGAATGCCCCCGCCTGGGGCAAATTAGAAACATTTGTTAAATTTTGTAGTTCAGGAGGTGTCGTATGGTCAAAATAGGGTCAACAAGGGCAAAATACAAACTGGATCTGTAACGGGTCATTATCAAGCAACACACCAAATATCAGGCCTGTATCTGCTGGCATTGTGAAAAAAAGTCCATACAAATGCAAACATTAGGCCAGTATCTGTAAGCATTGCATTGCAAAACTAGAATATTAGCAAAAGCTGATAATCAGTTATAAAATTAAATTGGAGAGGTATGTACCATGTTTCATAACAATCCACCAAATGCTTCCTGAGAAATAAGCTCCTAAGTTTTTTTCTATACTAAGCTCAGTGACCTTGAAAATAGGTCAAGATCACCCATCTTTGAACTTGACCAAGATTTTGTAAATATCATGCATTAGCACTGAAGAAATGAAGTTCCTGTGTTGAATACCTTTGGAGATATCCTGCACAACAGGCCAACATTGAAAAAATACGATAAAATTTCATTAAAAAATGTTTGAGAGGAAGAGGTAATCTGGGCCATGGTTGGTTTATATGATTGAAGAAAATGTTGCAAATAATATTTGAGACCTGACCATGCCTATCCATTGGTTACCTTTTTGATAAGCTGTTGACAGTTCAACAGTTTACACATTTGTCTGATGATATCCAATTTATTTGGTAAACCTTTTTTATCAATTTTATGATATGTATACAGTTGCCATAACGTCCTCATTCCACAGGTGCAATGACTTGATGGGGGGGGGGGGGCAGGGGTGTTGTGTTATGATCAGAGTTACAATGCCTCTGTCTCTCTGTTGATATTTTCTTTAATTATTAAATTTTATGCTATAGCCATAGAACTATTGTTCACAGTGCCAAGGAGCAAAGCCTCAGTGGGATGAAGAAGGGGATGGTGAGAGTTACAACACCCTTGCATATACATACAGGATATGAAATTTAATTCAACAGTGCTTATAAAAAAAAGTTTATTCATGAACATTAAATATTTAAAACAGAAAGAAAGATGGAGAAACAAAGCAAATAATTTTTTCCCCCATTCTACTGAGCTGAGAAAAAATTAACAATATTTGCATTTATTCCTTTTTTTCATTACATAATTTTAATCCAAGTTTCCGAATGTTACTATAAATTTACAGTATAACATACATGTGATTGTGAATATTTCAGTTGATTTACATTTCTAAATTGCATCAACATTTATAGCTAATGTGTCCAGTTTATAGTACCTGTCAACAGAATGGAATGGAGGGAGCAAGGGAGGCAATTAGGGAGAGAGAGAGAGAGAGAGAAAGAGAGAAAGAGAGAAAGAGAGAAAGAAAGATGGAGAAAGAAAGAGAAAAAGCAGAGGAGAGAGAGAGAAAGAGACCTAGACTGCCAGAGAGATAGAGAAAGAGAGGCTCTCTGGTAATTACTGCCTGACCCAGCCTGACCCAGACACTCACAGTGGCAGTAGGTCAGACCTGAAGGTGTTATGTAACTGCCCAGTACACTGCATTTATACTGATCTGATGCAAACAATGAAGACATGGTACCTAGAAACTTGAATAAAATCTACAGTTTTTGATCAATTGGTTTCAAATTTCAGATTTTAACAGATGAAATGTTAATGTGTACATACTGTGAAAATTATATCCACAGCACTAACAGGAAAAATTCGAATATTTATATTTTTTTAAATGGTATCAGGAAAAAAAGAAAAGTATTCTCAGCTATAAAACTAATACATGTGTTAAAATTAATCCAAGGATCAAAACACCCAATATATCATACCAGGAGCAAACTGGAGTTGGGAATGTTTAATTTTATGAACTGAAATAAAGGACCAGCAATATAAATTTTGATTATTTAGCCAGTCTCATGTAACAACTGATACAACCATGAGTTATAAGTCAAACAAATTAAAATCTTTAATGAACACTTGTCTGAGTAATATTTTAAATTTTTGACATATTTATTTATTATTTTAATTTTGTAATAAATATATACCAACAAGTTAAAGACCTGGAAATACCTGGAAATTTAGATTAATTTAATATAATCAACTGCATCCTTGTCTATCATTATCTTGCTTCATATAATCCCTAATAGTAAACAATAATTTATTTATATTATTTATTTTTCATTTTTATGGTTGAAATGAAAAATACCCAATGGTGACTGCATGGTGTTATTTGAAATACAATTTTGGCCATCCATGGAAGATCCATAAATGATCAGTAATTGCAAGGTAATCCCCTGTAACTCATTAACTATAAATTCCTTTTCCATTTATTTTTTTAAGTTCTTATCATAAACCAAATATTAAAAAAAAAGTTTATTGTTATGTTTATGGCCTAAACAAATACTAGTGGAGGGGGTTGGACAGTTAGATCCAGTTGAAGCCACCCAAGAGCTGGCTGGCTGCAGAGTGCCTGCTTCAAGCATGCATAATTGGCCTGAAAGGTCAATGTGGGGACATAAAAGAGGGGCTTCAGTACAGCCAAGGTGTGATATGGTCTCATAAAAACTTTCATAAAAGCTAGTTTTTGACCAATTCCTTTTATAACTTCAGAATTTAGAAGCTTAAATCCTTACCAGTGCAAGATATGAAAATTAAATCAACAGTGCTTACAGGGAAAAAACATGCCATGGCAAAAGTTGGGCAAAATTTAAGGTACTGATTTTATATTTATGCTTATAACTTATAAAATTTGAAAAATTCAGAACTAATTTTGGGAATACAATTGAATCTTGATTAAATAATGTTATATCCCTGGCAAAAAATGTCTACCTTCAGCAATTTTCATGTTAAGAGAGTAAATATATTTCTTGATTTTTTACAAAGTGCATTATGGTTGGGCCTAGAACTTACAACAATTACACGATACTGACATCATTTCTGGCATATGCATAGCGAATGTATAGAAAAATATGTATATTATATATTATCAAAGTCAGATCAGTGGTTTTGATATTAGGCAATCTTAAAGTGTAACAATGGGGTTTTAATGGAAAAATGAAGTTTTTTCTTAATATCTCGAAGGAATGCAGTCCTAGTGACCAAACTTTTAGTATGGTAGAGGATTTGGGGGACATCTAACTGTATGCAAAATTTAAGGAACTTAGAGCTGAAGCTGGGGAGCTGAGCTCTAGTAAACTGCATAACACTAGCTTGGTGTAAACAATATATGACATGGTGCTTTAAAACTTGAATAAAATCTACAGTTTTTGATCAACTGGTTTCAAATTTTTTGTTTTAACAGTTGAAATGGTAACAAAAACATGCTTTGAAAATTAAATCCACAGCAGTTACAGGAAAAAAAAGGGGCCATGGTCAAACTTGGGCAAAATTTAAGGTACCAATTTTATATTTTTGCCAATATTTAAAAAAATCTAACAGATTTTGATCTAATTTTTGGTATACAATTCAATTTTGATTATTTAAAGTAGTATTACTGAAAAAAAAATTCCTACCTTTAACACTTTTGGTCTTAAGTGACAAAATATCTTTCCTCATTTTTTTACAAAGTCCATTATATTTGGGCCCATAACTTTTTTAAATTTAAATAATACTGACTTAATTTCTGGCATGTACATAGGAACCATATAGAGGAATATTTATGGTAAAAATGAAGAAAACCAGATGAGTGGTTTTGATATTAGGCAGTCCTGAAGTGTGAAAATAGATTTCTAACAAGGGACCTATGGGTCACGACGCTCAGCTGTTATATATGATAAAAAAATATTATTTAGAAATAAGGCACATGCTGGTTTTGTGTGGTAATAAATATAAGCTGTATTATGAGTTGTTGTTGTTTAGCTTATGTATGATTTTGATAGTACCTTTGGAGACAGGGAAGAGGATTGATTTCATTTATTTTATTAACAATTGGAGTACTATTGTCACACAGATTTTGACTTGGCCATATAACTTATAAGCAGAACATATAATATAAGAGTTTAACTATTTATTAAAAAAAATTACAAATATTGTCCCAAATATAATTTTTATTAAAAATAATAAGAGAATCATATGATTTTTTAAAATGAAATATAACTGATATGATTATTAAAATAATATTAAAGAATAAATTCATGAATGCATTCATGAATACATTTTGAAAGTATTTGCACAAGTATTCATATACTTTCATTTTTACCTGAATTCCCATTCTTTATGCAAGAAATTTTATAATGGAGTACATAATCATATTCGTATTTAAATACAATTACAAAGTATTCGCACCATGTCTGGTATTTATTCAATTTTCACCAAACAATGATGTTGAGAATCCAGAATATACAAAATTCACACATTTAAATAATGATCATAAGTACCTGGTTTTATGGCTTTTATTTATATTAAAAAATAACTGTAAAAAATTCATTTTGGACTAATTTCACATCAATGTACACACTAGACACAGTAGGAATCTAGATTAATATTATCAACTGCATCTTTGTCTATCATTAATTTCCTTCATACGATCCCTAATGATTAGTAATGAATAATATGATTTACTTCTTTATCATTAAAATTGACCTGAAAAATGCCATAGGTGACTGCATGGTGTTATTTGGAATATGTGACATTCTACCCATCGATACAAGATTCTCATATCATCAGTAACTGCAAGTTAATTTCCTGTTATTATAAACTAACAAATTCCTTTTCTATTTTTCTTTAATTTGTTATTAAAAACCAATAAAAATTTATTAATTTGTTGTTTATTGTTATGTTGTTGGTTAAAACTACTAGATGAGTTGGGTTGGACACCTGGATCAACTGTGGCTGGCCATAAGCTGCCTGGATTCCTGTATGCCTCGCCTCAAGCGTGCATAATTTGATGAAAGGTCAACAAGGTCAACATACAGGTGACTCAAGAGGGGCTGGAGAGAGCCAAAGTCTGACAGGGTCTCATAAAAAACATTAATAAAAGCTACAATTTTTGGCCAATTTCTTTCAGCTTTCTAAACTAAAAAGCTGAAATCCTTATGTGTGCATGATATGAAAATTATATCAACAGTGCTCACGGGAAACAAACGTGCCATGGTCACAGTTGGGCAAAATTTAAGGTACTAATTTTATATTTATAAAGTAAATATATTTCTTGATTTTTTACAAAGTGCATTATGTTTGGGCCCATAACTTAAAACAATTACGCAATACTGACATCATTCTGGGATGTGCATAGAGAATGAAAAATATGCATATTGTTTATGATTAAAGTCAGATCAGTGGTTTTGATATTAGGCAGTCTTGAAGTGTAACAATGGGTTTTTAATGGAAAAATGAAGTTTTTCATTAATATCTCGAAGGTATTAAGTCCTAGTGACCAAATTCTTGGCATGGTAGGGCATTTTGGAGACATCTAACTGTATGCCGAATTTATGGAAATTAGAGCTGAAGCTGGGGAGCTGAGCTCTTGCAAACTGCATAACACTAGCTTGATGTAAACAATATGTTACATGGTGCTTGAAAACTTGATTAAAATCTACAGTTTTTGATCAACTGGTTTCAAATTTTTGGTGTTAACAGTTGAAATGCTAACAAAAACAGGCTGTGAAAATTAAATCCACAGTACTTACAGGAAAACAAGTGACCCATGGGTCATGACGCTCAGCTGACTGGGAAGAGATTCGCAAAAGGAAATTTTATCATCAGAATGGTAGTATATACCCATTCAACTGAAGCATCAAACAGATTAACCAACAGGCCAAGATTTAGTCTGTATTTATATATCTCAAAAATAGAGAAAAATGTGTAAACTTTTAAAACTAGAATACGGGTAACCGACAAGTGACTACATGTATCTGCCAAAATCGGATAGTGAGGCATGGATTGAGTGGCAAGGGGAAATAGAGTGAGGTATGTTGCATATTAGCATGGATGTCTGCAGCCTAAATGTGTATGTAGGTTGTGCCACCTACCACAAATCCAGAAAGCTGTCCAAGTTGTATACACCTGCAAAATTTTAGGCAGAAAAGTCAAACCACTACATGTATATGAGCGATTTTTGCCCATGGCAGACAAACAGACAAACACTGTGCAAAAATCTTTGCAGGTAACCCCTCCAGTTTTGTGTATGATAAAGACCTATGTGAGATCTAAACACATGCACAATTTTGGCCCAATCGGTCAAATGGTTCCTGAGATATGAGCTTGGATGTGTCCAGCGTTTACTAGAATGTAGGTGGCCCCACCTGTCATAAAATCAAGAAAGCTGTCCACGATGTATAAACCTGCAAAATTTTAGGCAGTTATGTCGAACCACTACAGAGAAATGAGTAATTTTAGGCCACGGCAGACTAACAGACAGACACTGTGCAAACATTGTTACAGGTGGCGCCACCATTTTTTGTGTATGTTACAGAGCTATCAAAGGGCTACATTTGTATAAATTTTATTTCCTGATCGGTCAAACGGTTCCCGAGATATAAGCTTGGATGTCATCAGTGTGAACGTGAACGTAGGTGGCGCCACCTGTCATAAAATCAAGAAAGCTATCCTGGATGTATACACATGACGAATTTCAGGTGAATTAGTCAATTCACTGCAGAGATATGAGTGATTTTAACCCAAGGCAGATGAACAGATGGACACTGTGCAAACATGGTTACAGGTGGCGCCAGCATTTTTTGTGTATGTTATAAAGCAATCCAAGGGCTACATTTGTATCAATTTTATTTCCTGATCGGTCAAACGGTTCCCGAGATATGAGGGTTTATGAGTGGAAACAGACCCACAAATGGACATTGGATAGAGAGGAAAGGTCAGAGGTCAATGCAAATTGGTTAGGCACCAGTTCACATGTGACCCGATAATAGGTGTAAGTTTGGGAAAAATCGGTCCATTAGTCTCCGAGGAGCTCTCTGGAAACGAACGCGGCGGCGGCGGAGGAACTCGGTCAAAAACAAAGTATCCGCAAAACTTCGTTTTGGCGGATACAAAAATACAGGTGGCTCCACCAGTCTGCAGAAACTAATAAAAACACTTAATGGTCAATATCCATGCAAAAAATCATGGTGATCTCTGCATTAGTTGTTCAGATACTTCAGTTTTTGTATCAAATTGTCCATTATTCTTAGGGATACTTCGGAGTCCTATAGCTTGAAGGATATGGGTAACAGAGACCTAATTTCAAGTTTCCACAGGCACCTTTCATGGGCCTCCTTGCATGACAAGAATGAAGATTCTAGGTCCAGTTGTTGCGATTTGTACCCTGTTGACAGATAACCACATCTTTAAAGGTCTCAAAAAAAAGAAAAAATTTTAAAAATTTGAAAAAAAAAATAGAGGTGGCACACCCAGTCTGCAGAAACTGATGGAACAGCTCATGATCAATATGTATGCCTAAAATCATGACCATCAGTGTTGTAGTTATTGAAATACTGCAGTTTTTGTATCAAATTTTCCATTATTCTGGGGGGGGGGTATTTTGGACCCATACAGCTTAAAGAATATGGGTAGCAGAGACCTAATTCTGGTTTCCATGGAGACTTTTCATAGGTCTCTCAGTGTGTCGAAAATGAAGATTCTAGGTCCAGTCGTTACGATTTGTGCCATGCTAACAGATGACAGCATCCTCAAAGGTCTCAAAAATAGAGGAAAAAATCGTAAAAAATCAAACAGTACAGGTGGCGCCACCAGTCTGCAGGAACTGATCGAACATCTCATGATCAATATGTATGCCAAAAATGAAGACCATCAGTGATGTAGTTATTGAGATATTGAAGTTTTTGTATGAAATTTTTTACTATTCTGGGGGGTACTTTGGGGCCCCATAGCTCAAAGGATATGGGTAACAGAGACCTAATTTCTGGTTTCCAAGGAGATTTTTCATGGACCTCTCAGTGTGTCAAGAATTAAGATTCTAAGTCCAGTCTTTATGATTTGTGCCTTGTTAACAGATGTTCACATTTTTAAAGGTCTCAAAAATAGAGAAAAAAATTCGTAAAAAAATCAAAAAATACAGGTGGCGCCACCAGTCTGCAGGAAGTGATGTAACATCTCATGATCAATATGTATGCCAAAAATCATGACCATCAGTCAAGTAGTTAATGAGATATTGAAGTTTTTGTATGAAATTTTTGACTTTTCTGGGGGGGACTTTGGGGCCACATAGCTCAAAGGATATGGGTAACAGAGACCAAATTCAGGTTTCCATGGAGACTTATCATGGGTCTCCCTGTGTGTCAAGAACGAAGATTCTAGGTCAAGTCGTTACAATTTGTACCCTGTTGACAGATAACTACATCCTTAAAGGTCTCAAAAATGGAGAAAACAATTCGTGAACATTGAAAAATACAGGGGGCGCCACCAGTCTGCACAAACTGATGAAACATCTCATGATCAATATGTATGTCAAAAATCATGACCATCAGTGATGTAGTTAATGAGATATTGAAGTTTTTGTATGAAATTTTTTACTATTCTGGGGGGGTACTTTGGGGCCCCATAGCTCAAAGGATATGGGTAACAGAGACCTAATTTCTGGTTTCCAAGGAGATTTTTCATGGACCTCTCAGTGTGTCAAGAATTAAGATTCTAAGTCCAGTCTTTATGATTTGTGCCTTGTTAACAGATGTTCACATTTTTAAAGGTCTCAAAAATAGAGAAAAAAATTCGTAAAAAATCAAAAAATACAGGTGGCGCCACCAGTCTGCAGGAAGTGATGTAACATCTCATGATCAATATGTATGCCGAAAATCATGACCATCAGTCAAGTAGTTTATGAGATATTGAAGTTTTTGTATGAAATTTTTGACTTTTCTGGGGGGTACTTTGGGGCCACATAGCTCGAAGGATATGGGTAACAGAGACCTAATTTCTGGTTTCCAAGGAGATTTTTTATGGACCTCTCAGAATCCCAAGTTACAAGGTTCTAGGTCCAGCGGTTACGATTTGTGCCTGGTTAACGGACGGACAGACGGACGACGGACAAAGAGTGATCGCTATAGCTCAGATGACTTTCAGTCAGCTGAGCTAAAAACGTGCCATGGTCAAAGTTGGGCAAAATTTAAGGTACCAATTTTTTATTTTTATTAATATTTTAAAAAATTTAAAAGATTTTCATCTAATTTTGGGTATACAATTTAATTTTGATTTATTAAAGTTATATTACTGGAAAAAAGGTCCATAGCATTAACATTTTTTTTGTTCAGTGATCAAATATCTTTTCTGATTTTTTACAAAATGCATTATGTTTGGGCCCATAACTTTTTTAAATTACATAATACAGACATAATTTCTGGCATGTACATAGGAACTATATAGAGGAATATTTATGGTAAGTATGAGGTAAAACAGATGAGTGGTTTTGATATTAGGCAGTCCTGAAGTGTGAAAATAGGTTTTTAATAAAAAATTGAGGTTTTTCCTTAATTTCTCAAAGGAACGAAGTTGCAAACACCCAGTTTTCGGCTTGGTAGGAGATCTTGGGGACATCTAACATTATGCCGAATTTTGGATTCCTAGGTCTTACAGTTTCAAAACGTGCCACATCTACGGACGGACGGAAGGACAGACGGACGGACGACGGACAATGGACCACGACTATAGCTCAGATGACTTATAGTCAGCTGAGCTAAAAATTTAAAAGATTTTCATCTAATTTTGGGTATACAATTTAATTTTGATTAATTAAAGTTATATTACTGGAAAAAAGGTCCACAGCTTTAACATTTTTTTGTGTTAAGTGATCAAATATCTTTCCTTATTTTTTTCAAAATGCATTATGTTTGGGCCCAGAACTATTTTAAATTAAATAATACAGACATAATTTCTGGCATGTAGATAGGAACTATATAGAGGAATATTTATGGTAAATATGAGGAAAAACAGATGAGTGGTTTTGATATTAGGCAGTCCTAAAGTGTGAAAATAGGTTTTTAATAAAAAATTGAGGTTTTTCCTTAATTTCTCAAAGGAACGAAGTCGCAAAGACCCAGTTTTCGGCTTGGTAGGAGATCTTGGGGACATCTAACATTATGCCGAATTTTGGATTCCTAGGTCTTACGGTTTCAAAACGTGCCACATCTACGGACGGACGGACGGACGGACGGACGGATGGAAGGACGGACGGACGGACAGACGGACGGACGACGGACAATGGACCACGACTATAGCTCAGATGACTTATAGTCAGCTGAGCTAATAAAAAATTGAGGTTTTTCCTTAATATCTCGAAGGAACAAGGTCATATTGACCCAATTTTTGGCATGGTAGGAGATTTTGGGGACATCTAACTGTATGCCGAATTTCAGATTCGTAGGTCGAACGGTGTCGAAACGTGCCAATCTTACGGACGGACATCCAGACGGACGGACAGACGGACGGACAGACAGATGGACGGACGACGGACAATGGACCACGACTATAGCTCAGATGACTTATAGTCAGCTGAGCTAAAAATCTAATAAAAATTCATTAAAAAATCAGAAATTTTTAGGTGGTGCTACCAAAATTGTGCAGCAAGCACAGACCGTCATTCCAAATGATCATAGTAAGTTTTGTGAAAATCCACACAATGGTTCCTGAGATATAAGCTTCTGAGTGTTTTTCTATAATCTGCTCTAAAACAAAGAAAAATTGGTCAAGGTCACCCATCTTTGCACTTGACCAAGATTTTGTTGATATACATCTTCACTGATGAATAAAATTCCAATGGTGAATTTTTTTAGAGATATTCCGCTCACAAGGCCAAAATTGAAAAATCCGATAAAAATTGGTTAAAAAATCAGAAATTGCAGGTGGCACCACCAAAACTGAGCAGCACGTACAGACCATCAGTCCCAATGATCATAGTACGTTTTGTGAAAATCCACACAATGGTTCCTGAGATATAAGCTTCTGAGTGTTTTCTATAATCAGCTCTAAGATGTGCAAAATGGGTCAAGGTCACCCATCTTCCAACTTTACTGAGATTTTATCAATATACATCCTCATTGATGATATAGATTTCTAACGGTGAATCCTTTTAGAGATATCCCGCTCACAAGGTAAAAGTTAACAGACGCGGACGGACGCCAGACGGACAGACGGACAGCTTGGGTAATGACAATAGCCCATCAGCCTATGTGCTGAGGGCTAAAAACGGCTGTACGTGTACATTTGTCATGAAAATTTATATTTTTCATGCAATTTTCTCTGTTCAGGAGCCGTAAAATGGTCAACAGTAGGTCAACCGTGACGAAATGCGAACTGGATCTGTAACTGGTCAACATCTGACCACACACCAAAAATCAGGCCAATATCTGCAGGCATTGCGAAAAAAATCTGTACATGTGTGTTTGTCATAAAAATTTCTATTTTTCATGAAATTTTCTAAGTTTAGGAGCCGTAAAACGGTCAAAAGTAAGTGAAACGGGACAAAACGCAAACTCGATCTGTAACTCCGTACAACTGTTTGATTTCGGAATGATGGAATGACGGAAAGACGGAATGATGGAAGGACGGACATGGGTAAAACTATATACCCCGGCCACTGTGTGGCTGGGGCATAATAAAAAATAGACAAAAACAATTTGTAAACAAATTGAAAAAATACAGGTGCGGCCACCACTCTGCAGAAACTGATAAAATATTCCGTGATCAATATCCATTCAAAGAATCATGGTGATAAATATGCTCCCGAGGCAGCGGAAATCTTAAGCTTTTAAAGAAGCAACTGATTTTTTCACGCTGCCAGCTTTGACCGTTTATGATATATTTAGACACCAGATGGCGGTTGGTTGTCCGCTGAACAAAACGTGCGTATGATGTGACAAGCAGCCAACCAGATGCCAATAAACAAACTTGCGACAGGCATCCTGGCTCTGCCCATAGCTGTGCTTCAAGTGCCGTTTGAAGACAAGTTTACATTCAAATTTTAATTGCTCCCTCTGCATTCTCGCATCATCGACCAATTCGATTCTGACAGTTTGACTGTGTTAGTGTAGCCAAGTGTCTGGTGTCTGCAGAACTGAAACCAGCCAGCGAGGTGTGCACACAGCCTTTGTTGTTACGTTTCGTTTGAATTACAGCTCACCAACCGGGCAACCTATGTGCCCCAGACCCTAAATTAAACCACATCTGTGGCAATTATCTCTGAGCCTGTTGCCTGTTCATAAGGTTACTGGGGCCATGAGTTGTCACTAAAAACGAAATGAACATGATTGGCTCCGTGTATTCCTCGCTTGACCGTGTCTTCCAGCACAAGGTCTCATCTGATTGGACAAAAATACAGTGCTCCTCTCTGGTGTAGCAATTCAGGATACGAGGTCATAACAAACAGCGCTTAACATATAGGAAGTAGACCTATAGTTAAAGCACTGTGTAAACAGCGCAGGTGATAAATACAAAAGTTCAGATACTGGGTTTTTGTGTATCAAATTTTCCATTATTCTGGGGGATACTTTGGAGCCCCGAAGCTTGAAGAACATGTTAAGAGAAAAGATTCTAGGTCCAATCATTACGATTTGTGCCCTGTTAACAGATGACTGTATCTTAAGAGATCTCAAAAATAGAAAAAAATGTGAAAAAATCGAAAAAAATATAGGTGGCGCCACCAGACTGCAGAAACTGATGAAACATTCCATGATCAATATCTAGCAAAGAATCATGGTGTTTAATGCAATAGTTGTTCAGATACAATTGCTTCTTTGAAAGTCTAAAAAATAGAGTGGAAAAAGTGTAAAATTTTAAGAAAAATACAGATGGCACCACCAGTCTATAGCAGCTGATGACATACTTAATGATCAATATGCATGCAAAGAATCATGGTAATCAATGCATTAGTTGTTCAGATAGTGAAGCTTTTGTATCAAATGTCATTATTCTGGGGAGTACTTCCGAGCCCCATAGCTCAGATCAATGGGTAACAGAGACATAATTTCAGGTTTCCAAGGAGACTTTTCATGGGCCTCCCTGCATGTCAAGAGAGAAGATTCTAGGTCCAGATGTTATGAATAGTGCCCTGTTAACAGATGACCGCATCCTAAGAGGTCTCAAATATAGAGGAAAACATTCGTAAAAATCGTAAAAATACAGGTTTTGTTACCAGACCGCAGAAACTAATGAGCCCCATAGCTCAGAGTTTATGGGTAACAGATACCTAATTTCAGGTTTCCAAGGAGACTTTTCATGGGCCTCCCTGCATGTAGGGAGAAAAGATTCTAGGTCCAGATGTTATGATTTGTGCCCTGTTACAAGATGACCACATGGACTAAGGACCCATGGGTCTTGACGCTCTGCTGAATTTGTCTATAAGGGTATTTTTAAAAGAAATTTTCCAGATAACAGTCCTGTGACCTTAACCAATGACCTTGTGACCAAAATATCTTAGAACTTATTATCCTTGAACTTGCAGCATTAAGATTATTGTAATAATCTTTTAAAAAGTGACCTTGATCTCTGACAAGGTAACCTCAAAATCTTCAGATTTCCTCACTTTTGGCACATAAGCCATGTGTGAAAGGTGGAAGCTTTAGGCTGAAAAGTTGATTTACAGTGCATCCAGAATCTTTTTAAAGATGTTGCTCCTGTGACCTTCAACTTTGATCTCTGAACCCTGAAAATCAAAATAAATTTACTTAAGTGGTGGGTCATTAATAAATCAAGTTTGAAGCCAATCTGTCTATCCAAAGCAGAATTATCATCCATAAACTAATTTGTGAATGGATGGGCCCAGTGACCTTGACCTTTGCCCCTATGACTCCAAAATGGAATTAAATCTACCCCTATTGGCAGGTGAGTAATAACTTGAAGATGGAAGGTTTGTGATGAAAAGTTTGGCTTGAAATTAATACACATTCTTTTAACTAGACATTTCTTGGCACCGCAGGTGCCAGAGTATCCCCAGACATAGTAGCCCCCCCCCCCCCCCCCTTTAAGAACAGACCCCCATTTTTAGCAGCATATACTGACACTTGTCATATTTATTGTTTCTCCCATCTAACAATCCAAAATCTTGTTGAAGATGTTGGTCCTGTGACCTTGATCTTTTTAAAGATGTGTCCTGTGACCTTGACCTTTGACCTCATGACCCCAAAATCAATTTGGGTCTTGCTTTTCCAATGGGACATATGCAAGTTAAGTTTGAAATCTATACATCAATAAAGCAGGAATTATCATCCAGAAACTATTTTTTTCGACAGATGGCTCCTGTGACCTTCACCTAGACCTTGTGACCTCAAATTGATAGTGTTCTTCCTCTCTTGGCAGGAGAACTATATGTGCAAGATGAAAGATCTGAGATGAAATGTTTGGCTGAAAATGCATCCACATCTTTAAAAAGATGTGTCCTGTGACCTTGACCTTTGACCTCATGACCCCAAAATCAATTTTGGTCTTGCTCTTCCAATGGGACATATACAAGTCAAGTTTGAAATCCAGAAATCAATAAAAGCAGGAATTATCATCCAGAAACTAATTTTTTGACAGATGGCTTGTGTGACCTTCACCTTTGACCTTGTGACCTCAAATTGATAGGGGTCTTCCACTCATGGCAGGTGAACTATATGTGCAAGATGAAAGATCTGAGATGAATTGTTTGGCTGAAAATGCATCCACAATCTTTTTAAAGAGGTTTCCTGTCACCTTGACCTTTAACCTCATGACCCCAAAATCAATTCGGGTCTTGCTTTTCCAATGGGTCAAATACAAGTCAAGTTTGAAATCCATACATCAATAAAAGAAGGAATTATCATTCAAAAACTAATTTTTGGACAGATGGCTCCTGTGACCTTCACCTTTGACCTTGTGACCTCAAAATTGATAGGGTTCTTCCTCTCTTGGCAGGTGAACTATATGTGCAAGATGAAAGATCTGAGATGAAATGTTTGCCTGAAAATGCATCCACAATCTTTCTAAAGATGTGTCCTGTGACCTTGACCTTTGACCTCATGACCAAAAATCAATTTTGGTCTTGCTTTTCCAATGGGACATATACAAGTCAAGTTTGAAATCCATACATCAATAAAAGCAGGAATTATCATCCAGAAACTAATTTTTGGACAGATGGCTCGTGTGACCTTCACCTTTGACCTTGTGACCTCAAATTGATAGGGGTCTTCCACTCATGGCAGGTGAACAATATGTGCAAGATGAAAGATCTGAGATGAATTGTTTGGCTGAAAATGCATCCACAATCTTTTTAAAGAGGTTTCCTGTGACCTTGACCTTTGACCCCAAAATCAATTTTGGTCTTGATTTTCCAATGGGACATATACAAGTCAAGTTTGAAATCCATACATCAATAAAAGCAGGAATTATCATCCTGAAACTAATTTTTGGACAGATAGCTCCTGTGGCCTTGACCTTTGACCTTGTGACCCCAAAATTTATATGGATCATCCACTACTGGCAAGTGAGCTATATATTCAAGATGGAAGACCTGGGATGAAAGTTTGGCTTGAAATGCATCCAAAGTATCTTTTAAAATGCCAGTCCAGTGACCTTGACCTTTGACCTAATGACCCTAGAACCTATAAGGTTCTTACTTTAGTGGTGGGCCATACATCAGTCATGTTTGAAATCCATATGGCTATCAACACTGGAGATATCATAAGAGGTGTGTGATTTTCACCATATATGGCAATATTCAAGGTCAAGGCCACTATCATAGAAAAGGTCATGGCCCCAATTTTAATAAACATCATCCCATAACCCATACCTATGTATATGCATAATATAAAAGAAATCTGTCCATTAGTTTTTGATTTATAATGCTCACAGTACTGTAAGGTGGCAATTTTAGGGGTATTAAATGGCACGAAAACAAGTAAAGAATAAAAAGGTGGCGCCACCAGTTTCTGGAACATGACAACCCTATCCATGATCTTCCATCAACTTGATTTTGGGATAAATCCATGCAAGATTTCTTGAGATATTAAAGAATTTGTGTGATTTTCCCCAAAATTGGACCTATTCAAGGTCAAGGACACTCTCCTAGTAAAGGTCATGACCTCATTTTAAAAAGGCGTCGTCCTCTTACCCATATCTATACATATACCAAGTTTGGTAAAGTTCCGTGAAATATTTTTTGGGTTATCGCGCCAACAAGATTTATATGCGGCGGCGGCGGGACCGCTATGAAAACATAGTATCCCCCGACTTTGTCTGGGGATACAATGAAATGGGTCCTGTGACCTTGACCTTTGACCTTTGGACCCCAAAATCAACAGGGTTCTTACTTTATTGGTGAGCCATATATAATCAGATAAGTTTGGAACCAATATGTCAAACTAAACTGGAGTGATCAACTGAAAACTAATTTGTGAACAGATGGCTCCTGGGACCTTGACCTTTGACCTTGTGACCTGAAAAAACATTTATGCTCTCCCCGTCCTGGCAGGTCAGCTAAATGCACAAGATGGAAAGTTTGGGATGAAAAGCTTGGCTTAAATGCAGCCAGAATCTTTTTACACAAGTGAGTCCTGTGACCTTGACCTTTGACCTCATGACCTATAATCATATAGGTTCTTGCTTTAGTGGTGGGCCATATTTAAGTCAAGTTTGAAATCCATGTGTCAATCCAACCTGGAGTTATCATCTTGAAACGAATTTGTGTGGATGGACGGATGGATAGACAGACAGACACACAGACAGACAGACAGACAGACAGGGTGATTACTATAGGGCATCGACTTGTGATCAATAAACACACCAGGTTTTGGGACACTAGATGTAATCGCAGCTGAGAAACTGACATGATTGATGTCATTTCATAGTAAAAACAAGGGACCTATGGGTCACGGCGCTCAGCTGTAATATATATTAAAAAAAGTATGATTTAGAAATGAGGCACATAGTGGTTTTATTTGGTAATGAAAATAAGCTGTATTATGAGTTGTTGTTGTTTAGCTTATGTATGATTTTGATAGTGCTTTGGAGACAGGAAAGAGGATTAATTTATTTTATTAACAAATGGAGTGCAATTGTCACACAGATTTTGACTTGGCCATATAACTTATAAGCAGAACATATAATATAAGAGTTTAACTATTTATTAAAAAAATTACAAATATTGTCCCAAATATAAGAGAATAGTATGATTTTTTTCAAATAAAATATAACTGAAATGATTATTAAAATAATATTAAAGAATATATTCATGAATGCATTCATTAATACATTTTGAAAGTATTTGCACTGGTATTCATATACCTTCATTTTTACCTGAATTCCCATTCTTATGAAAGAAATTTTATAATGGAGTACATATTCATATTCGTGTTTAAATACAATTGCAAAGTATTCGCACCATGTCTGGTATTTATTCAGTTTTCACCAAACAATGATGCTGAGAATCCAGAATATACAAAATTCACACATTTAAATAATGATCATAAGTACCTGGTTTTATGGCTTTTATTTATATTAAAAAAAAATGTAATATATTCACTTTGGACTAATTTCCCATCAATGTACAAACTATAGACACAGTAGGAATCTAGATAATAATATTATCAACTGCATCATTGTCTATCATTAATTTCCTTCATATAATCCCTAATGATTAGTAATGAATAATATGATTTACTTTTTTATCATTAAAATTGAACTGAAAAATACCATAGGTGACTGCATGGTGTTATTTGGAATACGTGACATTCTATCCATCGATACAAGATTCTTATATCATCAGTAACTGCAAGTTAATTTCCTGTTATTATCAACTAACAAATTCCTTTTCTATTTTTCTTTAATTTGTTATTAAAAACCAATAAAAATTTATTAATTTATTGTTTATTGTTATGTTGTTAGTTAAAACTACTAGATGAGTTGGGTTGGACACCTGGATCAACTGTGGCTGGCCATTATATAATAAGCTGCCTGGAGCCCCAGTTTATGACTCGCCTCAAGCATGCATAATTTGCTGAAAGTTCAACAAGGTCAACATACAGGTGACTCAAGAGGTGCTACAGAGAGCCAAGGTCTGACATGGTCTCATAAAAACATTAATAAAAGCTACAATTTTTGGCCAATTTCTTTCAGCTTTTTAAACTAAAAAGTTGAAATCTTTATGTGTGCATGATATGAAAATTATCTCAACAGTGCTCACAGGAAACAAACATGCCATGGTCAAAGTTGGGCAAAATTTAAGGTACTAATTTTATATTTATACTAATAACTTATAAAATTTGAAAAAATCAGAACTAATTTTGGGTATTCAATTGAATCTTGATTAAATAATGTTACATCTCTGATAAAAATCTCTAGCTTCAGCAATCCTCTTGTTAATGGAGTAAATATTTTTCTTGATTTTTTACAAAGTGCATTATGTTTGGGCCCATAACTTAAAACAATTACGCAATACTGACATCATTTCTGGCATGTTCATAGAGAATGTATAGAAAAATATGTATATTATATATGATTAAAGTCAGATCAGTGGTTTTGATATTAGGCAGTCTTGAAGTGTAACAATGGGTTTTTAATGGAAAAATTAAGTTTTTCATTAATATCTCGAAGGTATTAAGTCCTAGTGACCAAATTCTTGGCATGGTAGGGGATTTTTGAGACATCTAATTGCATGCCAAATTTTAGGAACTGAGAGCTGAAGCTGGGGAGCTGAGCACTTGCAAACTGCATGACACTAGCTTCATGTAAACAATATGTTACATGGTGCTTGAAAACTTGAATAAAATCTACAGTTTTTGATCAACTGGTTTCAAATTTTCGGTTTTTACAGACAAAATGCTAAAAAAAACATGCTGTGAAAATTAAATCCACAGTACTTACAGGAAAAAAACGTGCCATGGTCAAAGTTGGGCAAAATTTAAGGTACCTATTTTTTATTTTTGTTAATATTTTAAAAAATTTAAAAGATTTTGATCTAATTTTGGGTATACAATTTAATTTTGATTAATTAAAGTTATATTACTGGAAAAAAAGTTTATAGCTTTAACATATTTTGTGTTAAGTGATCAAATATCTTTCCTGATTTTTTACCAAATGCATTATGTTTGGGCCCATAACTTTTTAAATTTACATAATACAGACATAATTTCTGGCATGTACATAGGAACTATATAGAGGAATAATTATGGTAAATATGATGAAAAACAGATGAGTGGTTTTGATATTAGGCAGTCCTGAAGTGTAAAAATAGGTTTTTAATAAAAAATTGAGGTTTTTCCTTAATTTCTAAAAGGAACGAAGTCGCAAAGACCCAGTTTTCGGCTTGGTAGGAGATCTTGGGGACATCTAACATTATGCTGAATTTTGGATTCCTAGGTCTTACGGTTTCAAAACGTGCCACATCTACGGACGGACGGACGGACGGACGGACGGACGGACAGACGGACAGACGGACGGACGACGGACAATGGACCACGACTATAGCTCAGATGACTTATAGTCAGCTGAGCTAAAAATTGAAAAATATTTGTTAAAATAACAACAAGGCCCACAGCCCTAATACAAACCTGTGCATTGGGAAATACACCAGGTATAATGCTCCTATGCTGGACCATAACTTTTCATGTATATGAACAATGCAAGTACTAAACATTTTGAATAAGAAAAAATTTCACAAACATTGCAGAAATTCTGGCATGGGTGCACACAACACAAAAATGATTGTAGCTGGCACCACCAGTCTTGTATACAAAGAAGCTATCAGAGATATATACATATGCCCAATTTCAGACTGATATATCAAACCCCTCCTGAGAAATAAGCAGAGACACACACTGTGCAAAAATTATTGTAGGTGGCCCCACCAGTCTTGTATATAAAAAAGCTATTTGATATGTATAAATATGCCCAATTTCAGGCTGATATATCAAATTCCTCTGTAGAAATAAGCAGGCACATACACTGTGCAAAAGTCATTGTAGGTGGTGACACTTGTCTTGTGAAAGAGAAAGCCATCAAAGATACATAGACAGGTTAAAATATCAGGCCAATACATAAAACTTACCTTGAGTCTGATGCATGGGGCTGACCAGGCTTAGGTGAGAAAGGCAGTTGCCTCGAGTGAACTGTGACAAATTTATGGCTCAGGCTACTGCACTGAGTGAACTCATGACCTGCACCTGGCAAGACTGAGTGAACTTTTGACCTGTACCTGGCTGCACTGAATGAACTCTTGACCTGTTGCATAATCTGACACAGTTGGCAGTCTGCCAAAGCTATAAATAGATCCAGGCTGAACTTTGGTGCCAAATCTGCTGCAGTGGGCAGTCTGCCAATGCTATAAATAGAATGCAGCTACTGCACTGAGTGAACTCCTGACCTAAACTGGCTGCACTGAGTGAACTCTTGACCTGTTGCCTAATCTGATACAGTTGGCAGTCTGCCAAAGCTATAACTAGATCCAGACTGACCTTTGGCCTCTTACCAAATCTGAAATAGTAGCCACACAATTGCATAAGCTCACAGATTGGCTCAACATGCAGCCCTGAGGGGCATGACACACATGAGGTGATCACATGATACTCATGAGGTGATCACATGCTACCTATGAGGTGATCACAAGGTACCCAAGAGGTGTTCACATGTCACCCATGAGGTGATCACACGCCTTGTGCTTGGCTGCACTGATTGAAATCTTGACCTATATATGGCTGCACTGAATGAACTCTTGATCTGTTGCCAAATCTGCCAAATTTTTTTCAAGCTGACATATTCATAAAATTTTTTATCAAAATATCTAAATAATAAAATACAGTCCCTTCATTGTTAGAGGTCCAATAATTCTGCCAAAAATCATTCAAGTAAACTTGAACAAAGGCCACCTAAGAATAATTTTTGTGCCAAGTTACAGAAGTTATAATTGAAACATCAATTTTGTAGAAGAACACTATTGCAGTCCTCAGTTTGAAATAGACATAATAATGGCCATACGACCAACTTAAGCTTTTCACAACTCAACCAAAAATCAACAAACTCGATTTATTCTTATAAGATTGAAAGAACCATGTCCTAGGATAATTCTTTTGAAAAATTGAACGATTCAACTTGACTGTTTTATCATAAACATTTTAAGCTGAAAGAGGCTAAAATTATGAGGTTTTTTGCCCATAAAAACAGGTCAATGTAGGTGGCACCACGAAATCTGCAACTTCAAATATGAGTCATGTGACCAACAATATGCACAATACTTGGTAATGTTAGCTTCTGTCATTTCTGAGATTACAATGTCAGTGTGCTTACTTGGCCAAATGACAAAGTTCAAATTCATGTAACTCGGCTAAAATTCATCAAATGCAAACCATTTGAACAAACTTGAGAGGGCTTGCCTTCTGTAAAATATTGAACAATTTTGCTTGACCGTTTACAAGAAGAAGACTTTAAAAGTTTTTTTCAGCTTTCCCCTATAAAATCTAAGTAAATGCAGATAGCAAAAAAATAAGCTGAATCCCACAACATTTGATATGTGACAGATTACTGCATAAAATCTGGGGATGGTAGCTCCTGCTATTCCTGAGAAATTATGGGTAAATGTATAGATGATCAATGACCCCCATACTAACAAGGGACCTATGGGTCACGGCGCTCAGCTGTTATATATGATAAAAAAAATATGATTTAGAAATGATTCACCTGCTGGTTTTGTGTGGTAATAAATATAAGCTGTATCATGAGTTGTTGTTGTTTAACTTATGTATGATTTTGATAGTATCTTTGGAGACAGGGAAGAATATTGATTTCATTTATTTTATTAACAAATGGAGTACTATTGTCACACAGATTTTGACTTGGCCATATAACTTATAAGCAGAACATATAATATAAGAGTTTAACTATTTATTAAAAAAAAATTACAAATATTGTCCCAAATTTTTTATTAAAAATAATAAGAGAATCTTATGATTTTTTAAAATGAAATATAACTGAAATGATTATTAAAATAATATTAAAGAATATATTCTTGAATGCATTCATGAATACATTTTGAATGTATTTGCACTGGTATTCATATACTTTCATTTTTACCTGAATTCCCATTCTTTATGCAGGAAATTTTATAATGGAGTACATATTCATATTCGTATTTAAATACAATTGCAAATTATTCGCACCATGTCCGGTATTTATTCAGTTTTCACAAAACAATAATGTTGAGAATCCAGAATATACAAAATTCACACATTTAAATAATGATCATAAGTACCTGGTTTTATGGCTTTTATTTATATTTAAAAAAATAAATGTTATATATTCATTTTGGAGTAATTTCACATCAATGTACACACTAGACACAGTAGGAATCTAGATTAATCTTATCAACTGCATCTTTGTCTATCATTAATTTATTTCATGTGATCCCCAATCATTAGTAATGAATAATATTATTTACTTTTTTATCATTAAAATTGAATTGAAAAATACCATAGGTGACTGCATGGTGTTATTTGGAATACATGACATTCTATTCATCGATACAAGATTCTTATATCATCAGTAACTGCAAGTTAATTTCCTGTTATTATAAACTAACAAATTCCTTTACTATTTTTCTTTAATTTGTTATTAAAAACCAATAAAAATTTATATATTTATTGTTTATTGTTATGTTGTTGGTTAAAACTACTAGATGAGTTGGGTGGACACCTGGATCAACTGTGGCTGGCCATAAGCTGCCTGGTTGCCTCAGTGTATGCCTTGCCCCAAGCATGCATAATTTTCTGAAAGTTCAACAAGGTCAACATACAGGTGACTCAAGAGGGGCTGGAGAGGGCCAAGGTCTGACATGATCTCATAGAAACATTAACAAAAGCTACAATTTTTGGCCAATTTCTTTCAGCTTTCTAAACTAAAAATGTGTGCATGACATGAAAATTATATCAACAGTATATATGATTAAAGTCAGATCAGTGGTTTTGATATAAGACAGTCTTGAAGTGTAACAATGGGTTTTAAATGGAAAAATGAAGTTTTTCATTAATATCTCGAAGGTATTAAGTCCTAGTGACCAAATTCTTGGCATGGTAGGGGATTTTTTAGACATCTAATTGTATGCCAAATTTTAGGAACTGAGAGCTGAAGCTGGGGAGCTGAGTTCTTGCAAACTGCATAACACTAGCTTGATGTAAACAATATGTTACATGGTGTTTGAAAACTTGAATAAAATCTACAGTTTTTGATCAACTGGTTTCAAATTTTTGGTGTTAATAGACAAAATGCTAACAAAAACATGCTGTGAAAATTAAATCCACAATACTTACAGGAAAAAAACGTGCCATGGTCAAAGTTGGGCAAAATTTAAGGTACCAATTTTTTATTTTTGTTAATATTTTAAAACATTTAAAAGATTTTGATCTAATTTTGGGTATACAATTTAATTTTGATTAATTAAAGTTATATTACTGGAAAAAGAGTCCATAGCTTTATCATGTTTTGTGTTAAGTGATCAAATATCTTTCCTGATTTTTTACAAAATGCATTATGTTTGGACCCATAACTTTTTTAAATTATATAATACAGACATAATTTCTGGCATGTACATAGGAACTATATAGAGGAATATTTATGGTAAATATGAGGAAAAACAGATGAGTTGTTTTGATATTAGGCAGTCCTGAAGTGTGAAAATAGGTTTTTAATAAAAAATTGAGGTTTTTCCTTAATTTCTCGAAGGAACAAAGTCGCAAAGACCCAGTTTTTGGCTAGGTAGGAGATCTAGGGGACATCTAACATTATGCCGAACAATGGATTCCTAGGTCTTACGGTTTCAAAACGTGCCACATCTACGGATGGACGGACAGACGGACGGACGGACGGACGGACAGACAGACAATGGACCACGACTATAGCTCAGATGACTTATAGTCAGCTGAGCTAAAAAAAGGTCAATGCAGGTGGCGCCACCAATACCTGAATTTTATATATGACTTATGTGACCAACACTGGCATAAAATTTGGTGATGATAGCTCCAGCTGTTTCTGAGATTGTCATTTTAGTATGCTTTTTTGGACAGATGACTAAGTTCAACTTTCTGTAACTTGGCCAAAATTCACCAAACTTGAAACCATTCGAACAAACTTGAGAGTGATGGTATAATAGATTATTTCTGTGAAATACTGAACAATTTGGCTTGACCGTTTCAGTGGAGAAGATTTTTAAAGGTTTCTTAGCTTTTTCTCTATAAAATCTAAGAAAAGTTTTTCAGATGGCTAATTTTTTGCATTAAACTTCATGATCTCAGCTCCAGTCGTTTTTGAGATAGTATGGGTTAACGTACAGACAACGGATGACAGAAGCTGCCACACCTTTGCATTAGCTCACAGGTTTGCTAAAAATTACTACAGATGCATGTGAAATGCAATATTATAATACAGATACATCTCACTGATGGCAAAATCTTGAATTAAGTTGAGTATGGATACCAATTATTTATAATCCATGTACAGCCGTCTTTATATACCCACAGAGAGCTGTATACCTGTGATTGTAAACACGCATGAGGAATATCTAAAATCCTAAATCTACATTTTTTAAAAGCTTTTAAAAAAACATTCTTGTCAATATTAACCACAGATAACCTTAAATCTAAATGTCTAGAGGCATGTTGTAACGGATGCTGATTAACTGGTGCCAGGCTAGATGTATCTGCTTCACACAGCTAACATATATGGTAAAATGACTCAATTCAATCTTTATAATTCAGCCAAAATTCATTCTTTGGAACCATAAAAGAAAATTATTTTAAGAATTACTCAGGGGATTATTCTTGTAAAATATTAACATATTAGCCTCAGTCAAAATATGTTATGCAGGTTTATAACTCATATAGGAAAATACAGCAAAATGGCAAAGTTCAGCTTCCCATAACTCAGCCAAAAATTACTGAACCAAAACCATTTGAACAAACTTGAATTATCAACATCTAAGGATAATTAATGTGTGAGATTTAAGAATTTGGCCCAGTGGTTTTTGAGAAGATCTTTGTAGTCACTGAGCTAAAATGGGCTGTTATGACGTATGACTTCTCATAACTTGGCCAAAAGTCACTGAACTGAAACCATTTGAACAAACTTCAGAAAGCACTACCCTAAGATCATTTCTTTGGATATTATACAATTTGGCCATTTGGTTTTAGAGAAGAATTTTTTTGTAGCCGTCAGTATGATACAGGCACTGATGACCCCTGTATACAAAATGCCGATGCAGGTGGCGCCAACAATACCTCAATTTCAGATATGACTCATGTAACCAACATTGGCATAAAATTTGGCAAAAAAATGGCAAAAAATCACCAAACTTAAACCATTCAAACAAACTTGAGAAAGATTGTTCCAGGAATCATTTCTGTGAAATATTGGACAATTTGGCTAAACAGTTTCAGAGAAGAAGATTTTTTTTAGCTTTTTCCCTATAAAATCTAAGAAAATGCACTTAGCCAAAAAATAAGCAAAATCCAATAGAGTTTTTCAGATGACCAATTTTTTGCATAAACTTTTGTGATGCTTACAGTTGCCTTATTCAAGATAGTATGGGTTAACGTACAGACGCAGGACGACGCAACACCATCGCATAAGCTCACAGGTTCGCTAAAAAATACAGGTGGCGCCACCACTTTTCCAGAACTGACAAATCTAGTTACGGTCAATATTCAAGGCAAGATTTGTGTCAATCCATGCATGAATTATCAAGATAATGAAGGTTTTGTATCAAATTTTTTATTATTCTATGGGGTACTTTCAAGCCCCATAGCTTGGAGGAAATCGGTCACAGTGACCTATTTTCAGGTTTTCAGGTTTTTTTATTGACCTCTCTGGATGTTCACTTAGAAGATTCTAGGACCAGCAGTTATGATTTGTGCCCTGCTAATGGACTTACAGTCAGCTGAGCTAAGAATTTAAAAAAAAATACAGGTAGCGTCACAAGACTGCAGAGACTGATAAAACATTCAATGATCCATATCCAAGCAAAGAATCATGGTGATCAATGCAATAGTTGTTCAGATACTTGAGCTTTTATTTGAAATTTTCCATTATTCTGGGGGGTACTCCATAGCCTCATAGCTCAGAGGTTATGGGTAGCAGAGACCTAATTTCAAGTTTCCAAAGAGACTTTTCATGAGCCTACCTGCATGTCAAGAGAGAAGATTCTAGGACAAGTCGTTACGATTTGTGCCCTGTTAACAGATAACCTCATCTTTAGAGGTCTCAAAAATAGAGAAAAAAAATTCGTAAAATAAAAAAAAAATACAGGTGGCACCACCAGTCTGCAGAAACTGATGAAACACTCATTGATCAATATCCATGCAAAAAATCATGGTGATCAATGCATTAGTTGTTCAGATACTTGAGCTTTTGTATCAAATTTTCCATTATTCTGGGGGGGGTACTATGGTAACAGAGACCTTATTTCAGGTTTCCAAAGAGATTTTTTATAGACCTCCCAGGATGTCAAGTTACAAGATTCTAGGTCCAGTGGTTACAGTTTGTGCCCTGACAGACGCCAGGATGACCGGACAGCAGACGGACACAGAGTGATCGCTATAGCTCAGATGACTTAAAGTCAGCTGAGCTAAAAAAGGAAACAATTGACATTTAAATAGTGCTTGGGCTAGTTTAGTCTAAGAAAGACTGAGTCTTAATTATGCTTTAAGTTTTCTTTAGGTCTGAAGAAATCATACTAAAACTTATCACTTAATCACCAGGTGTATTGAAGGAGAACATTTAGAAAGCTGGATTGATGATTCAGTTTACAATTTGAACTACTGAATAACATAATTATATTGAGTGTTAATAATTACATCAATACATCTTTAGGCTTGACGAAAGTGGGAAAAATTATTACCATTAAAATTGCTTCTAAATATATCTTCTAAACAAAATGCTTAGTTTCTAAAGTAAAACAGTTGATATACTAAAACAGATATGAAATGTAATTGAACTACAGGTAAATACTAGATGACATACATGGCAACCCGGTTCAGTTTGTCATTTTATACTTTTAGATATTAATCATTAACCACAAAAGGCCAAAAATTAGGGCTCCAAGATATATCAGGTCATTGAATATATTTACAACATTTAAACGGCAGTTCTAAATATGTCTGTTATCCGTAATATTTACAACATTTAAACAGCAGTTCTCAATATGTCTGTTACTGAGGGCTTTTTTTACACCAACCTTTTTAAGTTCCTCAACAATTAGTGCACTACAGTTTTTAGAAATGACCACAAACCTGACATGTGCTTGCATATAATTTCTCAGAAGGACACTTTTGCTAGTCCCATCTTGTGAATGTGATAATATGAATTTATTCACAATGTTGATATTGTGGTATCCAGTCATTGAACACATAAACTAACTAGATGACTTTGCATTTGTAAACAAATACATGAAGCACCCCATGTGGCACACAGTCTATCTATGACAGAGGCATTTCCTCAAACACCCACCCTCCCTCTCACTCACACGCACCACCCTCTCCCTCTCCCACACCTTCTCCCTAACACGCACATCACTTAATTGTACAACAATCCAAATTCCCACAAAAATATCTCAATATATGTGCTTTTCTCTTTTATCAGCATTGTTCCCTGCAATTATTCAACATTAATTTCATAACTATTTAACAGGCCAACAAAGTGACAACTGTTAAAAACATAAATTATAAAAGAGTTTCATGATTAAATGTTCTTATTTCAAGGGGAAGAGGGGGTTAGTAATGTAGTGTATTAGGGCCGGAGATGACAGGAACAGCGCTGTTAACTAACTCAATGTTTTAATAACGTAAAAACAAGCACATGGTACAGAGGTCAAGGATGGCAGGTGTCTCATATAACTTAGCTACTTTACATTGTGTCTCTGATTTGTTTCTAATATCCTACACTCCTCCCCCTTAAACTTGTACTTGACCAAATAAATATACTGCTACTGCAAGTAGTCTATGTAGATCTAAAATATGACTATATATGAAACATAAGTAAGGTTAGGTATTTTCTCATTAAACTGTTACAATAACATACATATGGACGAGTACTGCTCATAGCATTACCAAACAATGTACTAGTATTCAGACAGTTAAATTCAAACAGGAAAACATACAAGTAAAAGTTTACTTTTCAATGGAATTGAACAGTTCTCCAGTCTAAGTAACAGGATAAATTAATGGTGTGAATGTTATTGTATCAAAGTGTATGCAGCTAACACCAGCATTAATAATGGTTCGATACAATAATAAAATGTTTGTTTCCTTAATTAAATGTCTCTTGTGAACAATAAAGTCTTAATCTTAGATCTATTAAATACACAAATGGATATGTGAAGGTTATAAATCCATTTGTTTGGTTGGTTTTAGCTTTCTCAAGGGATATTGGTGTGGTGTTTTCTCAACATAATCAGAAGATTTATGCACTATAATACCAGGTAATCCAGAATCATGAGATGCACTGGGTATATCCTGCACAGTATCACTATTTTCACAGACACTTTCCATATTTTCAACATTCTGTGTCCACTGTAGTCCTATTAAGACCTTTGCTTTCCTGGATTTGAGATGAATGCATCAAATGAGGAATTTCTGACATTTAATCACATTGTGAAGTTTCCGGATCAGACAAATGATAACCAACAATTTGTTCAACAAGGCTATCCCACTTTTCTCCAGAATTCATGTCTAGTTCATATGAAACTGATCCGTTCTTAACAGACACAATACCCGGCAGCCACTTCTCTCCTCCCCTGTAATTATGGGCTCAGATTGGTTGTCCTTCAATAAAGTGCCGTTCTTTGGAGCAAGATTCAGGTGCTGCAACCTGTGCACCTTGGTTGGCATGAACGGTAGAAATGTGATCAGGTTTCAAGAGATCTAGGCAGTTGCATAACTTTTGGCCGGTCATAAGTACAGCGGGTGCCTCATGTGTCTTAGCATGTGGGGCACTACGGTATGTCAACAAAAAGTTTGCCAACTTAGGATGCTGTGAAAGATGACCAGATGCAGATTTAAGAGCATTTTAAGAGGGTTTTTTTTAAAACGTTCTGCTTACCCATTCCTGGCTGGATGATAAAGCAGTGCAAACACATGACAGATTCCATCAGTCTGCAAGAAGGTAGTGAATTCAGTAGATATGAACTAGGGACCATTGTCACAGACTAACTGGTATGGCAGACTCCAATGGCTGAACACCTCACACAGTGCTTCTATGGTTTTCTGGGTAGTTGTAGACTGTAGGACAACCACCTCAAAGCCCAGACATGGGGTAATAGTAATAAGTAATAGTAATAGTAATAGACTATTACAGCTTTTTCCATGTAACAGTAATAGTAATAGTAACAGACTCAATACAAAAACTTGAGCTGTAATAGTATAGAAACAGAAGGCAAAGTAATAGAGTATTACATATTTCTTTCTTTTACTTACTATGACCTACTTGGTCAGGAAGCATATCAGCAAAATAATGCTGGAAAGACTCAGTCCAGTCCAGTGACTGCCAAGGATGTGCCTATTGTTAAGGCAAGCAAGAGCCAGCTGTTATAAAGGTGCATGGTGACCACTGGTGCTAATTACATAAGAGTACTGGACAGAGCAGGTCTCAGCCAAATAAGCTCCCTATCACCATCTCACTTGTGTTTACTTAAAGTTAAACATGGATAAACAGGCATGTTTGCTGTTAAGAGACAAATAAATTGTTAATGTTATTCTGACATTTACATCTAATCTCCCAACAATGAATCCATATGCATATTTAGCTCAGCTGACTATAAGTCATCTGAGCTTTAGTCGTGGTCCATTGTCCTTCGTCCGTCCGTCCGTAGATGTGGCACGTTTTGAAACCGTAAGACCTAGGAATCCAAAATTTAGCATGTTAGATGTCCCCAAGATCTCCTACCAAGCCAAAAACTGTGTCTTTGCAACTTCGTTCCTTTGAGAAATTAAGGAAAAACCTCAATTTTCCAATTAAAAACCCATTGTTACACTTCAAGACTGCCTTATATCAAAACCACTCATCTGTTTTTCCTCATATTTACCATAAATATTCCTCTATATAGTTCCTATGCACATGCCAGAAATGATGTCAGTATTGCATAATTGTTTTAAGTTATGGGCCCAAACATAATGCACTTTGTAAAAAATCAGGAAATATATTTACTCCCTTAACAAGGGGATTGCTGAAGCTAGAGATTTTTTGTCAGGGATGTAACATTATTTAATCAAGATTCAATTGAATACCCAAAATTAGTTCTGAATTTTTCAAATTTTAAAGGTTATTAGTATAAATATAAAATTAGTACCTTAAATTTTGCCCAACTTTGACCATGGCATGTTTGTTTCCTGTGAGCACTGTTGATATAATTTTCATATCATGCACACATAAGGATTTCAGCTTTTTAGTTTAGAAAGCTGAAAGAAATTGGCCAAAAATTGTAGCTTTCATAAATGTTTTTATGAGATCATGTCAGACCTTTGCTCTCTCCAGCCCCTCTTGAGTCACCTGTATGTTGACCTTGTTGAACTTTCAGCAAATTATGCATGCTTGAGGCAAGGCATTCACTGGGGCAGCCAGGCAGCTCATGGCCAGCCACAGATGATCCAGGTGTCCAACCCAACTCATCTAGTAGTTTTAACCAACAACATAACAAATATTAAATTAATAAATTTTTATTGGATTTTAATAACAAATTAAAGAAAATTAGAAAAGGAATTTGTTAGTTTATAATAACAGGAAATTAACTTGCAGTTACTGATGATATAAGAATCTTGTATCGATGGATAGAATGTTACATATTCCAAATAACACCATGCAGTATTTTTCAGTCCAATTTTAATGATAAAAATGTAAATCATATTATTCAGTACTAATCATTAGGGATCATATGAAGGAAATTAATGATAGACAAAGATGCAGTTGATAATATTAATCTAGATTCCTACTGTGTCTAGTGTGTACATTGATGTGAAATTAGTCCAAAATGAATATATTACATTTATTTTTTTTAAATATAAATAAAAGCCATAAAACCAGGTACTTATGATCATTATTTGAATGTGTGAATTTTGTATATTCTGGATTCTCAGCATCATTGTTTGATGAAAACTATATAAATACCAGACATACTGGTGTGAATACTTTGCAATTGTATTTAAATACGAATATGAATATGTACTCCATTATAAAATTTCTTGCATAAAGAATGGGAATTCAGGTAAAAATGAAAGTATATGAATACCAGTGCAAATACATTCAAAATGTATTTATGAATGCATTCATGAATATATTCTTTAATATTATTTTAATAATCATTTCAGTTATATTTCATTTTAAAAAATCATACGATTCTCTTATTATTTTTAATAAAAATTATATTTGGGACAATATTTGTAATTTTTCTAATAAATAGTTAAATTGTTTTATTATATGTTCTGCTTATAAGTTACATGGCCAAGTCAAAATCTGTGTGACAATAGTACTCCATTTGTTAATAAAATAAATGAAATAAAACCTCTTCCCTGTGTCCAAAGGTACTATCAAAATCATACATAAGCTAAACAACAACAACTCATGATACAGCTTATATTTATTACCACACAAAACCAGCATGTGCCTCATTTCTAAATCATATTTTTTATCATATATAACAGCTGAGCGCCGTGACCCATAGGTCCCTTGTTTGAAATTCACCTAGACTTGTTTTCACCAGCCAGTTTGCATTTAATGATGCAGATTGCAATAACACACACATGCACACACACACACACACACAAAATTATAATATTGAACCCGATACAGAGGATATCAATAATGTTCAAAAGCTAATGGTGATTTTACTGCCTAAAGTATATATAAAGTTGTACAATTTGTATTAAATAAACAAGTTATAACTTTCAATTTTTCAATTTTATAAATGCAGTGTCTGGGCAGCTGGCTGCGTAGACTCAGAAAATCTGCATCTGACACGGTCAGCTGCCTTGACTTTTGACATTCTAGAATTTGTGCAGCCTACAATGCTATAAACTCATAAAAGTACCACAATCACTTGAAAAAACTCATATTACTAGCACATGAATTATCTAGTTAACTTGTATACATAATCTTTTAAAATTATTCTTTTATTCTTAATACTTTTCTGTTATTTTACAGTACTAATTTTGCAGACCTCCTTTAAGCATCTTTAATTATGTTAATTTATGTTTTGAAAATTTAATAAACTTTTTTTCACAGTATTATTATGCTGGTTTTGATGATTACGGTCGAAATGAGCGCGGTCGGGATAGGCGTGTGGTTCCTAAACGTGGTCGGGATTGGCGTGGTCGGGCTTGGCGTGCTGGTTTATACTTGAAATAGCGAGATACATGCTGCTGGGCTTGGACGCAACTGCTCTTATGAAACTAAAATATTACTTATTTCCTCAATATTGTTACATTTTAACAGTTGTTTGACGATAAGTTTATTTTTCATGAGCAGCACTTGAATGCATTTCACAGGGTTCTCCACTAGCCAATATAACCTGGCGCACCACCAGCCTTTCATTTCTTACCACCAACCTACCCTAGGATCATTTCTGTGCCATATTAACCTATTTGGCAATATGGTTTTAGAGAAGAAGTTTTTTGTAGCCCTCAGTATGATACGGGCTTTGATGACCCCTGTACATAAAAGGCCGATGCAGGTGGCACCACCAATACCTCAATTTCAGATATGACTCATGTGACCAACATTGGCATACAATTTGGTGATGATAGCTCCGACCATTTCTGAGATTGTAATTTTATTATGCTTTTTTTGACAGATGACTAAATTCAACTTCCTATAACTCGCCCAAAAATCACCGAACTTAAACCATTCGAACAAACTTGGGAGAGATTGTTCAAGGAATCATTTCTGTGAAATATTGGACAATTTTGCTTAACGGTTTTGGAGAAGAAGATTTTTTAGCTTTTTTTCCCTATAAAATCTAAGAAAATGCAGTTTGTCAAAAAATTAGCAAAATCTGATAGTGTTTTTTTTATGACTAATTTTTTGCATAAAATTTTGTGATGCCAACTCTTGCCCTTTTCAAGAGAGTATGGGTTAACGTTCAGACAACAGGTGCCAGGCGCCGGACGATGGGTGACGCCACACCATCGCATTAGCTCACAGGTTTGCTAAAAATTGAGGTTTTTCCTAAATTTCTCAAAGGAACAAAGCTGCAAAGACCCAGTTTTCGGCTTGGTAGGAGATCTTGGGTACATCTAACATTATGCCGAATTCTGGATTCCTATGTCTTACGGTTTCAAAACGTGCCACATCTACAGACGAACAGACAACAGACAATGGACCACGACTATAGCTCAGATGACTCATAGTCAGCTGAGCTAAAAATCTTTGGCCTTTCCAGTGCACGATTATGATAAAATTTTGACAGATGGCAGCACTTCTGAGATAAAGCCTCTATAAAAAGCCACTGCAAATGCGGACACAGATGCTGACGTGGAGCTGGTAAAACGATAAGCTCCCCCTATGGAGTGCCTAATAATTTCGATCAGTATACACTGATTCAAATGAGACCTTGTATTTTTTATTTAAAATGAAATCCTCTTCAATTGACAAAAACATGGGGATGGAGTAAAATATGGTACCTTTTGCCAAGATGGAAGTTTTATCCAAAGCAACTTGTGCCTAAGGTTATTGTAAAATTCATTAATATTGTTAAACAATGAATGTCTGCTGTAAAAATGTCAATCCTGTAGTAGGCAAACGATGTATATGTATATATAAATGTCTCACATACACATACATACATATACATGTATATATATATATATATATATATATATATATATATATATATATATATATATAAATATATATATATATTTATGTAAGCTATAAAGGAATTAGCACATACACTATTTCTGTCCCTTGATAAAACTGTATATAAACTTTCAGATAACAATCAGAAAATAGCATGAACTGCATGGACTGTCTTTGGAGTTTATTATCAAAAATATGCCAAGAATAATTAACTCATCAATGTAAATTTATTGAACTTAAAACTGAGTTTCCCAGGAATGTCCCAGGGGGAGGATTGGGGTGATGCCGGACCCCTGTATAGATAGATGGCTTCTTGCCTAGCTTGCTTGCATGTCTACCTGATGAGCCTATCCAATCTCAAAATTCTTCAGCCGTGCCTGTCTTAAAGAACATTACTCAGATTTGTCAGCTATCATACAGTGATGATTTTTACTAAATGATTGTGTCATTCAGAAAAGAATGTTTTTTGTGTGCCTCTTTTTTTAAAAATAATAGCTCTCAGCACATCTGTACCACCTGAATTAACCCTTTAACCCTCATGACAGCCGAAACTGGCCACTGTCCCAACTTCTCATAACGACTGAAACCAGCCATAAAATACAATCTGTCACACATGGAATATTTATGTGTAAACAGATAATGATCCCTTGGTACTTGTCAGTGTTTGAATGACACCTTGTGGTTTCTGTATGTCGTTATTCAACTCATGACATGGTTTTCGGGTGAAAATGCCAAATTTTATCAAGTGTCCATGATGTGAGATTGCACAAGGTGCAGTTGCAAGCTGCTGGCCCACAATTCTGTGACACAACTGTAGTATCCTGTAGTATCGAAATTTAATATAAGGATCGCTCCTTGACTGCTTTTTATTTGGGGTATGCTCCCCAGATGTAAGAAGTGAATAAACAGTAGTTCATATGGCAGTCCTCCAAGTTGTGTCTACATTATATTGGCGATGTAAATACTGCCTGCTGTCATTTCCTACCCATAATTACGATGTGCGACAGTGCAGCAAACATCTGAGAATGTTTGTTCCCATTGCTGTGATGCCGATAGGGCCATTTGACCAGCATGGTGAGCCCCTATCTGTTTCTTCTTGTTGGGACCACATGGTGAAAAGTTTCAAAATGTTTGCTACTATGGCCCGATGTACTGACAATGAACAGAAACGCTAACTGTTCTTACACAGCCCTGGTCCTGACATGCAGGATATTTACAATATGTTAACTGAGCCCTTGAAGAAAACATTAGAGACTGCAGTGACAGCCCTGAGTGAGTACTATAAGCCTAGAAAGAACACTTCATATTACAGACACATTTTCAGTCAAGAAAAACCAAAACAGTCAGAAAATGTCTACATTAAAACAACCAGCTGATAACAAGTGCATCGCCACAAAATCTGGTCCATAAACATGTATATCTTGTGATCACATGCTAAATGAAAGTTCCTAATGGTTAATTAAAGTGTCATCAGTGGTTGTGTGCCACATCATAGATAAAGGAGCAGCATCCATGTACTACGTCACAGTTTGGGCCGCATTGTTCTTTGACCTATATGGTTCCACCCTAGATGCATAATTTTGTTTGGTCATGTCAAAGACCGAACATATTACTGTATGTTGATATTTTGGTTTACCAATCTGTACCAGGTGAACCATTTACCTTCATAATACCTGGCTCCTGTATTTATTACTTGTTTGACTATTGTTGCTGGAATGGAAGCCATTTATCAACTTTAGTTTTCAGGTCATCATACACATGTTACACATGAAGTTCATTACTTTATAAAACTACCTCTTTTCAACTTAACTCGCCTTCTCATTAAAATTACCTTGTTTTATCTATACAGGTTACTTAATAGACTTGACAAGGTGTATAGTTACAAACAATAAACTTATGTCAATAACATGATATTTTGAACTGACAGTAAAAAAATAATAAAATATCATTAAGATATGACTGTTTGGTGCATCTGCAAACATGTCTCCTTCTTCAATTTTTAACAATTTAATTCATGGTCAAGGATATGGCACTGATTACTGCAGAGTTTTTATGAAGGTTAAAGGGATAAAGAGGGCTCACCTGGTGTAGGTATAGCGGTCCAGGTTGTCATCAAGGTCCAGTTCTTTCAGTTTTTTTACCATGTAAACAGCTTTTCTCATCGCTTCCTCATATGCTTCATCTCGACTCAGGAAATTAACATCTGGACCATGTAGCTGCTTGTCCTTAAGAACAAGGCTCTCTGAAATAAGTAATCTATCATTAAGGAATATCAGTACATACACTTCTTATCATTTTCACTTCTGATACAAACCCTTGCTCGTTTGTAATGCCATCAATGGATTAGTAAGCTGCATTTACCTTGATATGACAATGTGATCAGCTGAAAAATTAAATTTTCTTTTAACTTTTCTTGACATTCTGAGAAATATTTATTTTTGAAAAGATCAGTATATTGCAGATTCTCTAACTTTATTACGTCAGGAATTCATAGAAGTAAAAGTAACAAATCCACTTTAATGTGCCTCATATTTGAAAATATTTGAGTGTGAGACCTTAACAGATCATGTCATGATCTGTATGTGAGCAGTATTGAAGTATTGGACTCTACTAGCTGGCATTATTCATTGTCTCTTACAGACCACAAAATGGTGTCAGAAGTGGGATTCGAACCCACACCCACGTAAGAGACCACAACAGGCTGATCATACTATTATAGGCAAGGTGGGGATGACCTGACTCATAATACAGGAACTTTGATTTGCTTATATCATGAACATATAAGACAGAGCTTTATAGACTTGATAGACTTTTTTCCAGTCAGTTCAAATACATCAACATTAGCCCTGAACAGATCCAAAGCACTGTGAATCTGCTTGGGCAAGAGCTTTTATACAAAGCTGTAAACAGTTGGCACATGTGGCTTGATGTGCTCTAGCACATTCACTGCAGGTTCAGCTGACACAACCTTTTTTTAAGGGTTTCAGACCAATTTTTGCCATCTGACCCCCCCCCCCCCTTCCCCCATATTGGGACCTTTTTTAGGTTTTGCAATAAGTCCTTGTCACACCACTAGAGATGTGAATGACCAGGTTCTTTTAAAAAATTGGCTGAAACACTCACATATGTACACTCCAAAAAAAATTAATAAAACATGTGTTAACAAAACAAAACAAATCAATATAATAAAGAAAGAAGAAATATTTCTCTGGAGAGGCGCTCCATATGTACAAGCAATGATGATTTCAAATGTCCAATGATAAACACAGAAATAAGCACCAAGTCCATTAACTACACTACATAGAGAAATCCCTTGTTTACTCTTCTCCTGATCAAATAACACACGTTACATCGTAATGTTGCGCTGCCCAACTGTACATGCTGTGTTCACAGTACAACCTGTCCACAGATACACGGAGCTCCAACAACCAATAGTTTCTTGTTGGTGTAATGGTATAACTCTCAAGACACAGTTCACACAGCACTCACTAATTAGTGCACAGATGATTCTATCTTTACTTAGAATAAATGTCTTTCACAGCTGATGTCTCCTTGAATTATTCAGCACTAGGTAACAGAACATGCTTCCACACAGCGATTTCCAGTACCTCCACTGTTACGCATTTAAATTAAGTCCTTGGTCTGTTCCTGGAAGTGCTCAAAACAGGTATAATTGCCAGATTACCAGTCCGTTGGCAAATCTCAATACTCGCTCTGAAGTCTGTTACAGAGAAACCACCATGGCCTTCCTCAGAGATTGACTTTCTACGCTTAAGCAGCCTTTCAATGTGCATGTATATGCGTATGTGCGTATATGCGTGAAAAAATAGGTGTGTTTTCATGTCCATGTATATGCCTATATGCATGAACTGGCAGACGTATATATTTGTACCGTGGATCTAGCAGGCCTTCCACAAAAAGATGGTGAAAAGAAGTCATTTTACCCTGAATCCCTGGGTTCATGCAGACCCTATGCATGAAAATCACTCCCACATATACACTGATGGACACGTGGAAACACCCCAGGTACAAAATCATATGAGCGATTTTTCACGCATGCACACATATATGTGCACATGGAAATGCTGCTTTATAGACATCATATCTCAGCTGTCTAGACTCTTGATGCATGCAGACCTGCCCCTGGACTGTAGACATCATGAGGCTATACCGAAACTGGTACACTGACCGGGCACTTGTGTCATACATCCTCTTCTTCACAACTTATACTTCCTTGCTGATGTCTCAAGTCCTGACTGTCCTCTGGCCAATCACCACTCCCCATTATGCAGACTGTAAATTATTACATGAATGTTAATATGGACACGCCTCCAAAAACAAGTGACCCATGGGTCATGACGCTCAGCTAACTGGGAAGAGATTTGCAAAAGGAAATTTTATCATCAGAATGGTAGTATATACCCATTCAACTGAAGCATCAAACAGATTAACCAACAGGCCAAGATTTAGTCTGTATTTATATATCTCAAAAATAGAGAAAAAATGTGTAAACTTTAAAAACCAGAATACGGGTAACTGACAAGTGACTACTTGTATCCGCCAAAATCAGAGTGGAACGGGTGAAGTGAGGCATCGATTGAGTGGCAAGGGAAAAATAGAGTGAGGTATGTTGCATATTAGCATGGATGTCTGCAGCCTAAATGTGTATGTAGGTTGTGCCACCTACCACAAATCCAGAAAGCTGTCCAAGTTGTATGCATATGCAACATTTTAGGCAGAAAAGTCAAACCACTACATGTATATGAGTGATTTTAGCCCACGGCATACAAACAGACAGACACTGTGCAAAAATGGTTGCAGGTGACCTCTCCAGTTTTGTGTATGATCAAGACCTATGTGAGATCTAAACACATGCACAATTTTGGCCCAATCAGTCAAATGGTTCCTTAGATATGAGCTTGGATGTGTGCAGCGTTAACTAGAATGAAGGTGGTGCCGCCTGTCATAAAATCAAGAAAGCTGTCCAGGATGTATAAACCTGCAAAATTTTAGGCAGTTATGTTGAACCACTACAGAGAAATGAGTGATTTTAGGCCACAGCAGACTAACAGACAGACGCTGTGCAAAATGTGCAAAAATGGTTGCAGGTGGCGCCATCTGTCATAAAATCAAGAAAGCTATCCAGGATGTATAAAACTGCAAAATTTTAGGCAGATATGTCAACCACTGCCAAGATATGAGTGACATTATCCCACGGCAGACAAACAGACAGATGCTGTGCAAACATGGTTACAGGTGGCGCCACCATTTTTTGTGTATATTATAGAGCTATCAAACGGCTACATTTGTATCAATTTTATTTCCTGATCGGTCAAACGGTTCCCGAGATATGACCTTGGATGTCATCAGCGTGAACGTGAATGTAGGTGGCGCCACCTGTCATAAAACAAGAAAGCTATCCAGGATGTATACGCATGACGAATTTCAGGTGAATTAGTCAATTCACTGCAGAGATATGAGTGATTTTAACCCAAGGCAGATGAACAGATGGACACTGTGCAAACATGGTTACAGGTGGCACCACCATTTTTTGTGTATGTTATAAAGCAATCCAAGGGTTACATTTGTATCAATTTTATTTACTGATCGGTCAAACGGTTCCTGAGATATGAGCTTGGATGTCATCAGCATGAAAGTGAATGTAGGTGGCGCCACCTGTCATAAAATCAAGAAAGCTATCCAGGATGTATACTCATGACGAATTTTAGGTGAATTAGTCAATTCACTGCAAAGATATGAGTGATTTTAACACAAGGCAGATAAACAGATGGACACTGTGCAAACATGGTTACAGGTGGCACCACCATTTTTTGTGTATGTTATAAAGCAATCCAAGGGCTACATTTGTATAATTTTTATTTCCTGATCGGTCAAACGGTTCCCGAGATATGAGGGTTTATGTGTGGAAACAGACCCACAAATGGACGCTGGACAGAGAGGAAAGGTCAGAGGTCAATGCAAATTGGTTAGGCACCAGTTCACATGTGACCCGATAATTGGTGCAAGTTTCGGAAAAATCGGTCCATTAGTCTCAGAGGAGCTCTCTGGAAACGAACGCGGCAGCAGCGGAGGAACCCGGTCAAAAACTTCGTTTTGGCGGATCCAAAAAACAGGTGGCTCCACCAGTCTGCAGAAACCAATAAAAACACTTAATGGTCAATATCCATGCAAAGAATCATGGTGATCTCTGCATTAGTTGTTCAGATACTTTTGTATCAAATTGTCCATTATTCTGAGGGATACTTTGGAGTCCTATAGCTTGAAGGATATGGGTAACAGAGACCTAATTTTAAGTTTCCACAGGCACTTTTCATGGGCCTCC
The DNA here is from genome assembly GCA_026874595.1 of Sipunculus nudus. Classification (NCBI taxonomy): domain Eukaryota; kingdom Metazoa; phylum Annelida; class Sipuncula; order Golfingiida; family Sipunculidae; genus Sipunculus; species Sipunculus nudus. The sequence goes on along the minus strand of CM049310.1, from coordinate 64,150,801 downwards.
TTGCATGACAAGAATGAAGATTCTAGGTCCAGTTGTTGCGATTTGTACGCTGTTGACAGATAACCACATCTTTAAAGGTCTCCAAAAAAAAGAGTAAAAAATTCGTAAAAAATTTGAAAAAAAAATAGAGGTGGCGCACCAAGTCTGCAGAAACTGATGGAACAGCTCATGATCAATATGTATGCCGAAAATCATGACCATCAGTGTTGTAGTTATTGAGATACTGCAGTTTTTGTATCAAATTTTCCATTATTCTGGGGGGTATTTTGGAGTCATACAGCTTAAAGAATATGGGTAACAGAGACCTAACTTCAGGTTTCCATGGAAACTTTTCATGGGTCTCCATGTGTGTCAAGAATGAAGATTCTAGGTCCAGTTTTTATGATTTGTGCCCTGTTAACAGATGTTCATATCTTTAAAGGTCTCAAAAATAGAGAAAAATTTCGTAAAAAAACCCAAACAAATACAGGGGTGCCACCAGTCTGCAGAAATTGATGAAACACTCCATGATCAATATCCATGCAAAAAATTATGGTTATCTCTGCATTAGTTGTTCAGATACTTCAGCTTTTGTATCAAATTTTCCATTATTCTGAGCTGTACTTTGGAGTGCCATAGCTCAAAGGATATGGGTAACAGAGACCAAATTTCAGGTTTCCATGGAGACTTATCATGGGTCTCCCTGTGTGTCAAGAATGAAGATTCTAGGTCCAGTCGTTACGATTTGTACCCTGTTGACAGATAACTACATCCTTAAAGGTCTCAAAAATTGAGAAAACAATTCGTAAAAATTGAAAATACAGGTGGCGCCACCAGTCTGCAGAAACTAATGAAACATCTCATGATCAATATGTATGCCAAAAATCATGATCTTCAGTGATGTAGTTAATGAGATATTGAAGTTTTTGTATGAAATTCTTTACTATTCTGAGGGGTACTTTGGGGTCCAATAGCTCGAAGGATATGGGTAACAGAGACCTAATTTCTGGTTTCCATGGAGACTTTTCATAGGTCTCTAAGTGTGTCGAAAATGAAGATTCTAGGTCCAGTCGTTATGATTTGTGCCACGCTAACAGATGACAGCATCCTTAAAGGTTTCAAAAATAGAGGAAAAAATCGTAAACAAGTGACCCATGGGTCATGACGCTCAGCTGACTGGGAAGAGAATCACAAAAGGAAATTTTATCATCAGAATGGTAGTATATTTACCCATTCAACTGAAGCATCAAACAGATTAACCAACAGGCCAAGATTTAGTCTGTATTTATATATCTCAAAAATACAGAAAAATGTGTAAACTTTTAAAACTAGAATACGGGTAACCGACAAGTGACTACATGTATCTGCCAAAATCGGATAGCGAGGCATGGATTGAGTGGCAAGGGGAAATAGAGTGAGGTATGTTGCATATTAGCATGGATGTCTGCAGCCTAAATGTGTATGTAGGTTGTGCCACCTACCACAAATCCAGAAAGCTGTCCAAGTTGTATACACCTGCAAAATTTTAGGCAGAAAAGTCAAACCACTTCATGTATATGAGCGATTTTTGCCCATGGCAGACAAACAGACAAACACTGTGCAAAAATCTTTGCAGGTAACCCCTCCAGTTTTGTGTATGATAAAGACCTATGTGAGATCTAAACACATGCACAATTTTGGCCCAATCGGTCAAATGGTTCCTGAGATATGAGCTTGGATGTGTCCAGCGTTAACTAGAATGTAGGTGGCGCCACCTGTCATAAAATCAAGAAAGCTGTCCATGATGTATAAACCTGCAAAATTTTAGGCAGTTATGTCGAACCACTACAGAGAAATGAGTAATTTTAGGCCACGGCAGACTAACAGACAGACGCTGTGCAAACATTGTTACAGGTGGCGCCACCATTTTTTGTGTATGTTACAGAGCTATCAAAGGGCTACATTTGTATAAATTTTATTTCCTGATCGGTCAAACGGTTCCCGAGATATAAGCTTGGATGTCATCAGCGTGAACGTGAACGTAGGTGGCGCCACCTGTCATAAAATCAAGAAAGCTATCCTGGATGTATACACATGACGAATTTCAGGTGAATTAGTCAATGCACTGCAGAGATATGAGTGATTTTAACCCAAGGCAGATGAACAGATGGACACTGTGCAAACTTGGTTACAGGTGGCGCCACCATTTTTTGTGTATGTTATAAAGCAATCCAAGGGCTACATTTGTATCAATTTTATTTCCTGATCGATCAAACGGTTCCCGAGATATGAGGGTTTTTGAGTGGAAACAGACCCACAAATGGACACTGGATAGAGAGGAAAGGTCACAGGTCAATGCAAATTGGTTAGGCACCAGTTCACATGTGACCCGATAATAGGTGTAAGTTTGGGAAAAATCGGTCCATTAGTCTCCGAGGAGCTCTCTGGAAACAAACGCCGCCGTTTTGGCGGATACAAAAATACAGGTGGCTCCACCAGTCTGCAGAAACAAATAAAAACACTTAATGGTCAATATCCATGCAAAAAATCATGGTGATCTCTGCATTAGTTGTTCAGATACTTCAGTTTTTGTATCAAATTGTCCATTATTCTGAGGGATACTTCGGAGTCCTATAGCTTGAAGGATATGGGTAACAGAGACCTAATTTCAAGTTTCCACAGGCACCTTTCATGGGCCTCCTTGCATGACAAGAATGAAGATTCTAGGTCCAGTTGTTGCGATTTGTACCCTGTTGACAGATAACCACATCTTTAAAGGTCTCAAAAAAAAGAAAAAAATTCGTAAAAATTTGAAAAAAAAATAGAGGTGGCACACCAAGTCTGCAGAAACTGATGGAACAGCTCATGATCAATATGTATGCCAAAAATCATGACCATCAGTGTTGTAGTTATTGAAATACTGCAGTTTTTGTATCAAATTTTCCATTATTCTGGGGGGGTATTTTGGACCCATACAGCTTAAAGAATATGGGTAACAGAGACCTAATTTCAAGTTTCCATGGAGACTTTTCATGGGTCTCCCTGTGTGTCAAGAATGAAGATTTTTGGTCCAGTTTTTATGATTTGTGCCCTGTTAACAGATGTTCATATCTTTAAAGGTCTCAAAAATACAGAAAAATTTCGTAAAAAAAACCCGAACAAATACAGGTGGTGCCACCAGTCTGCAGAAACTTATGAAACACTCCATGATCAATATCCATGCAAACAATTATGGTTATCTCTGCATTAGTTGTTCAGATACTTTAGCTTTTGTATCAAATTTTCCATTATTCTGAGCTGTACTTTGGAGTGCCATAGCTCAAAGGATATGGGTAACAGAGACCAAATTTCAGGTTTCCATGGAGACTTATCATGGGTCTCCCTGTGTGTCAAGAACGAAGATTCTAGGTCCAGTCGTTACGATTTGTACCCTGTTGACAGATAACTACATCCTTAAAGGTCTCAAAAATGGAGAAAACAATTCGTGAACATTGAAAAATACAGGTGGCGCCACCAGTCTGCACAAACTGATGAAACATCTCATGATCAATATGTATGTCGAAAATCATGACCATCAGTGATGTAGTTAATGAGATATTGAAGTTTTTGTATGAAATTTTTGACTTTTCTCGGGGGTAATTTTGGGCCCCATAGCTCGAAGGATATGGGTAACAGAGACCTAATTTCTGGTTTCCATGGAGACTTTTCATAGGTCTCTCAGTGTGTCGAAAATGAAGATTCTAGGTCCAGTCATTACGATTTGTGCCACGCTAACAGATGACAGCATCCTCAAAGGTCTCAAAAATAGAGGAAAAAATCGTAAAAAATCAAACAGTACAGGTGGCGCCACCAGTCTGCAGGAACTGATCGAACATCTCATGATCAATATGTATGCCAAAAATGAAGACCATCAGTGATGTAGTTATTGAGATATTGAAGTTTTTGTATGAATTTTTTTACTATTCTGGGGGGTACTTTGGGGCCCCATAGCTCAAAGGATATGGGTAACAGAGACCTAATTTCTGGTTTCCACGGAGATTTTTCATGGACCTCTCAGTGTGTCAAGAATTAAGATTCTAAGTCCAGTCTTTATGATTTGTGCCTTGTTAACAGATGTTCACATTTTTAAAGGTCTCAAAAATAGAGAAAAAAATTCGTAAAAAATCAAAAAATACAGGTGGCGCCACCAGTCTGCAGGAAGTGATGTAACATCTCATGATCAATATGTATGCCAAAAATCATGACCATCAGTCAAGTAGTTAATGAGATATTGAAGTTTTTGTATGAAATTTTTGACTTTTCTGTGGGGTACTTTGGGGCTATATAGCTTGAAGGATATGGGTAACAGAGACCTAATTTCTGGTTTCCAAGAAGATTTTTTATGGACCTCTCAGAATCCCAAGTTACAAGGTTCTAGGTCCAGCGGTTACGATTTGTGCCTGGTTAACGGACGGACAGACGGACAGACGGACAGACTGACAGACAGACAGACGGACAGACGGACAGACGGACGACGGACAAAGAGTGATCGCTATAGCTCAGATGACTTTCAGTCAGCTGAGCTAAAAATCAAACAATACAGGTGGCGCCACCAGTCTGCAGGAACTGATGGAACATCTCATGATCAATATGCATGCCAAAAATCATGACCATCAGTGATGTAGCTATTGAGATATTGAAGTTTTTGTATGAAATTTTTGACTATTCTGGGGGGTATTTGGGGCCCCATAGCTCGAAGGATATGGGTAACAGAGACCTAATTTCTGGTTTCCAAGGAGATTTTTCATGGACCTCTCAGTGTGTCAAGAATTAAGATTCTAGATCCAGTCTTTACGATTTGTGCCATGTTAACAGATGTTCACATTTTTAAAGGTCTCAAAAATAGAGAAAAAAATTCGTAAAAAATTGAACAATATAGGTGGTGCCAACAGTCTGCAGGAAGTGATGTATCATCTCATGACCAATATGTATTCCAAAAATCATGACCATCAGTCAAGTAGTTCGAAGGATATGGGAAGCAAAGACCTAATTTCTGGTTTCCAAGGAGATTTTTTATGGACCTCTCAGAATCCCAAGTAACAAGGTTCTAGGTCCAGTGGTTACGATTTGTGCCTGGTTAACGGACGGACAGACAGACGGACGACGGACAAAGAGTGATCGCTATATCTCAGATGACTTTCAATCAGCTGAGCTAATAAAACCCTAAGAAACCCAAACTGAACAGGTGCACATCTGTGAAGTCTACAACAAACAGTTGTGACTATAGAGACCTCCAAACAAACACAGTGAATTAAACTGCACTGAAATTAACATCAAATGAGATGTGTGCTCTCAAACCAAAACTCTCACACTAAGATCTATACATGATACTCCATATGAATGTACAGTAAATTGTCAAAACAATCATCTGGTTATACTTGCTACTAGAACTTACAATGCAATAACTAAGTCACAGTTCTCTGGTGACAGTCCTCCTAGGTTCGACCCCTCCTCGAATGAATGAATGATTATTTTAATTCAGAAATATAAGGCCTCCGGCCTATGGTTCCATACAATCACAATAAATAAAGTACATATAACATAAAAAAAATTTAAAAGTTGCCTTATCACCTAACTTTTGAAAAAGGATTTACCGTAGATTCTTTATCTAAAGATGCGGCATAAGTTAGAAAACTAGTGTGCTTAAACTGGACATTTCTCCTGAACTTACACTGCGGCTTTTGTTAGATGATTCTCCTGATATCATCACAGTGGATGGACGTCTGTGGGCGATAATGGGGAGCTGAGGTTAAGTGAGAGATTGTCGTCTCGGATAACAATGACAATGAGCATGTTTTCACCTAAAGAACTTATTTATTATTATGAAAATTATAATTTTGAGGAAAATACAATTTTAAATGTGTTTTTCAAGGTGTATAAAATAAAAATTTCAGTTGATGAGTTCAGCCAAAAATAAATAGCATTTACTGCGTACTTTATGGGGGCCATGTTTTCAGCAAAGCAAATGACAACAGGATGAATCGAACGCAGGTCGCGATTCATGTCACAAATACGACTATATATATAGTATACAGTTATACGGCCATATAGTATAAGCAATGCGCATATATATAATATATATATATATATATATAATATATATATATATATATATATATAAACTACAGATGTATTATATAACCAGATTCCACATATCAACAGAATTTATACAGAACTAAATATACAGATTGAATACAAATTAAATGCATATATATAAAGGATATACGAATCAGTTGATGTATATACCTGCACACACATATATATATATATATATATATATATATATATATATATATATATATGGAGTACTGTTTCATTTCTTAAATAAATGTCTATATATACAAGGCTCGTCAAGATTGACGACATATACAGATTCTTCCATAATGAGATATTTCTGAACAAGCATTAACTAAATGTATATAATAAATGAAGCAGCGGTTGATCTACTGAGTTCATGTACGTCTAAAGAATGCAAGCATATCTGTCTGGTATCTGGTTCTTTTATTTTGATTCCCACAGACTTTTCTAAGCAGTCCGCATTAACGTCCCCTGCAGCGCAGCCCTGCTCCTCCATATACCGTAGCCCTATTTCCATTCCCCCAATCGTGTCTCTGGGAGTTACTGGTTTAGGAGGATCATCGTCTCCCTATGACTCGCTGTCACTGTCGCCTCCGTCTACTTTGACCACTGACACAATATCAGCGGCTGTCGGCATTGCTTCTGTGGGCTCCATGTTGTCTTATGTGAGGCATTCCTCTGCCATCGCGTGGTCAGCGCTGTTGAGTGCCTGGATAAGGTCCCCGACCTCGTTCTCCACCCCAGCGTGTTCCACACACAGAGAAGTTCATGTCTGCCACATACGGATCCAAACTGACTTAATTGGTGAGCCAAATTGATTCAATAATTGGCTCTAGTCTAGGACTGCATGGTTTTCAGATTATTAAGGGTCGGAATGTCAAGTCGGACTGTATATTAAGTCATGTCAAGGCAAGACCACGTAGGTGTAACTGCGCTGATTGCTCATACACTCTCAATCAAACCAGTGTCAGTACACTGGTGGATGTTCTATTTTATGGTCGCTTAGCCCGAAATAATTACAAAACTGTAGCCAATGCCGGTTTTAGATTTAATTTTGATTAAATTACATTAACTACTTCATTTGATTTGTCATCATTTTGAGCTCATATGTCACAGACCAGCAAACCTGTAAGACTGCTCTGACGTCTTCAATCAAATCTGTAACAGTAAACTGGTCGATGTCATAGTTTATGGTCACGTAGCCCGAAAATTTATATAAAAGGGTATCAGGTGCCGGTATTTTATTTAATTTCGATTATATATAATAACTACTTCATTTAATTTATCATCATTTGTGTTCATAATGTCACAGACCAGTGCACCTGCAGGATTAACTTTAATGGCTGAAGTTGGGATTGGGCCATGTGCCAAAAAATCCACGTGCGGCTTTAATGGGGGTTTTTATTTGCTTTTCTAAGCGCATCACGGAATGGGAACTGAAGAGTCTGGGTGTGGCTTATAACAGACATGAGGCTATAGATAAAGAATCTACGGTATTATATGTATTCCTAATTGTATCTAGTAATTTCAAGTATGATTTGTGCATTTATGCAAGTGTTTATGATTTACTTGAGACTTTACCTGTTAGACTTATTCAGACAATACTATTTCTTGTACAGCATGAGCACTGGGTAAACTGAATGTATTTTTCCAGTACAGCATGAGTGTTGGGTTAACTGAAGTATGTTTCTGGTACAGCAGGACGCTGTGTCATATGAAATGTGTCAGGCTGAGTTTGCTTGTAACTAGTTCTCTATGTCTTATAGTGCACTAGAAGCCAGCTAATTTAATAAAGTGTAACTTACTCTGTATGTCCTAGTTGAACCTGAAGCTAGTTATAGTTCCATAAACGGTGCCAATGTAGGGTATTAAAACCCTGCAAGAGAACAGTGTCATTTGGTCAGAGGCGAGCTGACAGAGAATCACCAACTGTAAGACAGAATTTGGAATGCTGAGAGAATACTAAAATGGTATGTCCATGGCATTTCTTTTTTCTAGTTTTTCATAAATCATTAGTTTTTCCACAAGGATTCACATTATGAATTAATTTTTTTGGTTGTGATTGATTTTAGAATGAAATATCTGTTGTGTGAAAATAAAATGGAAGGTTACATTAATGTAATTACATGTGACTGAGAAGTAACCTGCTGATATTCTGTATAATCTGACTTTATTTGTAATTCTGTTTCTGAGCCTACAGTATTAAAAATGTGTATTTTACATACTTTGTAATTTGGTTTTATATTCATGAGACTTTTATTTTGGTTGCAGTCAATCGTTTTGAAATTGTTTAGAAGTGAGTTCTAGATTTGACAATAAAGAACGTATTAACTCCAAAGGAATTGTTATTATTTATACCAGCATCAGGTCTTGCACAATTATTTCTTAATTTCTTTTATTATATCAAAGTTTTTCATTTGCAATATTACACATCTGAATATATAAGTTGCTTTCAAATTTCAGACTTTAATAGCTTAAATCCATACACATACAGCATATGAAAATTGATCAACAATGCTTATTGAAAAAACAAGGGACCTATGGGTCACTGTGCTCAGCTGACGTTAACCTTGAGGGTAAAAATCTAAAATAATATCTAATGGAGATAAAGTGTAAGAGGAAGAGGTAATAAAGCCATGGTTGGTTTTTATGATTGGTTTGTATTGATGAGCAAGAAATTGTTGCAAAAAATATTTTGTGACCTGACCATGTGTTTCCTAATGTTGAAACTAAAGCATGTGAGCAGTTTTTCAACAAATGATCTGTACTATTAACATGATCATTAGTTGGTTTTTCGATTAACTGTTGACATTTCAGTAGTTTACACATTTGTTCAATTGAATCTATTTTTTTGTATAATATATATTATTAAATATATATGTATTTTTTTATGAAATGTATACAGTTGAAATATAGCTAATTAACAACATAAAACAGGGCAAACAAAGCCTGATCTCAAATTCTGCTGCGGCAGGAAAATAATGAACAAATGTTTGTATTAAATCCTGATTTTTTTATCACATCAATTATTTTCTAATTTAAGTTTACATTTTGTAATAAGTTGTAGTGATTAACAAGTCCCTTCGTGGATAAACATAAGTTTAATGCACAGAGATATACAAGCGTGGTGATATCCGTGTAGCTCTAGCTCTAAAGTGAGGCTGCTTAATGTGACGTCACTAATATGAATATGTATGAATATGTATACGACATTTGACATGCATGGGAACCCCTTACATCCCCCTTCTTCTGAGAAGCTATGCTTTATAAAGGAAAATTAAGTAGCAAACTTACTATAAAAATTCTGGAGTAACTACTGCAAGTAACTTAATCTTAATACAAGGAGAGACGTATATGTATTCAGTAATACTTGTGTAAGAGCAACTGAGCGTAAAATGTAAGAAAATAAACTGAACTAATCTCTAAATGCATTACTAAATACGAATTTAATTACAAGTCCATGATGACGGGTTTGCGTACAGACCGTCCTGATCGCGTGCGATAATTGTCACTTTGTGTTTGATTCGGGCCAGTTGCACTTGGTTTTATGGTGTTATTCTGGCAATCAGTGTCTTGTGGAACCTCAGGAACCTGTACGTGAGTGTCCGGTAATGTAAATCTCACACGTTTTGTTGGGATTGGAGACAGAAACTTCCGATTCCGTCGTACTTGGCTGCCATCGGATGTTTCCACCAAGTATGCGCGCGGTTCGGGACACTGAGATTACTTCGGCATGTGACCATTCACCGGTTCTATGGTCTTGCATTTGCACGCGTTGTCCCAGATGTAGGTCTGGTTTTTCCGGTCCTGCCGTTCGATTATAGTATGTTTTTTGTTTCTCCTGGCACTTCTTGAATTGCTCTTTAACTGCAGCGTTTGCTGTTTGCTGGGCATCAGTCTTGGATGGCAGGTTGTTTCCTATGAGTCTACCATACAATAGCTCTGCTGGGCTAGGGATTTTATCATTTATTGGTGTAGTACGCAAACACAGTAGAGCAATGTTCGTGTCTAAACCGTCTTGCTTGGCTTTTGCCATTGTCCGTTTGACAGTCTGTATCATTCTCTCGATGAAACCGTTTGATTGGGCATAATGAGGGCTCGAGGTTTTATGATCGAAACCCCAGGTCTCTGCAAACTCTTTATACTGTTTGCTGTCATATTGTGGGCCGTTGTCGCTGTACACTATGGTCGGAATGCCCATTTCACTGAAGATCTGTTTTGTTGCTTTGATCACGGCTTCACTGATAACAGATTTCGGCATGCTGCGGATCACTGGAAATTTCGTATAATAATCGGCAATGATGAGATATTCGCAGTCAGCAAAATGGAAGAGATCGGTTCCCAGAGTGTGCCATGGCCCTTGCGGCACTTCATGTTGGAGCAATGGTTCTTTTTTCTGCATGCTTTGATATTGTTGACAGGTGTCACAGCTCTTGACAAAGTTTTCGATGTCACGTGATATTCCTTCCCAATAGACCGTATTTTTTGCTCTTAATCGGCACTTCTCCTGTCCCTGGTGACCTGCATGTATGGCTGCTAGTATCTCGTTGCGCATGCTCTCAGGGATAAGCACTTGATTACCCTTAATGATAATTCCATCGTCAACGCTGAGCTCATCTCTATAAGACCAGAACGGGCCAAGTTCCTTTGGCAGGATACTTTGACAGTTGGGCCAACCGGCAATTATGATATTTCGCAACTCTGACAACTTTGGGTCTTTGGCCGTCTCATGGCGCAACCTGTCCAGTTTCTGGGAACTGAACTGAATGTGGTTTACCCGGATGTCAAGATTTATCTCTTGGTCCGTAACTTCATCCTGAAAGGTTAGTCTTGACACTCCGTCTGCCAAAAGAATCTTTTTCCCTGGGCGGTATTTGATCTGCATGTCGTAGCCTTGAATTTTAATCAACATTCGCTGTAGCTGCGGCGGTGCTTTGTTCAGTGGCTTATGCTGTATCATCTCCAGCGGCTTATGGTCGCTCTCCACGATGAACGTTTTTCCGTATACGTAATTATGGAACTTTTCGCACCCGAAGACGACAGCTAACATCTCTCGTTCTATGTTAGCGTATCTCCGCTCTGTGTCTGTGAGGGATTTGGAGGCGAACGCGATTGGTTTGTTATCTTGTAATAAAACTGCACCAAGACCCTTTTGTGATGCATCAACTTGAATCACACTGTCCTTATTTGTATCATAGTACGACAAGGTGGTTGCCTTGCATATTATCTCCTTAATCTTCTCGAATGATTTCATATGTGATGGCGTCCACATGAACTGGTTGTCTTTCTTCAGCAGTTCTCTCAAAGCTGCTGTGTGATGAGAAAGGTGTGGTGTGAATGGAGCCATATATGTAGCGATTCCTAGAAACTCCTGCAACTCTCCCATGCTGGTGGGAGCTGAAAGTTCTTGTATTTTTTTTATTCTGTTTGGGTCTGGTTTGACTCCCTTCTCGTCATAAATGACACCAAAGAATGGTATTTCGCTTGCGCCGATAATGCACTTGCTGCTATTGAACACAAGACCTTCTTTTACCGCGACGTTCATCAACTGTCTCAGTCTTTGGTCATGTTCTTCTCGGTTTATGCCGTGTACGATCACATCGTCAGCAATACCAAGGCATCCATCTACTTGTTCCAGGATTTGGTCCATCCTGGCCTGGAAAACGTCTTGTGCCATAACTAAGCCGAATGGCATTCGCCTGAATCGGAATCTACGGAATGGAGTGTTGAAGGTTGTCAACATGCTGCTCTCTTCATCAAGTTTGACTGCCCAGTACCCATTTTTGGCATCGAGTTTGCTGAATACAGAGCTGCCACGTAGCTTCCAAGTGACGTCATCAACAGTTGGACTGCGGTGATAGGTACGTTTGATGGCCTTGTTTAGATCTTTTGGGTCCAGGCATATTCTAATTCTGCCATCTTTCTTGTGCGAGAAAGCCAAACTCGATACCAAGTCTGTCGGTTCGTCTACAGGGCAGATTACACCCATTTGTTCCATCCGGTGAAGTTCATCTCTGATTTTTCCCTTTAGTTGTATCGGGTAGCGCCTCGCAGCATGGATAACAGGGGCTACTGCTGGGTCAGTGACAATATGATAATCCCCTCGGAAGTTGCCTAACGTGTCAAATTGACCAGGAAACTTGGTCATCATGTCCGCAATCGTGGGGTTCTTTCCGTTGTTTGGCTTGATGCCAATTTCACAGTGGAGTGTAACTAATCCCAGCTTCCGGGACGTGGGCAGACCTAAAATAGCCGGTCCCTCCGACTGCGCGATATGAAACTCCTCATCGGTCCATGGAGATTCCTCATAGTGGCACTGAAGGGTAGTGCTTCCATAATGGTTTATCGCAGTGCCATTGTAGGCTAAAAGTTTAAGGTCAGGCCTTTTGCGGACCGTATCTGGCTTGGGGTAACCATCACTGTTGAGTGCACTGGGGAACATCTGTTCAAAAATACGTAGTGGTAGGATATTTCCCTGGGCCCCAGTGTCTACTTTCACCTTAAGATTACATCTCTGTTTTCTTGCTTTCTGCAACTTGACGTCTATGAGGGCAAATACCTCATCACGCATATCCGCGCCGACACTGTCTATCCGTATTTCTTCAAAAGTCAGGGTCTCAAAATCATCCTCTAGGTTGGCCGGTGTGTCTTGTTGTATTTCATGCACTAACTGTCTGTTTTGCCGGCGTTGTACTGGGTTGCCATGTTGCCTGTAACGCGGACCGGAACTGGATCGGCGACGTGTTTCACCTGAACTGACACCAGTATTATTGACTCTGGGTCTTCCCCTGCGACACATTCGACTCCAGTGATTGCGTATGCCACATTTGTTACATGTTGTGCCGTATGCAGGACAGCGGTCTCTCTTTGTGTGGTTCAGTCCACAATTCGGACACGTCGGTGCCCGGTCATCTTTTCGCACGGCATGTACCACTGTAGTCTCAGATGTGGCACTGCTAAACTGCTTCATGTGCGACAATGAAGCTTCGTAAGTGCGACATGTATCGAGGGCTTGCTCGAGTGTGAGCGATCCATCTTTCGCTAGGAGGGTCTTTTGGATTTCCAAATGGCGTGTACCGACAATTATTTGTTCCAGGATTCTCTCAGACATTTCTTGGTCGTCTCGAAATTCGCATTTCTTCGCTTGTAATTTGCAACGTGTGACGAAGTCGTCGACTGATTCGTTGTCATTTTGCCTGTGTCGCTGAAGATAGAACCTGGCTATCCGAAAATTTGCTTTCGGCTGGATCTGTCGCTCAAAGCAATCCCATACAACAGCAGGATCCTTTGCATCTTGATCTTGAAGGCCCCACGAATTGTACATACCGATGCCACGATCACCCATCATTAAAAGAATGTGGTTTACTTGTTTCTCTTTCATTACCTCGTGCACATCAAAGTACAGTTCACATTTTTGTTTAAAGAGTCTGAATGAAGCAACAATGTCTGAATCAGACCAGTCCATGCGTGGCTTCTGGCTGTGTTCGGCCATTCTTTGTTTTGGTTGTCACGTGTTATTGTTATTGTTTCAGTGCTGTCCGCTCGCAGCCTTGTCGCGTTTCGAGTCCAGACAAGAGGTTAAAGGTCTTATGCCACAGCACAGTACACACAGCTGTGCGGCATCCAGGCACGTGTCAAAGGTTATCGCTTGGCGGGGTCGTTTGGCGGGGGCTGGTGTCTCGATCGGTTTCATGCCTGTTTCAGAAATCTTATTATAAGAATATGGAAACTCACCCCGCTGTTTCACTTTATCACCACGCTGCTTCTCTTGCGTTCCGTTTACTCTCAAAACTTTGCTTTAAAGAACATCTAGGCTTGCGCACAAATGTCTGTTAATTCCGATATAAGAAGCGGTTTGCTTCGTGCAAAGTTCCGTACTCAGTTTCTCAAGTGACGGCAAGTCACGCCAGTTTTTCTTACTTGTCAGTTCAATATACCTCTTTATCTCACTTTTTGTGCTCACAGAGTTCGATCGTTAGGGCGTTAAAATCCCGCGCTGCCACCATGTAATTAGTTGTAGTGATTAACAAGTCCGTTCGTGGATAAACATAAGTTTAATGCACAGAGATATACAAGCGTGGTGATATCCGTGTAGCTCTAGCTCTAAAGTGAGGCTGCTTAATGTGACGTCATATATGAATATGTATACGACATTTGACATGCATGGGAACCCCTTACACATTTCTATACATTTCCAATTTAACATATATATCTGAATATAAAAGTTGATTCATAATACTCAATTGCATCATCATAAATTTCAATCTTGTCAGATAACACCACATCATGCATACAAATGTTTATTTATTTTTTACCACAAAAATATATCTTTTAAATCTGCAAAACAATAAATATCTAAAAATGTTACTTGATTTAGATTTCACAATTTTTAATTGTGTCTTTATTTATCCATAATGTGCTTCATATTTTATAATAATTTAAGCATACTGATGGGTTCATTTATATTTGTTAAAATCATTTAAAAGAAAATTGATTTCTTTAAAAATGCTACATTACACAACATTGCATCTGCTGGATTACACCTTGAATTATTTTTTCAAGGAAAGTTTTTGCATATCGGAGTGGAAACAGCATTACAATTAAGGAGATACAGTGAAAACAATAACAATTACTGCATAACACTTGGTGGGTTGGGTTTGCGGGACGGGGTGGGGGGGGGGGGGGTGATTGGGGTGGTGATATGAGAATAACTGTACACTTGTCACAGCAGGGGATCTCCCCCAGTGACTGTAACAAATCAGAAACCCTGGCATAGCTGACTTCCAGTGACCTGGAGTGGGACCCTGCATCTGTAATCAAAGCAAGTGACTACAGAAAAAAATCAATAACTAGCTTAATTTTCAAGCTTTTATTTTCAAATTTCAGATTTAGACAAACTAAATATTTATGTTTACATGTTGTGAAAATTAAATCAATGGTGCTTACAGGAAAAAAACATGCCATGGTCAAAGTTGGGCAAAATTTAAGGTACTGATTTTTTTTTTATGCTAATAACTTTAAAAATTTACAAAATTCAGATCTAATTTTGGGTAAACAATTGAATCTTAATTTAACATAGTTATATACTTGAGAAAATAGACTCTAGTTTCAAAATTTTTCATGTTAAGTGAGTTTTTATTTTTCCTGATTTTTTACAAAGTCCATTATGTTTGGGCCCATAACTTAAAGAATTTATACTTTACAGACTTAATTTCTGGCATGTACATAGGAACTATATAGAGGAATATTTATGGTAAATATGAGGAAAAACACATGAGTGGTTTTGATAACAGGCAGTCCTGAAGTGTGAAAATAGGATTTTAAAAAAAAATTGAGGTTTTTCCTTAATTTCTCAAAGGAACGAAGTCGCAAAGACCCAGTTTTCGGATTGGTAGGAGATCTTGGGGACATCTAACATTATGCTGAATTTTGGATTCCTACGTCTTACGGTTTCAAAACGTGCCACATCTATGGACGGACGGACGGCAAGACAGACGGACGGACAGACGGACGGACGACGGACAATGGACCACGACTATAGCTCAGATGACTTATAGTCAGCGGAGCTAAAAATTATAATTAATATATATATTTAAAGACAATGGAGAGATGATGGACAGACAGAGCTGATCATTTTGTTCCATTCTCCTGAGGCAAGAATATGTTTCTGTTAGATCTTAATTTTTCTAATTTTTAAAATTAAATAAATTATACACATTTGCAAATAAAAACTAATGACACAGTGCACAGGTGCAAAGGAATCAATGTCAGCGGGGGGGGGGGGGGGGGGGGGGGAGGATTTACAACACTTCTGCATATACATACAGGGCAAACAATACCTGATCTCTAATTCTGCTGAAGCTGGAAAATAATAAACACATGTTTGTATTAGATCCTCATTGTTTTAGTTTAAGTTTATATTTCTATACATTTGCAATATAACAAATACTTCTGAAAATAAAAGTTGAGTCATAATTCTAAATTCTAAATAATTTTTGTCAGATAACACTCCATCAGGCATACAAATGTTTTTTTTATATATTCACTGGGGGAGGGGATATTAGAACTGTACACCTGTCACAGCAGGGGATGTCCCCCAGTGACTGTAACAAATCAGGAACCCTGGCATAGCTGACTTCCAGCGACCAGGAGTGGGCTTCCTGCATCTGGAACAAAGCAAGTGACAACAATAGTGCCTCAAAAAAAAAAAAAAATTCAATAACTAGCCTAATGTTCAACCTTAATTTTAAATTTTCAGATTTAAATAATTTAATTACTTATGTTTACATGCTGTGAAAATTAAATTAACAGTACTCACAGGGAAAAAACATGCTATGGTCAAATTTTGGCAAAATTTAAGGTACTGATTTTATGATCATGCTTAAAACTCAGATATAATTTTGGGTATACAATTGAATCTTAATTTAAAAAAAATTATATATACTTGAAAAAAAAAATCACTAGCTTCAAAAATTTTCATGTTTCATGAGTAAATATTTTTCCTGGTTTTTTTATCCATTATGTTCGGGCCAATAACTTAATTAATATTGGACATATATATAGGAAATATATAGGAGAATACTTCTGATAAATATTAAGAAAAGAACGATAAGTAGTTTCGATATTAAGAAGTCCTGAAAAGTGATAATAGATTTTTATTGGTAATTTGAGGTTTTTCCTCAACTTTTCAAAGGAACAAAGTTGCAGTGACCCAGTTTTCAGTTCGGTAGGGGATTTTGGGGACATCTAATAGTATACTGAATTTCGGATTCGTAGGTCCAACGGTGTCAAAACGTGCCTGTCTCATGGTTGGACAGACAGATGGACAACGGACAATGGACCAGGACTATAGCTAAGATGACTTATAGTCAGCTGAGCCAAAAATCCTTAAAGAGGATAGAGGGCTGATGTCACTTATATTATTTACATTTGGAAAAGGAGTGCTATTAATTGTTACACAGGTTTTGACTTGACCTAATAACTTATCTACCTTGCAGCAGAAGTATTTTAAAAAAAAGTCCCCTATAAATCATGTTAATTATCATGCTTTTTGCAAAGGAGTTAACTGTTATTCAATAATTACAGGTTACCCAAGAGTAGCACTAGCACAAATGATAAGTTAAACTATTTATTAACAAGTGACCCATGGGTCATGACACTCAGCTGACTGGGAAGAGATTCGCAAAAGGAAATTTTATCATCTGAATGGTAGTATATACCCATTCAACTGAAGCATCAAACAGATTAACCAACAGGCCAAAATTGTGTCTGTATTTATATATCTCAAAAATAGAGAAAAAATGCGTAAAAAATACAAGTGGCTCCACCAGTCTGCAGAAACTAATAAAAAGACTTAATGGTCAATATGCATGCAAAGAATCATGGTGATCTCTGCATTAGTTGTTACAACTTGTGCCATGTAAACAGATGACAGCATCTTTAAAGGTCTCAAAAATAGAGAAAAAATTCGAAAAATTGAATAAAATATAGGTGGAACCACCAGTCTGCTGATGAAACACTCCATAAACAATATCCATCCAAAGAATCATGGTGATCTCTGCATAAGTTGTTCAGATACTTCAGCTTTTGTATCAAATTGTTCATTATTCTGAGGGATACTTCAGAGTCCTATAGCTTGAAGGATATGGGAAACAGAGACCTAACTTCAGGTTTCCAGAGACACTTTTCATGGGCCTCCTTGCATGGCAAGAATGCAGATTCTAGGTCCAGTTGTTATGATTTGTACCCTGTTGACAGATAACCACATCTTTAAAGGTCTCAAAAATAGACAAAAAAATTTGTAAAAATTTGAAAAAAATAGAGGTGGCGCACCCAGTCTGCACAAACTGATGGAACACCTCATTATCGATATGTATGCCAAAAATCATGACCATCAGTGTTGTAGTTATTGAGATACTGCAGTTTTTGTATCAAATTTTTCATTATTCTAAGGGATACTTCGGAGTCCTATAGCTTAAAGGATATGGGTAACAGAGACCTGATTTCATTTTCATGGAGACTTTTCATGGATCTCCCTGTGTGTCAAGAATGAAGATTCTAGGTCCAGTCTATACAATTTGTGCCCTGTTAACAGATGTTCATATCTTTTAAGGTCGCAAAAGTAGAGAAAAAAAATCGTAAAAAAACCCGAACAAATATACGTGGTGCCATCAGTCTGCAGAAACAAATGAAACATTCCATGATCAATATCCATGCAAACAATTATGGTGATCTCTGAATTAGTTGTTCAGATACTTCAGCTTTTGTATCAAATTTTCCATTATTCTGGGGGGTAATTGGGAGCCCCACAGCTCAAAGGACATGGGTAACAGAGACCTAATTTCAAGTTTCCATGGAGACTTTTCATGGGTCTCCCTGTGTGTCAAGAATGAAGATTCTAGGTCCAGTCTTTATGATTTGTGCCCTGTTAACAGATGTTTACATTTTTAAAGGTCTAAAAATAGAGAAAACAATTCGTAAAATATCGAAAAATATAGGTGGTGCCACCAGTCTGCAGAAACTGATGAAACATCTTATGATCAATATGTATGCCAAAAATTATGACCATCAGTGATGTAGTTAATGAGATTTTGAAGTTTTTTTAATGAAATTTTTGACAATTCTGGGGGGTACTCTGGGGCACAATAGCTCGAAGGATATGGGTAACAGAGACCTAATTTCTGGTTTCCAAGGAGATTTTTCATCGACCTCTCAGAATGTCAAGTAACAAGATTGTAAGTCCGGCGGATACGATTTGTGCCAGGTTAACAGACAGACGGACAGACGGACAATTGACAAAGAGTGATCGCTATAGCTCAGCATGACTGAAAGTCAGCTGAGCTAAAAACTAGAATACGGGTAGTCAACAAGCAACTATGTGTATCTGCCAAAATCAGAGTAGGATGGGTGAAGTGAGGCATGGATTGAGTGTCAAAGGGAAATATAGTTAGATGTGTTACATATAAGAATGGATGTCTGCCACATGATTGTAGGTGGCGCCTCCTGTTATTTGAAAGAGAAACTATCCAAGATGTATACATATGCAAAATTTCAGGTGGATAAGTCAGATATGAGTGATTTTATCCAACAGCAGACAAACAGATGGATGCTGTGCAAAAACAGTTGCAGGTGGCGCCACGAGTTTTGTGTATGATAAAGAGCTATGTGAGATCTAAATACATGCAAAATTTTGGCCCAATCAGTCAAACGGTTCCTGAGATATGAGCTTGGATGTGTGCAGCGTAAAGTGAATGTAGGTGGCGCCACCTGTGATAAAATCAGAAAAGCTATCCAGGATGTATACGCATGCCAAATTTCAGGTGAATTAGTCAAATCACTGCAGAGATATGAGTGATTTTAACCCAAGGCAGACGAACAGATGGACAATGTGCAAACATGGTTGCAGGTGGCGCCACCATTTTTAGTGTATGTTATAAAGCTCTCCAAGGGCTACATTTGTGCAAAAAAATTTTCCTGATCCATCAAACGGTTCCCGAGATATGTGGGTTTATGTGTGGAAACAGACGCACAAACAGACGCAGAGCACAGAGGAAAGGTCAGAGGTCAAAACAAAATCGGGGCGCAGCAGTTCACATGTGACCCGAACATAATCCCGGGTTTCGTAAAATTCGACCCAGTGGTTACGGAGGAGTTCTCCGGACACCTACGCCGCAGCGGCGGCGTGCAGCTGAAAACATAGTATCCGCAAAACTCTGTTTTGGCGGATACAATAATGTTCATAAGTACCTGGTTTTATGGCTTTAATTTATATAATTTATATAACTCAGCTGCATTTGTCTATAAGGATATAAGTTTATGAGGTTTTCCAAAACATTGGTCCTGTGATCAGTTTGAAGCCAACCTGTCTACCCAAACTGGAGTTATCATCCATAAACTAATTTGTGAATGGATGGGCCCTGTGACCTTAACCTTTGACCTTGTGACCCCAAAATCAAAAGGAAACTTCCCCTATTGCCAGGTGCACCACATGTTGATGATGTAAGGATTGAGATGAAAAGTTTGGCTTAAAGTGCATCGACAATCTTTCTAAAGTGGTGGGTCCTGTGACCTTGACCTTTGACCTATTGACCCCAAAATCAAAAGGGTTCTTACATTATTGGTGGGTCATATATAAGTCAAGTTTGAAACCAATATTTCAAACCAAACTGGTGTTATCATCTGGAAAGTAATATGTGGATAGATGGCCAACATGACCTTGACCTTTGTTAAAATAATATATATTTGTTAAAATAACAAAAAATACAGGTGGCGCTACCACTTTTCAGGAACTGACCAAACTAGTCATGGTCAATATTCAAGGCAAGATTCATGACAATCCATGCATTAATTATCAAGATATTGGAGGTTTTGTATTATATTTTTGATTATTCGGGGGGGGGGGGGTACTTGAAAGCCCAATAGCTTGGAGGATATACAGCGTTCTCCACTAGCCAATATAGCCTGGCGCACCGCCAGCCTTTCATTTCTCACCGCCAGTCTATAATGTTACCTGCCACTCTTTCATGTCCCCGCCACCCTTTCCCTGTCCCTGCCAGACATACAATGGTCAGGGGTAACAAGGACTGGCCTTACAGACTGACCCTACAAGGGGTCTTGCTGGAGTAATTAAGCTCAGTGCTGGGATCTTATCATCACAGCCAGTGACATCAGGTTACTGGATGGGTATGAGACAGCCCATTGCTGTAAAGTAAGAGAAGCCACAACTCCTTGGTTCCCTAATTGCTTTTTAATTACACAATGCCTATTGCATGGATATTGGTTAACATTGATACATATTCTGACTGTGGCTTCTAGAAAGTATAGTCACTCAGTGTGCTGTCATAACAGCTGGTCTTTAAGTGTGGCTGATACAATAAATTTCTATATTTGCATTTTATTGGCTGTTCTTACGACAGCTCATACAAACAAAATGCACATGCCCTTCCTCTTGCTCTCAATGTTCTTACATGCATAAAAAAGCCATGCAGCTTAAATTTTTAATCAGACAATGAAAAATGCTTGACGCACAACAGGTAAGCACCAGGCCTGGTTCGACCGCGCTTACCACCAGCCTATCAGAATTTCTAGGAGAACACTGATATAGGTCACAGTGACCTAATTTCAGGTTTCCAAGGAGATTTTTTATAGACCTCCTTTGATTTTCACTTAGAAGTTTCTAGGACCAACAGTTACGATTTGTGCCCTGCTAATGGCCGGCCGGACAAAGCACCATTCCTCTACCTCAGTTGACTTACAGTCAGCTGAGATAAAAAACTATTATATTCACCTCTGAAAACTGTCATCTCACTTTCTACACACTAAACATAGCATGACACTTGTGACAATTATTAACATTATAGACATCTTAATGAGAACTGGTCTAAGATCTGATTTTTTTATCACATTTGAATATTTTTTTTTTTTTCAAAACATCTATAAGAAAAAAAATGTAATCTCAGCTATGAAACTAATACATGTGATAAAAATAACCCAAGACATGGAGCAACTGCAGTTGGGCATGTTTAATTTTATTAACTGAAATAAAGGAATCAGTACTATAAATTTTGATTATTTACCTAGTATCATGTAACCGCTGATACAGCCATGAGTCTAAATGTCATTAGTCAAACATATTGACAATTTTAATGAGCAAATGTCTGAGTAATATTTTTAAATTTTTGACATATTTCATTTTTTTTTTATTTTGTAATAAATATAAATCAACAAATTAAACACCTGGAAAAGACCTGGAAATTTATTTTAGTTTAACATAATCAACTGCATCCTTGTCTATCATTAATTTTTTTCATATATTTCCTACAAGTAAACAATTTTATTTAATTAATAAAATTTAATTTTTATGATTGAAATGAAAAATACTAAAGGTGACTGCATGGTGTCATCTGGAATACATTTTTCTGCCATCCATGGAAGATCCATAAAACATCAGTAATTGCTTAGTAATTGCCTGTTACTCATTAACTATAAAATTCCTTTTCCATTAATTTTCATAAATTTGTTATTACAAACCAATTAATTTTTTTAAATTATTGTTTATTGTTATGTTTTTGGCCAAAACAACTACTTTAAGAGGTGGTTGGACAGTTAGATCAAGTTGAAGCCACTAAGAGCTGGCTGGCTGCAGAGTATGCCTCGCTTCAAGCATTCATAATTGGCCTGAAAAGTCAACAGGCATTCACTATGCTTCGGCCTTTTGAAATCAGTTTTGCAAAGTCAAAACAAAAGGCCTCACTCACACCTCCTGGGGGTGTTCCGTGGCTGGCCTAAAACACTGAAAGGAAGGGAACATGGAATGCAGTACAGGTGCTAATTTACGAAATGGAACAGAACAAAGACAAAAAAAGTGTTATACCTTTTAAATGGGTGAATGTTTCATGACATAATTTATAGTAATAAATGTATTTCAACATATGCCATTTGTTAAATTTTTATTTTAGCCCCTGTTCGTCGTTCTGTGTTGTAGGCCAGCCTAGGAACACCCCCCAGGAGGTGTGAGTGAGGCCTTTTGTTTTGACTTTGCCTAATTTCAAAAGGCCGAAGCATAGTGAATGGTCATCGGGGGGACACATTGAGGGGTTTCAGTATGGCCTAGGTGTGACATGGTCTCATATAAACTTCAATACAGTTTTTGGTCAATTTCTTTCAAGTTTCAGATTTTAGAAGCTGAAATCCTTTTGTTTTCATGATATGAAAATTGAATCAAAAGTGCTTACAGGGAAAAAATGTGCTATGGCAAAAGTAGGGCAAAATGTTAGGTACTGATTTTATAATTATGCAAATAACTTATAAAATTTTAAATATTCAGATCTAATTTTTGGTATACAATTGAATCTTGATTAAATGTAGTTATATCCCTGACAAGGCCTACAGGCTTAATGCGAACCTGTGCAAAGTTTGAAAGTGTGAATGGAGGTTAATTTTTAAAATTTAATATTGATCCTTTTAGGTCCTTCATATCTACCTTAGTCATTATGATTTCAGCAAAATGGACATATTAGCATGGATGTCTGCAGCTTAAATGTGAATGTAGGTGGTGCCACCTGTCATAAAATCAAGAGAGCTGTCCAGGATGTATAAACCTACAAAATTTCAGGTGGATAAGTCAAACCACTGCTGAGATATGAGTGATATTATCCCAAAGCAGATGTACAGATGGATGCTGTGCATAAATGGTTGCAGGTGGCGCCACCAGTTTTGCATATAATAATGAAGAGCTATGTGAGATCTATACACATGCAAAATTTTGGCCCAATCGGTCAAACAGTTCCCGAGATATGAGCTTGGATGCCTGCAGAGTAAATGTGAATGTAGGTGGCACCACCTGTCATAAAATTGATATAGCTGTCCAGGATGTATCAACCTGCAAAATTTCAGGTGGATAAGTCAAACCACTGCTGAGATATGAGTGATATTATCCCAAGGTATATGAACAGATTTATGCTGTGCATAAATGTTTGCAGGTGGCGCCACCGGTTTTGCCTATGATGAAGAGCTAAGTGAGATCTATACACATGCAAAATTTTGGCCCAATCGGTCAAACAGTTCCCGAGATATGAGCTTTGATGTCTGCAGAGTAAACATGAATGTAGGTGGCGCCACCTGTCATAAAATCGAGAAACCTGTCCAGGATGTATAAACCTGCAAAATTTCAGGTGGATAAGTCAAACCACTGCTGACATATGAGTGATATGATCCCAAGGCAGATGAACAGATGGACGCTGTGCAAAAATGGTTGCAGTTGGCGCCACCATTTATAGTGCATGTTATAAAGTTATCAAAGGGCTACATTTGTGCAAAATTTTTAGCCTGATCAGTCAAACGGTTCCCGAGATATGCAGGTTTATGTGTGAAAACAGACTCACAAATTGATGCTGGGCAGCAAGGAAAGGTCAGAGGTCAACAAAAAATGAGGGTTCAGCAGTTCACATGTGACCTGATGATAAACCCGATTCACTTAAAATGCAAACCAAGTTTTATCAAATAGTTGAAAGATATAGTTCCAATAACCTGGGAATTCTACATCTAAACATTGTGTCCAGACGTCTAGACGCTGTGTCTAGACGTCTAGACACATTGTCTAGACATCCCCCCCCCAGCCAGGTCAGTTGCCATGGTGATGTCTGGACCCCACCTGTTTATACTGAGTGACCTCTTGCTGAAACTCAGCATATTGTCAAATCTGTTTTCAAATACAGAAAGCCTTTTTCAATTGGCTACAAAGCTTTTTTTAAAACTGTATTAACCCAATCTATTCTTATAAAACTGGCAGAACCCTACCATAGATTAATTCTTGTAAAGTTTAAACCAATTAGCTTAACAGTTTCATCATAAATCAGTGTATAAGCTAGAAGAGTTTAAAATTACATTTAAAATTGCCTACAATACCTCAAAATCAGATATGACATATGTGGCAAACATTGGTATAAAATTTGGTGATTATAGCTCTAGCCGTTTCTGAGATTTTAATTTTAGTGTGCTTTTTTGGACAGATGACTAAGTTTAACCTCATTTAAATCAGCCAAAAATCTCCAAACTGGAACCATTCGAGCAAACTTGAGAGAGATTGTTCCAGGGATCATTTCTGTGAAATATTGGACAATTTGGCTGGACAGTTTCAGAGAAGAAGATTTTTAAAGTTTTTTAAGCTTTTTCTCTATAAAATCTAAATTAATGCAGATACCAAACTAGACATTTCTTGGCACCCAGACATATAGTAGGCCCCCCCCCCCCTTTAAGAATAGACCCCCATTTTTAGCAGCATATACTGACACTTGGAATATTTATTGTTTCTTCCATCTAACAATCCACAATCTTGTTGAAGATGTTGGTCCTGTGACCTTGATCTTTTTAAAGATGTGTCCTGTGACCTTGACCTTTGACCTCATGACCCCAAAATCAATTTGGGTCTTGCTTTTCCAATGGGATATATGCAAGTCAAGTTTGAAATCTATACATCAATAAAGCAGGAATTATCATCCAGAAACTAATTTTTTGGGACAGATGGCTCCTGTGACCTTCACTTTTGACCTTGACCCTTAAAATTGATAGTGTTCTTCCTCTCTTGGCAGGAGAACTATATGTGCAACATGAAAGATCTGAGATGAAATGTTTGGCTGAAAATGCATCCACATCTTTTAAAAGATGTGTCCTGTGACCTTGACCTTTGACCTCATGACCCCAAAATCAATTCGGGTGTTGCTTTTCCAATGGGTCAAATACAAGTTAAGTTTGAAATCCATACATCAATAAAAGAAGGAATTATCATTCAGAAACAAATTTTTTGACAGATGGCTCCTGTGACCTTCACCTTTGACCTTGTGACCTCAAAATTGATAGGGTTCTTCCTCTCTTTGCAGGTGAACTATATGTGCAAGATGAAAGATCTAAGATGAAATGTTTGGCTGAAAATGCATCCACATCTTTTTAAAGATGTCATGTGACCTTGACCTTTGACCTCATGACCCCAAAATCAATTTTGGTCTTGCTTTTCCAATGGGACATATACAAGTCAAGTTTGAAATCCATACATCAATAAAGCAGGAATTATCATCCAGGAACCAAATTTTTGGACAGATGGCTCCTGTGACCTTCACCTTTGACCTTGTGACCTCAAAACTGATAGGGGTCTTCCTCTTTTGGCAGATGACTTATGTGTGCAAGATGAAAGGTCTGAGATGAAATGTTTGGCTGAAAATGCATCCACAATCTTTTTTTAAGATGTGTCCTGTGACCTTGACCTTTGACCTTATGACCCAAAATCAATTGGAGTCTTGCTTTTTCAATGGGACATATATAAGTCAAATTTGAAATCAATACATCAATAAAAGCAGGAATTATCATCCAGAAACAAATTTTTGGACAGACAGCTCCTGTGGCCTTGACCTTTGACCCCAAAATTTATATGGATCATCCACTATTGGCAAGTGAGCTATATATTCAAGATGGAAGACCTGGGATGAAAGTTTGGCTTAAAATGCATCCACAGTAACTTTTAAAATGCCAGTCCAGTGACCTTGACCTTTGACCTCATGACCCTAGAACATATAGGGTTCTTAACTTAGTGGTGGGCCATACATAAGTCATGTTTGAAATCGATATGGCTATCAACACTGGAGATATCATAAGAGGTGTGTGATTTTCACCATATATGGCAATATTCAAGGTCAAGGCCACTATCATAGGAAAGGTCATGACCCCAATTTAAATAAACATCATCCCATAACCCATACCTATGTATATGCAAAATATAAAAGAAATCTGTCCATTAGTTTTTGACTTATAATGCTCACAGTACTGTAAGGTGGCAATTTTAGGGGTATTAAACGGCACGAAAACAAGTAAAGAATAATAGGTGGCGCCACCAGTTTCTGGAACATGACAACCCTATCCATGATCTTCCATCAACTTGATTTTGGGATAAATCCATGCAAGATTTCTTGAGATATTAAAGAATTTGTGTGAATTTGTCCAAAATTGGACCTATTCAAGGTCAAGGACACTCTCCTGGTAATGGTCATGACCTCATTTTAAATAGGCGTCGTCCTCTTACCCATATCTATACATATACCAAGTTTGGTAAAGTTCCGTGAAATATTTTTTGGGTTATTGCGCCAACAAGATTTATATGCGGTGGCAGCGGCGGGACCGGTATGAAAACATAGTATCCCCCGACTTTGTCTGGGGATACAATAATAAGCTCCAGGGCACCAAGTTTCACATGTGACTAATTCTTACATGTAATTTGGAGCTGCTAGCTCCAAGGGTTTCAGACTTACAGCCATGGACGGCGGAAAGCCAGCCCTGGACAGCAGCCGGTTGAAGGACGATGCTGCGCCATTGAATAAGCTAACAGGTTCGCTAAAAAAAGTCTCTAGCTTCAGCCATTCTTCAGTTAAGGGAGTAAATATATATCCTGATTTCTTACATGATGCATTATGTTCAGGACCATAACTTAACAAATTATGCAATACTGACCTTATTTTTTGTAAAGGAAGTGTATGAAAGAATAAGCATACTAAATATGATCAAAGACAGATCAGTTGCTGTAATAATAGGCAGTCTTGAAGTATAACAATGGGTTTTAAACAGGAAACGGAGGTTCTTCCTTAATATCTCCAAAGAACGATGTCCTAGTGACCCAATTTATTTTGGTATGGTAGGAGATTATGGCTTATAGTCAGCTGAGCTAAAAACTGATAGATATTAGCTTATTTAACTATTTAGTCATCTCTCCTTGTTCATTTATTAACTGTAAACACTGTAGAGCTAAACACTGTAACTGTTAGTATTGGTTTAAGGATGTTTGAGATATCAATCTGTAGCTACAACCATTCAGTTTTATAATTCCATATACATTACCCAAAGATACTCACTTAAAAGCCATTTTTGTATCACATATATCAATTACATTTAATCTTAATCTTCAACTTCATTGACCTCAAACAAAGAACTCTTGCAACCAATTTTTGCTAATAAGAATAATACACCTTCTGGCCCTTCAAACCTATTTACATCTACCAAAATTCATAGATACATCACACAATTCACGACTATCCCCTGCAGCTCAGGAGAGATTCCTCTTTTTCTCTCTATTTTATATACAGCTAGGTATATATAATTCATTTTTTTACTATCACACCTCCTAATAATTTGTAAAACTATTTTTATGTACCAAACAGTGCAATGAAGGATACAGAATTCAATCAGCAATCACATCAGTGTACCTGAAGAATATAAGATCTAGAGATACCTGAACTTGTACATACATGCAGACTTGTTTGCATGTATTACTGTATTACTAAGCGGATTGTCGTGGTCACGAGTTGACATTCCTTGCACAAGTTACATCCATACAACGTCATGGATGAGTGTACCACTTATGTATCTGCAGGCGCCCCCTCAAACTAGGATCGGAATGACCAAAACAAGTCTTTTCTGGTGCACATTATACACAAAAAAGGTCAAATATGGCTTTAATAAATATCATAAAACACACTACTTGAGTGTGTACTTCTAAACTCCCTTGAATCTTCCATCATTGTACACATAAACATAGGACCCGCGTGCATGGGGAGTTAGCACTATAAGTAACAAGATAATAAGCTGGACATGTCTGGTATTCTAGGTAATTATCATAAATACTGCATTATATGAAGATGTTTTTTAGCCACCAAAATGTCATATACCATTTGGACTCTTCATCGCAGTAAATTGTCTAGTCTGAAGGGTTCAGAATTTTTTGGGTTTTTCCTTTCATTATGCACGACCTTGGTTGGGGGTCGAGCTGCAGATACTTTCCCATTTATAGCGTGCATGACTGAGTCAGGGCTAACTGCATTAAATGCGTCGGTATCCAGGACTCTGGATACCGCCGCATAAAAAGCTTCAGAGTAAACTGGAGAACTTCAAACCCTTGTTGGAAAAATTGTGTACAATCAAATATTGTGTTTATGACAAGGAAAACTTAAAGCAATCTAAGGGAGATTAGTACTTTACTCTAATGACCATGAAATTCAGCTAAATATAATGTTTTTGTATGTAAACAAGAATCACTTTTAAAACTTTGCAACCCAAACACTGTCCGAGTGGTATGTTATATGCAGAGGTGGCGGAGCTGGGGGGGCACGGGGGGCACGTGCCCCCCCCCCCCCCCACTTTTTTCAACTAAGCCCTTTTGAAAATTTTATAAAAAAAATGTTCTGTTAATACAAATACTCACAGGAGATTAATTAATCAAGATGTCACTGGTCAGGCCAGGGTTCCCAAGGCTGTGATGCTGAGACCCTTGGTCCTGTCACAGTCATACTCCATGTGAGAGTGTCCAGATCGTACAGGCTCCATATATTTTCATGGACTAGCTTGCTTGCTGGTCAGTCACAGTTTGAAACAAGGACAGTTAGCTGTGTTGTGTTTCGATGGGAAGTGGCAGCCAACAAGAAGAGAAACAGTACGGATTTCTTTGCAAAATCTTCAGATGTCACTTATTACCAAGTAAGCTGTGTAAAATTATACAAGTGTAGCAGACCGTTATTGTATTCAGGGGCGGATCCAGGATTCTGGAAAGGAGAGGGTACAACCCTCTCTTAAAAACCTAAAAAAAAGGGTCCTCTGGTCCAGAAAAGAATGAGGGGGTCATGGTCACAAAATTGTGTATGAAACCCTAAAAAAGCTAGTTTCCGCTCAAAAAGGGGGTGGACTCCCCCTCTGGATGCACCACTGGTTCATTTCCTATAATTAAAAACATATAATCGCAAGATTTGGAAATGCAAAAGCAGGTTATTGAAACTAAATACAATCTATTATTAAAGGCACAAGGATTTATAAGAATTTTCTTCATTTTTTAGCTGTCCTGTGTTCAATTTTTAAAGTCATTCTCCGAATAAACTGAACAGATCTCAATAATTGCTGAGGAGTAACCTGATTAGGTGAACATTAAATTAATGGATTTATGTTGCCTAGAACAGGAACTGATTGTATTATATTGTGCAGAATTGAACATATACATTAATTTAATATTTCTGTGTTTTAGGATAATGCAATAGGCCTACTTGTTTTTTTCTTTTGAAACTGTGCTCAACATAAATTTGCTTATCTAATGTTGTTAAATTGAGTATTGTGTGAAATGTATAGTTAAATGTGAAAGATACTGTCTTAAACTGTGATGAACATGTACACACAGGTTTTTTTATGTACTGAACAGGAACTGGAAATAATAGGCCTAATGCTGATCTTAGTCGAAGTGTACACATGGCTTGCGACAGAAAGTTTATTAAAAATAAACAATTTAAAATTTTTATTTTAATTTTTAATTTTCAACCACATTTATATTAAAATTTAAATACAGGAACAAGCTATAATTCAGCTACATTCTTTAATTCTATTGGTTTGAATTTTAGGATCTTTACTCAAAATTTTGGGAATCCTGGGACTTTTATGGAATTTTCTGTAGCCCCTTGTGATCTGAGCATTCTTAGGCAAAAAAAAAAAGTGTTGACCGTGTTTGCAAGAAAGTTCAATTTGACTGGTGACTATCACTCAGTTACCCTTAAACCACGTAAATTATTTAGGGCTTATATTATAAAAAAATACCCATAAATGCCAATTTATAGCATGTATTTAAAAAAAATTTCCACACCATGGGAGGGAGATTCCCCCTCCCACACCCTCCCCCTTAGGGTGCTAAGATCCCTCCTTATGGTTCGCTCTGACCAAGCATTTACTGCCCCCCCCCCCCGACTTTGCACAGGCCACGGCATATATATATATATATATATATATATATATATATATATATATATATATATATATATATATGCGTAACTAATTGTGCTGTAGATAATTTCTTCTTAACATGGTGCCCCCCCCCCCCCCACTTCTAAATCGTTCCGCCACCTCTGGTTATATGCATATTTGATCAGAATGGCAGAACTATAGAAACCGGGCTTCAGCCTACCGCCGGTACAACGGGTGTCGCATAATAAATTGTTTCCTGGAAAAGGCCGATACACATCATTTTCCTCAGAATTCCCGTATTTAATTTTGCTCATAGCTGGAGTTTATTATATTAGAGGAGGAGGGGTCCGGGGAACCTGGGTTCCCCGTCAGAAGGGGGGTGTGGGGGCGGAGCCCCCACTTAAAGCTTTATTTTCCTGTTAAAATAGTAAATGGTTTCCCATTTTCGCGATAGATGCTTCTTCAATCGCAGATATAAATGAACAAAACTTGCTCCTGCTGGTATCTCGTCTTCATTGCTCACTAAGTAGCGTGTAGGGCTCTTAGTCTAGAGATCGTAGGTTAGATTCCCGATTCAGGCGACTTCAGATGCTTAGTAGTTGTTTATGTTAGAAAGTTGAGTGTAGGGACATCTACAGGGAAAAGTAGGAGTTAAAATAGGGAATGAAAGGAGACAATTGTATTTATATGCTCCTCAATAGAAGCGAAGCCCGCGTTCTATAGTGGCTCCATAAGAATATTTTTATTTCATTACGAATACGAAATTCTCATACGAAATATAAGAATTTAATTGTCATGTGGAATGTCTCCAGTTTCCTCAAATCATCTTCGAGGGCTCTCGCACCAGGCCCGTAGCCAGGGGGGGTTCAGAGGGTTCAGATGAACCCCCCCACGGGGCACTTGGAGTTCCGTCTGGCCCTCTGGAGTCCTATCTATATCCTATGCTGTGCCTGGCAGCCCATGGCAGCTTGTCCCCTTGAACGATTGAACCTGGCTAAACTGAGCGAGTAAACTTATACATGTCAGGGACAGTAACAGATAATAGTAATGCAGAGTCCAGTTTGTTTACAATATACAGTGACCATGCTGGAGCTGGGCTGGCAGGCAGTGGCAAGCCCAGCCAGTAACAGGACCCACCCTGCCCTGTCCCCAACTTCTACAATTAGCATGACAGGGTTGGAGAGAATACAAGTTAGCCTGACTGAGATATCATATTGCACCAAAGCTCATGCTGGTCAGTGTACACAGATCACACGTAGTTGCTTGGTCAGTTTTCTTCATGCAGTTTTATTAGGACAATGGGACGTCCTGAACAAAGGCAGCGAGAGAAAAGAAAAGCAGCCAAAACATGTACGCCAATTTCCAAATTCTTTGGACAGCCAGATGCTAAAAAGTCTAAATCAGGTAAGCTTTCAACTTGCTGTTTTTTATTTCAATTGTCTTAGTGTAAGATCAATATTCTAGGATGTTTATATGTTATTCTTATCTAGTTCCTGTCTCATTTTTAGCACTTGTAACAGGATCCAACAGATTTATCTTTGGTTTTCAGTATCTTAGTTCATGTATTTCTGCTTTTGACTTAAATGGATACACTTTCATTAAATTGTATTTATATTTATGATAATTTCTAAATTGTTTTTTTTTTCTTTTGACAGATAAAACAGAGCCATGTGACAGTCAGTCTACTGTGAAAACTGAAACTGTAAATGATATTCCATCTGAAACTGCGAGGGCCATTCCATCTGGTCAGCAACATAAGCATATAGAGGGCAATCCTGAAGCTGATCCTGCAGTGACGTCATCAGAAGGGGAAACAAACTTGACACAAGCAGGAAAGAAATGTGATCAGCCAGAGCAACCGTCCACTAGTCGGACAGGTATTACTCACATGTTTATTAGATGAAAGTATTGAAACCTGTTTAATCTTTCATATTTACATTAAATGAATAATGGACTATTTAACTAATTGATGTTTACAAATACTAACTTAAATACAACAACTATGGATGTATGTATATATATATATATATATATATATATATATATATATATATATATATATATATATAAAATATAAATAAATATAAATATATAATATGTTATATATATATATTTGCCTGTGTGTGTTTTGTGATGCTGCATGAGGTGTAAAGTAAAAAGGCTGGTTGGTGTTTACCTTATGATTATAACTTCTATTTTGATATTTTCCCCTTATATAAGCCTATTTTATTTCAGTCCTGGAGACACCTGCAATGGATATTGGAAATTATATCACTGCGAACATGACAGCCAAAGAAATTCAAGAGATAGTTGACAAAATGCCATCAAAGCAAAAGTATGATCTCTTAAAACACCACAACAAGCCGCATGAAAGCTATCCTTTCCCACAAACATACGCCTGGGGCGCTAACCGAAAGTTCAGACCATGCTGGCTAGATGAACACCCCTGGATGGTATATAGTGAGGTCCTCGATGGTGTATTCTGTATCGTGTGTGCACTTTTTTGTAAAATCCGCACCAACAAGGGCCAGTTTGTGAACACACCCTTCATCGCCTGGCATAAAAAGTCAGAAAAGTGCAAGGAACATGAAAGGAGTCAATATCACCAAGATTCACTTATCAGTGCAGATATTTTCGCTGGTCACATTGAGAAGCCTGAAAAATCTCTGTCATCTCTGATTGATAAGAGGAAAGAAGAAAATATCCAAAGAAACAGACACCTTGTGAAAATCTTTGCTGACATCACTTTATTTTGTGGCAGACAGTGTATCGCACTCCGTGGTGATAATGAAAATATCCACACCCCAGGCAATCCTGGTAACTTCCTTGCGCTGGTGAAGCTGCTCGGACATTATGACTAAGACCTCCAGAATCATTTGAACAATCCAGCAATGAAAAATGCGACCTATATGTCATCTCAGACACAGAATGAACTGCTTCACATAATGTCTAATGAAATAATCCTTGCAGATCTGGTGTGTGAAATAAAGGCAGCTCGCTTCTACAGCATTCTGGCTGATGAAGTCACCTCTCACAACTCTGAGCAGTTAGCTTTGTGTGTTCGATTTGTTGACAACAACAGTAACATTAGAGAGGAATTCCTTCACTTTGCCAACGTACCCCGTATTACTGGGAAACATTTGTCCAAAACGATATTGGACATCTTGAATGAATTAAAGTTACCGGTTGAGGGCATCAGGGGTCAGGGGTATGATGGGGCAAGCAACATGTCTTCAGGCAGTGTTGGTGTTCATGCCCTGATAAGGAAGGAAGCTCCCCTGGCCACATACATTCACTGTAGTGGCCATTGTCTTAACCTAGTCATAAGTCACTGTTGCGGGATACCAGCAATTCGCAACATGCTCGACAAACTTAAACACTGTTGTAGATTTTTTCTCAACAGTCCGAAGAGAAATGGCTTTCTCGAAAAAGTCGTGAAGGAATGTGTCAAAGACACACACAAGCAAAAGGCTCTGTTAGACCTGTGCAAAACCCGCTGGGCTGAACGTGACAGTGCCTACCAGCATTTCTTTAAAGGACACAGATTCATTGTCCAAACTTTAGAAATGATAGGTTATGGACTAGAGGACAATGAGAAGGAAACATACAAAGACTATGTGGATTGGGATTCCCAAAATAAATCCGAAGCACAACAGATCCTCTCAGGAATAACAAGTTTTGACTTCATTACTGTTTTTGTCACAGTGTATCAGTACCTTTCGCACATGGCAGAAATCACTGTGAAATTACAAAGGTCAACTCTAGATATCATTGATGCCCACCATCAAATAGAAGAAGTAAAAAACATGTACAAATTTGAAAGGGAAAATGTGGATAAAACGGATGTGGGATACAACCGAATTTTTTAAATGGTATTGAAAATGGCAGAACAAGTTGAAGTTGATCCGTGCATGCCACGCGTGACAAAAAGAGAGCAACACAGAAGTGCTGTACAAACAAATAGTCCTCTTGAGCACTATAAAACAAATCTGGCAATACCACTTCTGGACTACATTATATCGGACTTTCAAGAGAGATTTTCTAAACTCTCGATCACAGCAACTTCACTGCTTGGAATTGTGCCTTCAGTCATTTGTGGTGATAAAGAAGTGAACCTGAGTGATGCAATTGAAACATACAGCTGTGACCTGCCTTCACCAGAACTGGTGCCCCAAGAGATCATGCGATGGAAGTTGAAATTTTCAAGTATTCCTGTTGACAACAGGCCTGCTACCCCAGCAGCAGCAATAAAGGCATGTGACCCACACCATTTCCCCAATATTAGGATTTTACTCCAAATTGCATGCACCCTACCAGTCACATCTTGCGAATGTGAGAGGAGTGCCAGTGTCATGAGGCGCCTTCATACATACATGCGTGCCAGCATGACTGAGGACAGACTCACATCCCTTGCTCTGCTGCATATTCACAATGACAAGGAGGTAAACCTTGAAAGGGTCGTAAAGCTGTTTGCAAAAGACACAAGGCGAATGCAACTTGACTCACTAATTACATATAAAGACTAGGTACTTATAGTACCTGTTGCAACTGTACATAGCAAGTATTCAATTGTATATAGAAACTACATAGAAAATTTATCGAGACAGATGGATGCAAGTTGCGGGTGAGTACACTACTGCATCTGTGCATGTTTATCTTCATTTACTCAAATACATGTGTGTTTATCTTGCTTTGTTCTCTGGAAAGTACAATTCTGTATACTAAACTCCTAAACCCCTGGAGCTTCCGGGGCCTTCGGCCCCTGGACCCCCACCAGGGCTCCGCCCCTGGACCCCAGTGGGGGCCTAGGCAGCCCCCACACCCCCGCCTTCAAAGTTCCACTTTACACCAACTGAACCCCCCCAGTTGCCATCCTGGCTACGGCCCTGCGCACAGCGTAGCGTAGTAAGAGAGCAAGGGAGCTAGGGCCAAGTCGGGCCTGTCTCAGTCACGGTACAGGACAACTAAGCGGATTACTTTGCTTATATTGCCTGTGTTCTCCATCAACTTTAACTCGTATGTTTTTTTTATTTTGTACAGTAACATGTTATTTTATCACATCTTTTTCTTACTTCATCTTACTTTCTTGTTTACCATGCCATTTTGCACCGAGTCAAATACGGCATCAGACATATATCAGTGTAAATTCTTTGTATTTATCATATAGCGCCACCTTCTGGCAGATAACAATACTATATTTGTATGATTGTATTTCAAACCATTCCCAAACAGGGGCCGCTTTTGTGAATAAAGTCTGTTCTCTTCTGAGAACGGGACAAGAACCATCAACAATAGATTGCGATCCATGATTTAATCGGCCTTACCGACGTATCTCCGCCTTTCAGTTCTCTCTTTGCTGCCGTCGAGGATGTTGGTTAGTTCCTCTGTTGAAAAAGTCGCTCTGCTTCGCTCTTTCAGGAGCACGGGGTTTACACTTGCAGCCGCCATGCTCTCATTCAACCTCGGAGAGATGAGATTGAGATTCGGTCCCGGTCAAAGTTCACGACTGAAGGCAAAACCGAGGACGACTCGTCCAAAGTGCGGACTGCCGTGTGTTTGATGGTGTAGGCCTACACGTGTTCAGGGACACGCAGGCGGAGGGCTAAGTACAGTCACAGGCGCTTGAATCGCTATTTGTGTTGATCTTGGTTTAAATAGTGTTCAATTTACCTTAACAACAATCCCCTACCGTTTAATGAGCTTATCTGTTTTATCATTTTTACATGCTTAATTTTGTTATGTGTGATTTTTATGTATTTTTATGTATTATTTTTATGTATTTATCTATCTATTTACTTATTTATTTTTTATTAATGAATTGCAAGTCAACAACAAATTCCTGGAACTGAAGGCTAATAAATGTTATCTTATCTTATCTCTTAAACCATGTTATATCGTTTGCCGGTACTTGTTTCTATTATAGGCCTATAAACAAGTACCGGCAAACGATATAACATGGTTTAAAGCTCATTAAACGGTAGGGGATTGTTGTTAAGGTAAATTGAACACTATTTAAACCAAGATCAACACAAATAGCGATTCAAGCGCCTGTGGTACAGTCTATATTATTGGTGTCTACCCAGTAGGACGCATCTCGGACGCATCTCGCATCTTGGTCGCGTAGGGCTGATTTCAGTGCTCACTACGACGCAGCTCAGTTAAACTTATCCCGGCAAGACGTAATTCGGGCGAAGCGTGTATCGCGTTTCCGTTAGGACGATAAAATAAGTTCAATTCAATAGTACAAATGTTTGTAAAATTATAATTTTACCAGTTACGGTTTTTCCAAATTTTTGTTGATGTAAGAATTAAATGGCCATGCCCTAAGTGAAAACTCAGCCTGATTTTTCAAATAAGTAATACAAACTTATGGTAGACATGCACGCATCATTGGTCAATGCGCCAAGAAACGTGCGCAGTCTACCTCTGTGTCCACCGGGGGGGGGGGTTATTTTAAGTTTTATAAATCTATCCCATAAAAATCCCAAACACAATTTAATTTGTAAAAGGTCACCTCACGTGATTTCGCCAAACCGACATGCCTGATTTATGACAGGATTATATTCGAGCTGGAAGATTTCGGGTTGACGACATCTCGGCTTGGCGGTGTTTCACATGTCATATATATTCGAGAAGATAGAGGTGGTGTGATTATTGCTTGCCGAAAATCTTCGATTTCTGCTGGTAATTAAGCATGTTGGTCAGTTAATTCCGTGAGTGGATCTTTGCTTGCCGAAATCGGAGAGTAATCATAAGTCTCCCCAAATGGTATTTTTGCGAACCCTTGAGCTTATGTGATGGTGTGGCGTCCGGCGGCCGTCGTCTGTACGTTAACCCATAGGCCTACTACCTTGAAAACGGCAGGAGCATCACAAAATTTTGTGAGAAAATTAGTCATCTAAAAAACTCTATCGGATTTTGCTTATTTTTTTGGCTAACTGCATTTTCTTAGATTTTACAGAGAAATAGTTAAAAAATCTTTAAAAATCTTCTTCTCCAAAACTGTTCAGCCAAATTGTCCAATATTTCACACCCAGCTAGCACAAAAATATTTTTAAAATGTTTTATAAACGTTTGGCAAAATGTTTTGAAAATGTTTTCTCGTGATATTTTTATAACTTTTTTTGTATGTTCGAAAAAACGTTTTTAAAACGTTTTGCTAAAACGTTTTAAAAATGTTATTTTGATGTTTTAAAAATGTTTTTGTAAAACATTTTAAAAACGTTTTCATAATATTTTATTTACATTTTGTGAGTTACATTTTTTTTATATTTTAAAAATTGTTTCCTTTCAAAATATCCAAGAATTATTTTTATAACATTTTCACATTTTTCTATATCCTGAAATATTCCCATCAACCCAATATGTGATATGTTTTGCATGGGCTTATATCATACGTTGTGAATATATAAGTATTTATTTCATATTTTGAATTGACAGGGTTTCTGTAGTCTGTGCAGGATATGGCAAATTGCTAACCAGCTTTTGTTATACCAACATGGTTAAAAAATCCGCATGAATATAAAGGTAGGAAAACACTTTCCCCATTATTTTATCTAAGTTATGATCATATTTGCCAAAAAAAATGAATTTAAACCATAGAGTTAATTCATCTCTGTTGAAACAACAGTTGCATATTTTATATCATTTCTGCTAACAACTTCACACCAGATAAACATATTCTCACATATCAACAAAGAAAAGAGTAACTGGTAAGGCACAGAGGTTTATTTAAAAAACATCAGTCTGAATCAGAGTCTGTGATGTCTTCCACTGGAGCAGGCTCACTTCCTTTCTTTTTCTTCTTTGCCTCTTGTGTCTGTAGAAATAGATATGTCCATATTACCATAAATGAAATTCACTAAACAAAAACTTTAAATGGGCAGGTAATCAATTGACAGGAATGTATTTATCCTATTACATACAAGATGTAAATCAATTACTGAATGTCTACTGTATTGTATATTACTATATGATACCTGACAAATCTGATAGGAGAGTACAGTTATTTAATTTATTGATAATACAAACAGTACACTACTTTAAAAAGTGCATCTAGATGAGACAGAATGTTCCCTTTACTCAGAAAACATAAAGAAAACCACAAAATTACCAGTTTAAAAATACTTTAATAGTACATTATCTTGAGTACAATACATATCATTTTTCTATATATAATCAAGGGATATCGGCATATTGTTTCAGGGATATCTTAGTTGCCAATACAATATTTTTCTTTTATTATGTATATAAACATAATATATAATGTATATATTAGTGCACAGTAGGATATATATATATATATATATATATATATATATATATATATATATATATGATT
The DNA here is from genome assembly GCA_026874595.1 of Sipunculus nudus. Classification (NCBI taxonomy): domain Eukaryota; kingdom Metazoa; phylum Annelida; class Sipuncula; order Golfingiida; family Sipunculidae; genus Sipunculus; species Sipunculus nudus. The sequence goes on along the minus strand of CM049310.1, from coordinate 64,112,133 downwards.
TTTTTTCACAAATGATCAAGGGAAAAATGTCCAGTGAAACCTGTTTTGGCCTTATGTATAAATATATATATATAGAGAGAGAGAGGGAGAAAGAGAGGGAGAGAGCTAGAGTTTACATAAATATATATAGAGAGTGAGTAAGAGAGAGTTTATATATATATATATATATATATATATATATATATATATATATATGTATGTATGTATATAAAGAGTGAGAGCGAGAGAGAGAGAGAGAGAACACAGCAGACGGTATTATGTGGTCGGTGTATGTCATTTAATTGTACAGGAATGTCACAGTTAAAGCTTGGCCTGACAGTGGTGCCCTTTAAACCCAATGCAGCTCTGTAATGCATGCTTGGAGAGCTGGCATGTTACTTGGTGACAGCTCATTAGGACTGGTGCAGACACACCTGAACTATGGGTAATATGTTGACCCCAAATTTTATTAACTTAAAACAAGTGAATAACCACACACACACAATAACAAGATGTATATAAAACAACCAGTCTGAATGAAAATTTAGTAAACTTGATTATAAAAATGACCTGTAAAAAAATGCTGATGATGTTGCCATATATGTTTATATTATAAATAATTAATATAAATTATAAATGATCAATTATACATACTGATATAGACAAAAGTAACATCTTCCTATGAGTATGTGCCTATTCTGTCATTATTACTTCAATACTTTCTACCCTAAATAAATAAATGTGTGTGAGTGTTTGAAATTTCTTGTACAGCAGAATCAGTTGTGGTCATGATATTGTTGTATACAGGTTGGATGGCTGTCACCCCTCTCCAGCTGAATTGAAACCTTGTTTTAATCTGCTTGCATCATGGCACAATGAGTTTTAATAAACAAATTTACCAATGGTTCTGCAACTAATTAACTATTTGGAAATTAGAAATTATGAATATGAATGAAAATTAGGGGAAACGATAAATGAAATATACTCACAATAGCTTGAACACTCAGACATTCCACTTCAACTGTTTAGTCTGGTATGCTGAGTTTCCCGCCAAAATGTGGTCTCCACAGGGACACAGTAACTCTAGTCGATCCAATTAAGCCGCAATCCGTAAAAAAAGACATGAGTTCCCTGGAGGGTTATATGATAAGTTACATACTGATAGTTGTAGTGCACTGGACCACATTATCAGCATAATATGAACATGCTGTACTTTTTGACACGTATTGCCCAGTTTTATTCTTCTTTTTTCTTTTTAAAGCTTAATTTCTGAATTTATAATTTGATCTGAACAAACTGCCTCCTGGATTTCAGTTTAAATATGGAACGAGAAGCAGAATTTTGTTTTAATATAAAATAATTATTTCACTCTTTTAAACTTCAGATCTGAAGATGCCAATTTTATTAATAAAATATACACTACTGTGATATTTACTTTATATATAGAAAGTTCCTTTGTATGTAACATATTTACACAGATAAAAAATGTTTTTATTTAAATATGTATTAATATTACACAGATTTAATTAATATATATATATGTATATATGTATATGTGTGTATATTTATATATATATATTACATCTTGTACAATTTAAATAAGTCTCATAAATAATTCAAGTAAACATTTTTTATCAACATTTTTTAATTTTTTTTTAACTTTTTTTTTTGTTTTTTTTATACATTTTTAAACATTTTTAACTATTTCATTCACAAGTATACCTAAGGCAGTGACAGATGACGCGGTCACGAAAATCCCTGAAATTGGATTGGGTTATTTAAGTCATATTACATCTTGTACATTTTTAATATATCTCATAAAGGTTTCAAGTAAACATTTTTCATCAACATTTAAAAACATTTTTAAAATGTTTTTAAAATGTTAAAAAAAAGTTTTGGGAACCCATTTATGCACTCTATGATAAAAATGTTAAAAAAATGTTTTATAAATGTTTTAAAAAAATATTTTGTTATAACATTTATGCGCTGTTTTTGAAGATGTTTTAAAAATGTTTTAAAAATGTTTTGATTAAAACGTTCTATTGTAACATTTATGCGCCATTAGTAAAAACATTTTAAAAATGTTTTTAAAACATTTTTAAAAGATGTTCTGTTGAAACATTAATGCAACATATTGAAAATGTTTTTAAAATGTTTTGTGCTACCTGGGCAGAAATGATTCCTTGAACAATCTCTCTCAAGTTAGTTCGAATGGCTTAAGTTCGGTGATTTTTGGCCGAGTTACAGGAAGTTGAACTTGGTCATTTGTCCAAAAAGGCATACTAAAATTACAGTCTCAGAAACGGCTGGAGCTATCATCACCAAATTTTTTGCCAATGTTGGTCACATTTGTCATATCTGAAATTGAGGTATTGGTGGCGCCACCTGCATCGGCCTTTTTTGTACGGGGGTCATCAGTGCCCGTATCATACTGACGGCTACAAAAAACTTCTTCTCTGAAACCATATGATGGCTAAATTGTTTAATATCGCACAGAAATGATCCTAGGGTAGTGCTTTCTGAAGTTTGTTCAAATGGTCTCAGTTCGGTGACTTTTGGTTGAGTTATGGGAAGCTGAATTTAGTCATATGCCATAACAGCCCATTTTAGCTCAGTGGCTACAAAGATCTTCTTCTCAAAAACCACTGGGCCAAATTCTAAAATCTCACACATTAATTATCCTCAGATGTTGATAATTCGAGTTTGTTAAATGGTTTTGGTTCAGTGATTTTTAGCTGAGTTATGGGAAGCTTAACTTAGCCATTTTGCTGTATTTTCCATTATGAGTTATAAACCTGCAAAACATTTTTTGACAGATGCCACTGAGGCCAATTTGTTTAATATTTTACAAGAATAATTAGCCCTGCCAGGGCTTTAGTATTTGCATTTACTAATAAAATGCTTACAATAAAACGTGATTCCATGTACCGATAGACTTAACTCAGTGCCAGCTTTTATCACTAAAGCCCTGTAAAGTCCGTAGGGTGAATCGCTGATATTTGCATATCAAGGCGTCACAAGGCTCTTTGAGGACCTGACGATTCCCCCCCCCCCCCCCCCCCCCCCCCCCCCCCCGATTTGCATATCAGGCCAACAGCGATCCCACAGCTCGACCCGTTTGGTAACATTCGCACTGAAATCATGTGTTCAGGTAATCCACACATGAACCTTCGTGTTCTATGATATATCTTTGCTGAACGAATATTACGGGCCATGGCCCAAATGTAAGTGCATATTGTAGACACTATCGCAACAATTTTGTACCGACAGGTCCAGTAAAATTCCTTCTGTCGAGATGACAGAGCAGCTGGCAACATTTGTCTGAACCCGTGTATTAACTGTCAAAATGCGACTCGCGAATCGTGATCGTTTCAGTCAGCCGGTACATTTTGACTGCGCTCGTGGCGTGGTGCACCTGAATATCTCGCGCTGATTGGCTGAGCCAGAGTTTGGCCTACATTATGTTTAAACAGGCCAACTTGCTGGTCCGATAAACGTTAACACGGTTAAAATGTTTTATAAAGTCTCGCCGAACTCAATTTAAGCGACGGCCTAAAATTATTAAGACAAATTAAGTGGGAATATTTGTAACCAATTGGAAGACCGGAATAGGCGATTACTGAATGAACCATGTTGGTTTTGAATAAGATTCTGGGAAAGACCACTGCTGACGGCACTGGAAAAGACCTTAGTTCAGCGAGGCGGTGATGTGTGGCGCTGACCGTCCGGGAACCGGCAAGATTACCAGTCCATGAAATCAGAGGGTCAGATAGTGGCAAATTAGTTATATGAGTTGCCGCAAGATGGCGGTAACGATACTAGTTGTGACACAATGCATGAACGTTTGATTTCTCTGTCAGAAGCAACAATGAAGTCAGAACTATTTCATGGACTGGGCCAGTCTAAAGAATAATCCCCTGAATAATTCTTATAATAATTTTCTTTTATGGTTCCAAAGAATGAATATTTGCTGAATTTTAAAGATTGAATTGAGTCATTTTACCATATATGTTAGCTGTGTGAAGCAGATACATCTAGCCTGGCACCAGTTTCTCAGCATCTGTTACATCATGCCTCTAAACATTTAGATTACAGGTTATCTATGGTTAATATTGACAAGAATGTTTTTTAAAAGCTTTTAAAAAATGTAAATTTATGATTTTAGATATTTCTCATGCAAGGCAATGTTTACAATCACAGGTATACAGCTCTCTGTGGGTATATAAAGACGGCTGTACATGGATTACAAATAATTGGTATCCATACTCAATTCAAGATTTTGCCATCAGTGAGATGTATCTGTATAATAATTTTGCATTCATTATGCATCTGTAGTAATTTTAGCGAACCTGTGAGCTAATGCGATGGTGTGGGGGCATCCGTCGTCTGTACGTTAACCAATACAATTTCGAAAACGACTGGAGCTAGCATCATGAAATTTAATGTAAAAATTTAGCCATCTGAAAAACTCTGCATTTTCTTAGATTTTATAGAGAAAAAGCTAAAAAAAAACTTCTCCTCCAAAACGGTCAAGCCAAATTGTTCAATATTTCATAAGAATAATCCTAGGACATGGTTCTTTCAACCAAATCAGAAAAGCATTAGTTGGTCTTATGACCATTATTATGTCTATCTCAAACTGAGCACTGCAAAACTGTTCTTCTACAAAATTATTGTTTCAATTATAACTTCTGTAACATTGCACCAAAATTATTCATAGGTGACCTTTGTTCAAGTTTACTTTTTTGGCAGAATTATTGGACCTGTAGCAATGAAAGGACTGCACCTTTTATTATTCTAGATATTTTGATAAAAAGTTTATGAATATGTCAGCTTGAAAAAAAAAATTTGGCCAAAGTCTTTCAGTATATGTAAACAGATTTACCTCAAGCCAAGATTGTGTCTGTATTTTTAAATAGGTTGAGAAACTGCCAACTGTTTCAGATTTGGCAACAGATTAAGAGTTCATTCAGTGCAGCCAGATAGAGGTCAAGAGTTTAATCAGGCATGTGATCACCTCATGGGTGACATGTGAACACCTCATGGGCACCATGTGATCACCTCATGGGTGTCATGCCCCTCAGGGCTGCATGTTGAGCCAGTCTGTGAACTTATGCAATGGTGTGGCTACTATTTCAGATTTGGCAACAGACCAAAGGTCAGTCTGGATCTATTAATAGCTTTGGCAGACTGCCAACTGTATCAGATTGGGCAACAGGTCAAGAGTTCACTCAATGCAGCCAGGTATAGGTCTGGAGTTAACTCAGTGCAGTAGCTGCATTCTATTTATAGCGTTGGCAGACTGCCCAATGTATCAGATTTGGCACCAAAGTTCAGCCTCGATCTATTTATAGCTTTGGCAGATTGCCAACTGTGTCAGATTAGGCAACAGGTCAAGAGTTCACTCAGTGCATCCAGGTACAGGTCAAAAGTTCACTCAGTCTAGCCAGGTGCAGGTCATGAGTTCACTCAGTGCAGTAGCCTGAGCCAGCAAATTTGTCACAGTTCACTCGGGGCAACTGCCTTTCTCACTTAAGCCTTGTCAGCCCATGCATCAGACTCGAGGTAAGTTTGATGTATGGGCCTGATATTTTGACCTGTCTATTTGTCTTTGTTGGCTTTCTAGTTCACAAGGCAGGTGACGCCACCTACAATGACTTTTGCACAGTGTATGTGCCTGCTTATTTCTACAGAGGAATTTGATATATCAGCCTGAAATTTGGCATATTTATACATATCGAATAGCTTTGTGGTATACAAGACTGGTGGTGCCAACTACAATAATTTTTGCACAGTGTGTGTCCCTGTTTATTTCTCAGGAGGGGTTTGTTATATCAGTTTGAAATTGGGCACATGTATATATCTCTGATAGCTTCGTTGTATACAAGACTGGTGGTGCCAGCTACAATCATTTTTGTGTTGTGTGCACCCATGCCAGAATTTCAACAGTGATGTTTGTGTAATTGTTTCATATTCAAAATGTTTAGTATTTGCATTGTTCATATACATGAGAATTAATGGTCCAGCATTGAAGCATTATACCTGGTTTATTTCCCAATGCATAGTTTCGCATTAGGCCTGTAGGCCTTGTTCTTCATATCTTTCTAATAAATTATCATAACAACTTAAACCACTCAGTTTTTTTTATTTGCCCCTGCATGGCTAGTCGCACCACTACAAAACACTACAACATTGCCTCATTCTGCCAGGGTTGGGTTTTACCTGGATAAAACTTGTTTAATCAAGGACAATGGATAAAACTGGGTTTTATCCGGTTTTACCAGTTTAATCCGTATTATACAGGATTAAACTGGATCAAACTAAGAATCTCCTTGTAAAATTAAATTAAATTAACATACATGATAATTTGGATAAATCGGCTATAAAAGCGCAACCAGTGCCTAACCGCTGGTATGAATACCTGCCTTTGGTGTTTCTTGGTATTCGCACCGCAGTTAAAGAAGATACAAAATACACACCCGCAGAACTTGTTTATGGAACAACGCTCAAGTTACCTGGTCAAATGGTTTCACCTATTGAGCCATCTGCTGAACAAGATCACTCTTACTATGTAACCTCGTTTGCAACAACACATGACAAGTAGGGCCTATTTCTCCTGCCATGACACGCAAATAGCACCGACAGTACTAGTCGCATGTGCCGAAAGAACTTTCAAACTGTTCCCATGTTTTTTGTGCGCTGTGATCAGGTTCGTAAGCCATATAACAACTACCATATGGTGGACCATATAAAGTAATACGCAGAACACCCAATTTTTTTATCATTGAGAAACACGTCAGACGAGAATCGATCAGCATTGATCGCCTTAAAGTGGCATACACTGAGGACAATGTACCCACAGTCACTGTTTTTACACAAACCACTAAGTCTAGTCCATCACCGATAACCACATGCATACACAAAGACATTCCTAAAACCAGAACTACGAAATCCAGCGGGCATATATGTAATTTAATTAAAAGACTGTGTATACTGCATATTAATGCATAAATAAGGTATGATAATTTTTTGTCTCACTACAGACGATCTTTTATCGATCGCTGTTTGCATATTTAATTTTTCAGGGATCTAGGAGAGGGCTATTTGTATCGTAAAGTACATTACAATAATACTATTGTCAATACTGATGTATATGTTTACCTTTTAGGTAGGTCTCTCGGTGCAACGACGTCATAGAAGACCCAGTACAGCTGGTGCTTCAAGGACGTAACCTGGGTGACGTGACGTTATTTCGTACAGTCATTACAGACAGTTATCATTTTAAACCAATCAGTTTATAATATAGTTTTATGACGTAATTTTATTTTTTTTATGTCAAGTAAAACGGACTAAAAATAATGTTTTAATATGGGATAAGATATGGAGTCGTACAAGATATGTTGTGGGAAAAAAAGCCGTTAGTTTGAACGTCTACAACGCTTTCCCGTGACTGAAACATTTAAAGCGTTCGCCGTCTAAAATTAATAACTCCAGACACTCTTTGCGTGACATGCAAATTATAAGCGCTCCCTCTCTCCCCTTCGTAAGTAACACGCATTGGTCCTGCTTTGTTTTTAGTCGGTGCCTCTGAATAAGGCCACACGGTTACTAAGGGCGGTTGCTAAGGAAGCTTATTGGCTGTATCAAGTCCAGCAAACGTATTCAAAATCTCATTATATTATCATATTACATAATTGATTATGAACAATGTATCAATATAGATGTTACATAAAATGAGCCCAGTTCCTGGAGGATAAACATTTTTAGCTCAGCTGACTATAAGTCATCTGAGCTATAGTCGTGGTCCATTGTCCGTCGTTCGTCCGTAGATGTGGCACGTTTTGAAACCGTAAGACCTAGGAATCCAAAATTCGGCATAATGTTAGATGTCCCCAAGATCTCCTACCAAGCCGAAAACTGGGTCTTTGCGACTTCGTTCCTTTGAGAAATTAAGGAAAAACCTCAATTTTTTATTAAAAACCTATTTTCACACTTCAGGACTGCCTAATATAAAAACCACTCATCTGTTTTTCCTCATATTTACCATAAATAATCCTCTATATAGTTCCTATGTACATGCCAGAAATTAGGTCTGTATTATAAAATTTAAAAAAGTTATGGGCCCAAACATGATGCACTTTGTAAATAATCAGGAAAGTAATTTGATCACTTAACACAAAACTTGTTAAAGCTAAGCACTTTTTTCCAGTAATATTACTTTTTTTAATCAAAATTAAATTGCATACCCAAAATTAGATCAAAATCTTTTAAATTTTTTAAAATATTAGCAAAAATAAAAAATTGATACCTTAAATTTTGCCCAACTTTGACCATGGCACGTTTTTTTCCTGTAACTGCTGTAGATTTAATTTACAAAGCATGTTTTTGTTAGCATTTCAACTGTTAACACCAAAAATTTAAAACCAGTTGATCAAAAACTGTAGATTTTTATTTTCAAGCACCATGTCACATATTGTTTACATCAAGCTAGTGTTATGCAGTTTGCTAGAGCTCAGCTCCCAAGCTTCAGCTAAGTTCCTTAAATTTGGCATACAGTTAAATGTCTCCAAAATCCCCTATCATGCCAAGAATTTGGTCACTAGGACTTAATTCCCTCGAGATATTAATGAAAAACTTCATTTTTCCATTAAAAATCCATTGTTACACTTTGACTGCCTAATATCAAAACCACTTATCTGACTTTGATCATATATAATATACATATTTTTCTATACATTCGCTATGCACTTGCCAGAAATGATGTCAGTATTGCGTATTTTTTTAAGTTATGGGCAAAAACAATGCACTTTTTAAAAAATCAAGAAATATATTTACTCACCTAAGATGAGAATTGCTGAAGCTGGAGACCTTTTTTCAGGAATATAACTTTATTTAATAAAGATTCACTTGTTAACCCAAAATTAGATTGAATTTTGCAAATTTTTCAAGTTATTAGCTTAAATAAAAATCAATACCTTAAATTTTGTCCAACTTTGGCAATGGCAAGTTTTTTCTCTGTAAGCACTGTTGATTTAATTTTCACAGCATATATACATAAGGATTTAATCTTTTAAAATCTGAAATTTCAAAGGAATTGATTGAAAAGAGTAGCTTTTATTCAAGTTTTCATTCACTATGTCAAGTGTTGTTTACATCTAGCCCACCTAGTAGTAAAGCCTTCACTTGCATTATGTAACCCACCCCAGGCAGCTTTGGCTCAGCTTGGCCACTACTAGCAGGCTTCCCCTCTGCCCTGCACTCTCCCCCCCCCCCCCTAAATGGTGCATTAACTAGATGAAGGTTATAATTTTCTGTGTTTCATTTTATTCTTGGCTATGCAATGCTACATTCTAGACTTTGTATTTAAAGTGCACATTTAATTGTGTCCACAAAGTGGTGTATTGCTATGAATGTGTGGATGTTCATCAGATAAGTAATTCCTTACTTGAGAAGAGTAAAAACTTCACCAGGTGTGAAATTGACTATTAATTCCAGTAGTAAATAAAAGCTTAGATTGTAATTAGCATAATGATATTGTTTGTCCCTCATTCAACCAACAGTGTGAATACTTTATTTGAAAAGATGTTTTTATTTTACCAAATTTACTGAATCTTATTTTATTTCAGTGAATAAGATTAAGCATGTACTGAAAACTCCAATGTGCAAAACTTTTTAATAGTGATTCAAGGAATAATCTTGTAGGTGCCATTTTGTGGCATTATTTTCTTTTAAATTCAGTTTAAACATTTGTGATTTAAAAATAATAAAAATATATGTGTATGCATAATATGACCCAATATGAGCTACACTCTGGATGTATAATGATTGCAACTTAGAATTCTAATATTTTAACTTATATTTTCAGTGTTTTTTAATACAAATTTATAAAACTTGTTAATAAAAAAATTAATCAGATAAAAACTATTATAATGGAAAAGTGGATATGCTTAAATAATAGGCTTATATATAAACTTAAATGCATTATTCCCTTGAAAGTGAAATAAAGGTATTGGTCCATTCTGTCCACTGGCCTGTCCATCTGTAAATTTTTCATATGCATCACAGTATCTCAAAACTTACTGTTTTTCTTCATGACAGTCTTGTCAGAGTATTAGTTTGCAATCATATATTTAGAACTTTACTATAACCAAGTAGTAGGGTCTCTTTCCTCTTAGCTTCTCATATGCTTATATAAATGAAAAACATGAAAATAGAATATTTTGCATTTGCAAAAATTTCAAACTTAAGCTGAGCGCCGTGACCCATGGGTCCCTTGTTTCTTTATATTTGTCCACTAAAAACATTAGGTTGTGCGATTTGTTCAAAATCTATTGGCACTATTAGCACTGTCAACTCGGTAATGACGTCATCCCCTGTGACTAAAAATTCTAGATCTCAGTAAAAGCACAGTATTTCTGCCACTGTAAGTCCCAAATTTGTAGCAGAGAATAAAAACAACATGCATTACTTGATCTGAGTTGTTGATAAAATTCAGTCCATGATGTCACGTTACCAGCCAATCAAATCAGGGAAAAGTCTGGGATCTGGATGAAGCTGTCCCCATATTCCAATTTCCAGTTTCACATTTCTCGGGTGAAACGCAGGAATAGGACAAGGGCGGTTTGTTTGGCCCTGCCATGATATATTGTGTCCATATTGACATATATGAGAGTTTCAGTAAGTCATAAGACGCAGCCTATATGATCTTATACACCGTCTGTTGATAAACATTGGTCCATAACCAGTGCTAAAAAGTGTAACATTTACCCTACACCTGCGCGTCATTCTTCACAGTTGTTGGGTTCAAACAAAATGTAACAATTTTGGTCCTGTCGAGTCAGCGCGTCTCCCAGTCAAGGCATTCATGTGGTCATGTGCATGCAAAGATATGCTTTCTCCTGTGATCACTTATATACATGTACTTGACATATCTTTGGAAGAAAGAATAGTAAGTTACTGTTTAATGACGAGGATACAAATTTAATTGTATAGTTATTTTTTTATTGTAACCATGTTGAAAATGGACTTTCATTGGCATTCAAAGATGCAAGTCCGCTGTTATGGGTGTTAGTTACAGATTTGTTGCAGTGACAAAGCGCGAGCTGGCCCCAAATTGTGGTGATCGACCTATATTTTCTCATTATTGTTTTAAAAAGAATGCCAAAAATCATCAAGAATCTACCGAAAGACAAGGTACATTCCTGAATAATTTAGCTTTCTTTAATAGTTTCTTCTCGGCCATTGTGATCTCTCAGTAAAAGATAAAATTGTTTCACATCATCATCAGTCTATACTGTCCCATACTGTCTCGCTATTGTTTGAATCACGTCAGGCCATTGCATATGTCAGCAGCAGAAACTGTGAAAAACCACGTTGGTATTCCCAGCTGTCGAACCATGCCTAAAACGTCATAAAATAAAGTTTGGAAATAGGCCGGAGTTCCCCTGACGTTTTTCAACATTATGTAGGCTTTATCCGATTTTACAAAACTTTTCATCTGTTCTACATTTTTATCATGCCTGCAGTCAGCCGTTTTCCCTGAAAGTGTCTTCCACTAGCCCGTCTGAATATGTTGTGATTAATGTCACTTGTAACTTGGTTACATTCCGTTGCATATTGTGCACTGAATATGTACTCAATAGATCTTGAAAATCTACCATCAACATCAAGCAATCTAAAGTTTGGTTAAAATATTTTCGAGGATTCAAGTGCACAGGTCGTTCAGCTGTCAGTGTATTTGTTCCATCATGATACTTGTCAGGATTTGATAATTCTTCAAAGTTAGGATCACTCAGAAGATTGGTTTTGCTCCATCAGCTGGTGCAACACATTATTTTGTTCAGTAATTTAGGATCTTCATTCATCATACTTGTTTCATATGGCAGCCCTCCTACTTAAGATGCTTCTTCAAATGCAAATTCATCCTGTTCTCTTAGGTCTTCGTCGTCTTCAGAACATGACATGTTTCCATCAATTTTGTCATAGGCAGTTTGTATGCTCTAAGCGCTTTTGCTATCATCCTGGCAAACATCGTATTATTCATCCATTTCTACAGCAGTTTCGCTGAATGGCTCAAATATCACATAATGCGACTGCCCCAGAAGTCCGGGATCAATTTCCTGTGTTTCACTGCTTGCAAGCCTTGGACGTATTGTGTTGAGTGAACCTTCACTTTCACTGAATACATGTCTGCTAAAGCCTGGAGCACCAGATGATCACCCAACTTTGATTTCTTAAGTCATCTATGTATCTTATCCACTGGATTTCTCTTTGGGTGTCCCTGTCTGTCATTTGATTAACGAACAAATCTTCAGCAGTCGGCTGTTTGGTGTCAGCATTTTCATTGTTTTCACTTGCCATTCTAGTAGCTACACATTCAATGTAATTTTCCTTGTTCTCAATCATATAGTCAGCCACTTGGTTACGTAAAAGAATGACGTTCGTATCTGTTATACCTAACCTCTCAATATGGTACCAAAATGCATATAACATACAATTTCCGTCTCCTGGAACATCCATAGCATGCATTCTACTTTGACTGGCCATGGTCATCAATTTTTCAAAGTCATTTTGAACATCACTCACATTAGTCACAGAAACAACTTCAGTATGGTGTCGCTTTTTCTCAATGACTTTTCCTTTTCTAATAATAATAATAATAATAATAATAATAATAATTTATTTTATATAGCGTAAAATCCACAGAGTGCTCTAAAACGCTGTACACATGATATGAATAAACATAATAAAAATATACATGTGTATGCTTATCAATCAAGATAAAAAGGTATTTATCCATGCACACAATAAAAGTCTTTATGTACTAAAATGATAAATGAATAAGAATGTTTTCAAATGACTCTTAAACTGAGAATAACTGGACATGGATCTCAACTTTGCTGGGAGATCATTCCACATTTTAGGCCCTGCGACACTGAAGGCACTATTTTGTACTCGTGTTGATTTTGTGAATGGGACATGCAGTAAATATTGGTCGGCAGAACGCAATGCTCTGCATGGATTGTATAGTTGCAACAATTCCTGAAGATACTGGGGTGCAATCCCATAGACACACTGATATACCAAAGTCAGAACTTTAAATTTCACTCGCTGTTCAACTGGCAACCAGTGAAGAGCATACAAAACTGGTGTGATGTGTTCCGAATTTGATTTCCCAGTGAGAATTCTAGCTGCAACATTTTGAATACGTTGCAGGCGATTCAACTGAGCAGATGTAGCACCGTATAAGAGTGAATTGCAGTAATCCAGCTTGGTCGTTATAAATGAATGAATGACCGTTTCAAGAGAATCACTATCCAAATATTTCTTTAGTTTGCCTATATTTCGGATGTGCATATAAGCGGAGTTGCACACCGATGAGATATGGGCATCCATCGATGCGTTTGAGTTCATGATGATACCAATATTCCTGGCAGAGTGCGAGGGTAAAATATTACAGTTTCCAATGTGAAGTGTGGGTGATGTGAGCTTGTTTCTCATTGACTGTGATGAAATTACTAAGAATTCGGTCTTGTCACTGTTCAACTTACTAATGGCTCCATCAATGTCGGTGGGTTTGCATGTAATATAAATCTGAGTGTCGTCGGCATATAGATGGTAATTTATGCCCATTTTACGAAATAGATATCCTAATGATGTTGTGTAGATGGTGAAAAGGGTAGGCCCCAATACTGACCCTTGAGGAACACCACAATTCAACGACTTTGTTCCTGATTTCACTCCTTTGATGTGGACACTGAGAACGATCCTTTAGGTAAGATGAAAACCATTTTAACACAGTGCCTCCAATTCCCAAATTTTGTAATGCTCTCAGAAGACAGTGGTGATCCACTGTGTCAAATGCAGCTGAAAGGTCTAGTAATACAATCAGCACAATTTTGCATTCACCAACTGCACGGACGATATCGTTCTGGACGCGAACAAGAGCTGTCTCGGTGCTGTGCCCTTTCCTGTAGGCAGATTGAAAAGGCTTTTGAAGACCATTACTGTTCAAATAATCCCTGATTTGTTGATCTACCACTTTTTCAAGCACTTTTGAAATAAACGAAAGATTGGAGACTGGTCGATAGTTTTTCGGAAAATTGGGATCTAAAGTTTGTTTTTTGAGCAGAGGGGTCGCAAGAGCAGACTTGAAAGCCTCCGGAAATATCCCTCTGTCAATGATTTATTGACAATTGCAGCGACAACCGTTCCAATTTCATTAAGAACTCTTTTCAGCAACTGCGTCGGGATTGGGTCCATGGTACAATTCTTATTTGGCATCGATGCTAAGATCTTGTTCATCTCGACTGTTGATAAGATGCTGAAGTTGTTGAAGTAACTGTCCGATATTGAAAGGCTGGCTTCCTCTTTGTAAGCCTCCTGATTAATTGAACTTTTTATCTTTGTAATTTTGTCATGAAAATAGTCCCCAAACATGGTAACCAGCTCAGTAGTTGTTTTGTTTGTGGGCAGTTGGGTACTGGATTTTTTACCCAACAGTCTGTTTACCATCTGGAATAGATGTCTGGTATCACCTTTATTTTCCATAATGGCTGACTTGAAATAATCTGCTTTTGTCTGACTGATTAGACTATTGACCAAAGTCCTACTGTGAATGAACATCTCATGATGAACAGTGAGCTGCGTTTTGCGCCAGAGTCTTTCAGCTTGCCTCCGTGTTTGTTTGGCCTCACGTATATTGTCTGTGTTCCATTCAGCTTCTGAACGAACTGTGATTTTTCGGGTTTTTAAATTCATCCACAATGGAAGACAATGTATTATTGTAAGTGTTGACTGACTCATCCAGGGAACAATCTGAGGTCACCGCATCAGGCAGTGCAGACTCTGATAGCATTTGTCAGAGAATCTTCATTGATTGAATGCAGCTTTCTATATGTTACTTCCATCACGGGTAGAGGTGGTTTGGCTACAGAGAGGTGAGCAAAAACGGGGTAATGATCTGGAAAACCGTGATCAACAAAACCTGTAGAAGAAACTAAGGAGTCCTGTGTCCTGGTTATAATGAGGTCTAAAATATGACCATTACGATGTGTGGAACTTGTCACATGCTGTGTGAGACCAAAGGAATCAATTAGACTAAGAAACTTGGTGCTGTCGTTTGCCTTTTTATCATCCACATGAAAATTAAAATCACCGACTAGCATCAGCAGGCCTTGCACTGTAGAAAAGGTGTCCAAGTAATCTGTGAAATCACTGAAAAATTGGCCGACTGACAGGCCATTTTTCTTAGATGGAGGAGGTCTGTAGATGACTGACAAGCGAATGGTTTGCTCAATGGTGACGAAGCATTCTAATACTTCAAATGAATCATACACCATCGATGGACTGATGCTTGAGCACTGTAGGCTTCTTCTATGTATAATTGCTGTCCCTCCTCCCCTGGTTGTTCTTGGATAATGTTTTATATCATAACCCGGGGAGGAGTTCACTGATGATAATTTTATCACTATCTGTGCCAGTGAGCCAGGTTTCTGTTAATGCCAACAAATCCAGATGCTGGTCAACAATAAAATCTTGCAGGCTAGTGGCTTTGTTACAGACAGACCATGGATAAAGTAGGGCAAATGAAAGACCAGGGCTGGATGTTGTTGATGCAGAGTTAATCTGAACTTCTTGTCTTTTTGTAATATCCATATTCACATAAATTAGATTACTGTGGTTAACATAATGTTTGTTTTGTAAACAAGTCTTAAAGTGCACTGACCTCTGTGGCACACTGACCATTACAGGAATGCGTCTCTTTGCAATACCTTTGGATCCCCTTTTTGTTGGGTGTATTGTCCTTTGAACAATTTCAATATTCTAATATTTATTTTTTCTTCAGTTCCATTTCGTGTTTCAGTTGAACTGTCATTTTTGTCTATTGGAGAAACCGCGTCCTAAAGCTTAGAATCATCTTTTGTCAAATCTTCTAGCCAATTTTCATTAATTTCAATATTTGCATAATGTGGATTTTCTTTCTTGAGCCATCTGAGAGCATTCATCACCACATCAGGCCTAACAGAATCATACATGTAGTAAGAAGAGTGCTTAAACTTCGCTTTAATTTCATTCCAACAACTTGCGACTCTGAAGGTAGTCTCGGATGTACCTCGCAAACCTCATCAATATTAACTGCTGGTCCATGAATTCCATGTTGTTTCCCTCTAGGTAAGCCTACCATTTTCATGAAAGCGATTCTTTAGCAAACAAGTCTAAATTCAAGCGTAATCAGATCTGCAAGTTCTTTTGATGGATCTACTAAAGACAAATTATTTGCTTTGGACCTTGCGGGTAATTTCCCTTTTTTTTGGTGTCAAGTGGCATGTTCTACATATCCATTCTTCATTACTGTGAGAGGTTTGACGAAATATCAGTACATTTTGCAAAAGAGACTGTGACACATTGTTTTACTTCTCTTCTTTCAGATGCACAACTGACATCCTAAACATCAAGCGATGACAACTACAACACACGTAATTTGCAGAATGACGTACTTTTTCTAAGAATTCTGAAATAACAGTTTCATTCTCAGGAACAATATTACGGCATTCGTGTCGGTGCTTTCTTTTATAACATACTGCTTCGCTCAATCTTTTTTTTTTTGGGGGGGGGGGGGGGGTTCTTGTTCTGTTTCTTTCGCTCTTAATTCGTTTTTACGAATTGAATCTAGATCAAGTCTTTTTCTTTTTTCGTCAATTGTTTCACAATCACGTAAACTCTCCTGTCGTTTCTTTTGGTAACAGAGTCTTTCATGCTTTTTCTCTGGCGTTTCACAATCACGTAAACTCTCCTGTCGCTACCTTTGGTAACAGTCTTTCTTGCTTTTTCTCTGGGGTTTCACAATCACGTAAACTCTCCTGTCGCTTCCTTTAGTAACAGAGTCTTTCATGATTTTTCTCTGGCGTTTCATAATCACGGAAACTCTCATGTCGCTTCCTTTGGTAACAGAGTCTTTCATGCTTTTTCTCTGGCGTTTCACAATCACATAAACTCTCCTGTCGCTTCCTTTGGTAACAGAGTCTTTCATGCTTTTTCTCTTGCGTTTCACAATCACGTAAACTCTCCTGTCGCTTCCTTTGGTAACAGAGTTTTTCTTGCTTTTTCTCTGGCGTTTCACAATCACTTAAACCCTCCTGTCTCTTCCTTTGGTAACAGAATTTTTCTTGCATTTTCTCTGGCGTTTCACAATCACGTAAACTCTCCTTTCGCTCCTCTTGATAACAGTCTTTCTTGCTTTTTCTCAGGGGTTTTAAGTTTACGTTCTATTAAGCGTCTTTGTGATCTCTGGAAAGTCTCTCTTGCTTTCTCTCTGTGTTTCACAATCACGTTATCTCTCCTGTCGCTTTCTTTGGTAACTGAGTGTCTTGTTTTTCCCTCAGGGCTTTCAAGATCACGTTTCATACGTCTTATCTTTTGATAGTCTTTCCTGTTTTACATTTTCAGTTTCTGCTGATCTTTGTTTTCTCACCTTGAGCATTTTTGCTTTCATTTTTTGTTCATAGCTCTTCTTTTTGGTTCTCGGCATTATTATAAATCAGATTTAAATCAGATTCGAAGCAGCAAACCAAAAAAAAAAAAATATTTTTTTTGCACTTAATGACCAGCTTTTATCGTTGATGACTTTCTAGGGAATATATCGTCACTATATTGTCTTGCTTCTTTAAGGCAAACTTTTAGGGAATATAGGTGTATATTTTGACTTCCTCTAAATTTTTATTTCTTATTATACTTATGTACTGAGGCACAGATGTTCAGACCGAGTTTAGTTCAGTAAGAGGAACTTTGTAATAATTTGCTCCGATTCAGATTTGTGAGCCGACTTGGTTGACCACTCTCAGATCTGTGAAACTTTGTTCTAGTGATTATATCGCTAGTATATTACTTCTTTAGAGCACACTATTTAGCAATATACGTGTATATATTGTCTTGCTCTAAATTTATATTTCTTATTATACTACCTTTCTTACTTACTTTCGGGCGACCTCTCTCAGATTTATGAAAGTTTGCTAAAGCAAGTTAAAGTTAGATTAAGCAATTTCAAGTAACTTCAAGCAATTTCAAGCTTGTTCAAGTAGGTACAAGCAAGTTAAAGCAATTTCAAGCAAGTTCAAGCAAAATAAAGTTTATTCAAGCAATTTCAAGCAAATTCAAGCAAGATGAAGCAAGTTCGGCTGAGTTAAAGCAAGTTCAAGCAATATAAAGTCAGTTCAACGAAGTTAAAGCAAGTTCAAATAAGTTTAGGCAAGTTAAAGCAAGTTCAAATGGAGTCAAACAAGTTAAAGCAATTTCAAGTCTGTTCAACTCCGTTAAGCAAGTCAAAGCAAGAAAAAACAAATTCAAGTAATTTCAAGCAAATTCAAGTAATTTCAAGCAAATTGGAAAAAAATCAAGTCAGCTCAAGCAAGTTAAAGTAAAAACAAGTTCAAGCAATTTCAAGTAAGTTGGAACAATTTCAAGTCAACTAAGTTCAAATAATTTCAAGCAAGTTCACGTAATTTAAAGAAATTCAAGCAAGTACAAACAAGCTGAAACAAGATCAAGCAAGTTCAAGTAACTCAAAGCAAGTTCAAGTAACTTCAAGCAAGTTAAAAAAAAACTTCAAGTAAGTTCAAGCACGTGCAAGTAACTTCAATTTCAAGCAAGCTCAAGTGAGGTCAAGGAACTTCAAGTTCAACCAAGTTCAAGTATGTTCAGATCTGCGCCCCGACTCTGACAACCAACAGAACTGGGCAAGTTTGTTCAATTCGTAAAGTTTGTTCAATTCGTAAAGTTTGTTCAATTCGTAAAGTTTGTTCAATTCGTGCTCAAGTAACAGATCTGCCCCCTAGACTCTGGGCAACCAATTTTTCTTCACCCATAAAGTTAACGCCGTAACGTACGCTACGGGCCGTCGGTTGATATATCTCTCTAATCTCTCTGAAAAAAAATAAAATAAAGTCAGTATTTATTTCAGCGTAACGGCACTTTCTGGTATCAATCTACAACATATAAATGAAATAAGCAGAGTGGGAATTATGGGACAATGTGAATGTACCTTTTACATGTCTATGCACACAGTATGGCACTATATTTCTGTTCTTCAGTTTTATGAAATAATTTGTTTTACTTTAAAGAAAAAATCGACACCTTTTTAAATAGTCCATAGACGAGCGGCCTACAGATTATTTCCTGCTGTACTTAAGAAAAAGGCGTTTCTGAAAGACTGTTTAGCATTTTTTCCCTCAACCTAAACTTCAGAACCCGTTGGAATTTACTGGGTTTAATTAAAGAAAGGACCCCTATTAATCCCTCAAAGAATATATAATGAAAAGTATAAACATATATCTGACATATAGCAAACATTTTATTTAACTATCAATAGACATACCTACAGCAGGCTGGTCTTAACTTCATAACGATCAATCAGTGTCAATGTTAAACAGATATACCATGCATGAAAACACTCACCTGACAAAAACACTGGCCGATATATCCAAACATCAAGTGATAACTTAAAATCTATCGATAAAATACACTTACATATCCACAACATATTCACACTATTTATACAATTATTTCAATTATTTGGTGCAACATGCAGAGACTGTACAATCGGTTCTTCCGCCTAAATAGTACCAGAATACAACGTCCACTCTATGAATTCATGATAAATTTACCAACACATATCGAACATATGTTATACTTCATATTTTTTAATGAAACACAACCGTACCATGGTCATCATTAACTACTCCATATCAAATCATCAGCATTAAGACTAAATTTAATGAACCTTTGTAATAAATATTTCCTTACACATCCAGCTATTGTCAGATGTATTTAATTTTAATACGATATAATTTTACATCTGTAGTTCTTTATATATATTTATTTATATATTTATGTGTTCAAAATAACAAGAGAACAAGATATTCATAGTTTATTAGTACAGTTATGTCAACTGTTCGATGGAATATACAGTGACAGCCCAGTGCCGGAATACAACAGCCAGTCTATGAATCAATGACACTTCAGACAGACTTTTTATAAATATATTTTAAAAAAACTATCAGTTTGAATAAGCATCTACAGTGTCCTCATGAACTGCTTCATAAAAAATCAGCATTAACACTTAATTTAATATATATATATATATATATATATATATATATATATATATATATATATATATATATATATATGTGCATGCAAACTCATCTCGCAATAATTTAGGATTCCAAATAGCTTTTCTAAGATTTACTTACATGTAATACTATATAATTCTACATCTATAATTCAGTAAAATTATCTCGTATTATCCATCCATTCAATGTAACAAGACAACAAGAAACTTATAGTTTATTCATACAGTTATTTCAATTGTTCGATGGAATATATAGGGACATATTGTTCTAAAGTTTAAACTTGACCAAAAATGCCTTTCCCATTCAGCGTCAGAGGGAATTAATTACCTGCGTATAAATCATTTTAATGAACCCCTTTGACCAGACACAAATGATAAGCATACATCTCAATGAAACTCGCTTGGAAATTAAATCGTTCAGCTCCGTCCATTACATTCGAAGTCCCGCGATAACTCTCAAATGGATGTTTATTATATTTTATATTGTTCATAAATCTATATAAATATCTATATAGGTATATTTACAATTTAAAAACGGAAGTGGTCACCTCACAAGTCTATATAAAATATGCACACATAAGCGAATGACAAGCAAATGAGAAATCTTGCTACACATAATCACAAATGAAATGAAATACCTAGATTTAAATCTTTTAAATACACCCACTTGCCAGAAACAAAAGAAATTCGGATCAATTGGAAACGCGCTCCGAAATGAAATCGTTCAGCTCGCTACACTGCAGGAATCCCGCTACTTCTCCGACTTTTTTTATTACATATTATATAACGTTCATGATATTTTAAATATGTATATAGTTATATTCACAATATAAATACAACGGTGTCTGCAGTTAAAATGTTCATGTACATATAAGCCTGTGGTCAGCGACTGAAAACAAAAAAATAAATAATATTACATTCATGTTCAGACTATGCAGAAATTAGTAACAATCATATATTATCACAGCCTTCTTTGATATCAAACGACCCACTACTTGCTGGTGTACTTAATATTTTATTATACAAATAGGTCTGTCACATTAAATGTAGGTAAACTTTGATAAACTTCCAATGTTATTTTATTGTCTTAGCTATACAACAGTCAAGATTATATCAATTAATTTTCTTTGAACCCTTTTTGTATATCCAAGAATATAAGCAGGAACAAAAGAACACCTTGCATCATTTTTTTTTAAATCAAATAAAATAAGCAAATACATTACTGTCGTCATTAACTACTTTACAAATGAATATCAGCATCAAGGTTACACTTAATGCATGCACAATACATCAAAACCATCTGACAAAACCTGGCAGTCTAATTGTGAACACCACTTTTGATCTAAAACTAAACCGTTGTGATAAAAATGTTCTTTATATCTACGTTCTTAGTTTATATACGATTTTATTCCGATTCTCCTTCGGTAATTAATAAAAATAACTATCCTACTTACCGTGCATTCATGAAAACAAGATATTCATTTGTTATTCGTGATGATATTTCAATTAATATATGCAATATACAGCGACACTCATACACATTTTTCTCCCATGCACCCAAGCAGTGTCAGAATATCTAAATCTACGAAACTATAAAAAAAATTATTAAAAATATATCTAACATTTGTAAGATTTTCATATTTCATTCATAAAAAAAAACAAATTTGAAAAAGCAACTATATTACTCAGGTCATATCGAATCATCATCATAAAATTAACGTATATACAATGCATCAAAACGCTCGCCTGACAACAGCACTGGAAGATAACTCCAAACATTAACCGATAGCTGTAAACCAAACCTTACTGATAAAAATATACATACATATCCACAACATATAGTAGATTAGCTCAGTTATTTCAAATATACAATGCAATAAACAACGACAATGTACATACTTTTTCTTCCTTACAAAGAATGTCAGAATACAACAGCCAGTCTGTGAATCTATAATAAAATCTGTATTATATATCTGACATTTATTAGTTTTTTCTTATACTGTTTTAATAAAGCAATCAATTAGAAGAATTACCTATAGTACTCCTCTCATAAACAAGTGACCCATGGGTAATGACGCTCAGCTAACTGGAAGAGATTCGCAAAAGGAAATTTTATCATCAGAATGGTAGTATATACCCATTCAACTGAAGCATCAAACAGATTAACTAACAGGCCAAGAATGTGTCTGTATTTATATATCTAAAATAAAGAGAAAAAATGCGTAAACCTTAAAAACTAGAATACGGGTAGTCGACAAGCGACTACGTGTATCCGCCAAAATCAGAGTGGAACGGGTGAAGTGAGGCATGGATCGAGTGGCAAGGGGAAATAGAGTGAGGTATGGTGCATATTAGCATGGATGTCTGCAGCCTAAATGTGTATGTAGGTTGTGCCACTTACCACAAACCCAGAAAGCTGTCCAAGTTGTATACGTATGCGAAATTTTAGGCAGAAAAGTCAAACCACTACATGTATAGGAGTGATTTTAGCCCACGGCAGACAAACAGACAGACGCTGTGCAAAAATGGTTGCAGGTGGCCCCTCCGCCTCCAATTTTGTGTATGATAAAGACCTATGTGAGATCTAAACACATGCACAATTTTAGCCCAATAGGTCAAATGGTTCCCGAGATATGATCTTGGATTTCTGCAGCGAAAACTAGAATGTAGGTGGCGCCACCTGTCATAAAATCAAGAAAGCTGTCCAGGATGTATAAACCTGCAAAATTTTAGGCAGTTATGTCAAACCACTACAGAGAAATGAGTGATTTTAGCCCACGGCAGACAAACAGACGCTGTGCAAAAATGGTTGCACGTGGCCCCTCCAGTTTTGTGTATGATAAAGACCTTTGTAAGATCTATACACATGCAAAATTTAGGCACAATTGGTCCTCTCATAAACAAGTGACCCATGGGTAATGACGCTCAGCTAACTGGAAGAGATTCGCAAAAGGAAATTTTATCATCAGAATGGTAGTATATACCCATTCAACTGAAGCATCAAACAGATTAACTAACAGGCCAAGAATGTGTCTGTATTTATATATCTAAAATAAAGAGAAAAAATGCGTAAACCTTAAAAACTAGAATACGGGTAGTCGACAAGCGACTACGTGTATCCGCCAAAATCAGAGTGGAACGGGTGAAGTGAGGCATGGATCGAGTGGCAAGGGGAAATAGAGTGAGGTATGGTGCATATTAGCATGGATGTCTGCAGCCTAAATGTGTATGTAGGTTGTGCCACTTACCACAAACCCAGAAAGCTGTCCAAGTTGTATACGTATGCGAAATTTTAGGCAGAAAAGTCAAACCACTACATGTATAGGAGTGATTTTAGCCCACGGCAGACAAACAGACAGACGCTGTGCAAAAATGGTTGCAGGTGGCCCCTCCGCCTCCAATTTTGTGTATGATAAAGACCTATGTGAGATCTAAACACATGCACAATTTTAGCCCAATAGGTCAAATGGTTCCCGAGATATGATCTTGGATTTCTGCAGCGAAAACTAGAATGTAGGTGGCGCCACCTGTCATAAAATCAAGAAAGCTGTCCAGGATGTATAAACCTGCAAAATTTTAGGCAGTTATGTCAAACCACTACAGAGAAATGAGTGATTTTAGCCCACGGCAGACAAACAGACGCTGTGCAAAAATGGTTGCACGTGGCCCCTCCAGTTTTGTGTATGATAAAGACCTTTGTAAGATCTATACACATGCAAAATTTAGGCACAATTGGTCAAAAGTTTACCGAGATATGAGCTTGGATGTCTGCAGCGTAAAACAGAATGTAGGTGGTGCCACCTGTCCTAAAATCAAGAAAGCTATCCAGGATGTATACGCATGCAAAATTTCAGGTGGAAAAGTCAATTCACTGCAGAGATATGTGATTTTAACCCAAGGCAGATGAACAGATGGACATTGTGCAAACATGGTTGCAGGTGGCGCCACCATTTTTTGTGTATGTTATAAAGCTATCAAAAGGCTACATTTGTATAAAAATATTTTCCTGATCGGTCAAACGGTTTCCGAGATATGAGGGTTTATGTGTGGAAACAGACGCACAAATGGTTGCTGGGCAGAGAGGAAAGGTCAAAGGTCAATGCAAATTGGTTAGGCTCCAGTTCACATGTGACCCGATAATTGGTGTTAGTTTCGGAAAAATTGGTCCAGTAGTCTCAGAGGAGTTCTCCAGAAACGACCATGGCCGTGGCGGAACCTGGTCAAAAACAGTGTCAGCCAAACTTATTTTTGGCGGATACAAAAATACAAGTGGCTCCACCAGTCTGCAGAAACTAATAAAACACTTAATGGTCAATATCCATTCAAAGAATCATGGTGATCTCTGCATGTTCAGATGTTCAGATACTTCAGCTTTTGCATCAAATTGTCCACTATCCTGAGGGATAATTTGAAGTCCTATAGCTTGAAGGATATGGGTAACAGAGACCTAATTTCAGGTTTCCACAGGCACTTTTCATGGGCTTCCTTGCATGACAAGAATGAAGAT
Organism: Sipunculus nudus; assembly: GCA_026874595.1. Classification (NCBI taxonomy): domain Eukaryota; kingdom Metazoa; phylum Annelida; class Sipuncula; order Golfingiida; family Sipunculidae; genus Sipunculus; species Sipunculus nudus. Next base: position 64,087,519 of record CM049310.1, on the reverse strand, counting down.
TCTAGGTCCAGTTTTTACAATTTGTGCCTTGTTAACAGATGACAGCATCCTTAAAGGTCTAAAAAATAGAGAAACAAATTCGATAAATTGAAAAAAAATACAGGTGGCACCACCAGTCTGCAGAAACAGATGAAACACTCCATAATCAATATCCATGGAAAGAATCATGGTGATCTCTGCATTATTGTTCAGATACTTCAGCTTTTGTATCAAATTGTCCATTATTCTGAGGGATACTTTGGAGTCCCATAGTTTGAAGGATATGGGAAACAGAGACCTAATTTCAGGTTTCCACAGACACTTTACATGGGCCTCCTTGCATGACAAGAATGAAGATTCTAGGTCCAGTTATTATGATTTGTGCCTTGTTAACAGATGTTCATATCTTTAAAGTCTCAAAAATAGAGAAAAAAAATTCGTAAAAAAACCTGAACAAATACAGATGGTGCCACCAGTCTACAGAAACTAATGAAACACTTCATGATCAATAACCATGCAAAGAGTTATGGTGATCTCTGCATTAGTTGTTCAGATACTTCAGCTTTTGTATCAAATTTTCCATTATTCTGAGCTGTACTTTGGAGTGCCATAGCTCAAACGATATGAGTAACAGAGACCTTATTTCATGTTTCCATGGAGACTTTTCATGGGTCTCCCTGTGAGTCAAGAATGAAGATTCTAGGTCCAGTCGTTATGATTTGTACCCTGTTGACAGATAACTACATCCTTAAAAGTCTCAAAAATTAGAGAAAAAAATTTGTAAAAAATCGAAAAATACAGGTGGCGCAACCAGTCTGCAGGAACTGATGGAACATCTCATGATCAATATGTATGCCAAAAATCATGACCATCAGTGAAGTAGTTAATGAGATATTGAAGATTTTGTATGAAATTTTTGACTATTCTGGGGGGTACTTTAGGGCCCCATAGCTCGAAGGATATAGGTAACAGAGACCTAATTTCTGGTTTCCAAGGAAATTTTTCATGGACCTCTCAGAATGCAAAGTTACAAGATTCTAGGTCCAGTGGTTACGATTTGTGCCTGGTTAACGGACGGACAGACGGACAAAGAGTGATCGCTATAGCTCAGATGACTTTCAGTCAGCTGAGCTAAAAACGAATCCACAGCGAACAAAACTGAATTAAATGCATGTACAATGCATCAAAACGAATCTTATAATAATTTGGCAGACTGAATTCGGACTTCATTTTACAACTTAAAGATTTTCTTTCAACTCTAAAGATTTTCTTACATTTTTTCGCTTACATTTTCTCACAGGTTTTCTAGGATGTACTTAGTTTTATTACGATTTAATTTTACTCCAGACTGTAATTAATTATTATAAATTTCGTACTTAATGTGTGTTCAAGAAAACAATGCAACAAGATATTCATACTTTATTCTTAGTTATTTCAATTATTATATGCAATATACAGCGAGAGAATACAGAGTCCTTCTGCCTGAACAATAACTCCATGAAATTTTAATAAAGTAACTTAGAAATACATGATATATTAGGAAACTGAGAAGTCAGGCACCCAGTCAGCTCAATTCACTATAATAATGGGTCTCCGTGTGAGTCAAGAATGAAGATTCTAGGTCCAGTCGTTATGATTTGTACCCTGTTGACAACCTGGGAAATACACAAGGTATAATGCTTCGATGCTGGACCATGACTTCTCATGTATATGAACAATGCAGGACCTAAACATTTTGAATAAGAAACAATTACACAAACATCACTGCTGAAATTCTGGCATGGGTGCACCAACCCATGGGTCTCAACGCTCAGTTGAATTTGTCTATATGGATATTTTGAAAGAAATTTTTCAGAACGACAGTCCTGTGACCTTAACCAATGACCTTGTAACCAAAAAATCTTAGAACTTAATATCCTTGAACTTGCAGCATTAGGATTATTGTAACAATCTTTTAAAAAGTGACCTTGACCTCTGACCAGATAATCTCAAATTCTACAGGTTTCTTCACTTTGGGCAAGTAAGCCATGTGTGAACGTTGGAAAGTTCAGGATGAAAAGTTTGATTTACAGTGCATCCACAATCTTTTTAAAGATGTGGCTTCTGTGACCTTCAACTTAGATCTCTGGACCCTGAAAATCAAAATGAATTTACATATGTGGTTGGTCATTATTAAATGAAGTTTGAAGCCAGTCTGTCTATCCAAAGCAGAATTATCATCCATAAACTAATTTATGAATGGATGGGCCCTGTGACCTTGACCTTTGAACCAAAAATCAAACAGAATCTTCCCCTAGTGGCAGGTTAGTAATATCTTGAAGATGGAAGGTTTGCGATGAAAAGTTTGGCTTCAAATGCATACACATTCCTTTTAAAGAAATAGTTCCTGTGACCTTGACCTTTGACACAAAATCTTACTTTAGTGGTGGGCCATTTATAAGTTAAGTTTGAAACCAATATATCAAACTTAACTGGATTTATCATCTGGGAACTAATTTGTGTGGATGGACGGATTGACAGACAGACAAACATAAAAAAGACAGACTGACAGACAGGGTGATTAGTATAGGGCATCCACTTGTGATCAATAAACACACAAGGTTTTTGGACACCAGATGTAATGACAGCTGAGAAACTGACATGATTGTTGTCATTTTTTAGTAAATAAATAGAAAAAATATTTGTTAAAATAGGAAAACCACCACGTTTCAGGAACTGACAAAACTAGTCATGTTCAATATTCAAGGCAAGATTCATGACAAACCATGCATTAATTATCAAGATACTGGAGGTTTTGTATATAAAATTTGTTACTATTCTGGGGGGTACTTTCAAGTCCCATAGCTCGAAGGAAAAAGGTCACAGTGACCTAATTTCAGGTTTCCAAGGAAATTTTTAATTGACCTCCCTGGATATTCACTTAGAAGTTTCTAGGACCGGCTATTATGATTTGTGCCCTGCTAAAGGACGGCCGGACGGCCAGACGGACAACAGACAAAGCACCATTCCTGTACCTCAGTTGACTTACAGTCAGCTGAGCTAAAAATGATTGTAGCTTGCACCACCAGTCTTGTATACAACAAAACTATTAGAGATATATACATATACCCAAGTTCAGACTGATATATCAAACCCCTCCTGAGAAATAAGCAGGGACACACACTGTGCAAAAAATTATTTTAGGTGGCACCACCAGTCTTGTATACGACAAGTATACGATAATTAAAATACAATAGGTATAAATATGCCCAATTTCAGGATGATATATCAAATTCCTCTATAGAAATAAGCAGGCACAAAAGTCAGACACGGTGCAAATGTCATTGTAGGTAGTGACACCTGTCTTGTGAACGAGAAACCCACCAAAGCCACATGGACAGGTCAAAAATATTAGGCCAATACATCAAACCTACCTAAAGTCTGATGCATGGGAGTGACCACGCTTAGGTGAGAAAGGCAGTTGCCCCGAGTGAACTGTGACAAATTTGCTAGCTCAGACTACTGCACTGAGTGAACTCATGACCTGCACCTGGTTAGACTGGGTGAACTTTTGACCTGTACGTGGCTGCACTGAGTGAACTCTTGACCTGTTGCCTAATCTGAAACAGTTGGCAGTCTGCCAAAGCTATAAATAGATTGGCTCCACATGCAGCCCTGATTGGCATGACACCCATGAGGTGATCACATGGTGCCCATGAGGTGTTCACATGTCACCCATGAGGGGATCACATGCCTTGTGCTTGGCTGCACTGACTGAACTCTTGACCTATATATCTGGCTGCACTGAATGAACTCTTGATCTATTGCCAAATCTGAAACAGTTGGCAGTTTCTTAACCTATGTTAATATACAGACACAGTCTTGGTCTGTTGGCAAATCTGTTTACACATACTGAAAGAATTTGACTAAAATGCTTTTTTTCCAAGCTGAAATATTCATAAACTTTTTATCAAAATATCTAGAAAAATAAAAGATTCAGTTCTTTCATTGTTAAAGGTCCAATAACTCTGCCAAAAATCATTCAAGTAATCTTGAACAAAGGCCACCTAAGAATAATTGTTATGCCATGTAACAGAAGTTATAATTGAAACAATAATTTTGTAGAAGAACAGTTTTGCAGTCCCCAGTTTGAGTTAGACATAATAATGGCCATAAGACCAACTTAAGTTTTTCTGATATTATTGAAAGAACCATGTCCTACGATAATTCTTTTGAAAAATTGAACGATTCAACTTGACAGTTTCATTATAAACATTTAAGCTGAAAGAGGCTAAAATTATGAGGTTTTTGCCCATAAAAAACAGGTCAATGTAGGTGGCACATCAAAATCTGCAACTTCAAATATGAGTCATGTGACCAACATTTGCACAAAACTTGGTAATGCTAGCTTCTGTCATTTCTGAGATAACTATGTCAGTATGCTTACTTGGCCCAATGACCGTTCAAATTCATTTAACTCCACTAAAATTCATCAAATGCAAACCATTTGAACAAACTTGAGAGTGCTTGCCTCTGGGATCATTTCTGTAAAATATTGAACAATTTGGCTGGACCATTTACAAGAAGACTTTTAAAGGTTTTTCAGCTTTTCCCCTATAAAATCTAAGTAAATGCAGATATAAAAAAACATAAGCTGAATCCCACAACATTTGATATGTGACAGATAATTACATAAAATCTGGGGATGGTAGCTCCTGCAATTCCTAAGAAATTATGGGTTGATAAACAGATGACCTATGACCCCCGTACAAAAAAAGGTCAATGCAGGTGGCGCTACCAATACCTGAATTTCATATATGACTCATGTGACCATCACTGGCATAAAATTTGGTGATGACAGCTCTGGCCATTTCTGAGATTGTCATTTTAGTATGCTCTTTTGGACAGATGACTAGGTTCAACTTCCTGTAATTTGGCCAAAATTCACAGAACTTGAACCATTTGAACAAACTTGAGAGAGATGGTATAAAAGCTTATTTCTGTGAAATATTGAAAACATTGGCTTGACCGTTTCAGAGGAGAAGATTTTAAAATTTTTTTTAGCTTTTTCTCTATAAAATCTAAGAAAATGCAGATTTTTTCAGATGGGTAATTTTTTGCATTAAATTTCATGATGCTTGCTAGCTCCAGCTGTTTTTGAAATAGTATGGGTTAACGCATACCTGTGATTGTAAACATTATCTGGCATGAGGAAATTTAAAATCATAAATCTACATTTTTTAAAAGTTTTAAAAAGCATTCTTGTCAATATTAATCATAGATAACCTGAAATCTAAATGTTTGGAAGCATGATGTAACGGATGCTGATAAACTGGTTCCAGGCTAGATGTATCTGCTTCACACAGCTAACATATATGGTAAAATGACTCAATCCAATCTTTATTATTCAGCCAAAATTCATTTTTAGGAGCCATAAAAGACAATTATTATAAAATTATTCAGGGGATTATTCTTGTAAAATATTAAACAAATTGGCCTCAGTGGCGTCAGCCAAAAAACGTTTTGCAGGTTTATAACTCATATGGGAAAATAAAGCAAAATGGCTAAGTTAAGCTTCCAATAACTCAGCCAAAAATCACTGAACCAAAACCATTTGAACAAACTTGAATGATCAACATCGAAGGATAATTATGTGTGAGATTAACGAATTTGGCCCAGTGGTTTTTGAGAAGAAGATCTTTGTAGCCACTGAGCTAAAATGGGCTGTTATGGCATAGGACTAAATTCAGCTTCCCATAACTCAGCCAAAAGTCACTGAACTGAGACCATTTGAACAAACTTCAGAAAGCACTACCCTAGGATCATTTATGTACGATATTTAACAATTTGGCCAAATGGTTTCAGAGAAGAAGTTTTTTTGTAGCTGTCAGTATGATACGGGCACTGATGACCCCGTTCAAAAAAGGCCGATGTAGGTGGCGCCAACAATACCTGAATTTCAGACATGACTCATGTGACCAACATTGGCATAAAATTTTGTGATGACAGCTCCAGCCGTTTCTTAGATTGTCATTTTAGTATGCTCTTTTGGACAGATGACTAAGTTCAACTTCCTGTAACTTGGCAAAAAATCAGCAAAATTAAACCATTCGAACAAACTTGAGAGAGATTGTTCCAGGGATCCTTTCTGTGAAATATTGGACAATTTGGCTGAACAGTTTCGGAGAAGAAGATTTTTAAAGCTTTTTTAGCTTTTTCTCTGTAAAATCTAAGAAAATGCAGTTAGCCAAAAAATAAGCAAAATCCGATGTAGTTTTTTAGATGACTAATTTTTTGCAGGAAAATTTCTTGGTGCTTACTCTTGCCGTTTTCAAGATAGTATGAGTTAACGTACAGACGACGGCCGACGGACGCCGGACGACGCCACACCATCGCATAAGCTCACAGGTTCATTAAAAATATAGGTGGTGCCACCAGTCTGCAGGAACTGATGGAACACCTCTTGATCAATACGTATGCCAAAAATCATGACCATCAGTGTTGTAGTTATTGAGATGTTGCAGTTTGTTTTTATCAAATTTCCCACTATTCTGGGTTGGGTAATTGAGAGCCTCACAGCTCAAAGGATATGGGTAACAGAGACCTAATTTCTGGTTTCAATGAAGACTTTTCATAGGTCTCTCAATGTATCAAGAATGAAGATTCTAGGTCCAGTCTTTATGATTTGTGCCCTGTTAACAGATGTTCCCTTATTTTAAAGGTCTCAAAAACAGAGAAAAAAATTTGTAAAAAATCGAAAAATACAGGTGGCGCCACCAGTCTGCAGGAACTGATGGAACATCTCATGATCAATATGTATGCCAAAAATCATGACCATCAGTGATGTAGTTAATGAGATATTGAAGATTTTGTATGAAATTTTTGACTATTCTTGGGGGTACTTTAGGGCCCCATAGCTCGAAGGATATAGGTAACAGAGACCTAATTTCTGGTTTCCAAGGAAATTTTTCATGGACCTCTCAGAATGCAAAGTTACAAGATTCTAGGTCCAGTGGTTACGATTTGTGCCTGGTTAACGGACGGACAGACGGACAAAGAGTGATCGCTATAGCTCAGATGACTTTCAGTCAGCTGAGCTAAAAACGAATCCACAGCGAACAAAACTGAATTAAATGCATGTACAATGCATCAAAACGAATCTTATAATAATTTGGCAGACTGAATTCGGACTTCATTTTACAACTTAAAGATTTTCTTTCAACTCTAAAGATTTTCTTACATTTTTTCGCTTACATTTTCTCACAGGTTTTCTAGGATGTACTTAGTTTTATTACGATTTAATTTTACTCCAGACTGTAATTAATTATTATAAATTTCGTACTTAATGTGTGTTCAAGAAAACAATGCAACAAGATATTCATACTTTATTCTTAGTTATTTCAATTATTATATGCAATATACAGCGAGAGAATACAGAGTCCTTCTGCCTGAACAATAACTCCATGAAATTTTAATAAAGTAACTTAGAAATACATGATATATTAGGAAACTGAGAAGTCAGGCACCCAGTCAGCTCAATTCACTATAATAACAAACCAATCAAGCGGTACCAAAAACCCCTATACATGTACCTCACCGAACCTAGTAACCCAAGATTAATCCTGTCTATTATGACAAGCTTCATCCGCATATCAGATCACTTCAGTTTGTACCTGAAGAGTGACCCGGCTGGACTGCCGTACTCGCGAAACAGTTCTATAGTACCAACTGTTTTATATATATATATATATATATATATATATATATATATATATATATATAATGGTCCATATTATTTCTATGCATGCTATATAATAAATAAACATAGTAACATTTAACATTTAAACAAGTTTATTCCATAATTACTCTTCGACTTCCTGGTATCCCACACTCGACCAACCAGGCCGTTTAACTAAACCGTCGAGTAATTTTACCTATTCAAATAAAATTTGGTAAAAAAAAATTGCATCCGATTATTTATTTGCTGATGTCACTGCGGACTGCTCAAGGATCCGATATCATTACAAAAACTTTCCGTCAAATGATTTTTCTCCCCGCCTCCTTTACATTTAGGCCCTAGTGCACATATTTACAAGTATAAATCCCTGTAACAATATACGTCGAGTTACTCCTCACTTTTCTTTTAATATTTTCTGGAATTATCAAATGAAACATTCCGCAAACTACTGCTCTTTCAGTCTATGTTTTCAATTAAAGATTACCTCATTCTCATAACCCACTTGCGTATTAAATTCCCCGCGTTATTAAACATCGCATATTACAGGCAGTCAATCAAAAAATATCTGTAAAAGCAATACTGTTTTTTATTCTTTTTATATTACCTTAATCTGAATCAAACACCTTGAAAAAAAATTTAAAATGCTGAGATTCTGGATCTCATTCACGCCCAAACGCTCTAACGTCGTCACCGGTACTCAGAAAAACCCGGAGTGAGACTACAGACTGGGGCTCCACAGTAATTATCATCGCACCCAAAAAAAAAGCTGCTTTTCCCGCGAGTAAAGCTGCTAAGACATGTAAATGTGTTAGTAAACAACAATCCATGCAAAATATTTATATAAGCTGTTGTTTCGAGGCCTGCCGATCATTACGTTGGACTCCGTCCGAATCCTTGTTTTACCAACTGCCTCGTTACACGTCAGCTTGACACCTGCACTCTTGGCTTTTGGCGCGAACGTCTCTCCACTGTCACGCTTGACCAGTTGCACCTGCACGTTTGAAATCGGGCCTACCCGCAGAACAATTACGAATTTTAACCAGAAGAGCAACAGAATTATAGAGGCAATGACGAGTCTTTGGCAGAAATCTAACTTTAAAAGGTCTTCCGTAAAATCTACACTAACTTAAGATTTAAATCTGCCTTACTTCAGAATACACCATCGAAAAACGTAAACAGCTTTTTTTTCTCCAATTAACAGAAACTATGGAGCCGCTTCAGCGCAGATCTTGGTTGAAACACTGTTTTTTTTTTTGGTTGAGACATTCATTCTTCAATAAACAAACAACGGCTTTAGCATGCTTTAAATTATTAATTTTTTAAAATAGTCATGGATCGATTTTCAAGTGACACATCTTATCTTGGTATTCATGAACATCCATGGGTCTTTTCCAAAACTTTGGCGGTAAGTTTCGTTCTGAATTTGCATACATTTGTGAAACACTTCAACTAAACTTTGCGTATCGCTGCAGATGAATTGAATTACTGGTTTATGCCTAATCAAACTGTCTCTTAATTAATCAGAAGGAATAGGCTTTGTTGACACTTATCAGCTGACACTTATGACCTTAAGGTTAGTTGACCTTGACTTTTTATGGATTTGGGCGGGGCTCCTATAACGAGTTGGCGCGGTCTCAAATCTGATCTCAGTTAAATTCTTATTCTTTCTATATACCGAGACTGTCTTTATTTTTGGAGGGGGAGGGACGTTTAAAATAGGAACATTGTAAGTAGTATCTTTTTTTAACTAAACATGAACATATAAACATGCACACACAGGTTTTTTTTATGTATTCGTGATGAGAATATTCGCTCCAAGATTGTGCTGGCTTGTATTCGCTTGGGGACGCTTCTGCGCAACAGTCCTGTGTCTGCTTGTGTGTATATTCTGACTGTGTGTTTGTTTGCGCTGTACAGGCCGCAATTTTGCCCAAACCATTAACAAACTTACACAGTTGGTATATAATGAGAAGTCCTAGAAGCCTATTGTTTTCTGTCAAAATAGGTCACAGGTCAAGGTCATCAAAAGTTTGCAAAACGGGTACCCCTTCATATCTTGTCACGATTAGTCGTATCTACTTCAACTGTACCTCATTGCAATTACCATATCAAGGTTTTTCTTTTGATATGTAGCTGCTTCAAAACTGCCGTAACAATGGTTACGCATTTTCGGGGAAAAGTGATGATATTCGAAAATAAATGGACTAATTTATCCAAGTTTGTCAGTTTTAAAGCAAGGGAGATCTAGTTTTTTGTATTAGGCAGTATTCAAAAAGTACAACAAGATTTTATTGAAAGTGTCGCAATATCTCGTAGGATTCCTCGTCATATGAGATTTTTGCGATATTTCATTCATCATGCCCTCGAGGCGACAGCTTTTTAGTAATCTTTTTGAAACTGACATATCATAAGTGCCACACCAGTATCTTGAAAATTGTTTTTCTTTTTTGAATACGGCCGCTAGGGGGCGCTGGTTGCAAACCTCCTCAACATATCGTGTTTTAGCCTATCGCCAAAACTATAAAGCTCAATTACAGAAACTATAGCTTATTTTCTTCCTCTGAGCCTTCTTCATAACCCGAGTATGTCATCTGGACTCAAGCTTGTGTCACTTTGTCAGTATGTCTGTCTGTTTGTCAGTTGTCCTCAAATCCCCCTGCTTGCTGGTTCTTACGTCTCGCATAGAACATTCTACAGGACATAGTTTTGCAAGAATCCTTTTCAAACTAGAACATCCTAAGTCTTAGAGTAAAATCTAGAAACTAATTTTTATTTTCCCCATATGGCACTAGGGGGCGCTGCAATCGAAACTCCCCAACATATCAGTTTTTAGGCATATCTAAAAATCATGGAAATTTATCTGCATAAACTATAACTTATGTTGTTTCTAAATACCTTCTATACATGATTATCAAATCATGTGTTATCGCAGATGTGTCCATGTGTCAATATGTCTACCGTTTGTCAGTTGTTGTCGGCTATCTCTCCTTTTATGTTCTTTTGTGTGATATATGTCGTTCAACAGGCTAAACTTTTCAGCAATCGATCTGAAAGTCACTCAATTGATAGAAAACTGAGAATTTGTTCTGTCTGTCCGTCTGTCTGTCATTTCAACTTGTGCGCTTCACATGGCCCTCCCAAACATATCACTTTTTTGGCCATATCTCCATAACTATAATTCTCAATTACAGAAACTGTGACTTATTTTCTTCCTCTTGGTCTTCCCCAAAACCTGAGTAAGGTCTTATTCTTGTGTCACTTTGGTCTCATTCTTGTGTCACTTTGTCAGTATGTCTGTCTGTTTGTCAGTTGTCCTCCAATTCGGCTGCTAATTGCTGGTTCTTGCGTCTCACATATAATATTCTACAGGCCACAGTTTTTAAAGAATCCTTTTGAAACTGGTGCATATAATGTCCTACAGTAATATCTCGAAACCCGTTTTTCATTTTCCGTATACGGCTGCTAGGGGGCGCTGCACATGACCCTCATACACATCATTATATTGACCATATCTCTAAAACCCGAAGCCTCAATTACATAAACTATAGCTTTTTTTCTTTCTCTGAGTCTTCTCCATAACCTGGTAAAGTGATCTGGTTTCAATCTTGTGTCACTTTGTCAGTGTGTCTGTCTGTCTGTCAGTTGTCCTCAAACCCGTCTGCTTCGTGGTTTTTGCGTCCCAAATATAGCATTTTACAGGCCACAGTTTTACAGGAATCCTATTGAAACTGGTACATCTAACATCTCGAAAGTTATGTTTGATTTTTCGGATATGGTCACTAGTGGGCGCAGCACATTAACCTCCCCAACATATCATGATTTGGCCATATCTCCAAAACTATGAACCTTACCTACATTAACTATAGCTCATTTTGCTCCTCTTTACCTTCCCCAATTTTGTCTTGAAACCTGTTATCTCAGATGTGTCCGTATGTCTGTCTGTTCGTCTTTTGTTGTCAGCTGTGGCTGCTTGCTTGTTGTTTTGTCTGATATGTCATTCTACAGGCCACAACTTCTCAGCAATCGCTCTGAGGGTCATTCAAATGATAGAAAACCGACAATATGTTATGTCTGTCAGTCTGTCTGTCATTTCAACTTCAGGCAAGCGATCGACCTTTGGTCGTCTAGTTTTTCCGTTATATTGACCTGATAGGATAATCCTGCGACTGAAGTAAAACTGCCTCATTAATGTACCTTGTTTGCTACATATTGCTAAATTCACTCTTTAGACAGACCAACTGAACAGCAATTTTATTATTGCATGAAATGTTAACAACCAGAGTAGACACAATTTTAGACATTTTTATTTTAAAATGCATCAGCGATTTGTTTTCTGCCTGCACATGTTAAAATATATTAATTTGACATACAAAGGCATATTACAGGTAACAAGATAATTAGTGCATTTTGCACCCATAATTCATATATTTTGCAAATTGCACAAAAATAAATAGTTTTTATTGCGATGTCCCTTATAACAAGTAAAAATATATAATTTAAATAAAAAAAAAGAGAATTTACCTTAATTTACCTGATCTTACCTGTGTTGGTGAGTATATTTTTACAGGTAGCAATTGCCAAAATTGAAATGCGCAAGTCTCATGGCTGTGCAGTTGATTAAAAGATAGCTTCTGCATATTGTTTTGACTCCTTCAAAAATTTCCTTTCCACTTTTAAAAATGAAAAGTTGTTTTTTATTCTGTACTTGCAAAGGTAATTAAATCTGTTTAAGATCAAAGGTATCATTTCAGGTAATCCAATAAATAGTTAGTACCAGTAATTCATATATTTTACACATTGCACACAAAATTAAGTTGTTTTTTTTTTCTCCCTTATGACATGTATAAATATATACTTCATATATTTTACCTGAATTTACCTGAACTCACCTGAACAGGTGAGAATATTTTTATGTGTAACCATAACCAAAATTATCAATTTATGTTTTACATGTCTGTTAAATCAAAATACAATATTTTGACATAGTTGAAACTTGTTCATCCATATTCTTCTCAGCCACTATTCAGCATGATTTTGTCACTGCCACAGGTAATTAGATCAGTTGAAGAACAAAGGTATTCACATAGGTAACTTAATTACTGTACTAAAAAGCACCTGTTTTTATACCAAAATGAATTATACAGTCATTAAATAGATAAGGTATTAATGTATAGTAACTATAATGATGAACAAGGTGTTTGCCTACGCATTCAGAAAAAAAATTACCTTTATTTACCTGTACAGGTAAACATATGTGTTATATGTTAATAGAGTCATTTGATTTCCACAATAAAATCCAATTTTACTTGCACATTCTGGTTTGTCAGTGGTTCCCTTTCCATTATTAAACCAAATCAATTACCCTTTTCTTACCTTTAATTAATAATTACCTTAAAAATCCTTATATTTCCCTTTTTTTATCAAAAGGTTAATGGGTTACCTGAACAGGATTAAGGGGTCACTATGGTGATATACCAGTGAGTGGAAATACAGGTAGTACAGATTTACCTGTTTTTACCTGTATATACCTTAGTTACATACATATCAAACAAGGTATGTAGAAAATAAATAAAATAATATAAAGGAAATATACCTGACAGTAAATGCTGAAAATTTCACAAAGATACCTTGAACGGTTACTGAATTAAAATCTCTAATATAGATTCATGTCAAAATGTGGAAAAAATGCAAAATTAATCTGAACAGTAGGAGTGTGATAATCTGCAGGCTAATCTGAACAGTAAATGGTTGAACAAACCTGAGAGAGAAGGTATAAGAGATTATTTTTCCCTGAAATATTGAACAATTTTGCTAGACCGTTTCAGAGGAGAGGATTTTTAAAGTTTTTTTTAGCTTTTTCTCTAAATTTTTCAGATGGCTAATTTTTTTGCATAAAATTTCGTGATGCTAGCTCCTGTCATTTTCAACAAAGAATGGGTTAATGTACAGACAACGGACGATGCCACACCATCGCATAAGCTCACAGGTTTGCTAAAAAAATAAAGGTGGTGCCACCAGTCTGCAGGAACTGATGAAATATTCCAAGAGCAATGTGCATGCAAAGAATCATGGTGATCAATGCATTGGTTGTTCAGATACCGGATATTTTTAATCAAATTTTTCATTATTCTTGGGGGGGGGGGGGGTAATTCTGAGCCCGATAGCTCGGAGGATATGGATAACAGAGACCTAATTTCAGGTTTCTAAGGAGAGTTATCATGGCCCTCACTGGATGTCAAGGTAAAAGATTCCATGTCCAGCGGATATGATTTGTGCCTGGTTAACAGACAGACAGACGGACAAACGTACAGACAGCTAGAAAAACAGAGAGACAGACAGGGTGATTACTAGGGCATCCACTTGTGATCAATAAACACACTAGGTTTTGGGACACTAGATGGAATCACAGTTGAGAAACTGATATGATTGTTGTCACTTTATAGTAAAAAAATAGTAAAAATATTCGTAAAAATAAGAGAAAAATACAGGTGGCGCCACCACTTTTTGGGAACTGAAAAAAAAATAATCATGGTCAATGTTCAAGGCAAGATTCATGACAAGAAATGCATGAATTATTAAGATATTGGAGGTTTTGCATGAAATTTTTTATTATCCTGGGGGTATTTAGCTCAGAGGATATAGGTCGCGGAGAGCTAATTTCCAGTTTCCAAGGAGATATTTTATGGACCTACCTGGATTTTTATTTACAGGATTCTTGGGTCAGTGGTTACAATTTGTGCACTGCTAACAGACGACCAGACAGACGACGGACAAAGCGCCATACCTATTTCTCAGATGACAAACAGTCAGCCGTCTAAAAAAAAAGAGTTAATACAAATATACTCAGAATCAATTTCAGCCGAGTGTTGTGACCACCAGGAGGATGTGATGTAACCAAATTAGTAGTAGTTCTTCAGGTAATACAAATAAAAAGAATTTCATGAACTGAGTATTTGCGTCAACTAAAACTGTCTGGGGAACCTTTGCTGACAATTACCAGTCTACCATTGTATCCGCTAATGTTGTATTCTTTCTTTGGGAACCAGTCTTTTAGTGTAATGACTGGGTATAAATTTCAGTTGTTTCATGAAATTAATGAACATCTGAGTCATTTCACATAATGACTTGTGGTCACATAAATAACATGAAATGACTGAAATGTTTAGGTATTTCATAAAATATCTGATTTCACAGATTTAATGGAACTTGTATTTTAAAGAATAAATTGATTACAAAGAATAATGGGTTTAATTCATCCAAATATTGATACTGGCTGTGACTTATGGGACATGGAGGAGATGCCCTGTATTTAAATAGTCACTGGTATATAGTGTTACGGTTTGTTAACGGAAAGCCTTGGTTATCAGCTGTGTGTATAGTGATATACCCTTGATAACCTGTGTGTATCATACAATGCTAGATGGGTCCTATGGCCAGAATGGCCTCATGTCCTTGACCTGGGTGGACTTTGTCTGGTTAGTGCGGGTTTGATCAGACTACTCTCAAGTGGGACCCACAGCAACTAAACAGCATATCCTGAGGTCAGTATAATACATTATGCTGCACAATATGGTAATAATTACAATGGGTGATTTATTAAGCATGATTGTGTTTGCTTATTGTTCCATGTACAGTGGAAGTTAATGTAAGGTAACATGCAAGTCACACACTTAATTCTCAGTCGCATCAGAGGTCAGTGTAAAGGTCAGACCTATCAGTTTTTAGCTCAGGTAAATATAAGTCATCTTACTGGTATCAATTTACTTTTATTTTCTGTCTGGTTGTCCAGCGGTTTTGCCATGAACAGGGCACAATCTTAACTGCTACACCTAGAAACTTCTTAAAATTCAGGAAGGTCACTATGAAATCTCCATGAAACCCAAAATCTGGTCACATGCAGTGACCTAGCTTCTGCACATTACAGGGCAAAATATGAAAGTCCGACTTCTCTCAGTTTTCACGGTTAATTGCAGAGCAAACAATTTATGTCAGTTCACAGTGATCAAACAATGTGGGTCACCTACACCTTTCAGATGATGAGCATCTGAGTTTTACAGACAGAGTTTTAGCAGAATTGGATCAGTCTTCTTTGAGTTGTGGGGTGATTGAGTGCTATTCCAGACATAATTTAATATGTCTTTTACCAAATATCTCAGGATGTTATGTAACTATAAGATTTATGTATTACTGTTATATTTATCATGTTTTGTGTAAACTGCAGATATGTCTTTTGTCTATACATAAGAAAATATAACTTTTTATTTAATCTCATGGTTAACTTTCCTTAGAGAAAGGGTACATAAATGAGTATAAATTAAGTTGATATTTCTTGAAAGAAGTTGCCTTTACAGAACTTTAAATTTAACTTGTCACAAATTTAGAAAATTTCAGGTTTTTGCACCCATAATATTTCTCTGCTAACCTACATCTCAGAAACTGCTTGGGCGAGGTGCAGTGTAAGTTGCAGGTTTTGCCATGTGTGTTGACTCTGTTTCGTCAGTCTTTTCTACTTTAGCTCAGAGGACTATAAGTCCACTGAACTTTGTCCGTCATCTGTCCGTCTGGCTGGCCGTCCATTAACAGGGAACTTTTTGAAACCACTGGGCCTATGACTAGAGATAAACTGATCCCTGTATTTTAGTCTGAGATTTAAACAAAAAGTTAGGCCTGGTAGGGGGGTAGTTTAAGGTCAGACTAAGTGCTAAAATTCATGGGAACCAATTGCATTGAACCATTTTATAGGCTGTTAAAAGTATTAATGTATTAAAATGTGTTCACTTCAATAATTTATTAACCCCAAATACATGTGATATGCTGACATTGGCCCTCAAAGCAATTCTAATTGAAGACCTGTCTGATCATTATAAAATTGGGAAAAACAGTGTCACATGTTATACGTTTAAATTGTAGCAAAAAAAAAAGCATTAATTTAACAAATAAATGGCCCTTTGGAATTTTCTTTAAATGTTCCTTATAGCATGTATATTTGTAGCAGTAAACCGTATAATACTCATTTGTTTTAGAGTCCACAAACTTTGACACAGAATGCAACTAAATAAGGTGCTTAAATCTGGCTTTAGCAATATTTCATTTCAAAACCATTGCCCTAATGGTCGGTCCATTAGTAACTGAAAAAAATAAAGCCATTAATCTTTGACCTTTTAAGTCATAAAATTCAGAAATACGTGCATTTATACTCTATATAATAGCTCAGTTTCAGCAAGAAACAAGGGACCCATGGGTCATGGTGCTCAGCTGTTATATATGATCAGAAAATATGATTTGGAATTGAGGCAGGTGCTGGTTTTGTGTGGTAATAAAGCTATTATGAGTTGTTGGTATTTAGCTTATGTAAGATTTTGATAGTATCAGGAAAGAAGATTGATGTCATTTATATTATTTACAAATGGACTGCTATTGTCAGATAGGTTTTGACTTGGCCGTATAATTTTATCCACATTGCAGTAGAAGTTTCTCAAATAAATAGACATTTGTATGCATGATGTGGTGTATGCATGATGTGGTGTAATCTGATTAGACTTAGATTTATGATGATGCAATTTAGAATTATGAATCGACCTTTATTTTCAGATGTATATGTTATATTGGAAATGTATAGAAATTATAAATATAAATTTAAAATAAAAAAAAAAAATGATGTGATAAAAATGAGGATCTAATACAAAAACTTGATCATTATTTTCTTGCCTCAGCAGAATTGGAGATCCGGCTTTGTTTGCCCTGTATGTATATGCAGAAGGGTTGTTAATCCCCCCCCAACCCCCCGCCATGGATTCCTATGCACCTGTGAGCTGTGCCATTAGCTTAGATTGCAAATGTGTAAAATTTATTAACTTAAAAATTAATTGGATTCGAAAAAAATAAGATCTAATTGAAACATATTCTGCCTCAGCAGAATGGAACATAAAGTGATCAACTCAGTCTGTCCATCATCTCTTCATTATCATAAAATATATATTAATTATGAAATTTTTCCTATAACACTGTTGAATAACTTTAATATGTTGTATGTGTATAAATTTAAGCTATTAAAGTCTGAAATTTGAAGGCAACATATATATTCAGTTGTGTTATCTTAAAGATGTTAAACTTTGAAAAAAAATTGATATAAAAAAAATAAGAAATAATTGAAACTTCATATATTTTCAGCTTTATTTTTTCAAACAGTATGTCTGTCCTTTTTTAAATATTAATTTTTTATCCTGTAAACATTGTTGAATTTTTCCTTTAACAATTCCTTTTCCATTTATTTTTCTTAAAGTTGTTATTATAAACCGATAATTAAAAAAAACATTGTTATGTTTTGGCCAGTTAGATCCAGCTGAAGCCACCCATGAGCTGGCTGGTTGCAGATATATATGCCTCGCTTCAAGCATGCATGATTGGTCTTTGGATATATAGTGGAGTTTCAGTATAGCCTAGGAGTGACTTTAATAAAAGCTACAGTTTTTGGTCAATTCCTTTCAAACTTCAGAACTTAAAAGCTGATATCCTAACATGTGCTTGATATGAAATTAAATCAACAGTGCTTAATGGGAAAAAATATGCCATGGTAAAATTGGTCAAAATTTAAGGAACTGTTTTTTTATTTATGCGAATAACTTATTAAATTTGAAAAATGCAGATCTAATTTTTGGTATACTATTGAATCTTAATTAAATAAAGTTGTATCCCTAAAAAAGAAAGTCTCTAGCTTCAGCAGTTCTTATGTGAAGTGAGTAAATATATTTCCTGATTTTTTACGAGGTGCATTATGTTTGGACCCATAACTCCAATAAATTGTGCAATACTGACCTAATTTTTGGTATGTTCATAGGAAATATTTGGAAGAATATGCATATTAACCATGATCAAATTCAGATATGTGGTTTTTTATATTAGGAAGTCTTGAAACGTAACAATGGTTTTGTAATGGAAAATGGAGGTATTTCCCTAAAATCTCAAAGGAACAAAATCCTAGTGACCCAATTTTCTGTATGGTAGAAGATTTTGGGGACAGCAAACTGTATGCCAAATTTCAGATTCGTAGGTCCAACGGATTCTAAATGTGCCAGTTTAACTGACAGATGGACAGCTAGACAGACGGACGGACAGCCAAGGGACAAAGGACCACAACTATCATCGCTCAGATGACTTATAGTCAGCTGAGCTAAAAAATATAGACATTATTCAATTTTAAGAAGACCTTGTCATATATAGATATATTGTATAAATCAGTTGCAGTCACTTATAGTCTGTTTCATCCCCTCATGTCCACCTGTTTTTAGCTATGAAAATTTTTATTAGGCGCATTTCAAGGGAAACAGTTATAGTGTAGAGGAGAGGATTACAGAACCTTATTTTCAACAAGGTAACTAAATTCCTACCTTATGCCTTATTTGAGTAACAGAATTTTGAAAATATGAGAAATCAGTCTACATTTTACAACATATCAGACCCACTTATGGAGGTCAAGGTCATTGGTCACATGCAAAAACAGCCTCAACTGACAGCTGCTGATTGGATGATCTCATGTAAACAATCTAAAAAATATAACCATATAAAACAAAGGGAGGGACACACCATATCTGCCAGATCATGATAAAGAGACTAAAATGTTGTGAAACATAAACGGGGGATTTATTGTAAAATTCTTAACTGCCATATTAGGTTGTCACTTCCATATGTTGTTTTGTTGGAAAATATTGAAAAATATAAACTTTTAAGTAAATCATCTACAAAAAACAGACGGACAGCAGGTGGTGAAATGGACTATAGCTAATTGTGAACGCTTCACTGGGGGCACCTTTGCTGGGCTTCCGCTCTGCTTCCTCCCTCCTGCTCCCTCGTGGACAGTATGCATTAACAAGGTGAATGTTAGCATTTTCTATGTTTATGTCATTCTTTGCTAGACTTGTGCCAATTTTTAGTTAAGCTGACTAGATGTCATCTGAGCTATAGTGATCACTCTTTGTCATGAAATTAGGTCTCTGTTACCCACGTATCCTCCAAGCTGGGCTCGTAAGTACCCCAGAATAATTAAAAAAATTATACAACTTGAAAAGCTCCAGTATCTGAATAACTAATGCAATGTTTGCCATGATTCTTTGCTTGCATATTGGTCATGATGTTCCAGTTCCTGCAGACTAACGGAGTCACATGTATTTTTAAGTAACGCATTTTCCCTCTATTTTTCATCTTTAAATGAAGCAGTCTGGTTGTTAATAGGGCACAAACTGTTACCATTAGACTCAGAATCTTCTATTTGTACCTCCCGGACGCTGTAAGCAAATATCCTTGGAAACCTGAAATTAGGTCATAGTGACCTATATTATGCAAGATATGTGAAAGACATGATTTGAGCACCCTATAGGACAGATTTGCATGATTGGTTTCAGTTGGACCTAGAAACTTCTAATTTGATCAAGATCCAGGGAGGTTCCTGTATAACTTTCATGGAAACCTGAAATAATGTCAGCTTGATCTATGGGGTCCCAATGATTAAAGTGCAGATTTAATTGTGTCCACAATGTGATGTATTGCTTTAACAGTGAGGAATTTCTTACTTCAGAATAGAGGAAAAGACTGACTGTGTTCATTTTTAGCATGTTCAAAAATTGAACATTTCAGTATCAAATTATAGTTGAGAAGCTTTAATGATAAGTATAAAGATATTGTGTTTCCCTAATCCTACCAATTGAGTGTATACCTGATTTGAAGACGAAATTTTCAATTTTAATTAAAGTTATTTTGTTTTAGTTGAATTAACCATATACATTCAAATGAAAACTAATGTACACATTTAAAAATGATCTAAGAAATTATCTAGATACTTAAATTGGAGATAATTTTATTTCTCCAAGAAAAATCTAAAAATAAAGTTATTAATAAATCTGGGCATTCACTTATATATAATGAATAAATTTAAATGTTCATGCCTTAAATGGTAGACTTGCACCAGATACAGATGGGAATATGACATATGTCAGAAGGAGTCAAAAGGAGCATTACTAATTAGGACCCCGCTTGAAAAGCAGTGCCCTATAGTGATCACTGTGTCCGTCCGTCTGTCCTTCGGATCCGTTAGTGATGCTTTCTTTAGTGCGTGATATCTCAATAAGAATATGCATGATCTTATAATCTCAAATTCACAAGGATGATTGGTATACATAAGTATACATATGAGGGCTCCAGACCTATTGAAAAACACAGCAGTTGGAATTCCAATATGGCCTCCAGAGCACAATCAGTGATTTTTTTTTCACGCCATTATCTCAACAAGAACATGCTTGGTCTTTTTCATATTTACATGGATGATTGGCACCTATGAGGGCTCCAGACCTATTGAATTAGACCTGTCGGATTCCTATATGGCCACCAGAGCACAATCGGTGAAGTCAACTGAGATATTGTGATCTCCCTTTGTCTGTCATCTGTCTAGCTG
The DNA here is from genome assembly GCA_026874595.1 of Sipunculus nudus. Taxonomy (NCBI): domain Eukaryota; kingdom Metazoa; phylum Annelida; class Sipuncula; order Golfingiida; family Sipunculidae; genus Sipunculus; species Sipunculus nudus. The sequence continues at coordinate 64,066,379 of CM049310.1, read as the reverse complement.
TCTTGTTGTCTGGCCATTAACAGGGCACAATTCATAACCATTGACACCTAGAAACTTCTAACTGTACATCCAAGGGGGTCCTACACAAATATCCTTAGAAACCTGAAATTAGGTCACTGTGACCTATATTCTGCAAGCTATAGGAAGAAGACATGATTTGAGCTCACTGAGTGTCAGATGGGCACGGAATCGTATCTGTTAGGCCTGGAATCTTCTAAACAAAAATCCAGGGAGGTTCTGTACAAATTTCCTTGGAAACCTGAAACTAGGTCATGGTGGTCTATATTCTGCAAGCTATCTGTCGAAAGCATGCATGATTTTTAGCACCCTGACTGGTCAGGCCTGACGTTCGACCTTGGTACCTCGAAAAACATATTGTTCTTCCCTTATTGGTGATAGGTAACCATATATTTGAGATGTGAAAGCTTTGGGATGAAAAGTTTGGCATTAAATATTTACTTTAGATTAAAAGGAGATTAAAATTTACTACAAAAGTAATAATTGAATCAAGCATTGAATCAAAAGTATATGAATCAATTGATAATTGATTCAAAGGCTCCTCAAAATTCACAGGCTAAAAGATCAAGGTCAAGCTCTCAAGTTTTCAATCTCCTTCAACACTATGACAGAAACAACTGGTGTGTCAAATTTTAGGAAAAACTTTGCAGTACTTAAAAAGTAATTGGGGTTATGATAATCATATATTTGTGAAGATTTGACCTTCACCAGATTTCAAACTCATCTGCGAACATGGGAAGGGAAGGTTATAAGACTCTTCTTTAACAAGCTTTTGGATACATTTGTAGCCCCCCTTTCACCCCAAACCATCCATCTTTCACATTAAGGTCACCCTCTAATAGAAAAAAAAAACCTTATTGATTTTAGCTCAGCTGACTGAAAGGCGCTTCAAGTATATGTATGGTGCTTTGTCCGTGGGCTGTCAGGGCATCCATTAGCATGGCACATATCGTAACAGCTGACCCTAAAACTTCTATGTGAACATCGAGGAAGGTCAGTAAAAAATCTCCTAGAAAACGTAAAATTAGGGCACTGTGACCTATATCCCCCAAGCTATATGGGACTTGTTAGTACATCTCCCCCCCCCCAAAAAAAAAAAAAATTATTCAAGATTTGATACAAAAACTTCAGTATCTGGTTAATAAACATGGATTACAATGAATGTTGCCTTGAATATTGACCATGGCCAGTTTTGTCAATTCCGGAAAACTGGTGGAGTGTTTATTTTAAGGATGTTTCTTCTATTATTGAGATAGCCAAATGACAACAATCATGTCAGTTTGTAATAGTGGTTTTTGAACCCTGGACTATTTATCATAAGCCTGTCCGTTTGTCTGTCCGCTCATCTGTCCATCCACAAATTTGTTTTCGGATGATAACTCCAGTTTGGATTGACTTATGGATTTCAAAAATGATCGACTTTTTATCCCAAACCCTCCATCTTGTCTGTGTAGCTGACCTGCCAATAATGAAAGAAACAATTTGATTTTGGGGTCACAAGGTCAAGGTCACAAGCCAACTGTCCAGAAATTTGTTTCTGGATCATACTCCAGTTTGGATTGACATACTGCTCTAAAACGTGACTTAAAATAAGTGTATGACCGACCACTAATGCAAGAATCTTATTGATTTCGGGGGTCATGAAATCAAAGGTCAAGGTCACAGGACCCACTTCTTCCAAATCAAAAATATTTTACCTTGGTTACCTGTGTTACAGTTTGTTACCAGGTGGTTAACGTTGTTAATGTAGGCCTACTGTGACATTACCGGAGTATATGCCAGGAAAAAAGAGTGATTAAGAGATGGGGTAAAACATGGGGTAAACAACTTGTGAATTGGCTGTTTTATAAGCCTGTAATTGGGATAATACCTGGGTATAACATGGTTTAACCATGGTATAACCATTTTTCTTGCCTGGGCACAATCATGATAAATACCAGGCTTAAACCATGATTTAACCATTGTCCTTACCTGGGTATATCCTCGATAAATACCAGGCTTTAACCATGATTTAACCATTGTCCTTACCTGGGTATATCCTCGATAAATACCAGGCTTTAACCATGATTTAACCATTGTCCTTACCTGGGTATATCCTTGATAAATACTAGGTTTTTTACCATGATCACTACCGAGGTATTACCATGATGAATACTTGGGTTTAAACATGGTAATTATTGGGGTATTAGCATGATAAATACGAGGGACTAACCCTAAGATCTCTCATGATTATAATCAGGAAGTTATCATGGTTATACACTGGTAGCATGGTTATATATTTTATATCCTGTTATAACTCCATTCAATTGGTATTTCAATGATAACAAATGTATTATTGTGAGGTAACCGGTTTATTTTGAGACATCTTTGCAGGAAAAACTAAACAAACATGCTCTTATAGGATACATTGTAAAAGAGAATGACATCACCAGAGTGTTCCCTTGAAAAAACATTTATAAATATTCAAGAATAACCTTCATATTAGTGAAGCGTATCAAAGAACCTGTCATTATACCAAAATATATGGGTATAAGTATATGCAAAATGACAATATTCAACAAACTGATAGAAAAGTTAAAATTATTTTTTAGGACATGCTGGTATTTGAACAGATGTATTTTATTAAATAACTTTGTTGTTTTCATATTTTCTTAAATTCAGTTTTAATGCATGTCTGTTCATGCAGGGTCCATTTATCTTAAAATGGTATTTAGAAGTTCAGTGAAATATATTTTAATTAAATCTTTTCATAAATAATTCAAATTTATCATTTTTATAATGCCCAGTTTGTGACACATTCATCATAAAACATTTACCAGCATTAAACAAGTGACCTAGGGGTCATTACGCTCAGCTGACTAGAAAGATATTCACAAAATGAATTTTATTATCTGAATGCCAAATTTGGAGGTGGTATCCCTATTCAACTTTAGCTATTAAAGTTCTTCAAAATCAACAAGAGTAAAAAGTTTCATGATAATATGTCCAGCCATTCCTATGAAATGGCTGAGCTAGAATGACCATGCACATTTTTGAAGGACATCTCTGGATGTCAACCCAGAAAATTCTAGGTCCAACAGTAATTTTTTTGTACCCTGTCTGACTGTCTGTGTGCTAAAAATGTTTTTTGCCAGTAATATAGGTCACCATGACCAAATTTCAGGTGTCTATGGAGATTGTCTGTGATGTTCAGGCCAGTAGCACACAAAATATAGGTCACAATGACCTAATTTCAGGTTTCCTTGCAGATTTACCCAGAACATGCCTGTATGTAATGTGTGAAGTTTCCAGGGTGTGATTATCTGTTTGTCTGTCTGTCCATCCATCCGTTCATCCACACAAATTTGTTTCAAGATGATAACTCCAGGTTATATTGGCACATGGATATCAAACTTGACTTACATATAGCCCACCCTTTAGGCAAGAACCTATATGATTTTGGAGTCATGAGGTCAAAGGTCAAGGTAACAGGACTCACTCATTTAACTCGACGACCATAGGTCGAACGCTTGCTGGAAATTGAAATGATAGACAGAGGGACAGATAGAAGGTACTGTCCGTTTTCAATCAATGGAATGAATCTTAGGGCCATTGCTGAGAAGTTGTGCCCCGTAGAATGACATATCAGACAAAAGAACAAGCAGGCAGACAAAGCTGACAATAAATAACGAACAGACAGACATACTGGCAATGTGAGACAAGATTGACACCAGATGACTTTACCACGTTATGGAGAAGGAACAGAGGAAGAAAATAAGGTTTAATTTATATACTTTTATGTATTAATTAGTTTTGGAGATATGGCAAAATAATGTTTTATTGGGGATGTTCGACTGCAGCGCCTTCTAGCGGACATATCCTGAAGACGACAAATGAGTTTCGTGATATTAGTGTATGACATAAGATGTCCCAGTTTTTAAAGGATTCCTCCAAATCTCTGGCCTATTGAATGCCAAATGAGAGATGCAAGAACCAGCAAGCAAGTGAATTTGAGGAAAACTGACAAACAGACAGACATACTAACAAAGTGACACCAGAATGAGACCAGCTGACTTACTCAGGTTATTAAGAAGAACCAGAGGAAGCAAATAAGCTAAAGTTTCTGTATCTGAGGTTTATAGTTATGGAGATATGGCTAAAAAAACTGTTATGTAGGTGAGGGTAGAGTGCAGCACCCCCTAGCGGCCATATCCGGAAAATGAAAAATATGTTTCAAGATATAAGTGTAAAACATAATATTTACTGGTTCCAAAAGGATTATTTCAAAACTGTGGCCTGTAGAATGCTATATGTGAGATGCAAGAACCAGCAGGCAGGCGAATTTGAGGACAACTGACAAACAGATAGACATACTGACAAGGTAACACAAAAATGAGACCAGATAACTTACTCAGGTTATGGAAAAGACCAAGAGGAAGAAAATATGCCATAGTTTCTGTAATTGAGGTTTAATAGTTTTGGAGATATGGCCAAAGAATGATATGTTCGGGAGGGTCGTGTGCAGAGCCCCTTAGTGGCCATATCAGGAAAATGAAAAATCTGCTTCGAGATATTACTGTAAGGCATTAGTTGTAATAGTTTCAAAAGGATTCTTTCAAAACTGTGGCCTGTAGAATGCTTTATGTGAGACGCAAGAGCAAGCAGGCGAATTGAGGACAACTGAATAACACGCAGATACACTGACAAAGATTGTTACAAGATGACTAAACCAGATTATGGGAAAGACTCAGAGGAAGAAAATAAGCTAAAGTTTATGTAATTGAGGCTTATAATTTTGGGAATATGGCCAAAGCATGATATGTTGAGGAGGTGTGCATCCAGCCCCCTTCCCCTAGCGGCCACATTAAAAAAAAAGGAAAACCAATTTCGAGATACTTGTGTAGGACTTGAGATATGTCAGTTTCAAAAAGATTCCTGCAACACTGTTGTCTCCAGGGCAAAATGAATGAAATCTCGAAATATCTCGTTTGACGAGATATTGCGAGACTTTTAATGCAACCTTTTAGTACTAATTGAATGCTACCTAATGCAAGAAACTAGACATCTATAGCTTTAAAACTGAAAAAGTAAGAAAAATGAGACCATTTATTTTCGAATATCAGCACTTTTCCCGGAAAATGCGTTACCATGTTTAACGCAAATTGAGTCAGCTAACACCAAAAGACAGGCCTTGGAATGACGATTAAAATGAGCTACTTTTTAGGTAGATACGACTAATAGTCACACAGATAAAAAAAACCGTTTTGTATACTTTTGATGACCTTGACCTTTGACCTATATTGACCAAAAACAATAGGGTCCTGTCATTTTAAATTTTCCATCAACTGTGTAAGTTGAAAGCGATTGCTGCAAAATTGCGACCTGTAGAGAGGGAACAGACAAACTAGATGACCAGAGGTCACGCGCTTGCCAGAAATGACGTAAAGTTAGTCAGATGAACGAGCAATGTAAAAGTGAAAGTAAACTAGAATACGGGTAGTCGACAAGCGACTACGTGTATCCGCCAAAATCAGAATGGAACGGGTGAAGTGAGGCATGGATTGAGTGGCGCGGGGAAATAGAGTGAGGTGTGTTGCATATTAGCATGGATGTCTGCAGCCGTAATGTGTTTGTAGGTTGTGCCACCTACCACTAAATCCAGAAAGCTGTCCAAGTTGTACACATATGTAAAATTTAAGGCAGATAAGTCGAACCACTACTTGTATATGAGTGATTTTATCCCACATCAGACAATCAGAAGGATGCTGTGCAAAAATTGTGGCAGGTGGCGCCACCAATCTTGTTTATGATAAAAAGCTGTGTGAGATCTATACACATGCAAAATTTTGGCCCAATCGGCCAAACGGTTCCAGAGATATGAGCTTGGATGTCTGCAGCGTCAACTAGAATATAGGTAGCGCCACCTGTCATAAAATCAAGAAAACATTCCAGGATGTATAAACCCGCAAAATTTTAGGCAGATATTTCAATCCATTGCCGAGATATGAGTGATTTTAACCCAAGGCAGACGAACAGATGGACACTGTGCAAACATGTTTGCAGGTGGCGCCACTATTTTTTGTTTATGTTATAAAGCTATCCAAGGGCTACATTTGTATAGAATTTTTTTTTCCTGATCGGTCAAACGGTTCCCGAGATATATGGGTTTATGTGTGGAAACAGACGCAAAAATGGACGCTGGGCAAGGAAGGAAAGGTCAGAGGTCAACGCGAATTGGTTAGGCACCAGTTCACATGTGACCAGATAATTGGTGTAAGTTTCGGAAAAATCAGTTCAGTAGTCTCAGAGGACTTCTCCGGAAACAAACTTGTCGGCGGCGGGGCGGAACCCGGTCAAAAACATAGTATCCGTAAAACTTTTGTTTTGGCGGATACAATAATCAGTAGTTTGTGAAGATAGGACAAAAATTAACAAAGTTCTGAAGAAAATAAGATTTTGATATATTTTGATCACCTTGACCTTGATCTTTCACTTATTTGAATAATAAACATAGGACCTCAAGCTCAAATACGATATATATAAGTGCAGCGCCCTCTAGCGGCCATATCCGGAAAATGAAAAATTTGTTTCCAGATATTAGTGTATGACATAAGATGTACCAGTTTCAAAAGGATTCTTTAAAAACGTTGGCCTGTAGAATGTTATATGTGAGACGCAAGAACCAGCTATCAGGCGAATTTGTGGACAACTGACTAACAGACGGACACACTGACAAAGGGACACAAGATGGACGTACTACATAATAAATCTTACGGATCTGATTCATAGACTAGACAACATGCCAACAGATATATGTATAAGCAATATATATATGTTAAATAATGTATGTTTTCACATTAACTATATATACAATATCTCCATATCCTTGCAAACCGCAGGACCACTGTTGAAACCAACACACACACTCACATATATCTATTTATTTATAGTATATATTTAAATGCTATTTTATTCACATTTTTTGTGTGTGTTGATGTTTCTGTAATATTTCAAGCAAGCGAAATATACATCAAATCTGACAGTCATATACAGAACTCTCGTTTTAAGACAGGTGATTAAATAATGTTAGCAGTATATGATGTTATATAATAGTGAGCCTGTCATAATGTAAATAAGAAACAAATCTTGCCTTTGCCAAACTGAAACTACTTTTTGGAGAAAGAAGGCTTCGGTCAGGAGGTACAGCTCCCAAATAGCCTATTTTTAAGTAACTGAGAATGGATATTTGTGAGGCAGGTTTCTAATATTCTAAAATGATCTGTCTACATAACGCATCGTTTAGTTAATAGTTTAAAGTATTTAATGCATATACAGCCATGGATATGATTGGTGGGTAGCTTAACAGACAACAATCCATTTAATGGGGTACGTATAATTTTTATTTTGAACTAAATTATAAAAAAATATATATATATTAAAAACTATGACTAATAGACGTGCGATTAATCTGTGACAGAAGAATACGAAATTCTAAAATAAGTCTTAACCTCATATGTCAGGCTGAAGTGGTGGTTGAATCTACACCTCAGATTTGTCTCATTTGCGGATTGGTACAAGATCTTGTATGTGTTAAATGTACGTGTAACTCGCCCTTCTGTAAACGGCATGAAGTTCAACTTATGGGATCAAGCACTTCGTTTCATAATATATGAATCCTGAACCTCTGCTAATGGGCATCTCTGTATTACAGAACCTCTATAAGTGTTTGTTAAGTGTTTACATAAGAAGGCCGGGTGACCAGAGGAAAGATCTTGGTCGCGCACATGCGACAATTATAAAAAGGAAACGAAACATGAAAGAAGAAACACCTAGAGAAGCTTGAAAACCCTTGAATTGTGAATTTATGCTGTACCACCACAAGGTGGCGTGAGCACTGTGTTTGTCTCGTTTCTAAACGATTGGTCTCGTCTCTAAAATTTATTTCCATTTTTAATTTGCCATATAAGCATAACAATCCCCCTTAAGTAACAATAACTAATTGTGTCTCTTGTACGTGTCGGGATATTTTATCTGGTCAAACAAGAACCTCTGATAGACATTACATGTATTACTAATGACATTAATAGTATCCATCGGCTGAGCCATTCTAACACAGCGCTGGTATTATATCCCAAGGCTTTCAGTCTTTTCACACACACACACACACACACACACATATATATATATAGAGAGAGAGAGAGAGAAAGAAAAAGCGAGAGAGAGAGAGCCGATTGTATGGTAGAGAATTTAAATGAAAAAAGGACCTATTTACATTTTACAAACCAGGTATTTTGAGTATACATAAAAATACAATTTAGTCTCCTTAAACTATTACGGTCTCTTTCAATATTTCGTTCTTTGTTTGCTTTCTCTTGTATACAAGTTGAAAAAATACTTGCCCCGGGCGAGATCAATGAGGAAAAACAAACAGCGCTCACGCCACCTGGTGGCCGTAAAAATAAACTTCACAAATCAAGGTTTTTCAAGCTTTTCTGGGTGTTTTTTCTGTCATGTTTCATCTTTTTTTTAATGATTGTCGCGTGTGCTAACTAAGATCTTGCTTCTGGTCACGCGGTCTTGTTATAGTTAATCGACTAAGGTGCACTGTGTTTACTCACACACAGAATAATAATAACGTATACAAAACCGGTAAACAGGAGATATAAAGCCCGTGTATCGGCATGGATTTGCTGAACAACTTTCGTATTCAGCCAAAATGAGCTAATAACGTGAGACAAAACACATTATTATAAAAAAATATGAACCTTGAGTTTCAATATAGAGGTGTCTGTAATACAGAGATGCCCGTTAGGAGAGGTTCCTGATTCATATATTATGAAACGAAGTGCTTGATCCCATTAGTTGAACTTCGTGCCGTTTACAGTAGGGCGAGTGACACTGTGCGTTATGTCATAAATCTAGTTCTTATACAGATCAATTTTGGAATATAAGAAACCTACCTCACATATATCCATTTAACATATATATTGCTTATACATATATCAGTTGGCCCGTTGTGTATTCTGTGAATCAGATGCGTAAGATTAATTATGTTGTACGTACGAGATAGTATGTCGTACGTACGAGATAATATGTCGTACGTACGAGATAATATGTCGTTCGTACGAGATACTATGTCGTATGTACGAGAAAGTATGTCGTACGTACGAGATAATATGTCGTACGTACGAGATAGTATGTCGTACGTACGAGATAAATAATTTATTTTTCTTTTACCAGGTGGCAGCAATACGCTTCCGTAGTATTGACTGGTAAGGCCAGAGAAATTTATACAGAGCTTTTAGTAGAAGCCGCTGCTGACTATGACCAGGTTAAACGGTTAATCCTAAAAGGTTATGAGTTTGTTCCAGAGGCTAACCGCCAGAATTCAGAAATTGTGAAAAGCTCAAAGAACAGACCTACGTAGAGTTTGCTAGGACAAAAGAGCAGTTGTTTGATCGCTGGTGTAGTTCTAAAAATGCAATGAAAGATTATGACGATTCGCACTAGTTGATTTTGCTTGAAGAATTTAAGCGCTGCATTAACGCAGATGTTAAAACCTTTCTGGATGAGAAAAGTCCGGAAACACTTGACATTGCTGCTCAATTAGCTGATGATTATTCATTAACACACAAAATGTCCTTTACTAGCAAATCAAACCAGTCATTCACAAAAAAAATGTAAATCAGTCTGGTCAAAAGAAGGTTAAGGCGCAGTCACCCAGTAGTTCTGATACTTCAGCAAAGTCCACTGCTACACCTCAGTCCACGTCCACTATGTCTGAATCCAACCAAGGCCAGTCATTTTCAAAGAAAATCTGTAATTACTGCAAAAAGGAAGGTCATCTAAAAGCTGACTGCTGGAAACTTGCAAATAAACCAAAGGGTTAACCTTCTGGTTTTGTTTCAAAATCTATACATAGCATAGATAGAGAGCATACAAGAGCCAGGCCCTTTTCATGTAAATAAGGGGTACAACTCCTTTATTGACTCTAATAAACAGTTTGTTGCTACGGAGGCCAAAGTGCCGTCTGACTCCAAAGAAGAATCCGTAGCTTGCGGGGTAAAAACCTCAGTTGATTCCTGCGAGGAATTTAATAAGGCTAGGTCCTGTCAAGAGTCCCGCAAGCAGTATCCTTTAAATAAGGCTAAGTCATTTAATGACTCTCTTGAGAGTATTTTAAATAAGGCCAGGTCCTCTTATGACAAACAGAAGTTTTTTCCTGTTGAGGAAAATTCCTCTGTCACGACTGCGTGATTTGTTGATATTAGGTTCCGTAAGAATATGATTCAACATATACTTAAATATCAGAGAGGTCATGCCATCTTTGATACATAAGATTATTAAGGTTATCTCTTGAATTACACTTACAAACAAAAGTCAGGTGGCTTATTATCGATACATTATTGATATTTAAACATAGAGAAATTCATTATTTTAAAGATAAATATGAAACCGTTTGTCACATACAGTCAAAGCGAAATATATGTTAAAACATATATCTTATTTTCACATAATAATGTTCCTCATTAAAAGTAAGTCAACAGATATACACATCAAACTTAAAAATGCTTCGATTTGACATAAAATAACTGATGTCAGTGAACACAACCCTTCATTGTGAAAATATGACTTGTTGTAGGTACAAGATATGAGGACAGAAGTGCATATCTTAGCCTAGTATTGGTACCAGATAATTCCTATGCTATCCAAATTATTCTGTAACAAAGATTATACTGTTTCTTCTTTTTGGTAAAGCCATAAGGCATTGCAAAATATTTCTAGTATCAAGATTTTTCACAACACTTCCACATATTATCCAGGAATTCTCATTAGAAAACCCATTTGCATTATGGGCAATTGATGTTAACTTTTCAGGAGGATGTTTTTTGAAGTTGTATACATTGAGTCATTTTTTAAATTAGTTGAATACATATCTTAGTAAGAAATATGCTACACTTATTAAGTAAGCATATTTTCTCTACTTATGATCTTGTAAAGCATGTGATCTTTTATGTTTGCTTATTAGATGATAGGTTTACAATTTGTCTATGTTAATGATCACCGGCATGCAAAGGGTTTAAAGATTTACAAAAAAATTGGTTTCGTTCTTTGGTATAGTTCAGGTAAAGGCGCTGGAAGCCAAAGTTGACCAACCCTGGTTGACTAATGTGGTAACTTACTGATTAATGTTTCTATTAGATATTTGTGGGTTTTCCTCTTTGTGGTGTATTGACATTGTTTACATCGTTGTCATGTTGCATGTTTGAGCGGCTGCTATATTTTGTCATTGCGTAAGAACCGCAGTTAATGTAAGCTTTGTGCTAATTTGTTGGTTTGTGATGACCGCCCTCTTTGTCTTGTCGGGATTAAACGCCAGTCTGTCTTTCTCCGGCTTTATTGACCTAATACGCATCAGTGGCGACGAGTTGATGTACATGCTTCACTGACCTTTACGTTTCTACGCCTGTTTTATCTAGTTTTGTGCCTACGGTGGGGAGAGGCACGGTGTATTTTGGACTTCACGAGATTAGGCAACACGTGCATGGAGAGAGACAACATGGCGGCCCGCCCGGCATTTGACGAGTATTTGACGAGTTTGACACGCAGTCTGGGGACATAGAAAGCTACCTGAAAAGGTTGGAGCAATATTTTCTTGCATATGATATAGACGATAACGAAGCTAATGCTGCAAAACACAAAGCTATACTACTTAGCTCTATCGGTAATGATGGATACCATATATTGAAGGATTTGGGGCTTCCCTAGCCGCCTAGCGCTAGAACTTGTATTTAGTTGACGGAGTTGCTAAAAAGGACATTTTAAGCCTACTAAACTTAAAGTAGCAGAGAGATACCGTTTCCATCCTACGTCTCAACAACGGGGCCAGTCAGTGATGGATTACGTCAGGGATTTGAAAAAGATAGCTGCCACCTGCGAGTTTGTGGGAGATCAGCTGGAAGAGAGTTGACGTGATAGATTCATCTGTGGCTAAAGGTCAGAAAACATTAAAAAGAAACTGTTTTCTAGGAATTTCACTTTTCAAGAAGCTATTAATGAGGCTGTAGCTCAGGAGGCAGCATCTAAAGATGTAAGAGACCTTCATGTTAGTCATCAGTATGAAGGTGCTCATACAAACCTGCACAAGATTAAACTTCACTCTACTAGTCAAAACCCCAGAGACACTATCATAAAGTAAAACCCCAGGGCCATACTCAGAAATCTAGTCATGCCCAGTCGAAGTCGAAATCTCAAAGGATGCGTTGTGATCGCTGCGGTCTCCAGAATCACCGTAGAGAGGAATGTAGGTATAAACATGCTGAATGTTTTAAGTGTCACAAGAAAAAAGACATTACAGTCAGAGTGCAGGTCCCGGTTTAAATCGAGTCAGCCCAGAAGGGTTCACTACACGGATAATAGTCAGGATGATGGGCCTACTGCTGAAAACAAGTATACCCGCTATGCTGGACTCGGTATTTGAAGTTGCCGGAGATACTTGTAAGACAACGGCTCCCAGATTTAAAGTTGCAGTGCAGTTAGAAAGAATTCCTTTTTTTTTAGATGGAATTAGACACGGGGGCTGCAGTTTCTGTATTGAATTACAAAGATTATAATCAACATTTTAGATACTTGGCGCTACGTCCAGTTAATAGGACTTATCATACGTATACAGGCAAACATCTAAATGTTGCTGGTGAAATTCTGATTGATGTAGACAAGAACCTACCCTACCATTGATTGTTGTACATGCTGATAAATACGCACCGCCTTTATTGGGTAAGACTTGGTTAAACAAGATTAAGATTGACTGGAAATCATTGTTCTCACAGGGACAATACGCTGTTTATACTGAGACCCTCAAGAAACGGTACAGTGAAATATTTGAAACAGGTCTAGGCACAATGCGGAGTGTCACAGCTAAATCACACATAAAGGACGATATCAGACCCGTGTTTCAGAAGGCACGTCCAGTCCGGCAGTGGAAGCCGAATTAAAGCGAATGCAAGACGAAGGCATCATAGTGCAAGTAGAAATCAGTGATTGGGCAACACCCTTGGTGTGTTTACCAAAGGTCGACGGTACAGTACGACTATGCGGAGACTATAAAGTAACAGTCAACCAAGCTATACATACTTAACAGTTTCCGATTCCGTCCGCTGAGGAGATTTGCAGTAAACTCGTCGCAGGTAAACGTTTTTCCAAAATTGATTTGCGATGTGCTTACCAGCAAATGTTGTTGGATTCTGACTCGGAGAATTTGTGTACTATCAATACGCTTAAAGGACTATTTCGCTACACGCGCCTGCCTTTTGGTATTTCGTCGAGTCCCGCGATATGGCAGAGATATATGGTTCAGGCGTTAGCTGGTCTGCAAGGAGTATGTGTTATGTTAGAAGATGTGCTAGTCACCGGAGGTGAAGATGATGAACATTTACGTAATCTGGAAGTGTGTTTCAGCTCTTCCAAAAGTACGGTTTGCGAGTAAAGCCTGAAAAATGTTTGTTCATGCAACCATCTGTTTTGAACTATGGTATGAAAATATCAGCCAACGGTCTTCAAGCAATCAATGAAAAGTTGGAAGCTGTGAGGAAAGCTCCCACGCCACAGAACGTTTCCGAACTGAGATTATTCTTAGGAATGTTAGCCGCACTTCATTCCGAACTTGTCAGGTTTAGCTTATCCGTTGTATGAACTGATTGGAGACAAACCCTGGAAATGGACAAAGGAGTGTGATTCAGCATTTGCTATAGTTAAGCAAGCGTTGACTACGGACACTATACTTGCACATTACGACCCAGGTCGTGCAGCAGAACTTTCCGTTGACGCGTCACCCTACGTTTAGGGGCAGTTATTATGCATGTTTACGATGACGGATCCAAACAGCCTAGTGCGTATGCATCAAGAACGCTCAACAAACATGAAAAGCAGTATGGTCAAATCGACAAGTATTTTAACTATTATTTTTGGGTTAAAGCGTTTTCACATGTACTTGTACGGATGGCATTTCACTATCCTTACCGATCACAAGCATTTAGAGCGAATTTTGGACCCCAAACCGCACTTCCTTCGTTAACCGCTCTTAGATTGCAGAGATGGGCCGTGATCTTAGCCGCTTATGACTAAACAATAAGGTATATTCCTTCCAAACAAAACTTTGTGGCCGACGCGTTGTCAAGACTGCCATAACCTGTGTCAAGCACAGATGAGGACATTTTCCACGTCGAAGAACGATTAATTGTGTGTTTACCAGTAACCTACAAAGAGATTAGCAAAGCCACAATGGTGGATCCGGTTCTGAGACAAGTGTTAGACTTTGTTAAATCGGGATGGCCTAATGAGGTCCAGTATGCATGACTCAAACCCTATTTCTACAAGAAATACGAACTTGCACGTGAGCAAAATTATCTTTTATGGGGTCTTCGTGTACTCTTACCCCAAAAGTATAAGAAAGAACTTTCAGCTGAACTACACGCAAACCATCCAGATATTGTACGGATGAAGGAGTTAGCACGAAGCCACATGTGGTGGCCTAATATTGATAAACACATAGAGAATACTGTGCGTAATTGTGTGCATTGCCAACATCACCGAAACACGCCTGCGATTACACCACATAGACTACGCGGAATTTCACAAACAACATTTCCTTATCATTGTTGATGCACATTTTCGCTGGCCGGAGGTATTGTGGATGTCTTGTTCGCTAAATACGGTTTGCCGGTTCACATTGTCAGTGACAATTGACCCGTATTACGAAGTGCAGAGTTTGCGCAGTCTTTACGCACATGTGGTATAAAACATGTTAAAGTGGCACCGTATCACGCTGCGAGTAATGGTTTGGCAGAAAAGATGGTACAGACTTTCATAACGATATCTTACCTCCACCAAGGGAGGCAAGCTCACCATTCCCCAAAAAGTGGCAAACTTTTTATTTTCCTATCGTTCCAGTAAACATCCAACTACGGGTTGTTCGCGAGCAAGTTTGTTTCTTGGACGTAATTATGCACTCGCTTGACTTTGGTCAAACCTCACATTGCTGATTACGTTGAATCTGCTAAAGGGCGACAAACAGTTCCACATGCTCCACGACCCGCTCTTAGGGAGTTTTACTTTGGCGCGCGCGTTTTGGTCAAGGATTTTCGACGGGAGGGGAAGTGGTAGTCGGCGCCAATAGAACGAAAGCAGAACGAAACAGTCCAAAGTCATATTTTGAGTTGTTTCGAGATGGTTGTTTGTGGAAACGACATGTTGATCATTTACGACGCGATTTAGCCACAACCTCTGAGGAGGTACATGATGAGTTTTCGCGAGAGGCAGATTTGCGAGTCACATACGTAAGACCTGGTGACTGAGTGGTCTTCTCCAGCAGTGCCCGATTCTGGTGTTGGGGAACAGAGCGCTAAAGATCCTGAAGTGTGTGATGATTCCGTCGCATCGCAGGCCGAGCCGGAACAACAAGTTAACGTACCTAGGGACAGTAAAGGTGATAATAAAAGTCTACCTACTCGCGTCAAATATTGGGGGTTATATACCCCCTCCCCCCCCCTAAACTATGAAATGTTGTCAAAGGTTGAATACGATTCCTTTACGATTTCGATTTATCATAAAACATTTTTTTTTGGTTTTAACTAAAGAAATAGAGAATTACAGTGCATTCACCTGTTCGTGTAAGTTATCTATAAAAAGCGATGCTGCAAAATGGCTGACAGCATAATGATCACGTGAATGTAAACTATATATAATTAGTTAATTACGCTTTTTCCTCTTCCTGTCCTTACGTCAAAAAGTTTTGACGTTCTTTAATTCGCAAAAAAATTATCGCCAAAAAACAGGTGGGCAGGGGTACTGGAATGGACTATCATTACTCCGGTATCATTCTACAGGCATGAAACACACCAGACAAACCCATTTGGTGGAAAGATAATGGTACTTCATGGAGATTTATCAGTGAAGAAAATTAGATCATTATTTTCGACATAGTTGTTTTAATGTTCCATAATAAATATATAGCCCCTTTCGGACATTTATAAAGATGATTTGGGAACTTAATTTTTTTTCACATAATGTAGGCGTGAAAATCATGTGAAATGAAAGTGTTCACACTTCATTATGTAAGGACTTCGGGGTTTCAAAGTACTATCGTCTGCACTGGCGTCATTAACTTGAGAATCAGCCTGCTTCTCAGCCACAAAGTGACAATGTTTCTGTTAAAAAGTTTAAAAGTACAGTAACAATTCACAAGGGACCCACTGGTCACGGCGCTCAGCTGAATTTTAAAATTTTAGCAAACGCAAAATATTCTAATGTGTCTTGTTTTCATATATATAAGCATATGAGAAGCTAAGAGGAAACTTGGGGGTGGGGGGGGGGGGGGGGGTGGGGAGGGGAGCTTGCAAGGGCAGAGCGGAAGCCTGCCAGTAGTGGCAAAGCTTAGCCAAGGCAAGCTGCCTTGAGTTGGTTACATAACACAGGTGAAGGCAGTACTAGGTGGGCCTGATGAAAACAACACTTGACATGGCGTATGAAAACTTGAATAAAAGCTACTCTTTTAAATCAATTCCTTTGAAAATTCAGATTTTGAAAGATTAAATCCCTATAAATATATGCTTTGAAAATCAAATCAACAGTGCTTACAGAAAAAAAAAAACGTGCCGTGGCCAAAGTTGGGACAAAATTTAAGGTATTGATTTTTTATTAATGCTAATAACTTAAAAATTTGCAAAATTGAGATTTAATTTTCTGTAAACAATTGAATCTTGATAAAATAAAGTTATATCCCTGAAAAAAAGTCTCCAGCTTCAGCAATTCTCATGTTAAGTGAGTAAAAATATTTCCTGTTTTTTTAAAAAGTGCATTATGTTTGGGCCAATAACTTTAACTCAAGACGCAAAACTAACGTAATACTAACTTGGTATGTGCATAGAAAATGTATTGAAGAATATGCATACAAAATATGATCAAAAACAGATCAGTGGTTTTGATATTAGACAGTCCACTGTTCCGCTTGTGCTTGAATGATGCAGACGTGGCCCAGGGGCCCAAGTCTGGTCGGCACTTGGTTAAGTCATGTAGACGTGTTAAGGGGCTAAACGTAAAATCGACATAAGATGAAGTTCAGTAGCCGCCGCGATTTGTTCGGCACATACATTGATTTTGTAATATTTTTTTTCTCCTGGAGATATACATTAACTGCCACCCCTGAACATAGTAGTTAGGTAGATAAAAATTAGGAAGAGCGAAGATGATGGAAACCACCATACCCTGAAGTTACAGGTTCCTGGAAAAACTAATGCATGTGAATTTTGTGTTTGTGTTTAGTGTCATAAAGGACAATATATTGTAGCACGTATCAGAAATGGCCCTGAAAGACTGGAAATATTGAACTGCCCAGATAGCATGAGAAGTGGCCCTGAAAGGCTGGAAATATTGAAATCCTGTAGATCCATGGCATGAGAAATTACCCAAAGAGAGACTAAAAAATAGCTAATTTGACCTCAGTGCTCGAAGGGATCAAACGTTAGTCGACATAAGGAGAAACCTTCAGTACCCTGCAGCGACAATTTCAATTAACCTTTCCTATAGCGCTTAAACGAGGCCTGGCTGTATGAATATATAAATTATGACGAACTGTGCCATGGTGCAAGTAATGTGCTAGTGCTTGTGTACAGAATGACACAAGTGTTGTGTTAAATGGTTGGCCCGGCGGTAAGCCTATATTTCACGAGAAAACGTACTATATGTATTGTACCTATTGACACAGGTATATACCACCAGTTTTTGATGTAAATGAAATGTCTAAACTGTAGAACATGTTACTTTGAGTGTATCCATTAATAGTATAGGGTCAAGGCAGCATGAAAAAAAGGTATAGCGATAGAGCAGTATGCTAAGTTTATGTATATATGTGGAAGTTTAATGGTTGTGATGTCAAGTAAGCGTTGATATATCTATATTGCAAGGCATAAAAAATTCCTACTTTTAGCAATGCAGAACTTTTAAAATTGTTATGTTAAATAAGAGGGGAGAAAATCATTCATTTATTGAAATATTTGTATAAAGTACTACATATATATCAATATATCGCATCGGATAAAGGGCAAACCCGTTAGAAGCATGACAAATTGGACAGTCTTGTTATATAAATATATATACCATTATTAACCCATTTAACAATCAGTAAAATATTTAAATGTTTATGTTGGAATAAATTATAGCCTCAAGATAATATCAGGTTTGTATAACTTTGTTATATTTATAAGGCCGGTTTAAATGGCTGTTTGTGGTGTCTGAACAAGATCTTTCAATAAAGAACTTTAAAAGATGTAAGCACATTAGCCTTAAATTAAAAATTAAACATATTGCCGAATAACAATCTTAGGAAATCACTAAATGTATTTGTGCAATTAGGCTGACCCATGAAAAGTCATGAAGGTAAATTTTTGTAAAATTTCTGTAATTCGCTGAATGTGACAGCGATTAATGACAGGTTTCACATGATATTCAGTTTGCTTACATGTTATGGGGAAAAGCGTAAAAAAATTATCTCATTTAATCAATATGGCTTAGTAAAGAGTATAATCTAAAATAAAAAAATGAAAATAGGTACTTTCAAAAGTACATTTATAAGTTTGATTTTAGAACAAATAAAACCAGTAATTTCTCTTTTATAAATTAATTTGATCAACAGATAAAAAGCAAGCATCAAAATCAAGCCACACCCACGTGTGAAAATAGCTGTGGTACCAAATCCTGAAGAACAAAATCTAGGAAATAAAAATAAAAATAAACATAGAAAGTTAAAAAAAAATACAACAAAATGTACAACACTAAGGCTCAAATGGATAACCTAGGATTTAATACTATGTACAAGTGCAGAATCTGTCGTTGAAGGGCCGCAGTCAGGCTTCTTTTTATGTAACATTATTCATATGGCATATTCATACACAGTAAATCGTTCATCTAAACTTTCAATAAAGACTTTAAGTGGTAAATAACAAACCAGACATAGGTGTTCCACTCTGAATATGATATATTAAATTAACGTACCTAGTTCTCTCTGAGATATAGTTTAAATATATTTCTGTTTTGCCAAGAACATAAAGTCCCTAGTTAATACCTTCGGCAACTGAAATTGGTATTTGTAAAGTTGATAAATAGCTATATTGACAGAATCTATCACATGCCCAATCACTTATACACAGTGAGATAATACAAGTCACCAATATAGGCAGATTTGCCAAGAGAACATACTGGTATCAGATTGTGTAACACACAACAGTCACAGCTTTTGTGAACCCCGACAATAATATCCAGTGACCATGAGATAAAATCTGATAACACTGCTAAACTATAGTAAACATTTTTTTGCGTAAGTACTCGGCTATCAAAATGTTTATCAGGTGCAGTAGCATTGCGCACCTCTCCAATGTCAGATAAGACTAACAAAGTCAAGTAATCCCAGATAAGTTAAATCTGGCTGAAAATTTTATATTTGCTGAATGTCAAGTGTGTTGAAGGTGGCATTTAGGAAACAGGAAACATATGACAATACTTATCGATTCCATTAACCACCTTGTCCACAGTTTGATAATTCAACACTTCAACAACATTACCTGATTGAAAAAATAAATGTAATCTATTAAAAGAGACATGTTAATTGATGAATGATACCCAATATATTATTGTTAGCTTTTCATTAGCTTGTTCACTCTTTTGCAATAAACAATGAAATAAATAGTGTGATCTTTTACTCATAAATTGACCAACTTTTCTGTTAGTCTCTCTGCAAAATCGTATTGATTGGTACAGCTGACAGTTAAAAGGTATATACTTTCTGCCTGGAAATCTAATATTACTTGTATAACCCCTTGTAACAACTAACTATGAAACATTTGAAAACAAAGCGTTTAATTGTTATTCATGCAAATTTGCATCAGCTAAGGTGCATATAATCCCTGGTAATGTATTATTAAGAGCGGCCTATGTTCCTTATTCAACCTATATATTTTATTTGTAAGATTAACGAAATCATCATAGCATGTCAAGTTATTCAGACCTGTAAGGTCTATAAGGGATCGTAATGTTAATAATTTTCTTAATTACTTTAATAACAAAGATGTTCATTATTGATATATAAATATTGTGATACAATCTGTGTGGAATAGATACTGCTGCGTTTTTTTTATTTATTGCAGGAGAAAGACATGTTCTGCCTCCTGCACACACCAGTTCATTAAGCACAGCTAGGCTAGGGGGATACAGTTGATGGTGCCCAGCAGCACTGCTCCTAACATATATATTTAAAAATCGAAACAGCAAATATATATATATATATATATATATATATATATATATATATATATATATATATATATATATATATCTGCCCAATGGATTGCCTCCTTGTGGTCAGTAAAGATGAGACATTTTAAATTCTATAGAATAAAAACCACAACAACAGTAATGCATGAGTCGTGTTGTCATATATCCTGGTACAGTGCAGCCAAGTTTGACATTTATATTAAAACATTTTGCACATATTGTTTTACTAGTGCATGAATTGCAATCGTATGTTGTTATATCGTCATGACTACCTGATGTGTTTATATGAATAAACTTGCCACCATAGCAAGTTGAGGGATGGGGAACATATTAAGATATTACAGTTAAATATAATAAATGTTGCAAGCTCTTGTCAGATCCAAAGCACAGTTATACATGCTCCAACGTTTTCCTTGAATATCTGTCCATAGGCTTTTTAAATGGAGGATGTAATGTGCGTCTGTAAAAAATTTGCTTTTGCCTTCATACGGCCAAGATGTCTTCTTTATTTAATAAAATAAACTGCTTAAGACATCAGGCCTACCTACCACCTGTCTTATCTATATTTGGACTGACCCAGAATTAGACCACGCCTATTGTGAACAAGGCTGGCCTAAATCAAGCCGCAAAAAGCCATTCTTCCGCTTGTGCTTGAATGATCCAGACGTGGGCCAACGTCTGGTCGGCACTTGGTTAAGTCATTTAGACGTGTTAAGGGGCTAAACGTTAAATCGACATACAATGAAGTTCAGTAGCCGCTGCGATTTGTTCTAGCTTCCCTGTTTCCCACGATTAACTATTAGACTGGCAGTGTATGTTCAGTACAGATCTTCCGGCCAATTGGCGATTATAAACTTAAATACCTCTGCCTTTATCTATTATCTGTGGGAAACAACTTACTGTTTACTTTGAGCGCCGAATATTGGTCTGTGTGCGTCTCCTTCCGGTACACATTCAAACTTATGTTGCCATCGGTATTTCTTGAGATTAAAGTGTCCAGAAATTATAAATTGCCGTCTGTAATTGTCTCGTATGTAAAGTTAATGCTTCCTGTTTGGTCCGTTTTGTGTCTGAGAACTTTTATTTAGTGTTATATTAATAGCTGCCTTCTGCAACTATATGGAGAAACCTGTTTCATATCGTTAGCAAAGGATTGTGATAGATGTCATGAGATAATATATCTTCACAGTCCTAGTTTATATATTACTCTGATTTCAGGAAGCACCATGTTTGGATTCCTTGAACATCTGGTATTTCTGGCCTTCTTGCTGGTGTCCGGGAAGGCGCTCTTTGAGGGGGGATTCTTTGGTTACCTTCGTCTGCTCACAAAGATGGTGCGAGCAGTCCCTGGCGTTGATCATGCAATACAAACATTTATGAAGGCAGAGGTTGGAAGTTTCATCAAACAAGTTCAGCACAAGAAAGGAAATGATTGTGCAAAACCACCAAGGATGGACATACCTCAGAAAGGTATATATTAAATGTAGTTCAAAATTAATTCTCTATGTGTTCTATAATTGGTTGGCTGGTGTGCATTCGAACATGCTTCTTTGTTGTTAGAATTTGGCAATTTAATAAACGAATTAAGTGAGTCGTATTTACTAAAGTTGGTTTATTTTTTATTAGTGGACTAGTGATACCCTGTCAAAATTTTGTAATTAATTGTATAGTGTCTTTAGGCGAAATACGCTTTTTTCTGTTTTGGTTTTCCAACTGGGAAGGGAAATTTTAGTATCAATTGAGTGGGCCAGTAAAGGGGGAATAACAGTTGAATACTTGGAGTCTCAATGCTCCAGTAGTCAATGAGGCCGGCTAAAATACTACACACCAGGTACCCTGAAATAGAAGATCAAATAAAAGAAAAGAATGTCAAACCCTTGAACAACAGAAAAAAAAAAACAAACTGGAGGAAGAGGTCACTGGATTACAGGGACACTACTGTAGAATAACTCCTGCAACTCCCTGAGTAACAACACTTCAATGACTTTTTAAGTCGAGCTGTTTGTATCATAATTTTGCCACTCATTTTATCTGCCTCTTACTTTTCCATAGCATGAATCCTAAACATCATACCGTCTGTCCATATACACTCATAACTTCGCCGAGAAAGTGCGTGAGTGATTCTCCAGTCTCTCCATTACAGGAAGTAAATGCTACCCTGGTAAATGAATACGAACATGTTAGTGGCATGGCAAAAGAGACCAAAATACAGGCAGTAAAAAATGAACGGTACTCCAGAAAACATAAGAATACTAGGTGTAACAGACAAAAGTAGAAAAGATACCAGTCAGGTTTCATTATCTCTCTTTAGGAGTAAACTTGATATACAAATAGACAATAATGCTATTGATGTTGCTCAAAGAGTAGGGCAATACAAAAGAGAGTCAAACAGGCACATAGGGTTCAGGTGAACCATTAATAATAAACAGAATGCAAGTATACCCCGAGTTAGACAGCATTCTATAATTTTGTTAATCATAATGTGAATATATACCAACAAAGCATGAAACATTTTACATCAGTTTTTAAAAGTTGCACAGATGTTCCAACAGACCATTTTAAATAAATGACCCATTTATCAATGCCAGATTCTGTAGGTGGTATCCCCATTCAACAAAGCTTAGAGGATATGGGTAACAGAAACCTAATTTCAGGTTTCCAAGGATATTTTTCATGGACCTTCCTGGATGTCAAGTTAGAAGATTCTAGGTGCAATGGTTACAATTTGTACCCTGTTAACAGATTACTGTATCTTTGAAGGTCTCAGAAACATAGAAAAATGCATAAAATTTCGAAAAAAATCCAGGTGGCTACACCAGTCATCAGGAACTCATGAAACACTCCATGATCAATATGCATACAAAGAATTATGTTGATCAATGCAATAGTTGTTTAGATACTTGAGCTTTTGTATCAAATTTTCCATTATTCTGGGGGGTACTTCGGAGCCCAATAGCTCAGAGTCAATGGGTAACAGAGACCCTATTTCAAGTTTCCAAGGAGACTTTTCATGGGCCTCCCTTCATGTCAAAAGGTAAAATTCGAGGTCCAGTCGTGACGATTTGTGCCCTGTTAACAGATGATCCCATCTTAAGAGGTTTCAAAAATAGAGGAAAAAATTCGTATAATTAAAAAAATACAGATGGCGCCGCCAGACTGCAGAAACTGAAGAAATATTGCATGATAAATGCAAAGAATCATGGTGATCAATGCAGTAGTTGTTCAGATACTTGAGTTTTTGTATCAAATTTTCCATTATTTTGAGGGGTACTTCGAAGCCCAATAACTCAGAGTCAATGGGTAACAGAGACCCTATTTCAAGTTTCCAAGGAGACTTTTCATGGGCCTCCCTTCATGTCAAAAGGTAAAATTCGAGGTCCAGTCGTGACGATTTGTGCCCTGTTAACAGATGATCCCATCTTAAGAGGTTACAAAAATAGAGGAAAAAATTCGAATAAATAAAAAAATACAGATGGCGCCGCCAGACTTGCAGAAACTGAAGAAACATTGCATGATCAATGCAAAGAATTATGGTGATCAATGCAATAGTTGTTCAGATACTTGAGTTTTTGTATCAAATTTTCCATTATTTTGAGGGGTACTTCGAAGCCCTATAGCTCGGAGGATATGGGTAACAGAGACCTTATTTCAGGTTTCTAAGGAGATTCTTCATGGAACTCCCTGGATGTCAAGATAGAAGATTCCATGTCCAGCGGTTACGATTTGTGCCTGGTTAACGGACAGACAGACAGACAGAAAGACAGACGGTCGACGGACTTTCAGTCAGCTGAGCTAAAAATCTGAAACATTTCATAAACATATCATAGATAAAAGGCAACATTTAAAAAAGTTTTTATAACCATACACTTTAATGTTTTCAATTTAAAAAAAAAATTTAAGAACATTTTTTAAAAATATTTTTTGCCAACTGGGTACTATGGGACATTTAGATTTTGTGAATAAAAAGTTTACAAAGGTCTTCGCTACTTTTGAGCAACCTAATTGTATCCCACGACTTACTTTGGTTTTACGTCGGTCCCGCGGTGGCCGCCGCAGATAAATGTTTGCGCTATTAGGCCTACAGATAGATTGAGGACCCGTGTATGGGGAGTTAGCACTATAAGTGACAAGAAAATATGCTAGACGTGTCTGGTATTCTAGGTAATTATAATAAATACTGCGTTATATGAAGATGTTATTAAGCCACCAAAATATCATATACCATTTGTTCTTTCTATCGCCGTAAATTATACAGTCTGAACGGGTCAGAATTTTTTAGTTTTTCCTTTCATTATGCGCGACCCTGGTTTAAGATCGCGCTGTAGATACTTTACCTTATAACTGAGTCGGGGCCCCGTCTCTGTCATGGTACAGGACAAGTACAATACTAGAGTGGAACGCTCTCAGCCCCACTGTGTAGTCTGTGTTTTAAATCCCAGACCCTTGACAGGTTCAAATCTGTACAGGTTAAGGAGCTCTAGCAATAAATTTTTCACTTCGTATATAAAAAATTTACTTCTTTCTTCTTTTCTTCTTTCTTTTTCCTCCCCCCCCCCCCCCACTTTCTAGACCAAAATGCGCATTGCCTATAATGTTAAGTAGTGGACGCTGGCAATTAACGATGATGATGATGATGATGATGATTTTTTGATACCAGGTTATGAGTGGAAAATTTAAAAGACAAAGATCTGTTCTCTCAAGCTCTTGTTCAGCTTCTCCTGTCATCTCTCAACAAAAAGTAAAATGAAAAAATAGAGATAAATCATAAGTAAACATGCCTGGTGTGTCTAAAGACACTTTAAAGAAAATGCTACATGATCTGGAGACTGAAATAGGCAGAAAGATCACAGAAAAGTATGAAAAAAATGTGCAGTTGTTGGAATCAAGAATGTTTATTCTTAAGAATGTAAAACCAGGAATTGAAACAGACATAATAAAAATGTCAGGGAAAATTGACGAATTAGAACAAGAAAGTACCTTGATGTGATATGAAGCCAAAGAGGCAGTTAGGCGTACAATTGAAACAAAAGAAAATGCTAGAATGTCAAATATTAGAATTTTTGGAATTCCAGAGAATGGATGGAGCTGAAAATTGTGTTACAACTATTCAGAAAGTATGTAAAGAAAAGTAAGGAATGGAGATAGATTATTCAGTGAAATTGAAGCTGTCTATCGGATTAGAAAGAACAATAGTAATCAACAAAGTGATAGGCCCAGGGCAAACATGGTCAGATTTGTGAGACATAATTTAAAAACAACAGTTATGAAGCAAAGAAAGAAACTGAAAAGTTCTGGTATTGTTATGGTGGATGATTTATGCAAAGAAAAAATAGTCCCAAGGTCAGAGAAGCATGTTCTTGGGAAGAAAAGATCTTTAGCTCAGCTGACTGAAAGTCATCTGAGCTTTAGCGATTACCCTTTGTCCTCGTGCCCGTCCGTCTGTCCGTCCGATAACCAGGCACAAATCATAACCGCTGGACCTGGAATTTCTAACTTGACATCCAGGGGGTCCATAAAATTTCTCCTTGGAAACCTGAAATAGTGTCTCTGTTACCCATATCCACCGCGCTATTGGGCTCAGTAAACCCCCAGAATAATTAAAATTTGATACAAAAGCTCAGGTATCTGAACAACTAATGTAATGAAGCTTTGTTCAATGAACTTGGGGATATTCTAACTGAATGTTCAAATGATAACTACAAAAATGGTTCCTTAACAATATCTCAAATATAAATATTGGCAATAATGATAAAAAAGATACTAATATTCATGGAATAGAAATTAGAAGTTCGGTTGTTAAAATATGCATATTTGCAGATGACACAACTTTATTTGTTAGAAATATTGAATCATTAAAACATTCTCTAATATAAACAAAACAAGCAGCCTGTGTGCGTGTTTTCAACGTTTTATGGCCTATTTTATACAAAAAACTAAGGGATTAACTTCAGGAACAGTCTATGGCATGTTAACTATTCTAGACGCCTGGTACGTTTCGAGGAGCTTCAGTAGAAACCTTTTTCTGGATATCTTTGGTCAGCTATTTTTGTAATTGTCACAAAAAGTTTGAAAGAGTAAAACAAAAGAAAAAATATGAAGGGCGGCCAGCGAAAGAAGACAACACATTTGCACGTGCACATGTCATACTGGTGAGGTCCATAAAAAGGATAGGTTTTAACATGTAAATGGTATCTTGCGAATTCAGATATTTAGATTTTGATACCACTACCGCGGATGATAATATCAGGAATTAATATCAGGTCTGCATCGACCAGAAGAGTGCGTACATAGGAAAACCAGAATGCCTAAGCAGCTTGTTATAAGATACGCTTAGAACGTATTCGATAATATTTAGATGGACAGTTGAATATATAATATAAGGATAACTGTTTCAAATGACCATATAAATGTATGAAGATAAATTCAACATGGATTTATCTTGAACATGGTTGAAATTATGTATTATATGTCAATCCTAAGGCACAGCAATGCCTGAAAGACAGTCAGTGAGAACATCGGAAATACTTGTTTTTCTGCTACAGTCCTATTATAAAAATTATTTGGTGAAACCATTGACCACGCAACTATAAGGAGGCCGATGGTGCTGTGTAAGAGATGTGTTAAACTGGGCAATCTGCGCCACTCTTCTTTAATTCGACAAACAATTCTTGAGGAAGGTTCCCTCTTAATTTAGAAGCACTACTGCATGATCAAACTCTTTAATACATACCTGTTAAATATGTTGGTAATATCGTTGGTAATTTCGGGGGATTAAAGACATTGAATTTAAAAATATGTTGAAATTAATTGTCAATTTATGAATCAAAACACCTGTAATAACACTCTAGTTAATCACATGATAAAAGCCTCTAACCTTTTCTACCCTATGTTTCTCTGTGCACACAATACGATAACCTTGATATAAATACTGCCTACTGTATAGGGAGAAAGTTTTAAATATGCAATTTAAAGAAGAATATTTGAGGCATTATTTACATAAGAAATATTGGGATTTTCTGTTCTACAACTATTATTCCATTAAATGTCTTTGGATAATGTGGTTAAACCTTAGTGGGGCTTAGATTTAATATATATATTTTTCACAAGTTAAAACTAAGGATATAAATTGCACGGTCCATTCATTCAATTGTAGGTTACATGTTGATTCATCGGTAAAATGCGCATCAAAGTTAACCACCTAAAAATATCAACACATAAATTTAATGTGGTAAAATAATTGACGCGGAAGTCTATGTTTAAATTTACTGACTTCTGCAGTTTAATGACTGAGCACATGTAAGAGAAACAACCAACACAGACTGGGGGTGCTCGGTGGTATGACCCAGCACTAGGGTTGATTACGCACCCAGAACCCGCAGGTGCAGTAGTCATTGGGGCTTGGTAAACGATAGGACATAAAATGAGAGGAAGCTCGTGATACTGACCTGTCACGTAGTCCGAAACCGGAATGGAAATCTGCAGATGTACATATATGTAGTTAAGTTTGTATAAAAAATGGAGGCTTCTACCTCCACCAAAAAAAAGAGATTCCCTCCGTGGTGTTGGCCTTTATGCCCGGATCTGCATGGTCCGTTTTATCTAACAAGTGTGCCGTATATAGATAATTGTGTTCCCGTAATGTGCAAACTTTCCTTTAGGAATAGTGCGTACTCATAGGCCATTTAACATATGCAGATGTGCCATCTTTTTTGCTGATCAAATGTGGCTGATTAGTCTTGTATTGGCATTATTTGTCTCTTTTTAACTTTTAGAAGTACCTTATCTATAACTTAATTGTAACAATCAGACCTGTTTCAGTTCATATTCAGATAAACAATATAGGAATATAAAATATCCAGACAACGGATTCTGCCGATCCCCCTGTTCTACAAGGTACTTGGAATAGTTAATATGACATGAATATTTCTGTATAAAGACCACCAACAAGGCTTTTGGAATCTTCGAATTTTCCATATAACCACACAAGTTGATTCTAAATGTTTGTTTTGTTGTAATATGGGAGGCACCTAGACCATGTAGTGCTTCTATGAGAGAATGAGCAATATATAATAGAGAGATCAAGAGCATCAGTTTCATAAGTTCCATTTCCTTTTTTATCACCGTGTCACATAACATATGACAGTGAAGTGCCCAATATGTTTTTGTGCTTTAAAACATTAATACATACATTTGACTTTGACCCTGCCTACCTCTGTGAGCTTCCGACAACTCCTGGTTAAATGCAATTAATATAACACATTAAAAAAGTTTAAATCGATCAAATTAACTAATATCATTAAGCTTTATGCGACAGTTACACTCTTTTATCATTAACTCTATGTTAAGATTGCCATGGCCGCCCTTTTGGATTCACTGAGGTCACAGAGCTCATAAAACTCCTTTTTAGTTTCAATAAATCAATCCAATATCATTAAGTTTTAAGCGACAAATACAGTATAATAGCATTATCTCTATGTTAAGACTGCAGTGGGGGCAGTCTTGGATTCCTTGGGGCCACAGAGTTCATAAAAATCATAACCTACATTCATTCATCAGCTGAAGTGCACATAAATTGAAAGCAAGCACTATCTTTTTCAACTCCCAAGAAAACGTCGTTCTGTTACACGTGCAAATATCATCTTAGATTTTCGGTGTTAGAGGGACCTGAAAATTTGTTACCTAACATTTTCATTTCCTGATTATGCTAAATCAGTCATTTTCACAATCTGGGCATCAAAATCTTACGGAAATACATCCCGTCTACACTATTACACAAAGTGAACAAAATATGGAAATGATTGTTACAATTAGTAGGCGGGAATGATTAAAAGTCAAGAACAATATATCGTACACTTGTGGATAAACGGTGGAAACCACAAAAGGACAAAATAGATGGAAATGATCAAACATAGAAAATGATATTGATGTTACAGGGAATCTTGTTTACCGAGCTGTATATAAAATTACATTAAGCATCTATTTCAGGGAATTTAGGTATAAAATACTTAATAATTATTTACCTGTGAATGAACATTTATTTAAATGGAAGTTGAAAGACACTCCATGGTGATCATTTTGTTTCACTGAATATGAAACTATTATTCATTTATTTTTTCCTCTGGGGCGGACATGTCCCATGAATCGTCTTGTCCCATGACTGTCCGCCCCATAGGGGTTTCATTGTACTTGATATTTGATCACGAGAGGCTACTGCACTTTGATATAGTTCGTTGAAGTGCACATTATTAGTTTGGCAAACATATATTAAGTATTTGATAGCAAGGGCTTTTTCTCTTCAAGTTAGCTTTTCAAACGCTAAATTATATAAAAAATAGAAAAAAAGTATATTTTGCATTTGCTAAAACTTTTTAAAAAATCAGCTATATATCTTGCATTTGCTAAAATTTAAAATATTCAGCTGAGAGTCGGGAACCATGTGTCCCTTTTTAAGAATGGGCCATCTAAAAAAAGCAAGGATGACCAAGCGGAAGTGCTATTCATGTGAAGAAATCTACATTCTCTCATGTCATTGAATATTTGGAAAATTATGATGATGAGACTATCACTTTAGAAGAACTCCAGATCATGCAAAGTCAAACTGATTCTGGTGAAGTTTACCTGTAAAAAAATCACACCAAAGGCAACTCTATGCACACTATGGTGACCGAGTGTCAATTACTTCAACTATTTAGCAGTCACTTATTGTAACATTAACTGCAAAGGTAAAGTCGTTGATTCTTAATGCACATACAAAGTTGATACGTGAATCACAGGACAACGATGAACTGATCAAAGTTGTAGACAGCTATATACGAAACGAAATCAAGAGTGCTGAAAAGCACAATGATCTATATCTAGATGTATTTCTCAGATGTATCAAAAATGAAATCAGTGGAAAAAAATCTTTTCTCCCTGCCTTCTTCATTATGCCTACTTCTGAAGACTATCATCAAAACAAGCTTGCAGGCTTGTGATGTGCATCTATTAGCCAAACCATCATGAGTCCCACTTGTCCAAGAGCTTTTCTGCCTCCTTGACAAGTTGGCCCGTGTGTCACACTTGATCAGATGTATGAACATCGTGATTGGATTGATCTACTTTTTAACTTAGGCTTTTGTTCATCATATTCTGAAGCAAGTTTGTTAAAAAATGCATCTGTCACACAAGGCATACATGTTAGTAAGCTTACATGAGATGAATTACTACATTTCATTGCTGACAATATTGATCACAATACAAGGACTTCAAATGGTGAAAAAATGTGATTCATATGATGGGTCAGACGGGTGCAGTCACACTAGGCAGAGCCATGCAGCCACAGAATAATTGGGAGGCAAACTTGATGATATTCGGAGAATTGGTCAATGCAAAATTGTATTCCAAAAGTACATCAACGAAGTCTCGCAAATATCAAGTACCCAGAGATTCATACAATCCCCCTTGATATAAAGAATGTCAACTTGGATATCCTGTGGCAGTTATCGCTACACATGTCCAACCCTCAGCTGTTATGGTCTGGCTACATGCAGTCACTGCATACTTGCTTGTCTAATCCAGGGAAAAGCACACAGCTGTTTCTTCAAGTGTTCAATATGACACCAAGTAGCCCCACCTGTATCCGCCCAACTTTAGAATATATGTGTGATTTGGCTGAGCAGCATGGTGCAACCCCATTATTACATTCGATCAACAGTTGTATTTGATCGCCCTCGCGATTATTGAAGATCAACGAATTTCAAGTCGTCTGCGGCGTATTTATACTCGTAGGAGGGTTCCAAACTGAAATGAGCCTTAAAAAACTCAATTTGATTTTACTTCTTTTTTGTTATCTGCATTTACGAAGGAAAAAGATAAAAATCCTTTATAAATCTTCTTCTCCGAAACTGTCCAGCCATATTGTTCAATATTTCTCAGAGCCTTCTAAAAATCAAATTTTCTTCTTTTTTGCTATCTGCATTTACTTATTTTTTACATGGAAAAATGTAAAAAAACTCTTCTTGTTCGTAACTGTCCAGCCATATTGTCCAATATTTCTCAGAACTAATTTCTGAATCCATCTCTCTCAGGTTTGTTTGAATGGTTCTAGTTCGCTGAATTGTGGCCAAGGTACAGGAAGCTGAACTTATAGTGATTTGGCCAAAAATAACATGCTAAAATTGCATTATCAGAAACGGCTGGAGCTATTTTTACCAAATTTAATGCAAATGAAGGTAACATGACCCAAATATGAATTTAAGGTATTGGTGGCGCCACCTGTACCAACCTTTTCTGTACTCGGGTCATCGGTCATCAGTACATTAACCCATAATTTCTCAGGAATAGCGGGAGCTAGCACCCCCAAATTATATGCAAAAAAGTGTCACATATCAGATGTTGTGGGATTGCGAATATTGTGGTGCCACCTGCATTAACTTATATTTTGGGGTGATAAAGCTAAAAGAAATACATTGAAAATCGTCTTCTCAGAAATCATTCAGCCAAATGGATCAATATTTCAAAGAAATGATCCCAGAAATAAGCTCTCTCAAGTTTGTTTAAATGGTAAGGGTTTGATAAATTTTGGCTGAGTTACAGGAATTTGAACTGAGTGATTTCACTTAGTAAGCATACTCATAACAATCGTATAAACGACAGGAACTAGCATCACCAAGTTT
This sequence comes from Sipunculus nudus, assembly GCA_026874595.1. Lineage (NCBI taxonomy): Eukaryota > Metazoa > Annelida > Sipuncula > Golfingiida > Sipunculidae > Sipunculus > Sipunculus nudus. The sequence goes on along the minus strand of CM049310.1, from coordinate 64,034,406 downwards.
GGTGCAAATGTTAGTCACATGACACATATTTGAAATTGCAGTTTTTGTGGTTCCACCTACATCGACCTGTTTTTTACAGACAAAAAACTCATTATTTTAGCCTTTCATTTAAAAAATATTTTATGATAAACTGTCAAGCTGAATCGTTAAATTTTCCTCAAGTATTATCCTAGGGTATGGTTCTCTCAATTGTATAACAATAGATTTGGTTTGTTGATTTTTGGTAGAGTCATAGAAAACTGAAGTTGGTCTTGTGGTAATTAGTAAGCATATTTTAAACAGAGGACTGCAATAGTCTTCTTCTGCAAAACAACTTCTGTAACATTGCACAAAAATGCACAAAAATGATATTTAGGAGGCCTTTGTTAAAGTTTACTTAAATGATTTTTGGCAGAATTATTGGTTTCTTAACAACGAATGGACTACATCTTTTATCATTTTAAAAATTTTGATAAAAAATCTTATGGATATGTCAGCTTAAAAATAAGCATTGTAGCCAGTCTTTCAGAATTCGTGAACAGATTTACCAACAGGCAAAGATTGTGTCTGTATCTACAAAAAGCTTGACAGCCTGCCAACTATTTTAGATTTGGCAACAGGCAAAAGGTCAGTCTGGATCCATTTATAGCTTTGGCAGACTGTCGACTTCCAACTTTGTCAGATTATGCAACATGTCAAGAGTTAACTCATTACAGCCAGGTACAGGTCAAACGTTCACTTAGTGCAGCCAGGTGCAGGTCAAGATTTCACTCAGTGCAGAAGCTTGAGTCAGCTATTTGTCACAGTTCACTCGGGACAACTGCCTTTCTCACCTAAACTTGGTCAGCCAAGTGCATCAAACTCAAGTGAGGTTTGATGTATTGGCCTGATATTTTGACCTGTCCATGCATCTTTGGTGGCTTTCTCTTTCAAAAGACCGGTGTCGCCAATGACCTTTGCACAGTGTATGTGCCTGCTTATTTCTCCTGAGGAATTCGATATATCAGCCTGAAATTGGGCATATTTATACATATCGGATAGCTTGTCTTATACGAGACAGGTGGCGCGACCTACAATAAATTTTGCACAATGTATGTCCCTGCTATTTCTCAGGAGTGGTTTGATAGATCAGCATGAAATAAGGCATATGTATACATCTCTGATAGCTTCGTCATATACAAGACTTGTGGTGCCACCTACAAACATTTTTGTGTTGTGTGCATCCATGCTAGAATTTTAGCAGTGATGTTTGTGTAATTGGTTCTTATAAAAATTTTAGTATTTGCATTGTTCATATACATGTTACACATGTACTTAAAAAATAATGGCCCGGCATTGAAGCATTATACTTGGTGTATATCCCATTGCACAAGTTTCGCATTTGGCCTGTAGGCTTTGTGAGAGCTTCAAATGAAGCGGTCAGGGTACAAATCATAACGGTTGGACCTAGAATCTTCCACCTTGACATCCTGGGAGGTCCATGAAAAATCTCCATGTTAACCATCAAAAAAGCTCAGCAGTACCTCCCAGAATAATTTAAAAATTGAAACAAAAACTCCGGTATCTAAACAACTAATGCTTTGCTTTGATCACCATAATTCTGTGCATGCATATTCATCATGGTGCGTTTCATCAGTTCTAGCACCACCTGGTGGCACCACCTGAGTTTTCTCGATTTTTTAAGCATTTTCTTCTCTCTTTTTTTAGACCTTCAAAGATGTTGTCATCTGTTAAATAGGTTCAGATCGTAATCATTGCAACTGAAATCTTCTCACTTAACATCCTGGGAGATCCATGAAAAGTCTCCTCTGAAACCTGAATTAGGGCTCGATTACCCATATCCTTTGAGCTATGGGGCTTGTAAATACCCCCAAGAATAATTTAAAATGTGATACAAAAGCTTTAGTATCTGAATAGCTGATACATTGATGGCCATGATTCTTTGCATACATATTGATCATGGAGTGTTTCATCAATTACCGCACAATGGTGGCTCCATCTGTCTTTTATTTTAATTTTAACACATTTTTCTCTATTTCTGATACATTGAAATGATTCAATCATGCTGAAAGCACAAGCTGAAACTATTAGACCTAGAATCTTCTTACTGCATGTACATCCAAGGAGGTCCTAGGCAAATCTCCTGAGCAACCTGAACTTAGGTCATACTGACATATATTCTGCAAGTTATGTGAAAGAACATGATTTGAGTACCCTGTAGGACAGATTTGCATGATTGATTACTGTTGGACGTCGAAACTTCTAATCTGATTAAGATCCAGGGAGTTCCTTTAAAGTTTTAATTCCTGAAATAATGTCACTGTTACCTATATTCTTTAAGCTGTGTAAAATAACATGATAATAACTTTCTATCATTTAGGTGGGCACAAATGGTAGCAAGTGGATATAGAATAAGGTCACAGTAACCTTTTTATAGGGCTTTTGGCAGAATGCCTGATTTTGAGCACTCTGGGAGTCATGTTACCCATAGTTCAAGTTTCAACAGCTTGCAACAGGACTGATCCTCTTGTGACTCCGCAATAGTCCTCTGTACCAGACCGTTTTGATACAACTACTCACTCAAGGTCCCATGTAGTACACAGGAACGTTCCACAATTTTTTTCTAACCTGGGTATGAACTCTGAATTGAGCTCATCATTTTTGGCTAGTACAGCCACTGTGTCACATCCCAATGGTCCACATGTGACCCCACCACAGTCACATAGCCCTGGTCAAGATGTGACCTCAGAATTAAGTTCTTCCGGCCTATATGAAAAGAACCCTCAGACAAACCCCTCTCTTCAGATGAGTTTCTACAGTCCTCTTAGTGTCGGTCTCCAATTTACTTAAATAAGTTGAAATATCTACATGTGTATATGAGGGAGTTTTATAAAATAACATTTCCTAACACCATTTATTGTTATGCAGCCTTATTTATCTGTTCAGATGAACTAAATGATCTTCTCGCTAAAGTCACTCACCTCAAGAGCTTGGATGATGCATTAAACAGAAACACATTTAACCAAATCAAAATTGTGATTAGTGAGTAGAAGCGCTTAATGCAAACGAATAAAACTGCTTAACTTCGGATGCAATGTCAGAGAATAGTTGAAATTCTGAGGGCATAAATTTTTTGGGTCCGTATTGGAAGTAGGACTGTGTTAACAGGCTCTCTGTGAAATGCACCCTTATCTTTCTGCTGCTGGACATAAAACTACACTAAATCTCTTGCCTTTTTCATCCCTAAAAATATTTGCCCAGAAAAATACTCGCCAAGATGTACATGCTTCCTTCCTGAAGGGTCTCTTTCCAGTGAGTAGAACAGACTCTGTATGGTCTGGCATATTCACTATTCTCCTCACGGAACAAAGTCTAATGGCTGGTATTAGCAAACCTGAGATCTAACAGGTGGCAAGAATTCAATGAAAGCGCTGAAATATTATTTTTTCTTTCCATATGTTTTGAGGTCAGCAAATCAATATTTGAAGTTGCTGGGTTGTCGTCATGATTAGGGAACTAACGATGGCGATGCAGTGTAACATGGTCCCGGTACTAAGGATGAGGCCCATCGTCGCAAAGTAGGAAATAATGTTGGGCCATCTGTCTCCATCCCTGCAGAAATGCATCTAACCATTAGCAAAAAGAGTTTCTTGCAGCAGGTCCTTCAACCTAGCAAGCTCTGATTAACCTTCTTGCAGGAGAGATGGTTAAAACAAACATCTCGGTTGTTCATTCAGAAGGAGATGCAGACTATCAGATCTGCATGACAGCATGTAGTTCTGCAACTAAGTTTCCACGGCTGTTGTTGCAGAAAATACAGATATATTTCAGATGCTCACACATTATGCAGATACCACACAAGACAGCTACAACCTCTACATGGTAACAACATGTCTAACAACCTAAAATAAGAAGTTAAATTCTGATCTTAGAAAGAGTTTCTTTTTTTGCATGCCATATGACCTATCTCACAGAGTGTGCAGCACTCAAAAAGCATGCTTCAGTCTTCATGTGTCCAGATTCCCCAAAAGATGAAATTGATAAGGCCGGGGAAGAAGCATTACTTTTGATGTATGAATGCACATCATCAAACCGTACTTCTGCTTCCGGTGCAAAATTTCAGTTAAAAGTGTCATCTTCTACAGGTTATGTACCTCAAGAGAAACTTCCGCCAACACAAAAGCGGCCTGCTTCCACAGTCATCTCACTTATCATCAGATGCAAGCATGGTGTGGTAATAAGCTTGGAAACTATCTGGTCTTGGCCTTGCTCCAATCTGAGTCTCACAACCAGCAGCACCTGAACAACTACTCAAAATAGGTGCAATTGTGGGGGGAAATGTGACAAAAGAGCATGCACATGTTGTAAAAATGGAATTCTCTGTACACCAGCATGTGGCCAATGCAGAGAAATAGCATGCATGAATGCACTGCAGCTTGACAGAACGGATAATGAGGATGATGATCTAAGTGATGGATAGGTATAGATATGTGTGTGTGTGTGTGTGTGTGAGAGAGAGAGAGAGAGAGATAGACAATGTCATTTTGGGATAAATTAGCGCTTTATCTTACCAGTTTAACATTGAATTTGGCATAAATGTTAAAACATAATATTACTCTTACTTCCTAAGTCTGCAATGCGCTAACTTGTATATACGCAACATGTTATTATTATCGAACATGAGTTTATGTTTATATCAACAATATTATATGAAGCGATCATGTGACACCAATATATCTCTCTCTCTCTCTCTCTCTCTCTCTCTCTCTCTATATATATATATATATATATTCAGTGGTACATAGTCATCAGGTTTTGCAAAAACTGATTGGCAGAGTGATTGATGGCTGACCAGAGCATTTCTGTGTTTTGTAGAATGAACTCAACTAAGTTTTTTAATGCATTTCTTTATTAATCAGTTTCATACCGCATGCACAGGGCGTGTGGCACTCTTCATATGATGTAGCCTTATCTTCAGGCTATATCATTTGAAGAGTGCCACATGCCCTGTGCATTATTAATATTATTATTATTATTATTATTATTATAATTTTATTCACTTAGATGCGCATTATTACATAGTTTCTATGCTCGTGACGGTAATAAAATACAATAAGTTATAAAACATAAAATCAATTAGTACCGCAGTTGGATTTAAAAAAGTTATACACACATTTAAAGAAAATATAAACATGATAATTTAATTATAAGTCTCTACAATACCGGGATCGAACTAAAATAATTATTGCACTGTTAGGAGACACTGTATCAATATCCACCAGAGTTATACCACAGTCTAGGCAGCACCATATCCTTGTATAAATAGCACAGTCTTAAGATGCTTTCTAAATTTGACGGGTGATATTGGTCCCTTTATATCTGATGGCAACGCATGCCACAGTTTAGCCCCAATGTCCTTAGTGACCTTTCACCATACTGGTTGGAGTGGCGTAACACTTCTAGTCTCCAGTGATCTGATGAAGAGCGAAGAGATGTACGAGGGGAATACACTATACAGAGCTCTTTCATTTACTCAGAAGCTGTGGCAGAATGGAGAGACTTTTGAATGATGGTGAACACCTTGAATTCAATTCTCCGCTTTACAGGTAGCCAGTGCAGTTGTTTGAGCACTGGTGTTATGTGCTGTCCTGGCGGTGTTCCTGTTAAAAGCCTTGCTGCACTGTTCTGGGCTACCTCCAACTTATGTAAAGTACGCTCTGATGCTCCAAGGGGGAGACCATTTTGGTAGTCCAGACGAGATAGAACTGTGGAATTAATTGCCTTGTCACTAGCTTCTTGTGAAAGATGAACTTTTGAGTGATTGGAAACATTTGCATTTAAATGTGCTGAGTCACGTTTGAAATCCAACTCTGCAAATTACCCATGCCAAAGTCAACTGAAAGTCATGACCCATGTTTCACGTGCTTGTGTTTTTCATTTAAAAGTCTGTGATCTTTCATAGGTCTTGATATCATGTGGGCTGCTATAAACTGAGTAATGCTTGGGGGGGGCTTACAATCCTCAGTGCCCTCATTAAATTAATTATCTATGCATCCTATATTTTATTATCCAGGTGTTCCAAATGTGGAACTGCTTAAGGAAATGGAGAAGTTGAAGGAGGGAGAACAGAATCCAGAAGATGGCCGCATGTTTGCATATGTGTACACTGGAGCTGGAGACAGTTTTGAAACACAGCGTAAAGCATATGACTTATTCACAGGTAAGTGTTAGTTCATTAAAATATGCATAAATGTATAAAATAGACTTATGTATTAGAACGATATTTACCTAGGTGCAGTGTGCAAAATGCAGTTTATTATAATAAATATAATGATCTACAAAATGTATAAAATAAATCAGGTTTTTAGCTCAGCTGTTTGAAAGTCATCTGAGCCATAGGGATCAGTATTTGCCACCTGTCCATCCAGCCTTCAGGAAGTCCAGGCATCTGTTAACAGGGCACAAATAAATCTCAGAAAGTTCAAACTTCACATGCAGACTGTTCCTGATAGATTCTCTGTCAACACTGAAAAGTAATTCACAGGGACTTAAATACTCTGGGTTATGCAGCTTAAACATCAGGATCCATCCATCATTTGTTTAAGTTTTGGCTTGAAGTACAGTATCTGAAAGCATATGTGGGTAAAGTTTGTTTTAGTCGTATTATCTTTAAAACCACTGCCTTTGCTACCTGATAAAAATGACAGTAATAATAGCGCATGTTCAGATAATTGATGGTTTAATCATCTGATGATGGAATTCTTTCTCATGTGGAAATAAATCAACACATTCACCACATGAAGATACGAAGACTGAACATAGCCAGTCCTACTGGCATCCGAAAAGTCCTGGATCAACGTCACCAAAGTAACATCTGGGTATGTTAATCAGTGTTATCTTCGGTAGTTTCATAATCCATCTTTCCCATATCGGTCTCAGCTCATCAGAAAGAAGATCCCTCAGTCACTTTCTAGCTTGCACATTTCTTAGAGAATCTGCTTGCCAATCAAGATGAACGGCGCCAAACAACCAAGAGGCGCAGTGGTTAAAACAGGTGGTACGTACGTGTGACACGGCTGACAGCGTGAGTTCGAACCTGCGCGAATTTTTTTTCTTTTTTTTACAAACATGTAATTTTTGTGCGCAACCATACATTTTTACACTTTCATAACGAACACAGCATTTGTACCAATCAATATAATTAAAAAAAAATTATATAATTTAACTTTACACATGTAATTTTCAAACAGTCATAGACTGTTTATATATACCGACATGCTTGAGCCTTGCCGCGCAGTTGACCTCGTCATTGTAACAGTCACACGAAACACGGAGATTATTTCAGTTTTGCAATTTACAAGCACTTGTTTGTGAAGTTACTAATATATATATATCTATATATAAGTAAATAAGGAACAAGAAATAAGCCGAAAGAATCATTTGCAGCCGCGTTCTGATAACACTGACGAACTGTGTGTAAATCATGTTGCACGCGCCCTTTGTTGTTGATTGCGCAATACCCTGTCCTCGCGGGGCAATAAACCTGAACGACCTCACGCCTCGCCATCTTGAGTTCACACCTAATTTGCGATCTATTACACCTCGGCCTCCCAACCGGGTTTGTCGTAAATAAGTGGCCAAAACATGTTCTAATATAAAACTAGCTACATATTTTTACGATCCTCCTTTTCGTTTGATTCAAAGTAGTTTTCTTACAAGGAATCGACTTCAAACTGAAGCGCGTCGTAAAGTTATTTCACGGCAATGGACCGGACTCTTTGATTTTGTCACCATCTACACATCTTTCCTGCTTTCGAATGATGCAGCGCACTGTTGAATAAAACGACTTAAAAGTAATTCATTTTCATACTGCGAGACTATTTTATAAATGTACTACTACTCATCTGCAAAGAATTTATTGAAGAAAATTATGAGAATTCCTGCCGAAAATGGATTATAAATAAATGACGTGTATACACGTGCTTGGCACTGGGGGAATCATAATAAACGACGGGTATACACGTCATTGGCAGCGAATGTGTTAATCGAATCTACCGCTGACAGAACCCCCCCCCCTCTTTTCTGGTCATTAGCTTACAGTCCAAATTGAGGGAAAACTGCAAATGGTAGTTTTGGATATTCCACTGCACACCTAAAACTCTTCCCATGTCACTGGGAAGATTCAGAGTTTGTGTCGCATTACCTTTCAGAAATTGGAAATGCATCCATCACTTTTAAAATATTGCTGACGAATTTGTGCTCTCTTGCAAAGTTCAACGGAACCTCAGATTACGTATATGGCTTGATCAAACGAGGCACAACTAAACAGACCATCATCCACATTGTATTCCGCTGAATTAACTGGCGAAATCCTGCCCATGGTCTGATGCTAACCTTTTAAGGACGGAAGTGGCGCATCCTGGCACGCTGACATGGCCAAATATATGGACAGTCATTCTATATATCTTAGGTTCCTCGTCCATTTCATTTTCCCGGCACAAGAATCGCAGGTAGTTTCTATCTTCAGGGATCAATCGAACCTTTTAAAAACGAAAGCTTCACATTCAAGGTTACTCCCCTGACTTGAAGATCACAAAATGAAGATCGGAGGATGTCGTAGGCGTGGCTTTTGGGTTTAGCTTTGAAATTATTTCATCAGAGATAAAAGTGGTACCACATTGTGTGTCTAAGGACTGCATACGCCATTACTACCAGTCAGGATTGTCCTTGGTAGACACATAGAAAGCTACAGTCATTGAACAACAAGACAGACTTTCATCAAACTGTGAAGTGCTCCGTACACAGAATGGTTCTCTTTGTTTCGGTCATACAATAGTGGGATTGAGTGATTCATAATCGCCATGTAAGCATGTAGGGTGTTTGTTTTTACACAGTTCACAAATACTCTTTCTTTTGCAGTTTTGGAAACGTATCTAAATCTAAGGCAACCGAGACAAAGTCCACTTTCCGATATGAAATCGTTCCTTTCAGTGAGACATTTGCTTCGATATTCCCTGCAGTCGTAAATGCCATCCTCGTTGCAGACAATGCATCAAGTATACTTTATAGTAGATTCAAGACTTTCATTTAGCTCAGTTTTTTTGCATGTAGCACCATCCACCTGGGCAACAGATGTATTGAACGCAAATACTTCAGAATTATATATCTTGTTTGTTCACGGAGTATTTCACTTGTTTTTAATGAACCAGTAATAGTTATAGTAATAAGATTAAAGTAATAGCAATAGCCACTTATTACTTGTGGTTAAACACTGAAAATAATAGTTAATAGTATTAGGCACTCACGCAAAGTAATAATAATAGGCCCTATTATTGCAACAAGTAATAGGCCCCATGTCTGCAATTTAGTGATGTATTGCTTGAGTTGTGTAAATCACATATTTATACGCCCGTCTTATGACAGAACGTATTATGGTATACCCACTGTCCGTCCGTAAACGTTAAGTGTCGCCGTGATAACTTACCAGGGGGGGGTGAACTCGAAGCATTAGTAAGCCGAACGAATGCATAACGAACTCGTTACTCCATCGTTACACATTTTTTGGGTAACTCGAAACTTTCTTTTAATTCTTCTCGTTCGTAAATGCCTCATTTTTTTTCGTTAATTTAACGGACGGTCCGGACCATCCGTTACGGTAACGAAAACGTGTACAAGTGTCGTCAGACGGTATTTTTCTACTTATACTCGACTGAGATTAGTAAACCTAATACATTTCTTGTGCCGTGCCTACCATATGTAATGACATGTGTAAATAATAACAAATTATTACAACCTATAACTTCATTTTCACACAAAAACACACCGAATATGTATGTATATATAAATATATATATATATATATATATATATATATATATATATATATATATTGATGTTGATCTGATATATCCCTCTTTTCCTATAGAGAACGGAACACAATCATCAATGCATGGAAGTTTATTGCAATAGTTGTGATGACAATTTATATACATTGTATATAGCTTTTTCTCTATGTAATACACGCTGCAAGCGAATGAAAATACCATTATTCATAATGAATCGTGCGACAACGGAAGAAAAATATTTTATTGTAAAATATTAGTTACATGTATGACGGCTATCGGTTTTTTATCCCTTCTTGTTCAAAGTTGGGAAAGCAGATCACATTTAACAGCATCTAACTCATTCAAATATTAACATATATACCATGAACTACGAATCCTTTAAGGGGTTGCGGATGCGGTACGGGCGTGATTGTGGATCGAGTCAAAATTATGATTTTATGAGGTACCGTTTCCTTATATTCGGTTGTGGAACATATCCGGCCTCATCGGACATCGGACAAAAAAATATCGGATCATATAGCGACCCGTCTAATAACAAAATTTAAACGCGGACTGGGTCTGGAGAGCAACCACGTACATTTTAGTTGGGGTATCCCAGAAATAAATGTGTAAATCGTTATAAACCATAAGGAAAAATGTCCTCCCTGGAAACGAAATCATTGCAAATATATATAAAACATTCCCTTATGAGCCACTCTTGATTTGTCAATTCATGTTTACATATAACTAATCTTATCCAGTCATGTTTTACATTACAGGGAAAATAGTCGTAATATATATATATATATATATATATATATATATATATATATATATATATATATATATATATATATATATATATATATTACACATACATGTATTTCATCCGCGACCGCATACCTGGACCACATTCCGAATCATTAGAGGTTTACAGCACCTAACAAACCAATGAACTGACGAAAATTGCTCGTGATTATGTTGCAAATATTTTCTAAGTGCATACCGGTTTAAGGATATTTTTGTTGTGTTGCATTTATCTATATTGCTTGCATGAGAATGGAAAATAAGAGGCAAAATCAGCCATATAATAAAAGACGAGCTGAGAATGTCCCTTCAGTCCTTTATTGTAGATGGACATTGTGCAATTAGTCCCTGGTTGTAATATTTAATTCTGTAATTTATGCAATGAACAATGAGTGTGTAAAATCCACGATAAATAAATCGGTATAAAATATAATTTACTGCAAAACGTTCCATCACGTATAATTATCGATAGAACCAATTTTAAATGACCGAGGGGAATGTAATCATAATAAAGATAGTTTTCCTGAAACAATATAAAACTAGTTAAAACGTATTTTAAACAAATTTTATAATACTGATATCACATCTCAGTTTTGAAACGTAGAACGGATAATTTGTATACATAAAAGTAGAAAATGTGTATGTGTTTTATTTCTCCCATACATAATAATCTCAGAAAAAGCGTTCATTTCAACCGTAAGCATAGATGTGTTTCCATGTGCGCGTATATGTGTAAAACATCGCTCATATATGATTTGTCAACTGGGGTGTTTCCATGTATTCGTCATCGTATTTGCGAATGTGCGTGTATACGTGAAAATCGTCACAGGAGCGTCGTTTTTCACGCATAGGATCTGCGTGAACGCAGGGATTCGGGCTAAAATCACGTCACACTTTTTTTTGTAGAAGGCCTGCTCGATACCATTGTACACAAATATACGTCTGCCAGTCTGCATACACGCGCATATGGAAACAACCTTTACAATTACACAATTAGAAATAAAACAGGATTTATAACACCATACAACACCATTTTGATGTTATTCATTATAAATATAATACAAATAATCATGATTTAAAAACACACATTAAAGGTGTTGAAGTTAAGGGACATAATCAGAAGCTATATTATGAGTGTTCTTTCACACTATCAATTCAGTTTTGCTTTTTTAAAAAGTTTCGGGCCTACACCATCCCAGCACACAGTCTCAGGCTCAGTCTACGGTTGTTTGATAACTTTATATGACTCCGCGTGTTTGTAAACACAGTCCGTGTGTTTCTGTTTACCATAACAAGGCTGTCTAACCGGAAGTCTGAATGTGAGGCGCAAACGTGATGTTTCAGCCAGTGGGAACATGTATTCATTTTTTTAGGCCAAGTCAGTCAGGGCATTTCTTAGTGTACACATGTTGTGGCCCGGCGATGCATATGCTGTGTTTATGTTTACACCTTTGGTCCACTGTTTTGAATAATTTCAAGGGAAAATTTTGGCAAGTACAGATTTATTTTAAAGAGAAAAATCTATTTTTCGTGTTTATTCAACATGCTTTATAGGTGATTGGGCCCCTTTAAAGAATGTTTAACCAAATCGCTTTTGGTCTACCATCATGGAATGCCTATTTTTTCTAAATATGCAATTTATTGTTATGAGCTTTTCTAACTTTCATACATTTTGAGACATCCTGTAGCAGAGCACACATCGTAAATGTTAGAGCTTTACAAATCTCGCTTAATACCTGCTAGCCATTAAGTGAAACCATTCTTTTGATCACCATGAACGCCGGACACGAACCCGTGTTGAGAATGACCGGAAGTAGCTGTTTGCACAAGTAAATCCAGCAATGCCTTCTTCTGCCGTTTGCAATCTCGTATAGTTTCGTATTGTTTGCCTACAGATGGTCTTTTTGGATTACGATTGGCGGATTTTTTAAAATTTACAAAAATGCTTTATTTCTTTGCCGTGTTTTTTTTTATTATTATTCATCTGATAATATAGATGAGGAATTTTGGAAGTTCGGCATTTTGACACTGACAAGAATAATTCAGAAACTTCACAATATAAGCTCGTATACAGTCCCTTCAAAACTGAAACTTCAAAAAGTATTCCCTTTGCTTTCGGTCTCAATCGTTATCATAAAGTTGCTTTTAAAACAATGTTTATAGTTTGTAAACATGATTTGATAGCAGGACACCAACAAAGACTTCCATCTTGTTAATAGAGGAACGCTTTGTATTGCGTCAAGTGAAGCTTTTATGTATGCACATTAAAACCAGCTTACATATCATGGAGATTATAAGGGGAAAGGCACTCTCTCTCTCTCGCTCTCTCTCTCTCTCTCTCTCTCTCTCTCTCTCTTAATCCAAAGCCCAAAAAATGGTTATAATCTCTTACAACTAGCACGGGATTCAGAAAAGTATAGGAATATTGGCATTACATGCTTCAAAGAACCTTATTAGAAACGGCAACGAAAGAGGCTAACGCTGTTTCGTTACTTAAAATGTGGATACATATAACGAGACAACAACGAAGGGTTTCGAGTTACGCTCGTTGTTTTCTCGTTTGATTCTCGTTGTTTTCTCGTTAAAGTACACCTAACGAATGAGATAACGACAAAACTATAAAATTTTCGAGTTCACACCCCCAGGGCTTTGAAGGAATTTCACGAAACTCACTATTACTACTAACCAATAGCTTATCTCACCCGAGTTCGATTATTATCCATGCGTATTTAATGAGGTCAGTGGCCACAAGGCTACTTTGTGATAACTTTTCAGTAATATGATGGATTTTGATGAAACTCATATGAAATGTAAACCAATATAATATCTCGCCCGAGGTTTATTATCGGCGAAATCCATGCATATTTAATAAGGTCAGAGGTCACCACCCTTTGGTGGTGCTGTGATGACTTGTGAAAATTCTCATGGATAGGCCTATTCATTAAACTCCGTAAAAATATTAATCAATACAGCTGGCACACTGAGTTTTAAAACGCTCAACCCTCTGCGTTGGCTACACAGGTTCGATTCCAGGCGTGGCTATGAGAATGGTTTGTAGTTACCCATCCAAGGTCGATGGTTTTCTCCAGGTTATCAATTAAATTTGATGTAAATCAAGACCTTGAATTCTATTTATTTTTCATCTAAACCAGGGGCGAATCCAGGATTTTACAAATGGTTGGGCGCAGGTACCTGAAGAGGTCCAAAGGCGAACAAAACTTAACCAAGTTATATTATCTAATAAAATATAACCACAGTGCAGTGAGGATGAATAATTTTATTCTGATACATATGTAAAGTTGTGTAAACCTATGTGATCGTCTTTCCTAATAAGGTAATTATTCAGCACTTTGTGTACATACAGTCTAACCTCTATCATTCGCAAACTTTGGGACCGGGAAATTTTCCGGCGGCAAGAGAGGGTGGCGGTTGATCAAGGGGGGGGGTCCAAATTGGATGGGCAGGGTAGTTTAAATCGGGCATTTAATAGCCAGCCATTAGAATATGCAAAATCAGTAATGCCCCGTTTTGCACCAAACTCTGGCTTTCTGGCGGAGCAGCTCGTCCGTTACTTGGGCCTCTTGAGCGCAGGCATTCCAGAACCAGTGATACAACATCTATTCTGCTCCGGCTCCTTGGCAAGTCTGGTGACCTTGCTAGCACTTTCTATGTTGCCAGGCTGCCACTTGTCTTTCTGGGCAAGAATGTCACCAACGGTCCGCCGCTTGACGCCGTACCCCCAGAGCGTTGAGAAATGGCTTGCAATATCTTGTTGACTCTTCCTGGGATGGAACTCGGCTAATTTGACGATCTCACTCTTGTTGACGGGCTCGAGTACGGCGCGCTTGCGTTATCTTGAAGCAATTGTAACTTAACTACCCTGCTACGTGATTACATGCTTATATACCTTACCGATATGTTTATACAGGCAGGAGATTAGAACAAACAAATTCACAAAAATCCTTAATTGATAGAAAACATAAAACAATCCCCGTTATTGCTGCAAACTGTAAACAAAAATTGAATTAACAGTCTTTGAACCTCCGAGCAACCGTTAATTGCTTCAAACTACTCATGTGGTTTACCTCATTAAATGACACTTTCCCATGGCAAACAACTCTAGGTGTGAACTCAACACCGGTTACTCGGCTGATGACTTCTGTCCCCACACAACTCAAGGGTGTTAAGTCATTAATTAATTAGTTGCACCGGGTAGTAGCATATAGCATTTACAGGACACAGTTTTGAAAGAATCTTTTTAAAACTATTACATCTTATGTCTTACACTAATATCTCGAAACTGATTTTTCATTTTCCAGAATTGGCCGCTAGGGGGCGGTGCACTCAAACTTGCACAACATATCATTTTTTGGCCATATCTCCAAAACTATAAACATCATTTACATAAACTATAGCTTATTTTCTTCCTCTGGGTCTTTCCAAAAACCTGGTGTATTCATTTGGTCTCAATCTTGAGTCACTTTGTCTGTGTGTCCGTCTGTTTCTCAGTTGTCCTCAAATTCGCTTGCTTGCCGGTTCTTGCGTCTCACATATAGCATTCTACAGGCCACAGTTTTGAAAGAATCCTTTTAAAACTGTTACATCTTATGTCTTACACTAATATCTCGAAAGAAATTTTTCATTTTCCAGAATTAGCCGCTAGGGGGCGGTGCACTCAAACTTACACAACATATCATTTTTTGGCCATATCTCCAAAACTATTAACCTCATTTACATAAACTATAGCTTATTATCTTCCTCTTAGGTTTCTTCATAACATGATTAAGTCATCTGTTCTCAATCTTGGGTCAGTATGTTTGTCTGTTTGTCAGTTGTCCTCAATTTCGCCTGCTTCCTGGTTCTTGCGTCTCACATGTAGCATTCTACTGGCCACAGTTTTGCAGGAATCGTTTTGTAAATTACACTTGTCATATATCGTGATGATATCTGGAAGTCCTATGTTTATTATTCAAATAAGTCAAAGGTCAAGGTCAAGGTGATCAAAATATATCAAAATCTTATTTTCTTTAGAACTTTATTAATATTGGTTCTTTCTTCACAAACTATGGATTATTTTCTTTCAGTTTGACACTGCTCGTTCATCTGACTAACTTTACATCATTTCCGGCAAGCGTGTGACCTCAGGTCATCTAGTTTACATTGTTGGGTCGGAACTAGATACAGGGTGACATTGTTTAGGCAGAATGTACCCCAGTCATCAATCTTCAGAGAGGAATTAACAGCCACATTGGGGCTGTCATCTTGCATCTTCCCGACCCCCAGTTGGAGACGTCACCGCAATATAGATGGGCCAGCTCTCTAGCAAAGCTAAACCACTGGTTTACTTCTGTGAAATTGCTTTAAAGACGGTGCAGATTTGCCACTACCAGCAGGGATACAAATAAAAGTTAAAACCTTTCTCAAAATCAAATTACATATATAAATTTTTTATTTACTGAAAATTAGCGGTTGTTTAAAGTTAAAATAGTATGTCAGTTGCAGTCACTTATGCGGAACAATTCTGCACAGTTATTTTCATGATTGTATAATGTCTAATATATACTTATATCTAAACTAAACCCAATAGATGATTTCAAGCAGCTGGGTTTATATGTGCTGAAGCTGTTCCAGACTGATTGTCCGATCGCTTACCTATAAATATAACTGCGATCACAGCCACGATGTATTTATTTCGCCGCCCTCTAAGATTATTTCACTGTACAGAGTAGCCTCAAGTGCGTTAATTACACTCAGTTACCCAAGTTTAAATCAAGTGTAGCAAATACTTTAATCCTCTCATACTGCCATAGTTTCTCATGAATTAAATTTGTATAATCATACATTCCCTTCATATTTTGCGTTGTTATTGAATACAAACACTGGACCTGTGAAAAATTGGAAAGGATGGAAAAACAAATAGGTAACAGTATTAAGAAGTATTAACCTGCTATATGACTCATTTAGCAGACCACTAAGTGGGTAGTCAAAGGGTTCAAGACGAGCATTCGGCTTCTTGGATGCTTCCTGCTGTACAGGTCAATGATTGCAGGATAATAACCTACAATTATAATTACAATTATCACTTAATATAGCGCACTTTTATACTCTAATAGTCAAATGCGCTTTACAGTCATAACAAAGTTTAAATAAATGAGTCTTTAGTCTTGACTTGAATAATTCAGCAGACATGTCCTCTGTGTTTCTAAGGTTCTGAGGCAAAGCATTCCAAAGCCTAGGAGCTACCTGTACAGACAAATTACACCTGGCTGGAATCGGCATCTTGCCCGCTGTGGCTGACCTTAACCGTTTATTATAATTTAATTTAAGAGCTTCAATCAGATATTCTGATATCCTTAATACACTTAAAAGTTAATACTAGAATCTTATATTTAATCCTGTATGGAATTTTCAGCCAGTGAAGGGCCTTATATCTTGTGAACCAACAAATGCAACAATGCATTCAAACAATCCTGTGGCACTGTGCTTCTCAAAACAATCTTATCAAACTATAATACACCGGCCACCGGCAGATGATCTCCCGGGTTTAGAGACTGCGTAAGGGTTTAGCATTTCACTGACTGTGCTCATGGTGACAAGAAGGGTCTTATCACTAACCCGGGGGGGGGGGGGGGGCGCACCCCTCACGCCCCTTTGTATCCGCGCCTGTAAACCTTTTGTAAAGCATTTAATTCTGTTTCAATGTTTAGTTATTTAAACCTACACTCTCTGCATATTTAATTCATGATTTTTTGGGAAAAATAGATTCAGCTTGATTAAATGAATCATTGGCATGTGTAGACAGCAAAAATTAGTAAAGCTATTTTATAAATATATTTATTTACAGTGATAATAACTGTGCAAGTAATGTATTTGCACTGGAAAAAAACTTTTTGAATGATTCAGTTTATGTCTTTTACTCTTTAACTGCTATTAATCATTGTGATCAATTACTAATATTATGTAATTCATATTAAAGTATCACTGGATGTTTATACTTTTTTTTTTCAAGTTTAATAATTTTTAATTAAAACTGGATGATTATATTCACAATTTAATATTGGGCATTGAATCGTTTAACTGATATTGTTTTTTTAAGACCTGTATCATAATCTTCTTGCAATGTTGCATGTATGATCATTGTAGGTGCACACGCAACATCACCTGCATTTAGAACTAAGGTATAGGGAACTAGACATGTTTAATAATAGGCCTACTGCTCATATAATCATAATAATATGGCAGAATTGTAATATTGTCAAATGGCTGTAGCATTAGGATTTGCAATTACAATTGCAACAAAGTACAGTTTTGGCAGTCATATATTTAGTACTTGATTATCACTAAAATGGAGGGCCATGTCCTCATAGCTGTTCAAATGATAAGATAACAAGTAAAAATACATTAGAAATAAGTACAATTTGCATTTGCTAAAACTGCAGAAAAAAAGCTAAGCTATGTGACCCGTGGGCCCCTTGTTTTAACACTCATGTACAGGAGTAAACCAATAGTTTCAGGGCAGTATTTTGGCAGGTACCATTTTAATGAAAACAAAGGATCCTCTCTATCGTGACTGATGCATCTTTCCAGAAATTTAGAGACAATTGATGCAGATGTCTTTGTACTATTAGGAAAGGGTGTAGCAAGTCTTATGCTTTACGCAGCAGAGCATCAGCACTTCTTCACTTGGTTGTAAGTGATACAGGAAATGATGACAAATAGTCAAAAGTGAGATAACAAAAACAAGGAAGAGTCATGGAATCCAAACAACTAGACAGAAAAAATTGTGAGTACGAAACTATGTCATCAGCCAAGCAGAGATCCTCCAGCTTCCCTACCAATGTCCACTGGATTCATGTCCTGTTTTCTGGTACTGTCCCCTCATGACACTATCAATCACCAGCAGGAAGACTATCGGCAACAATAAGCAGCCTTATCTCACACACGTGTTAACTGTGGAGGGGTCTGTCAACTTCCCCCTTTGGATCACCTTGGTCGTGGTACTATCACAGAACTGATGGATGATGGAGAATATCCTTCGTGGCATCAGCTTCCTGCACCTATTGTCATGAAAGCCACACGTGGCTTTGTTTTGACTGCCGTTACTGAGCTGACGGCATTCCAAACCCAGCATCTTAACACTCTGATTAGACGCGGATTTAATTACAAGACACTGGTAGTAACAACTTCACACAAAACCAACAGTTAATTTAATTACAAAACACTGGCAGTAACAACTACACACAAAGCCAACAGTTAATCTAATTACAAGACACTGGTAGTAACAACTACACACAAAGCCTACAGTTAATTTAATTACAAAACACTGGCAGTAACAACTACACACAAAGCAAAGAGTTAATCTAATTACAAGACACTGGTAGTAACAACTACACACAAAGCCAACAGTTAATCTAATTACAAGACACTGGTAGTAACAACTACACACAAAGCCAACAGTTAATCTAATTACAAGACACTGGTAGTAACAACTACACACAAAGCCAACAGTTAATCTAATTACAAGACACTGGTAGTAACAACTACACACAAAGCCTACAGTTAATTTAATTACAAGACACTGGTAATAACAACTACACACACAACCAACAGTTAATTTAATTACAAAACACTGGCAGTAACAACTACACACAAGGCAAAGAGTTAATCTAATTACAAGACACTGGGAGTAACAACTACACACAAAGCCAACAGTTAATCTAATTACAAGACACTGGGAGTAACAACTACACACAAATCCAACAGTTAATCTTATTACAAGACACTGGTAGTAACAACTACACACAAAGCCAACAGTTAATTTAATTACAAGACACTGGTAGTAACAACTACACACAAAGCCAACAGTTAATTTAATTACAAGACATTGGTAGTAACAACTACACACAAGGCCAACAGTAAATTTAATTACAAGACACTGGTAGTAACATCTACACACAAAGCCAACAGTTAATTTAATTACAAGACACTGGTAGTAACAACTACACACAAAGCCATCAGTTAATCTAATTACAAGATACTGGTAGTAACAACTACACACAAAGCCATCAGTTAATATAATAACAAGACACTGGTAGTAACAACTACACACAAAGCCAACAGTTAATCTAATTACAAGACACTGGTAGTAACAACTACACACAAAGCCAACAGTTAATTTAATTACAAGACACTGGTAGTAACAACTACACACAAAGCCAACAGTAAATCTAATTACAAGACACTGGTAGTAACAACCACACACAAAGCCAACAGTTAATCTAATTACAAGATACTGGTAGTAACAACTACACACAAAGCCATCAGTTAATGTAATAACAAGACACTGGTAGTAACAACTACACACAAAGCCAACAGTTAATCTAATTACAAGACACTGGTAGTAACAACTACACACAAAGCCAACAGTTAATTTAATTACAAGACACTGGTAGTAACAACTACACACAAAGCCAACAGTTAATCTAATTACAAGACACTGGTAGTAACAACTACACACAAAGCCAACAGTTAATCTAATTACAAGACACTGGTAGTAACAACTACACACAAAGCCAACAGTTAATCTAATTACAAGACACTGGTAGTAACAACTACACACAAAGCCAACAGTTAATTTAATTACAAGAGACTGGTTGTAACAACTACACACAAAGCCAACAGTTACAAAAAACAATTCATTTATGGTCTACTATGGACAAATTGCAGTTTTAATTACGCTGTTCGTGTACTTTAATGTTTTTAGGCCCTTGCATATACTGAGTTCAGTGAAACTCTCAACAATATAACTCTCAGGCTCAGTGGTGAGCAGGTGTTACATTTTAGTTTTTTTTCAGACCATCAGTGTTCCATGTTTGCCTGTTTACATAAAATGTAACAACACTCTGGCTCAGCCAGTCAGCCTGGTGCACAGTGAGCTATTCAAGTGTACATACCATGTCAAAATGTAATACATGTTTCTGCTGGCTGAAAAATCGCAACAAGTTGCAAGTTGACAACATTGCAGTGGCTAAGGGACCTTATACACATGCTGCACATGTCATCTGTTCAGAGAGAACTTGTCTTATCATTACTATTGTTTGCGATAGTGTCTACGATGCACTTACATTTAGCCCATTGACTGTAATATTCACCCAGCAGAGATATATCATAGGATATAAAGGTCCATAGACTTACATGCAAAAGTTACCTTGCAAGCATGTGGATCTGTCAAATACCTATGGGCCCGCTGTTGGTGCTCTCATAGCAACGAGGCCCTTCACAAAAAGCATAGAATGTCTTGGATCATTAAACTGTACATTCGTAAAGAAAACCAAATGAAGTTCAAGCACAACAAATTCTTCGTATTCAAAGTTGCCGGTCAAGTAATAATTGGACTACCTACTTGCGAAGAACTAGATCTTGTCAGACTTCAGCTTGATACCATCATGAACAATGACCACTATAATTGTACAGAGGAATCAAAATCCTGCCACCACATGACCTTATCACAACAGCTGCGGACAAGCCAGATATTTCAATGTCTACAAATACCTGTGACCAAATACCTGGCACATCGTCTCAAGGAACCAAATTAAAATTTGGTACAGGGCGCCAAACTGGTTCCCAGATCGTTTTGACGGCATTGGATCTTTCCGTGGCGAAGAAACAATCCATCTTAAACCTGAAACAGAACCATTCATAGATCCCCGAAGAAAGTGCTCCATACACCTGAAAAAGAGAATACAAGCTGAACTCAACAAAGTGGGAGGTCAGGGCATCATACATAAGGTAACAAAGCATTCAGACTTATGCTCCTCCTTACTTGTGCTGTAAAAAAAGACGGCAGCTTACGGCTTTGTTTAGACCCACAGAAGCTAAACAAAGCCCTCAAGATATATTCTAACAAAATACCTACTGTGGAGGAAATTACTCCTACATTCACAAATGCCAAATACTTCACAAACTAGAAAGAAGGCGCGCTACTGGAGTGTAAAACAGACCGAAGACTCACAAGAGCTAACCACATTCAGAGCACAATTTGGCCGATACTGTTTTGATCGGATACCATTCAGTCTTTGCGTAAGCCAGGACATTTTTCAACAGCACGAGGACAGTATTATAGAACAGTGTGAAGGTTGTGTGGGCAAGTGTTGTAGAGAATACAAGTGTTGTAGAGAAAGAGCTAGTGTATGTTTTGTGTCCAATGGTGTTGTAGAGAAAGCCTTCTTGCGTTTAAGATATTCAACGTGCGAATGCAGAATGACTGCTGGTAATGCTTGCTGTTGCTTTCCAAGAGCTTGGTATAGATGATGCGTTTTCTAAACTTGTCGGACTTTGTTCAGATGTTGGCAGTCTTAAAAAATGCTTATCAGGCAGGGTCACTCTCCATGGCTTTTGGCAATCCACTGCATCAATCAAATGCTAGAATTAGCTTTCAAAGATGCTTTCAAGAAGTCATACTTTGAGGAGGTTATTGAAATGTTATAAGCTTTGTAAGCGTGGCAGAAATTATGAAAGAAGATATTAACAAACCCCAGAAAGCCAATGGCACCCGATGGATCCAGCACAAGGACAGGGCCATTGCTAGTTTGGTGAAATTCTACAATGTTATTGTCAGTCAGATAAAAAAAATGACCACCTGCGATTCTGTGCCAAAGGCTGACCAACAAAAGTCCAAGACTTATGCAAAAAAGTTGAGGAGGTTGAAGTTCGTTCTTCACCTTTCATGCCTACAGGAATTTTTAAGGCCTTTATCATGGCTGTCCCTGGCTTTCCAAGAGGACTCGGTCTCAATACTGGTTGCCTTGTCTCAGGTAGAAGCATTTTATGATTCCATGGATGATTTGAAGGCAGATCTCAATGTCTGACAGGAAGAAGGACACGCAGAAGATAGAGCAGACGAGTCAGGTCCAGAATGTAAAGGTGAAGGCAGGGGCGGATCCAGGATTTAGGAAAAAGGGGGGGGGGGGGGTCCAACCCAGGTTGACAAATGAAAACCCCATTAAAAAAGGTCCTCAGGTCTGAAAAATTTTGTCTGAAGCCCCTAAAACACGTTGTTTCTGATGAAAAAAGGGGGGGGGGGGGTCCGGACCCTCTGGACCCCCCCCCCGGATCCGCTTCTGGAAGGGACTTCAGATACACCACCACTATCACAGTTAAATACAGATCTGAGTGGAAAAGCACCTGTGCTGTCAGTAGCAAGTCCAACTGTGAAACTAGTCAACGAAGCTGAAAAGAAAGAATTGATTTCCATGTAGTCATAATGAAAGCAGACCCTAATATGATTATATTATATTCAGGAAGTAACTGATTGTGTGGAGGACAGATTTGGTGATCAGGAGGATCACGATTAATTAAAAAATTTATATTTGAAGATCTTTAATGTGAACACATGGTCAACAGATAAAATGGCACCAGCAACATACGGACAGAAGGAGATGGAAGATTCATTGGACACTACAGACAGCTTATGGTTTGCCAATGTGACACTGATAAAATCCCTGAGGAGTTTCAGTTCTTCAAACCTTCTGGCTTCGGAATCTGACAACATTGAAAAGAGAGGAAATATGGAGAACAGTTTTAAAAAATACTCAGAACAATTCCCAAATTTCTTGCATGTTATTCAAATTCTACAGTGTTATCCTGTTTCCAATGCAACACTGAAAAGAATATTCTCAACAATGGGTAGAGTCAAAACTGACCACAAAAATCGCCTGGGAGAAGAAACACTTCAGCAGCTGGTGAGGATTTCTCTCTAGAGGGTCCACCTTTAGCAGATTTTGACCCTACAGAGAGTGTTGATCTATTCTTCGGGGAAAATGTCCGGATGCCAATTTTGCAACCTTATGAAAGGGCTCTGTCACAATATGAAGAGGCTGGTTCATATATTTCATATATTTTTTAATAGATACTAGTTGTCAGTCATTAAATTGATGGATTTTTTTTTCAGAAACTCCAGATTTAAGTTACTGCATTGATGAACTGATAATTTTTGTTAATACTGAATTGATTAATTGGTATAATACTGGTTGATTCAGTGTAACCTGGTACTTGTACGGTGAAACAAAACCAAATATCCTTTTGAGGAGACTGTACACAGAGGAAGGTGTGTATCCAGACCCCAAGAAAACGAAAGACCTCATCAAAATGCCTACCCTACAAGACAAACAAGATTTACAAGGTAACAAGGCACTTATTTTTTTACATAGGAACCAGGAGCTCTTTTAATTATATCTGACTACTATAGCCGCCACCCAATTGTCAAACAACTAAGTTCCACCACAACTGTCGCAGTCGTAAAAGCCAAGGAAGCTTTTAGCCTCTTGCGTGTGCCCCGTGAAATCCTATCTGATAATGGCCGACCATTTATGACAGAGTACAACGAGTCCTGTTCACGTTGGGGGTTACACACGCCCTTGACACCCACAGTCAAATGGGTTCGTTGAGGGACAAATACGGTACATAAAACCAATGAATCGTAAATGTATACAATCCAGCGGAGACATTGACCTAGCCCTCCTCAATGTGAGAGCCACACCCTTAGATGCAGCATTATCGAGTCCAGGCGAACTCATGTTTGCCAGACCGATTTCAACGGCAATGCCAAGCCACTCCGAAAAACCAACCAATGAATAATACACAGAGCATATCAACAAAGCGGTAACCCAACAAAAGAAAAATACAGTGACCAACACACCAAAGCTTTATCACCACTGCAGACTGGGCAACCTGTTCGTATCCTGAACGCTGAAACACGTATATGGTCCCTTGGACAGGTCGTCTCCAAAAAGGACGATCGCTCTTTTATCAGAGTGGAGAAACCTGCTCACCATGATCCACCGACATCAATATGCCTGGAAAACATAATATGTACCCCTATAACGGAGCCGCACCAGGACAAACCAGAAACAAGCAACCACACGGGACACCCTGAACCCACGGAACCAGTGACTCCTCACCAGAGACTACCTTGCAAAAGGAAAAGGCGTTATGGCAGGTTCATGCGTGCAGGATTACGTTACCAGCCTGACTACATGAAAACTAAGATTCGCTGAGACTTAATTTGCTAAGCCTTTTGATTACGCTTGAACGGGCACTCTTTAACACGCAGAGACTATGTTGATACTTTCAAGCAGTGATTCAATGTGTTGGTCTGCAATTTGGCATGTACATCAATCTTGAGAGTTTTCTCGGCAACCAGGCAGGTGGCGCCACCTACCTTATTATTTTTATGGAGTATGCTCCAACCTAAACAGCAGGGGCACAATTCTACTTGGCAAAAACATTTAATACACTTCTTTCCTGTGAACCTAGTGGTTTGTTGGTTTGACTGTTCCTCTGCATGAGCAAGTGCCGCATTTTAGCAGGCTTATGAGCTATTATCATTACCCATGCCTTCCGTTGGGTGTCTGTCCATCCGGCTTACATAAACTTTTAACTTGTAGGTGGGATATATATATATATATATATATATATATATATATATATATATAAAAGAATTAAACATAAATGCTTCATTTCTTCAGAGCAGCTGCATATCTTTATCAAGTTTGAAGATGAGTTATCTTTCAAGGTCACAGATTTTTTTTTTATAGATAATTCTTTGAGATTTTTAACCAAAAAAAACTTGCAAAGGAACTTGAACTAGATGTAATGGAAAGTCACTAACAACAACACATGTAGGCAGCGGAAGCGGGCTTTAATGCTGATTCCTGATTGGCCACTGACCTACAGGGCCTACACATTAGATCGTACCCAATGTAACCATATGCTTGAGCACTGCGATTATCACCGATTATCGATTAACCGAATAGATGATGTGAAAATCTTTGAATCTCGATTTTCAGTTTTTATCCTCGAGTACGGTCCACCAAATTTCATAGATTTGTTCAGGAATATTGACCAATTCCATATGAAAATTATATTCAAGGTCGGTCTCTCAGTATCTTATGCTTGCTGTAAGATGATCTAGAATGCAGATTCTAGAATTCACAAGGTAAAAACAATAAATTTTAGTTCATTCTTCACTTCCAAGGTTGCAGCAGCGTGAGTGTAAGCAGTTCCCATACTGTCCAAC
This sequence comes from Sipunculus nudus, assembly GCA_026874595.1. Lineage (NCBI taxonomy): Eukaryota > Metazoa > Annelida > Sipuncula > Golfingiida > Sipunculidae > Sipunculus > Sipunculus nudus. Next base: position 64,008,720 of record CM049310.1, on the reverse strand, counting down.
TGTCATGTAAAATAATCTATTGTTAATCGATAATCAGTTACCACAAGTTCCGATAAATCGATTACAAATTTCGGATCCGATTTCTAGCTTTAATGCTTGATCATACCACGGATGATCCGTACAATGTCAGTACATTACACCTCCCTCCCGAAGTCTCTGGTTGTGATTATTTAACTGTATTAGCAGTGTCCATGACGAAGCGTGCCTTGGGTACCATGTTATATATTAATGATAAGCAATACTAGCGGACTATATATTTAAATAAATAGATGGTGCATGAAGAAAAAATGTGTTTAGAGTCTTTGAGGAAACGTTCAATTCATTACAGTCCGGACAAACAAATTACAGATTTAGCCTCTGCACAGCTTAACCCACACTGCCATATCTGGTTGTAATTTGAGGAGGTGTAGCATTAACATTAACTGACGACGATTCTGTTCCACGCATGATGGAATCCCTTGCTGGACATAGACGCACCTGGTCAGCAATCCTTGATGCATCATTGGTAGCATCTGACAGGATATCCTGACTTCTCGAATATTCTTAACCACGTGCAAATAAACCCTGAAAACCAGAAGGCCTAATATTAAACATATCATTCTTATCATAAGGATTCCTTCATCCTCATTCAAAAGTCAGTGCCACCAACAGGTCATGGACCTATCCTTAAATAATAATAATAATAATTTAAAAAAAAAAGATTGGTGGCTGCCTGCTCTGGCAGAATTCTATCAACACGAGGTAAATTCCCTTTAGTCTCACTGACAGGAGGAATAGGTATATGAGTGAAGCTGGGTTTCTGCCTTAAAGTTACCAGCTCTTTGGTATACCGAACATATGACGTCAATTTTTACGCAACGTTTTACCCTCGCAGTGTGTATCCAATAACTACGCGGCACATGGGGAACTTTCTGTTTAACTACACCTAATTTCCATTCTCCCTTGTGGCAACAGAACCTAACAATGCCTCCGACATGCATGTCCGTTTCTCTTTGCTGGCGTGTTTGTCATAATAAACTTTCCCTGCTTAAGCTGCAGATTTGCTTGTTTGGTCACTTCTGGTTCCAGCAGCTCTGACCTTGCTGGAGGTATACACCTTAGTCTGCGGATCAGCAGCAGTCGTGCTGGTGACCTGTTAACGCCATCAAGCGGCGTATTGCGATAAGTAAGCAATGCGATGTTAGGGTCATCTCCAACGTGCTTACACTTTTTAGGAGATTTTTCGCCATTTGAACAGTTCTTTCAATCTGCCCATTTGATTGAGAATAAACTGGGATGATCGCTGTGTGCTTAAAGTCCCAGGGTTTGGCAAAATTCTGGAATGCTTTGCTTGAAAATTTTGGCCATTATCACTGACACATTCATCAGGTATTCCAAATCTGCTGAACAATGAAAAACACTGAAATGGTCACTGGACTCGACTGATAGCAAACCGAGATCTTGATACTTTGGCTAAATCTGTAATTTGTTTGTCCGGACTGTCAACACACAGTGAATAATCCCGACCTTGTCACTCAAACAGATCAACTGTGACCTTTGACCAAGGCATGTCCGGTATATCATGACATAAGATATGTTTGGCTGACTGCTTATTCTGGTTACTTTGACAAGCAGCACAACTGGTCATAGTGTCCAAAATATGTGCGGCCAATGCATGGTTTCTCTGGCCAACTTCTTTGACTTAATAATGCCCATGTTTGCTTCCTGTGTTCGTTTCAACATTTCTGAACGCATTGTGTGCAACACAATCAGCTTGTTTCCTTTGGATAAGAGTTCATCATCACATACAGTTTCATCCCGGAAGGCAAAATAAGGCTTTGTCTCTGACAATGCCTGCCTGGACTCCTGTGGGCAGCCATATTGAACTGCTCTTATCAGCGACTGCATGGATGGGTCATTGGCTATAGCCGTCTGGAACTGCAGCTTCCTCTCTTCTCTTATCTGTAAGGAGCATACTTCAAGATTATCATCAAACAGATCGGTCGGACCAGTGTCACGTACTCAGATATACTCGCAATAGCGTGTCTGATATGAACATTTCTTTACCTGGGCGATATACCAGGCTGAGATCGTATCTCAGTATGAGTATTCAAATCCTTTGGAGTCTGGAAGATTGTAGATGTAGCAGCTTCTCATATATGTCGTCAGTGGTCAGTCTCTTCTGTGATTTGTTTACCAAAAACATAGTCCTGGAATTTATGGCAGGAGAAACATATGGCCAGAAGTTCCTCTCGATTAGAGGGTATCTAGTTTTAGCTGCATCCAGTGCTTTTAAACGGTACACGACAGGTTGATTTTTCTGGATCAGCAATGCACCCAGACCTGATTGACTGGCCTCCATTTGTATTTTGACTTGCTTAGTTACATAAAAAAAGTTCAGCACAGGTGCTCTGCATACAATTGTCTTAAGCTTCTCAAATGCACAATTCTGCTGCGGTTCCCAATAGAACTCGACTTTATCACCAAGAAGCACTTCTTAGCGACTTTGCCATCTCGGATAGATTGGAAATGAATTTTTGTAGATATCCCACCATTCCTAAGAAGCGTTGTGCATCTTTACCATTTTACGGCATCGGCATGTCTCTGATAGCACGTGTTACTCTTCACTGGGCTTAAACCTGTCCCTTAACATGATATGTCCGACGTATTCAGCTTGAAATAACTCAACTTTAGACTTGTCTGGATTTAGCTTCAAGCCAACTTGCCTAGCTCTGTTAAGCACTTTTCTTGACCTCTGAGTATGTTCTTGAACAGTGGTGCCATGCAAGAAAATGTCATCAACAACCACCTGGAAACATCAATATCTTGAAACTGGTCTTGCATGACATGGTTGAATATATCACCACTATTGCTTAATCCAAATGGTAATCTCGTGAATCTGTATCTCCCCCAGTGTGTGTTTGTGTACACAATTTTGCGCTGTCATTATCTCATTGTATTTACCAATATCCCAAGTCAGCATCTAACGGGGAAAAACAGTAGCATTTGGCATGTTTGCAATTTCCTCGGCAGTTTTCACTGGATGGTGTGCTCTGAGTAATGCTTCGTTATGCTTTGTTGGGTTCAAACAAAGCTTGATGCAATTCTGTTTTTGCACAATGTTAATACTGTTAAAACAATGGTGTGGGGTAATACCCCACAATGATACCTCCCTTCTCCAGTTTATCCAACTGACACTTGACCGTGTCCCTGATAGCATGGATATACGACACAGGGAATCAACATTTGGCATAATGTTACTGTCAGTATATAAATGACAATCAGTGCCATGTAAAACACATCATTGAAATCTCTGAGCAACATACAACTTTGATGCTTTGGCTTCTAGCGAGGCATTAACTGCATGTACGCAATTAATCAGGCCAAGTTAAGTGTCACGAACCAAAATTGGATCTCCAATGTCAACGACATTAAATATGACATCTGTTCCGCTGTTCCGCAAGTTAAACTTGCATGTGATGGGCTCAACTTAGCATCACTCAACTGTTTAAACTGCTGTATGGGTAATATATCTGCATCACTGCCCGTATTAAGGGTAAATGTGATCTGCTTTCCCTGAAGGTCAATCGACTCAGTCCGTGAAGATTTACTGACGGTGTTCCCTTAGCAAAAATCGAGCTTGCCGCACACTGTTGCGTTAACTTCCTGCTGCTTTTCAGCAAACTTGCGGTAAGGTCACAATTTGCCCTGCAAGTTAGTTTTGCGGCAACCTTGCTGCAGGCTTGCCGTAACCTATATCGTTGCACACTTGCTGCAAACGTGCTGCGCACTGTTGCTTCAAATTTCTTGCAGCTTTGCAGCAAACTTGCGGCAAGGTCACAATTTACCATGCAAATTAGTTTGCGGCAACCTTGCTGCAGGCTTACCACAACCCATGTTGCTGCACACTGTTGCTGTAAACTTCCTGCAGCTTTGCAGCAACCTTACTGCAGCAGCATCCAGCACACTTTCTGCAGCTCTTCTCAGCAGCCTACCAGCAATCCTCAGCATATATATATATATATACATTTATATATTTATATATATATTTATATATAATATATATAAATGTCTGTCTGTTAAAGCCTAATCCGTAACATTAAAAAAACGCATTTGTTTAAAATGTGGTATTTTCGGAAAATAATATGTACATGTACTTTGTGTTATAGGGATTTAATGGCCATTTGTTTTTAATGTGGTATTTTCTGGTAATAAAATGTACTTTTATTCTTAGTAAAGTGATATTGTGGCCAGAAATACAATGTATATATATATTGATTGGTATAATCAATTAAAAAAATAGATATTATAATTTTTTATGAACTTTGCAAACGAGATATGTTTGCAATATTAGTTTTTATGAAAAGTTCCTCTTTTATCGCCCGCCGAGCGGCTTCGACTTTTGACATTTAACTGCAATTTATCAGCATTTTAAAACATAAAACTAACACAAGGGCGCATCAACACTGCGTCAAAAATGTCCCAATGGGGATACGATCTCTTTTATATTTTTAAATTCACGTTATGAGAGTAATATATGTTTTTTTTTCTGTCACTTTGCGTGTAGTGCAAGCGGCAGGACTACAAGTTGTACAATCAGCGCCGTCAGTCCTCATAATATTATTAATATTCAGGCAACATTAAGCTATAAGATACATACAAGGGAATAATAAGGTTCCGTAGTAACAAATATACAAAATTCTTTGTATATGCGAGAGGTAACATCAACTTGTTGATCTTTCGTGCAAGGCGGGTCCGCCATGTTGCCGTCCCCGATTTGCCCTCGGACGGGCGTCTAGCCTTGGTCTAAACATTCCCTTGACGCAGTTTTGCATTAAATTATTTTAACTTATACGATCTTTAATTAAAAATGGATAATATAAGCTTTCTTATTATATTTTAAAGGCCATATTTCGAATTTATTGAGCCATTCTATACAAGGGCGTTGGGTAGGGGGTTTCGTGACTCCATGGACGATCACCATGCAAGATGATATAGGGTATACCAATTTTGACGAGATGGTCTGTACTTACATGTATGCGAGACAACATTTTATACTTCCAATGCTAATAATACGTAAAATACAAAGGTTTATAGAATCAGAATTCCATTCGATGAAAAGGTTAAACTGTGTAGGCTGCCCAGTGTTCACATTTTTTAGTTTACAGGCCTATATATTGATACTACTTTTTGCATCGATATTAAATTAAATGCTCTAGTCAGTAAATGGAATACACGTACACGTACACACACAGACACAGACACAGACACACACACACACACACACACACACACACACACACACACATATACCCTCCCTAGTTTCACCTGACTAATCGGCAGCTACCATACGTTAACACAGGTGTATTTTTTCAGATGTTTTGGATCGAGTTGTGGTCTAATTAGGCTTTAACATCACAAGTGAAGGTTTTTTAATCAAGAAAATGTTACTAAGAGTTTCCCAGGTTGGTTTCTTCGTTAGTTTTCAGGGTTTTTTGGCCAACCAATCCCCTTAATTACAATAGCCAACTGTGTATTTATGACCGAGGGTGCAATTAAGCTTGAAATATATTTTTTTAAATATCAAACTCGGACGAACCAGCAGGCCTATTTTTTGTTTTTTTGCAGATATAATAAGATCGAATAAATGCAAAGGACATATGAACTTTCATGACAAGTGGCAAGCAGGACCGAAGGGCAACACATTTATAAGACGCATAAATGAGGTCCTCTAAAAATTTAAAGTTTCGGTGTGTCAGTCTTTTCAAGCAGAAGAAGTCCAGGTATAAATAATTTTTAAGGCAGGGCACGTCGATCGAGAAGAAAAGCATCACTTGCTTGCATGAAAAATAAAATCTTTATAAATACCTCACATAAAACCTTGAAATTTAGTTTGCTATTTATTAATTGATGTTCCAGCTGTTTCAATTACCAATTCGCCAGGTATTCTGATACGTGTAAAATCGCTTTATAAATTCAATCATTGGAAGATTCAAATTGTTGTTTGATGCATGAAAAAAATCCAAATAATTGTGTGCTGAATATATTCCCTCGTCGGTAAATAGAAATAAAATCAATGGAAACCCTTTTTTAAAATCAAAATGTAATTTCACAATGGATTCAAAGGCAAAAATTATATAATTCTATATAAATTTTTAAAATAATCCGGATGAGTCCCATTCATTTTTTTTAAACAAGGGCATATCGTATTATACGTAAGTTGAGAAGCAGTTGCGTGGGCTTGTTCTAACCATAGTTTTATTAGCCTCGGGAGACTGGAATTAATATCGGGAATAATGCCTAGTAAAGAAAAGAGCCCCAAAGTAACTATAATTTTAATGGGTGAAGAAGATCCATTTTCTGACTGCATCTTTACATCTATATGAAAGAAACTGATGGAATAAAGTGTTCTCTTTATAAACGCAATAAAGCATATGCGCGTATATATAATATAACAAAATATCTAATATAATATATATATTATATATAGGCCTATTTATGTATATTCATTTGTGTGCATGTTAAAAAAAACGGTCTTGGATAATAGTCCGAAATGTGCTCGAATGCACCACTCCGTGCCAAGACCACACACGAGTTTTACAACCCATCAAGATAAAGTGACGCGCATAGAGATGAAGATGCGACTAAAGAAACGATCTAGCCGTCTGTTAGTGTTTCCAAGCGATTCCGACGAATGAGAAACTGTGCGAGCTGTCAGAAAACAATGTTTTGTGAACTGGTGTCCAGCCACTAGGCCGACGTGCTGTCGCAGGGCTTGCACAGCCTGTTTTTAATTGCTGTTGATTGACATAATATATAATTATACAATTAAAACATGGACATATGTTATATGGTAAAGACTTTAAGTTTTTGCTTTTACTCAAAATTAAATTTAATACCAAATGCTCCGTATATAAAATTACCTGAGGAACAAGGGACCCATGGGTCACGGCGCTCAGCTGTAATTTATGATCATAAAATATGATTTGGAAAAAGGCGTAGAAAAATGATGGTTTTGTGAGGATGATGGCATTTAACTCAAGTTCTGTAAAGATTTTGATAAAATCCTTGGAGAGGGAAGAGGACTGATTTCATTTATATTATTTACATTTGGAAAAAGGAGTGCTATTGTCACACAGGTTTTGACTTGGACTAATAACTTTATCTACATTGCAGCAGAAGTATTTGAAAAAAAAATGTCGTCTATAAGTCATGTTAATTATCATGCTTTTGACAATCGAGTTAACTGTTATTCATTAATTACAGGTTATTCTTACCCTAGAGTAGCACTTGCACAAACGATATGAGAATTTAACTATTTTTTAAAAATGAATTGCAATTTTGGGCCAAATATAAATTTAATTAAAAAATACAAACAGTATCATCTGAAAAGATTTTTTGCTCAGCTGACTATAAGTAATCTTAGCTCAAGTTGTGGTCCATTGTTCTTCGTCTTCATTGTCCGTAAGACAGGCAGGTTACGACACCGTTGGACCTACGAATCCGAAAATTCGGCATACAGTTAGATGTCCCTATGTGCCCATACCAGTCCCCAAACTGGGTGTCTATGACTTCGTTATTTCGAGAAATCAGTTTATTATAAAACTTATTTTAACACTTCAGGACTGCCTAGTGTCAAAACCACTCATTTGTTTTTCTTCATATTTACCGTATATATTCCCCTTTATAGTCCCCATGTACATACCAGAAATAAGGTCAGTATTACGTAATTTGTAAAATAAATGGGCCTAAGCATAATGCACTTTGTAAAAAAGCAGGAAAGACATTTATTTACTTACTACAATAAATGTTAAAGCTAGTGGCTTGTTTTCAGGGATGTAACTTAATTAATGAAAATGCAATTCTACACCCAAAATTAGATCAGAATCTTGTAATTTTTAGCTCAGCTTACTATAAGTCATCTGAGCTATAGTCATGGTCCATTGTCCGTCGTCCGTCCGTCCGTCTGTCCGTCCGTCCGTAGATGTGGCACGTTTTGAAACGTAAGACCTAGGAATCCAAAGTTCGGCATAATGTTAGATGTCCCCAAGATCTCCTACCAAGCCAAAAACTGGGTCTTTGCGACTTCGTTCCTTTGAGATATTAAAAAACCTCAATTTTTTTTTATTAAAAACCTATTTTCACACTTCAGGACTGCCTAATATAAAAACTACTCATCTGTTTTTCCTCATATTTACCATGAATATTTCCCTATATAGTTCCTATGTACATGCCAGAAATAATGTCTGTATTATATAATTTAAAAAAGTTATGGGCCCAAACTTAATGCATTTTGTAAAAAATCAGGAAAGATATTTGATCACTTAAAACAAAAACTGTTAAAGCTATGGACTTTTTTTCCAGTAATATAACTTTAATTAATCAAAATAAAATTGTATACCCAAAATTAGATCAAAATCTTTTAAATTATTTTAAATATTAACAAAAAATAAAAAATTGGTACCTTAAATTTTGCCCTACTTTGACCATGGCACGTTTTTTTCATGTAAGTACTGTGGATTTAATTTTCACAGCATGTTTTTGTTGGCATTTTGTCTGTGAACACAAAAAATTTGAAACCAGATGATCAAAAACTGTAGATTTTATTCAAATTTTCAAGCACCATGTAACATATTGTTTACATCAAGCTAGTGTTATGCAGTTTGCAAGAGCTCAGCTCCCCAGCTTCAGCTCTCAGTTCCTAAAATTTGACATACAATTAGATGTCTCCAAAATCCCCTACCATGCCAAGAATTTGGTCACTAGGACTTAATACCTTCGAGATATTAATGAAAAACTTCATTTTTCCATTAAAAACCCATTGTTACACTTCAAGACTGCCTAATATCAAAACCATTGATCTGACTTTTATCATATATAATATACATATTTTTCTATACATTCTCTATGCACATGCCAGAAATGATGTCAGTACTGCGTAATTGTTTTAAGTTATGGGCCCAAACATAATGCACTTTGTAAAAAATAAAAAAATATATTTACTCCCTTAACAAGAGGATTGCTGAAGCTAGAGATTTTTTGTCAGGGATGTGACATTATTTTTTCAAGATTCTATTGAATACCCAAAAGTTCTGAATTTTTCAAATTTTATAAGTTATTAGTATAAATATAAAATTAGTACCTTAAATTTTGCCAAACTTTGACCATGGCACGTTTGTTTCCTGTGAGCACTGTTGATATAATTTTCATATCATGCACACATAAGGATTTCAGCTTTTTAGTTTAGAAAGCTGAATGATATTGGCCAAAAATTGTAGCTTTTATTAATGTTTTTATGAGACCATGTCAGACCTTAGCTCTCCCCAGCCCCTCTTGAGTCACCTGTATGTTGACCTTGTTGACCTTTCATCAAATTATGCACGCTTGACGCGAGGCATACACTGGGGCAGCCAGGAAGCTTATGGCCAGCCACAGTTGATCCAGGTATCCAACCCACCTCATCTAGTAGTTTTAACTAACAACATAACCATAAACAATTAATTAATAAATTTTAATTGGTTTTTAATAACAAATTAAAGAAAAATATAAAAGAAATTTGTCAGTTGATAATAACAGGAAATTAACTTGCAGTTACTGATGATATAAGAATTTTGTATCGATTGATAGAATGTCACGTATTCCAAATAACACCATGCAGTCACCTATGGTATTTTTCAGTTCAATTTTAATGATAAAAAAATAAATCATATTATTAATTACTAATCATTAGGGATTATATGAAGGAAATTAATGATAGACAAAGATGCAGTTGATAATATTAATCTAGATTCCTGCTGTGTCTAGTGTGTACATTGATGTGAATTTAGTCCAAAATGAATATATAACATTTAATTTTTTTAATATGAATAAAAGCCATAAAACCAGGTACTGATGATCATTATGTGTGAATTTTGTATATTCTGGATTCTCAACATCATTGTTTGGTGAAAACTGAATAAATACCAGACATGGTGCGAATGTATCTGAATACGAATATAAATATGTACTCCATTATAAAATTTCTTGCATAAGAATGGGAATTCAGGTAAAAGTGAAAGTATTTGAATACCAGTGCAAATACTTTCAAAATGTATTCATGAATGCATTCATGAATATATTCTTTGATATTATTTTAATAATCATTTCAGTTGTGTTTTATTTTAAAAAATCATACGATTCTCTTATTACTTTTAATAAAAATTATATTTGGGACAATTTGTAATTATTTTTAATATATATATAGTTTAACTCTTATATTATATGTTCTGCTTATAAGTTATATGGCCAAATCAAAATCTGTGTGACAATAGCACTCCATTTGTTAATAAGATAAATGAAATCAATCCTCTTCCCTGTCTCCAAAGATACTATCAAAATCATACATAAGCTAAACACCCACAACTCATAATACAGCTTATATTTATTTCCACACAAAACAAGCATGTGCCTCATTTCTAAATCATATTTTTTTATCATATATAACAGCTCAGCGCCGTGACCCATGGGTCCCTTGTTTTAAAGATAATAGCATAAATATACAATTGGAAGCTTAAAATTTCTCCAATTTTGACCATGGCACGTTTTTTTCCTGTAATGTTTTTACAGTAGGTATACATATGGCCGTAATCTGTTAACCTATGAAATTTGACAAATAAAGCTAAAAAATTAGGCTAGTAATTAAAGTTTTTCAGAGGCTCTAATGTATTTACATTTTGAAGAACCAGACCAACCACTTCTGGTCACTACAGCCTTGCCTGGGTAGCCTTATTAGTGATGCAACACTGGCAGAGCATCCCTACTGCCACAGATGTAGAAACATTTTTATGTGACCTCCCCTATACAGGGTTGGGCGGGTAATACACAGGTGGATAAACCCGGGATAATGCTGGTAATTTCACAACATGCAACGCAATATGCATTCAGATTCGCACAATACATTTAAATTTGTTTGTTTTCCATATTTTGTGTTGCTTATACATAGCTTCGCAATAAGAATCATTTCATTTATCTGAGCCAGCTTTAGTTTCGAAAATCCTGACGTATATCCTAGAACAACTTGTTCCTCCAATTCTATTCTGAATAATGTTTTCAACTCTATTCCAGAACTCTTTCTTAGCTCTTTACATTGCCAGAAAAAATGTTCTACATATTCTGTTTCTCCACATACAGGACACTTATTAGTGTCATATTTACCCATTTTGTGTATTGTGTATATTTTCCACTGCATCATTTTCAGTCTTATTTCATTTGTACATCTATAAATCATCTTCCAGTGTTCTCTTGAGAACTGACAAGCAGGATATTTTCTCGTCCAAAATTTTGCAGGGTATATTTGTTCTACGCGTACCTTCTCAGTAACTATGCCACGGAGTTGTTTTGTGTCATATTTTTCTATATAAACATTATTTAAAAGGATTTTTTTCTGTTCCCTAATTTCTATAGTCCCCTTTTGCAAGAAAGTTTTTTTACCGCTGTATACACTACATTATACTCTATTATTCTACCCGGAGTGCGTCCTGAAACCTGTCTAAAGCGGACATTCAAGGGACTCAATCATTTTGTCCTTAATAGTGAGGTGTCCTTATTAGGCAGGTTGACCTTGGTTGATAAATGAGGGATTATAAATAAAGACAACGAACAGCTGCAAGAACGTGTTTATTGTATTATATCAGATGTCATGTGTATGTACAACATATTAATGCACACGTCATGCATTCAATATTCATATACAAACTGTGATTATTTTTACTTATCTCAAGCAGTGAACAATATGAAGAGAAAAGCATATGAAGACATCCGTAAAAACAATGTTCATATACTCGCGTACGCTCTTTTTCCCTGATTCACTTAGTCGAAAAAGCTTGACTTTCTCAGATAGCGTAAGCTCCAGCCTAGGAGTACGTGTGGTGCCACCTGGCAGCTATGCCTAAAACTATCCTTGTTCAGGCGTCCAAATGCGATAATCTCAAAGATAATGACGACGTTAATAATGCGAAGATGGTTATGGCTGCGAACCTGGGAACATTCGTTTTTATAGGTGAATGTAGCTTTAGCCTAAAATAAACTTTCTTTGATGATGGTTGTTTGGTTTGATTTGCTTTAATGTTGAAAGCACCCGAGATTAAACGAACGCCGAGGAGCTTTTGCACGGGCGGCACGGTACAAACAGCTACGGAGCGAGCAGATGTTTGAGATATATTGAGCAATGCCGATTAATTAATATCAAACAGCCTGCTACAACAAAGTGGCTAATTTTACAGTTAGATATTGCGTGGTGAGATCAGTGTGAGTGATCAACCATGATATAAAGTGACACAATGTTTACCGCTTAATATTTGCTGTGTTTATCCTATGAGCACATCACACCGTGACATGAGCACGCCCACGCATTAAGGTAACAACTGGGGACTGCTTAATCCTTTGTGTTCCAGTCCCGGGAACAACAATAGTACCGGTGACCTCTGATGTTGCCCAGGACGGGTGATCAGTGTCCGCCGAAGGTGGCGTATCGTGTCCGCATTCGTCAGGTTCATTTCCTCTTAGAATGTTTGTTTGAGTAGAAATCTGCTGTCCGTTGTCCGCAGTAGTGAGGTGTCCGCTTTATAAAGGTTCCGCTTATACATAACATATAGGGAATTTTGAAGGGACTTAACTATTTTGTCCGTTATAGCCAATTGTCCGCCTAAGTGAGGTGTCCGTGAGACCAGTTTTCACTGTACTTCTACTGTACTTTCATATGATCGCACATTGTTGTTCACTATCATGTCATTTACATATATTATACCTTTTTCTATCCAGTTTTCAAAGTAGATTGGTTTGCCTGCTCAAAGAACACGTTTATTATTCCATAAAATACTTGATCTTGAGACTGCCTCAAATTCACTGTTCAAATTTAGAAAGTTGATTAAAATATATTTGTAAAAATCTGAAGTTATGTGGGAACCCCCTTTCAAGGTGTCAGGATGTATATCACTCTCAAAAACACTTAATCCTTTTCTTACCTAGAATAATATAAGTATGCTATATTTTACCAAATATCCTCAGACTCACTTGCTAACATTTTTACCCATTTTAATGCCATAGCTTTTTGCATATCATGTACATCAATCATTTCTAATCCTCCCATTTCATAATCAGACTCGAAAATTCTTCTCTTATTTTCTCACAAGATCTTTTCCCACTACCTCCTCTTTTCCATATGAAATTATATAATATTCCATTTAACCGTTTTATAAACTAATCTGGCATCAACAAGGATTGCATTGGACATATTATTTGCGATAACAGGTAGGTTTTTGTTATGATTATCTTGCCAAAGATGGTGAGGCTTCTACGTTCCCATTTATTAATTTCTTTTAGCATCTTGTTTATTCTGATTTCCCAGTTATTATCTATTTTTGCCGCAGTAGTATCACTCCTGAATTGAATTTCCAAGATAATCATTTAGTTATCAGGATATAGTTTCCACCTAAAATTTCCAACCCTTGTCTGATTTTCTCTATATGCCCCTACCCACATCGCTTCCTACTTATGTTCATTCAATTGTAATCCTGAAATATTTGAAAAATATTTGATTAGTCGTAAGGCTTCATTTATATCATTTTGATCATGCACAAACAAAATTGTGTCGTCTGCATATTGGGCTATCTTGAGTGTTCTTGGAGGATAAGTACGTATGGGCAGCTCAAATCCTTTAAAATTTTGACTTTGTCTTATTTTACATGCTAGAATTTCTACCCCTAATACAAATGCCAATGGAGAAAACGGACAGCCTTGCCTGACACCCCTTTCAACCGGAAACCACCTGGATATCCATCCGTTATATAATATGCAGTTTTCGGTGTTACTATTTAGAACATTGAACCAACGCAGAAATTCTGATCCAAACCAGCCGGTTTTAAATGCTTCGCCAATGAATTGTTTTGAGATTGTATCGAAAGCTGCTTTAAAATCTAGCGCGACTACTGCGCCTTTTTTATCATTTTTGTGGGCATAAGTAATAACGTCATCTATTAGTCTTATAGTGGTAGCAATATTCCGTCCCTTATAAATCCAGCTTGATCTGTATTTATGGCTTCTAATATAACTCTTTGCAAACGCTTAGCGAGAACTTTTGCTAAAAGTTTATAATCTGTATTAGTTAAGGTTATTGGTCGCCAATTGCGCAACTCGTTTTTGGCAAGTTCTTTCCTTTGTGTATTAATTTTATAATTCCTCTGGCCTATATTCTTGCTAACTTTCCATGTCTAAAAGATTAATTGAAAGCGTCAGTTACTAACGTTCGTAATTTTACCCAAAACATTTGATAAACTTCTGTTGTCAATCCATCTAAACCTGGACCAGATCCATTTATCATTTGCTTTAACGCATTACCAACTTCTACTGGTGACATTAACCCCTCACATTTCTGTCGATTTCTCTCCGATATTTTCGGTATTTTAAAGCCAGAAATAAACCTTTCAAATCCCTTTTCATTGAAGCTAGTCTTTGCTTTGTACTGGTTCCGGTAAAAAAAAGTATTGCTCATTCCTAATTTCATCTTGGTTTAAGGTTTCAGAGCCGTTATGTGTTTTTAGCGATGGTATAAAATTTTGGGCGGCCCTCTGTTTTTCCAGCGATAAAAAATATTTATTATTCTTCTCGGCCTCTTCAATCCATTTGACGCGCGTCCGAATTTGAGCACTTCGAGCTTCTTGGATATGTTTTATGTCTAACGATTTTTTTATCTTAATCATTTTTTAATAGTTTCCATATTATCAGGAGTAATCGCTATTTGACACTCCAGATCATCTAGTGAACAGTTTAAAAGTTTTATTTCATTTTTATTTTTAATTGCTTTTGGCTTTGCTGTAGTTCTAAGCAACCGTTTTATCTCAAACTTACACAAGTCCCATTTTCTTAATGGATCTATATTTTCCGTATTGTAATAGGAAATGAAGGATTCTTACTTATCATTCATCAAATCTAAGAATTTTTTATCATGCAATAATGAGTTATTAAACTTCCAATATGATGATCCTCTGTCAATTCGTTTCGCATTTATTTCAAGTATTACGGCTCTATGGTCTGTACTCCGGTACGACGTATTATTTATGTCTTTCATATTTTCTAGTGCAAAAGCATTTCCGAGCATATAATCCAGGCGTCGAGCTATAAAAGGCTGCAATTTACACCACGTGTATTCCTTGATATTGTGATGGGAGATCCGCCATAGATCATGAAGGCCTGCAGTATTCATAAAATATTTAAATGCCAGAACTTCGTTATTGTTATGTGGGTTTCCTGAAATGATGTCCAGTTTGTTATCTAACACTGTGTTAAAATCTCCCATTACTAATAAAAAATCTTCAACACCACCCTCACATTTTTTATAACTTTTGAAAGATTCTGTAAAACGTAATTTTTTTTCGGTGTTATTACATGGGGCATATACATTGCAAATCCGGTAGAGTTTGTCATGAAATACGAAAGATATGACTATTACCCTATCCTGACATAACTCCACTTTGATTCAACCCACTAGGGAACTGAAATTTTTACTAATTAATATAGAAACTCCTCTGCTGTGATTTGTACCATGTGCGTGATACATTTTACCTTTCCATTCAAGCTCTACCTGCTATATTTTCATCAAGATAGTTCTCCTGTATACATGCTACGTGTATTCTGTCCTTGCACAGTTTATTAAAAATAGCTCTACGTCTGGTTTTGTTTCGGATGCCAAGACAATTCGGGCTAGCTAGCCGTATATTGTCCATAAATAGCACACAGTTTTATCCGTAACCGATTGCGTAGTCCGGGGACATTTCCTTGACTCATCAGTGAGGAACACAGTCCGAGCTAGGGGGCGCTGTCGTCATGAGAAGGTTGTTTGGTCCCGATCCGACACTTGAAGCCTTTTCTGTTCTTGGCTGGTATTCATCGGCGACGTTGATGCTTTTCGTTTGTTCTTTTCGTTTGTACCTTTTGCTTGACTCAGGAATTTTGTCAATGGAGTTTCGCCGGGGTTGCTAATCCTGGAGAGGGAAGAGGCCCTCGGTCTCATTCGGGATGACTTAGCGTGGCCTCCGGGCCCTTGTCTTTGCAGTTTTGCATTACCATTGTCGTTAACAGAGTGTACTGTCGGCGTATCCATGGCTATATCCCCATTTGCGGTTTCCCTGGGTCGCTCGCTTTCAAGGGAACATTGAGGATCACCGGATCTGTGACCGTCTAGTCTGCATATTTTGCACCGAATCGGTCTGGTACACTCTGCCTTATGCTACGGTCACAAATCACTAAATGCCGCCTGCCGGCGTGGTAACTGCCAGTTTTCACTAAAATTCGTCAGGTGGCAGCTCGGTGGCAGGCACAATCGGCAGGCGGCAGTCGGCATTTTAGACGCCGTTAGGACGCCGCTGAAATTTTAAGAAAAAGTTAAAATTCTGTCTGCCACCGGCCGATTTTTTTCCAATTATGCCAGTCGTCAGGTCGCCGACCGTGCGCATTTCGAAGTCGCGCGGTGGCTATCAAGCGGCAGGCGGGCAGCAGCGCGATTTTTATTCGGTCGTGGGGCTCGAGGTCTTTCAAACTTCGGCCGGCGATCGGTAGGATCTAACTGTCACTCTCTAGCATCCGGCCTGCTGCCGTTATGCCACCGACATGCCACCGTACGATTTCAAAATATCTGCCGGCGGCAGGGCGGAGATTGAAAGGCAGCTGGGAGGCGGCTGTCGGTGTTGGTAGGTGCGAGACGGCGATCTGCCGAGTGCAGACTCCCGGACCCCTGAATATAAATCCGAGGCCACTCTGGTCTGCTGCTGCTGGGTTCTCGCTGGGGCTCTGGTCTCTTGCGCTTTGGGGCTACGCTCTTTACACAGCGCTTTACCTATAGGGCTACTACCTATATCGTAAGGCGCTGTTTGTTATGACCTCGTATCCTGAATTGCTACACAAGAGGGGAGCACTGTATTTTTGTCCAATCAGATGAGACTTTGTGCTGGAAGACAAAGCCAAGCGAGGAATACACGGAGCCAATCATGTTTATTTCGTTTTGAGTAACAGCTCATCGCCCCGCGTAAACGTCTGAACAGGCCACAGGCTCAGAGAGAATTGCCCCTGAAAGGCTGCGTGCACAGTTCGCTGGCTTTTTTTTCAGTTCTGCAGGAAACAGATACATGGCCACGCTAACCCAGTCATAATGTCATAATCGAATCGGTCGATGATGCGAGAATGCAGAGGGAGTAATTTATATTCGACAGGAAACTCATCAAGCGGCGCTTGAAGCGCAGCAATGGGCGGGGCCAGGATGCCTGTCGAGTGTTTGTTTATTGGCATCTGATTGGCTGCTTGTCACATCATACGCACGTTTATTTCAGCGGACAACGAACCGCCATTCTGGTGTCTAAATATATCATATACGGTCAAAGCTGGCAGCGTTAAAATCAGTTGCTTCTTTAGAAGCGCAAGATTTCCGCTGCCTCGGGAGCGTACTTTGGGGCTGGCTCCTTGTCCTTTCCCTTGCCTTTAGGGGGCATCTTGTTGGAAGGAAATGGTTGATAATAATGGTTGATGGAAAATGGTTGATAATAAATGGTTGATGGTACACTTTGTAGTGATACGAGAGCAATCTAGGTTTATATATCCAACCGGGAACCAGACTGCCGCCGTCAGATTGTCGGGCGGGCTCCGGCCGGTGGCAGTTAGAACGCCCGATCGTTGGCCGGTGGCAGGTGTAAATGGCCGGTGTCCGCCAGGTCACCGGGAGGTGGCAGGTAAAATCTGACGGCTGCCGGCCTGTCGCCTAACTGCCACCGGCCAACACCCTGATGACGTCACACACCCCCTCGAACTTAAACACTGCCTTGGGCCGCCCGGAGCCCGTCAGGCGGCCTTTTACTGGCAGTTATTTATGACCACTCGCACCGACTTGCAAAAAATCGGCCGGCGGCATGTAACTTTAAGAATCCGCCGATGTCTAAAAATCGGCAGGCGGCATGCAGTTTCACATTGTGACCGTAGCATTACGGTGCCCCTTTTCAAGACAATTATTGCAAGTTACTTCCGCCATTTTGTCTTTCTTTCTTTGTTCTTTGTGGTAAATGGTGGCTTCAAAAAGTCCCATCGTGACGGTTTTTGGTAAGGGCTGCTTTGTAATTGAATGAATGAATGAATGAATATTTTATTCAGAAATATAAGGCCTCGGGCCGCATAGTTCCATATGTGCATATATCACATGTAGAAAAACAAAATAGACAACGTTTTCAAACATGAAAAACAACATCACAAAGATTAAAGAAATGAAATAATAAACAAATGATAATATATGATATATGCATTCAAAATTTTAACAAACAAAAAAAATCATCATGTAGAGGTCATTTCAACCATATATATAAATATAAATAAATATACAGTTCTCATAAGATTAATAAATATAAAAGTTAATAATTACACATATATGCATGTGTATACACATATTCTTAATACATATACATGCATAACTACATATTAAGCCATATGTAATCATAAAATATATTTTATAAATATAAATATATCTATATTAATACAATTTTAAATGAAACTTTACATATTTAACTCTCTTAATGTGGACAATTTACTTAAATTTTAATATGCATATATAATAATATCTAAAAATTGTACTACTCAGCAACCCAAGGACTCGTATTGAACACAGCTTCCTGCAGATGGTCCGCATGATAAACTTGCAAAGGGGGCCAAGTAGTACCAAATAGTATTGTACCTGAATTGTTTTTATCCATATATATATATAATACACATGCATACATATATATACACACACAACATTTTCATTTTTTTTTACTTTTGCTTGATCAAAGTTTACTTAGTTTTATTCATATATTAATATTTATAACCAGAGTAAACAAGTGACCGTTCAACTATTTCATATGGATAATCTGTTTAATTTAGTTATTAACTAATGAATTATTTCTCTTTTTGAAGGCATAGTGTACAAATGCTGCTAAACTATTAATATCATCAGTTTTTTTACTTGCCATAAGAGATATAAAAGAAAATCTGCCAAATTTAGAAAGGTAAATATCTCTTAGTTCATTGTATAAAGGACATTTCATTATGAAATGATATTCATTTTCAACTATATATAGATTCTCCAAGTTTCAAACAATAATTACAGATTCTTTGTGTCCAGTGTATACTTTCATGTCTTCCTTTCTCAATCTGTAAATTATGTGAAGAGCATCTTAACCTAGCTAAACTAATCTTGTGACTTTTATTTCTAACAACATTCAAATTCTTTGTAATTGTGATATAGACAATACGTCTCCCCGTTTTCCATCTTGTCAGTTTTCCGGCTTCATCTCTGTCACACTCGTAAATGACTTTTGATCTTATCACGCATCCCAGGTTAACCAAAGCGTTTTCAGTCTCAATATTTGCGTTAGATAACGGTATATTGTCAATAATCACTTTTGTTGTATCTTGTTGCTCTTGGCCATTTTCATTTTGAACAATAAACGGATTTTGAGCATGAGGCAAAAGTACTACCCCACGAATCTGAAACCTATTTATAAGCATGTCCGCCCTTGCTTCATCACTTTTTGGATAGATGCGCCCCACTCCGCGTATGCGTTGTGCTCCATCTATTGAACCATATCCAGTCACACATTCAGCAGCTGCACATAGTTCCCTGGTGGAGACATGATTCTCAAGGGTCTGGGGTATATCCTTAACTCTTACGAAGACAGGTTGGACAGATACTGAATTCGTATGGTTTCTCTCCGGGGTGGCCAATGGAACGGCTGCCATTGTTGACCACTTTCACGACTTTCAGTCGCAGTAGTTGTTGAGGCCAAAATCAGGTATACAGATCACAAAAATCGATCTCACCTTTTGTGCACTGGAAGCTCTACTGTCGTAATTTGTCCTCAATATGTACTCAGAAGCTTATCCAGTAAATTCACACAATAATATCCACTTGTTTGCGGAGCTGATATCCAAAGCGACCGGTCAACGCTGACCGGAACCGGAAAAAAAAACCTGACCGGAACCGGAAAAAAAGCTTTAAAAATATTTTTAAAAAATATTATATTCACCTTTGAATACTTTCAAATAACTGTCTACACATTAAACATAACAAGCCACTTATGACAATTATTAACATGACAGACATCATAATGAGAACTTGTCTAAGCTCTGATTTTTGTTATCAAATTTGAATATTTTTTATATTTTTTACATGTAATCTCAGCTATGTAATTGATACATCTGTTAACAACCCAAAGGAGCAAAAGACCCAATTTATTATACAAGGAGCAAACTGGAGTTTTTTTTTACATTCTGCCAATTTTTTTAACATTCTGCAGAAAACCTTTCAATTTGCTAATGGTGTCTACACGAAGCTCCTCGATCATTAGGCTCGCTGGTAATTCTGGATCTGAATCACTCTGAACCTCAACCTCGTGAATATAACGTGATTTCTTCCTAACACGACACATGGACCTAATATGGTTTTCTTTCTTTCAGTGATGACACTGCTTACCAAATGCTGGAGTCCTCTTTGGATCTATGCCTAGGTCCACCACAGTAATCACAAGGTTTCTGTGTTTCCTGGTGTGTAATAGACTGACCCTGAGCATATTGTGGCCTTAAGCTCGGCATACACGTTGCGACCCGACTCGACTCAACTCAACTGGGCCCGACTGAACATGTTTCCTCAAGTTTTCTTCAGTTTCTTCCAGTGTTTGACCCTGCAGACTGACGAAAACTAGAGTGCATACACATCACGACCCCACTCAACCCAACTTGATCGAGGGCACAGGCGGTACATTCAAATCAACTAAAATGGTGACAAGCTTGTGACATATGAAAGCAAAGTCATTAATACCTGTCATTTTATTTATCAGTGTACATGTATGTATCTGTATGTCGCCCTTTCAATTCTTCCCATCGCATAGATGAATTAATTTGGTTTGATATAATTTTAGTCTATAAAATAGTATTCGATGTCCTGTGATATACACTATATATTCTACATCCGTGAACATGAAGCATATTGATATTATGCTGACATTGTACTGGTGACATTGGCTATAGAGATAATATATTCATATATTATGCGCGCATAGTGTTCATGTAATGTTTTGTTGTCTTTCTCTGCACCATACGATTTAGGCCAAGAAGATCACATGACCGAGGTACTCATGTGATCAGAGACGTAGATGTGATTGGTTGCTGACTGTACTTCTGAACGACGCGACTCAACTGGACACGATTTTTTCTGACACTGCCAGAAACCAAAAACTGACGCCGACTGGTGCCGACTCTGGTTGAGTCGGGTCGTTTTCGCGCATACACTTTGCGACGCGACTCAACTCAACAGTTTTTTACCTGTTGAGTCGGGTCGCAACGTGTATGCCGGCCTTTCCGTGCGACTGTCTTTCTTTAACATGCGTGGGTTTACGTTTGACACATTGTAAAACATCAGGCCTGCCACCCATCATTTATATTTGGACTGACCCCTGTTGTTACGTTGGCTGGCCTACAGCCGGTAATCTACAGGCCTCTCCACTCTTCTGCTTGTCCTTGAATGATCCACTGGGTCCGCGTCTGGTTGCAAGTTGCCCACCTCTGGTTGGCACTTGGTTAGGTCATTTTAACGTGTTTAGGGGCTTAATGATAATCAACATAAGGCTAAGTTCAGTAGCCTGCCACGACCGTTCTAGCTCCCTGTTTATCACGTTTAACTATTACACTGGCTTTATATGATAAGGACACATCTTTCGGCCATTCTGGTATTTAAACCTTAAATTCTGTGTTGTTATCTATTATATGTTAGAAAAACCCTAAAACCTACCTAGTTTACCTCTGCCCCTGTCTGCATTTTTAGCTGTGACGCTAATATCTCACTTAATCTGCACATATTAATACATTTTTCTAATGTCAGGTATTCAGTTTGTAATAACCTCTCTCGCAAGGTTTCATTGTCAATCCCACAAAGAATTGTCTTTTAATAAGGGTCCTCTAAATCACCGTACTCAAATTTAGCTATTTTTTGCCGTAATATCATCAGATAAGCAACGAACAGCTCTCCTTTCTGCTGTGTCATATAAACTGATATTGAACAACTGTAATGTTCCGCTTCCTTCTGCAAAATTGGTAGTGTCCAGCCACGGATTACTTTGTTATGCGTAATGTCCTTGTTACTACTCGACACGTGTTTGTACGTGGAGGAGTGGTTTATGGAGGTCACTTTATTGGCAGCACGAGTAAATGTCTGTGAACATAATCCTGAGTTCTTATGTATTATAAAAATATAAGACAGGAAGATACGGACATTTGTTAACTATCACCTAGAAATTTGTCATTGCCCAGTGGCGTATCCAGGATTTAAAAATAGAGGGGGCGCAGCCCTAAAGTCAGGAAAGGGGGCTGTTCTGCGTCTTATAGACATGTCATATATATATATAAATATATATATATATGTATATATATGTATATATATATATTAATAAATCTTTTTTTTAATTATATTGATATTCCTCAAAGCCCTATTAGTAGGAAGCAAGCATATTTAAACTTGTTTGAACACACTGCGTGGCTGTTAAATTGTCTCCTACTGAACATATCAAATATTGTTAGTTGGTGCATAAATATTATGATTATTATATGTAATTTTGTAGGGTATCTAGTTCAAGTTGTTTATTATGTTAACCGTGGGACCCTCATCTATATATATATATATATATATATATATATATATATATATATATCATGCATTATTTGAACAACAGAAAAATACATGCATCAATAAGTGTAGTGTTGTAACTTAATTGTAACTGTTAAGTAGAAGATGGTCAGCACACATGTAAAAGAACTGAATTGGATTAACTTTTATATGTCACTGAATCTGTCAAAGGATCTCTCTCATGTAGAGCTTCTGATGATGAATTCCATAATATAGGTTTTCGAAGATAAATTATTTTTGCAGAAATTAAGTTCGAACGATAGCAAGTTGGAGTTAAAAAGAAATAAAGATAATCTGATCTGAGGTAACTGAATTACATAAACACAAGAAATATTAGAAGTGAAAAATACTCATTTACTATTATTTGCATACCATTTTCAGGTTTATATTTTTATTGAAAATGCAGCTTTCTGACATAAAGCCTGGCCACCTAGCTCCAGTGACAGTAGCTGGGTATTTAGAGGTGATTTTAAATACCCCAGAATCAAGAAACCGGAAACTTTCATGTAGTCTCTTGGTGTATTCCAGGGTAAATTTAAAAAATGAGGCATAGAACAATCACAGGGTTGGGAGACTTCACTTCTGCACACAAACAAAACAAAAAAAGAGAGATAGTAAAAAACATGAGAGAAATGTGCAAGTTTATAATCCCTTTACTGTTTAGATTTATTTTTGAAATTTTCGAAGTCTGACACTCTTTACATTTACATTACGTACAAAATCTTGCTAAGTTTTTGTTCTTTCTTCACAAAAATTTCAACAAATACAACAACACTAGTTTCTCTTTAGGTCAATAGGAACCTTTAGGACTGATAATAAATATACATTATTATATAAGTTATATATATATCTTTATTTACATTACAGACAAGATCTTTCTTGTTTTTCTTCTTTCTTTTCCATATGGAAATAACATTATCATAACCGCGCATAGAGAAACATGAAACTATTTTTTTACTTGAAACGCCATATTTTATATCTATGTGTGTGCACACTCAATTAAGATAACATAAAATAAATTTGAGTTAACAAACATAACACTTTCCAGTAGTTGACTGGTATAAGTGTTAGCAGAATTTTAGGGGGGGGGGGGGCGCCCCTTTGCGCCCTCATATGAATACGCCCCTGTTGCCCATAAACGTGAGTAACACTGATTTTACCGATCACTCACGCTGTCTGTTACCACCAAATCATGACGGCGCTCCCAGATTTCCCGGCGTTTGACATTCACGCTGAAGGTGTCGGCGTACGTTGAACAAAATTCGTCTCTTGCTCCCAAAATCTATTAATGGCCACGGATATCAGTGAAGACAAACGGCTAAGAGCTCTTCTATTGCACTATGTAGGTCCGTCGTCGACTTATAGTGACTTCTTTGACACGTTGTCAGACACAAAGCCGAACCTACATGCTGCCCCCCCCCCCCCCCCCCCCCGAGGCTTTTCTCGAGAAAGCTTTATCCACCGTAAACACCTATTCTTTGCCAAAGAAAAAACAGTTCGAAGTTTACACATTTTTACAAACCAAACAAGAAAGAGGTGAAGGAATTATCGCATTCTTCACGCGACTAAAGCAACATGCGTCAACATGTGAGTTTGGTGATCAAGATCGTGAAATAAAAACACAGATCGCACTGTGTATCAATTAGGCTCAGACGCAAAGCTCTCAGTGACCCTAATGAAACGTTGTAATCGCTAATTGACTTGAAAAAAGCAAGCGAGATGTCTGAGGCACAATGCAAAGGGCACAGAGCAACAGTTTAACACAACCGTGACACTAGGAAGCCTAGGAGGTTTCAGAGCAGACAATCAAACTATATACAGCTGTCCAGCCATAAGAGACCACAAGAAAAGGGACAAAACATATAAAACTGCAGAAATTGTGGTGGTCAGTGGCCTCACCCAGGAGGCAAATCCATATGTCCTACCTTTAACAGAAAGTGCAAGTGCTGTGGAAAGATGAACGACCAGAGTATGTCAGTCAAGACCTCTTTACCGAAAAACGCAACAAACAATAAGCACTGTAACCACAGAGGACACCAAGGTTTCAAATGAGGTACCGCTCTATTCAATCCGTGACAATGCCACAAACAAAACGCCTCCAAAGTTCTAAATACAAATATGTAGCAATAGAGTTGAAATGATGGCAGACTCAGGCGCAAGCATTAAAGTGCTGGACATAGCTATGCCTGAACAAATGCAGAACATGCCACATCTTATTAAAACAGATATTCGGGTGTACCCGTATAACTCGCAGAAAACATTACCCATATGTGACAAATTTGATGAAACAGCCGTTTCTGATACCGCGGAGTGTAAGACCATCTTCTATGTAGTCAAAGATGCAAGAGGTTCACTACTGAGCTGGGAACCCTCGCAGTCGCTCAGGTTAACACAACAAGGCTCTAGGACAACTACCCCCCGGACAATTACCCCCCGACAATTACCCCCTGCATGGTATAATAACTTTTAAAGTACACACTGTACAAACTAAAAGTAAAATATTCCGATTATGAGTAAAAACAAATACCGGTGCGTACGGTCATACATGTACTGCGTTGTTGGTTTGTGGCAGCTCATCCTGCGTACGGTCATACCTGTACTGGGTTGTTGGTGCGTGGCAGCTCATCCTGCGTACGGTCATACCTGTACTGGGTTGTTGGTGTGTGGCAGCTCATCCTGCGTACGGTCATACATGTACTGGGTTGTTGCTGTGTGGCAGCTGATCCTGCGTACGGTCATACATGTACTGCGTTGTTGGTGCGTGGCAGCTCATCCTGCGTACGGTCATACATGTACTGGGTTGTTGGTGCGTGGCAGCTCATCCTGCGTACGGTCATACATGTACTGCGTTGTTGGTGCGTGGCAGCTCATCCTGCGTACGGTCATACATGTACTGCGTTGTTGGTGCGTGGCAGCTCATCCTGCGTACGGTCATACATGTACTGCGTTGTTGGTGCGTGGCAGCTCATCCTGTGTACGGTCATACCTGCACTGGGTTGTTGGTGTGTGGCAGCTGATCCTGCGTACGGTCATACATGTACTGCGTTGTTGGTGCGTGGCAGCTCATCCTGCGTACGGTCATACCTGTACTGGGTTGTTGGTGTGTGGCAGCTGATCCTGCGTACGGTCATACCTGCACTGGGTTGTTGGTGTGTGGCAGCTGATCCTGCGTACGGTCATACATGTACTGCGTTGTTGGTGCGTGGCAGCTTATCCTGCGTACGGTCATACCTGTACTGCGTTGTTGGTGCGTGGCAGCTCATCCTGCGTACGGTCATACATGTACTGCGTTGTTGGTGCGTGGCAGCTCATCCTGCGTACGGTCATACCTGTACTGGGTTGTTGGTGCGTGGCAGCTCATCCTGCGTACGGTCATACATGTACTGCGTTGTTGATGCGTGGCAGCTCATCCTGCGTACGGTCATACATGTACTGGGTTGTTGGTGCGTGGCAGCTCATCCTGCGTACGGTCATACATGTACTGCGTTGTTGGTGCGTGGCAGCTCATCCTGCGTACGGTCATACCTGTACTGGGTTGTTGGTGTGTGGCAGCTGATCCTGCGTACGGTCATACATGTACTGCGTTGTTGGTGTGTGGCAGCTGATCCTGCGTACGGTCATACATGTACTGCGTTGTTGGTGCGTGGCAGCTCATCCTGCGTACGGTCATACCTGCACTGGGTTGTTGGTGTGTGGCAGCTGATCCTGCGTACGGTCATACATGTACTGCGTTGTTGGTGCGTGGCAGCTCATCCTGCGTACGGTCATACCTGTACTGGGTTGTTGGTGTGTGGCAGCTGATCCTGCGTACGGTCATACATGTACTGCGTTGTTGGTGCGTGGCAGCTCATCCTGCGTACGGTCATACCTGTACTGGGTTGTTGGTGTGTGGCAGCTGATCCTGCGTACGGTCATACATGTACTGGGTTGTTGGTGCGTGGCAGCTGATCCTGCGTACGGTCATACATGTACTGCGTTGTTGGTGCGTGGCAGCTCATCCTGCGTACGGTCATACATGTACTGCGTTGTTGGTGCGTGGCAGCTCATCCTGCGTACGGTCATACCTGTACTGGGTTGTTGGTGTGTGGCAGCTCATCCTGCGTACGGTCATACATGTACTGCGTTGTTGGTGTGTGGCAGCTCATCCTGCGTACGGTCATACATGTACTGCGTTGTTGGTGCGTGGCAGCTCATCCTGCGTACGGTCATACCTGTACTGCGTTGTTGGTGCGTGGCAGCTCATCCTGCGTACGGTCATACATGTACTGGGTTGTTGGTGCGTGGCAGCTCATCCTGCGAACGGTCATACATGTTGTGTTGTTGGTGCGTGGCAGCTCATCCTGCGTACGGTCATATATGTACTGTGTTGTTGGTGCGTGGCAGCTCATCCTGCGTACGGTCATACATGTACTGCGTTGTTGGTGCGTGGCAGCTCATCCTGCGTACGGTCATACATGTACTGGGTTGTTGGTGCGTGGCAGCTCATCCTGCGTATGGTCATACATGTACTGCGTTGTTGGTGTGTGGCAGCTCATCCTGCGTACGGTCATACATGTACTGGGTTGTTGGTGCGTGGCAGCTCATCCTGCGTACGGTCATACATGTACTGGGTTGTTGGTGCGTGGCAGCTCATCCTGCGTATGGTCATACATGTACTGCGTTGTTGGTGTGTGGCAGCTCATCCTGCGTACGGTCATACATGTACTGGGTTGTTGGTGCGTGGCAGCTCATCCTGCGTACGGTCATACATGTTGTGTTGTTGGTGCGTGGCAGCTCATCCTGCGTACGGTCATACATGTACTGGGTTGTTGGTGCGTGGCAGCTCATCCTGCGAACGGTCATACCTGTACTGCGTTGTTGGTGCGTGGCAGCTCATCCTGCGTACGGTCATACATGTACTGGGTTGTTGGTGCGTGGCAGCTCATCCTGCGTACGGTCATACATGTACTGCGTTGTTAGTGTGTGGCAGCTCATCCTGCGTACGGTCATACATGTACTGGGTTGTTGGTGCGTGGCAGCTCATCCTGCGTACGGTCATACATGTACTGCGTTGTTGGTGCGTGGCAGCTCATCCTGCGTACGGTCATACCTGTACTGCGTTGTTGGTGCGTGGCAGCTCATCCTGCGTGCGGTCATACATGTACTGGGTTGTTGGTGCGTGGCAGCTCATCCTGCGTACGGTCATACATGTACTGGGTTGTTGGTGTGTGGCAGCTCATCCTGCGTACGGTCATACATGTACTGGGTTGTTGGTGCGTGGCAGCTCATCCTGTGTACGGTCATACATGTACTGGGTTGTTGGTGTGTGGCAGCTCATCCTGCGTACGGTCATACATGTACTGGGTTGTTGGTGCGTGGCAGCTCATCCTGCGTACGGTCATACATGTACTGCGTTGTTGGTGCGTGACAGCTCATCCTGCGTACGGTCATACATGTACTGCGTTGTTGGTGTGTGGCAGCTCATCCTGCGTACGGTCATACATGTTCCACATGCTCGTAGGAAACAACGACTCTCTCCTCCCGTGTCTACATGGCCGGCCCAGGTAGGTGTCCTCGAAGTAATCCAGAATGGGCGCGGCATCATTCGGAAGATGGTCTGACCGGTGCTCAAATACATGCAGTACACTGTTTTCTGGGATCATTGCCATGGTCGGAATCATTCGAAGCTGAGTAGCGAATTCCTGGTCTGAATTGTAGCGCTGAACTAGTCCCCCTGAACTCTGGATACGTCTATATACCGCCTGGCACAGGTGAAAATAACAACCTTAAGCTCTACTCCCGGATCAACTGAGTGGCAGCATTGCATGAGGCCTTCTCACGAGGATGATTCTAGGTCCCAGCTGGTCACTGTGGTCATGCAGAAACTGAAATAACTCCATATATGTGGCCTGCTGTTTGTTAGAAAGTAGAGCATACAAGGCGCAATGCGACCTGCACGCAGCGCGTGGACAGTGTACACATTTGGAATCACTTTGAATGTTCCGGCAACAAACCAGTGGTCACTATTTTCCAACAAGCTAATATTATCCAGTGTGGCAAACACCAACAACCTGTTATTCCCATCCTCATTGTCATAAGAGAAACTGCTTCCCATTTTCAAGTTCCTGGGGTTCGGGAGGAATCACTATCTCTGCCCGAGTCTGTGGTATCAGAGCCGGATTGCCCGCACGCTGGCGCTGTCGATGCACATCGCGACGGATATTGCGGATCGGCGGCATTACAGCGGCGGATGCCTGCGACAGCTGGCCGACATGGTTGGAGATGATCGCCTGCGTTGTTTCCTCAAGTCTCTCGTGCACGTTTCCTCATCTGCTGTCGGACAGGAAGCAGCTCAGCCTCTGCATTATCAGCTCCATGCGAATGCTCATGTAGTCGGCCTACCAGTGTCACCGCGAACCTGTAAAAAGTGAAAAGTTATTATTAAAATAACTAAATAATATTATATAAAGAATCTGAAATCACAATTTAGCAATACTTATATTTATGAACATAACACTGAATACAATATAGCTGTGAAATATATCATGATATCATATGTGAATTATTGTGCCCTTATACATATATGTATTACATAAAAAAACTAAAAGCCCATTTTGGCAATACATCTCAAACCTGCAACTACATATTACGGTTTATTTGCATATATTTATTCATATTTTTATTGATAGTATTAGTATATGATATTTACCTTGATCTTTGCTTTGCAGGCTTTTTTGTTCCGGGGTTTCTCACACTCAAACGAAATTACGCGCATCCTTGGTCTTTCTGTTTCACATGGACAAAGATTTAAAAAATAAGTTTCAATTTTACGCGTTCTGATGTGACAAACTCCATCATTAATCATTTAGTGACAACCATGAGGAGATTGTGCCCTAATATAGCCCCCGGTGGCCACTACATCTTCATGCCAGCATGCAATGTTGTTATTACTGCAATAACTGCATTTGGCCACGGGAAGGGTTTCGGGGAAACATAATATGCAAGTGTCAGTATAATATAATAACTGCCTTACGGCACTGTGCTAACGGGTTTCCTTCTACTATGTCTTATTAAAACACCATATCATGAATCACCCCCTCTCTTGTACAGGCATCCCTGGCATGCCTATCAAGTTTGGCTTGGTTTTTTCAGTGCACGGTGTACAACCCTGTCTACCTTATACTGCTCAAATCAACTCAAGACTAATTAAGTAAGTTTGGTCACATAACTATGATCTCATAATAAACCACCCGCAAGCTTACAATAAAATTCCATTCAAATAGGGAATACCATTCATTCTGATCCATTCTTACCAGTCGTAATAAGTAATATCATAATAAGTAATAGCATGATATTATTATCCAAAGTGATTTTCTTTTTATTTTTTGTTTGCAATTAACTTTATTTCTTTGGCATTATGTGCTACTCATTAGCAACACATAATATATTTAAATGTAAAATGTGAACTTTAAATGTGTAATTTATACAATGGGGATAATTGTCCAGGGGATAGATGTCCGGCGGGGGGGGGGGGAAGTGGCGGATCTAGAACAAACTGTTAGGGGGGGGGGGGGCGACGGCTCAGATTCTAGATTGCATGTTGGTCAAGGGCGCGTAGCGCCCGAAGGGGAGGGTGTGGGAGGGGGTTTCCCCCTCACACGGTGAGGAAATTTCTTTAGATATGATGATTAAGAAATCAAATTTGAGCATTTTTCGTGAACTTAAACCAGACCTTGTTGTTCCGGATAAATCGGATACAAAGCAAAAGTTTTAGAATATAGGCCTAAATTACTCCTGTCTGTCCTATTTAGGGCATGGAAGGGTGTACCCCTCACATGCACGGTGAGGAAATATTTTGAAGTTATGATGATTAAGAAATCAAATTTGAGCATTTTCGGGCATTTTAACCAGACATTTTTCTCTCTGATAAATTTGATACAAAGCAGAATTTTAGAATATTTGCATAAATCACTTCTGTATGTCTGAAAGGTTCTAAAGGTTAACAGTTTGTCACCTTGTAATACCTAGTGACTTGCTGGTATATGAATGGTCCTAACAATGGTGTAGGCCTACTGGACTTTATTTTCCAGTGATGCCAGTACAAGGACTAGCTTCAAGTGGACTTTATTCCTCAGCATTTACTCATGTGACAAGATAATATTTCTGGTACTGTTTGTCCCTTGTGTGTTAAATGCAATGCTGATTATCTTGAATTCTTGATGTTATATTTCACTGTCAAGAAGTTAACAAGGACAATGTAAAAAAGTACCTTATCCCAGAAAACATTGATACAATTTTAAATTTTCATGAGCCCGAAAAAAAATTCTAGGGGGGGCCATCGCCCCCTGTGCCCCCCCTTGGATCCGCCACTGCCGGCCCCGGAGGTAATTGTACCGGGGGTAATTGTCTGGGGGGGGGGGGGGGGGTAGTTGTCTGGGGTGTAGTTGTCCCAGAGGGTAATTGTCCGGGGGTAATTGTCAAGGGGTAATTGTTCGGGGGGGGGGGGGGTAATTGTCCGGGGTGTAGTTTTCCTGTTTCTCTGCAACAAGTTACCACTATTGATAAAGCACCAAAACACGAAGATGAACTGATTAATGAATACAGCGAGCTCTTCGAGGGGATAGGCTAAGTCACTGGAAATACAATAACTTTGCACATTGATGAGCCAGTGGCACCGGGGAGCCAACCACACAGGAGAATACCATTTAATGTGCGGAAAGACGTTGAAAGAGAGCTTGACAGGCTACTTGAGCTCGATGTCATCGAAAAAGCAGAATACTCCATGAGCTTGGGGTCATTCGCGTACATGTCTCTTTTAGAACAAAACTTTATATTTTCCTAATCTACATGGCGAGACTCGCAGGAAAAGTTTGGGTAACACTTTGAGATCAAGTACGTTTTCTCTAAAATGGCATTTTAAGCTCTCTGGGTGAAGATCAACCGATGAAAAAAGTAATATTGAAGTTTAAAGTAATAACTCCTAGAATATTAGCTATATAACTGCTGTTTTGGTTTTTATTATTTACATGGAACCCAATAACTAATTCTGAGCATGGGTCATTTATTTAAAAATCGGTTTGTGACACTGAGTGACCTATCTTAGCCCATTATGTGCCCAAATTTTCTTCCGATTTGAAAGAAGGCTCAAGTTTGATTGTGTCTTATTCACGGAATATTGCAGACAGAGTTACCAAATTTAGTCAAAAACATCCTTATTTAGTACTTTTAAGAACCGCGTCTCCATATAGGTAGTGGTGGTAGTCGGTTCCTTTTTCATAATCGATCATCGGTTTGAGCAAACCGACTCATGATCGATTATTAATCGGTTCAGACAAATATATGCAATTATCAAAGAAATATGCAATTATCTATGAAATTGTACCTACGTTTCCCTGGCAGGTATTCTCCTTTCCACGTATAAAGACTAATTTTAAGGATCAAATTTAACGATCGGCAACGAAGAGCATCTAAGAATGTTAGGCCTATAAAGGGGCTGTTTATCTAGCACATGAAGGCAGATTTTACGGGCCCAGGCTCGCTTGGAGCAGATCATACCTTAAAATATTGTAGACTAGTCCAAAAAAATTCCAGCTGAAATCCAAACACTCGACCGGCCGGGTTAGCTCAAACAAAAAAAATTTTAAGGACGACCTAAACAGATGCACCTGGCATCGGTTGAATAGATTATTTCAAAGAGAATCTCGCAAAATTGGCATAGACCTGGAGAATTTATGGTATTTTAACGCCTTCTCGCCATTATTTTGCAATGTACATTTCGTTAGAAAACCTAAGTTGTATGATTCCATAACTTTTGATCCATAATTAAGGTAAAAAATACCCATTTTCCCAATTTTGGTAAGAATTAGCCCTGAATATGGAAATGTTAACTAGTTTGAGCATGACTCATTCACTCTTCATTGCTTCTAGAGTTACCTTATTTGGTAAAAAATGTCCTGACATAGCATTCCGAAAATTGTAGATTTAATAAGGGTATATTACAGGTCTGCTCGGTTCGGCAAGCCTCGTTTACATATAAAAATACCCATACCCTTCAATTACCTCTTTAAGCGTATTCCTTCAAATGACGATATTTTGAAGAGTGTCATGCATCCGATAGGTGCTTTGCCTCAAAAGAGTTTATTGTTACCACTTTGTTCAGTTGGACTTGATGTTATTTATATCATAAAAATATTGTTCGGATATCAACAACCATCTTCATCTTATCTAAAGCCTCTTGTCAACAGTCAAAATAAAAAAATAATTCCAGATATTTCAAATTTTCTAGACATTTCCAATGACTTTAAATGTTGTCATACATTTGCAGGTTTAAATGAAAGTAGCAAAGGTTTTCTTGTACATTACACATACTGACATACTTAGTTAAAAGCATAATGAAAGGTAAAAAAAACCTCAACATCTACTAGCCAAGGACGGATCAATCTTTGAAATAACTGGGCTATCAGTACACAACTTAATTATGTAAACATGTAACAATCAATGCAGAACAAGTGACATCTAGCAGTGTACACAAACTCTCACCTACATGTTGCCTATATCGGGCAGTTAACATTACTTGTCAGTCAGTCGTAGCTAAAATCAAAGGTAGTAATTAAAATTTGGGATTTCTACAGGCCGGGGGGGGGGGGCATTCAGGCATACACCGACAAAATTGTACACATTTTACCCCAGCCACTGTGGAACTGGAACACTTGCCACCTGAACAAATGACCAACCAGTGATCCTCAAGTGTTTTCCAAGGTGATATGAGCTTCAACTGACCCTCATCTACCTCATAGCCATAATCCTCAGGTTTCAGGAATTCATGTACGCTTCAGGGTCATAGTAGCTTTCCAAGGCATTCATTATGGTATGAGCATTATAGATTGCTCGATGAATGTGACACAAGAGTCATTGGCTAGTTGGTGGTAGGCTTTGTAGAGAGCTGAACTTGCCTAAATGGAAGACCTCTGCTCTCAGCTCAGAGAAATTGCTTGTTTTGCTTCCGCTTCTAAAGCCTTATCTCACTGGGCTGCGAAAGCTTTGCGACAAATTGCGATTGCATGTCGCAAAGCTGTCGCAGCCTAGTGAGATACAGGCTTTACTTGTCTAACAAAGTTTGAACATGTTAGAAAATTCGCAAAACAAATTATCTAGCAAAATAGTCGCAGAGGCGTCGCTGGTGACTCACACCCGTCTCAAACATGTCTCGAACTATTCTCAAGTCAGTTTCCGCGAGTCAGGAAGTGCGAGAACTGCGACACAATTTTGAGAGGGGTTAGCGACCTATGCAACCACATTGCGAATATTTTGAGATAAAAATGAGAATCTGACATTCTGGGCCGAATCGTCGTGCGAATGTCTTGTGATCATGGCACGTCATTCACACGACGAGTATTTAGCCAAATTTAGGGTCATACACACGTCTGATGTTTACAAACGTTTCTTAAGTACGATTCAGTGTGATTTCAGGTGAAAATTGTCGCTAATTCTCGTATTTTCTCGCAATTGTCGTGTCTCCGACTAGTTTGCAAGGCTGTCGCAGCCCAGTGAGATACAGCCT
This sequence comes from Sipunculus nudus, assembly GCA_026874595.1. NCBI lineage: Eukaryota > Metazoa > Annelida > Sipuncula > Golfingiida > Sipunculidae > Sipunculus > Sipunculus nudus. The sequence goes on along the minus strand of CM049310.1, from coordinate 63,974,476 downwards.
TAAGTACTTAAACTAAATATGACTCGGCCTTCCGGATGGTTGCAGATGAGAGAGATTGTGACTTTCCAAATAACTTCAGATGTTTCTCTGGTTTAGCCTTTAAAGCTGCCTTCTTGGTGCCAATCTTGCTGGTGATGTCACAGCCCGCGAGGCTGTGCAGAGCTGGCAACACAGCACACACCTGACGGCCAAGGCCTCCAACATGACATGTAAGGGTACATACCGAGTTGTATCCCTTACTCCACACAACTCCCACAACTCTTCAAGTCCATGCTATTGAAAGGTAGGGATGTAGTAAAGCAGCGCCACAGTCACATCAGTGTCACTGGAGAGAACGAAACACACTTTGTATCCCGCATTCAATGTGCATTCAATACATGAGGAAGTATGCGGAGATCAGCTTCTTCAAATGACGACTGAAGGTTTTATACCGGATTCTCTTAACCATTATGAACCATGGTGCACTGGCAGTTTTCTTTGTGCCTGGTCACCTGGCCTACCGCAGTACGGAATTGTTTACTTTCAACCGCTTTTTCACGAAGCTGACAGTAGATTAGTTCTTCTAGGAGGAGCCTGTTTTACTTTTAAATCCCATAAACTCTCCACCTCTTTAGGTAAGGTTGGCCTAGTTTCGATCATGCTCTGTTCAATAGGCACAGTAGTAGTGCGCCGCATTCTCTCACCATCCTTCACTGAAGCTTCTTCATTGTACAAGTCAAACACATAGTCGCATCGCCGTAACTGGTGTAATACATTTGAGAAGCACATGAAACCTGCAACAAGGTCCTTAAAGTTTGAAATACTGTAAAAATGAACCTTACGAACATTTGCCATGATGTCAATAATGCATGAAGAGCTTGACCAGTAGTGGTAGTTATAATCCTCAGCTTTCAGGAACGGTTCCAACTCTTTCGTGAGCTGGTTCTTTGCTGGTTTGGTCAATATCCCATCATCATCAAACAAGATATGGGAGGGAGCTACATCATATTTCACAAGATTATCGGTTGTGACACTACGGTCGCGGGCTATTTCCATTGCTCGACAGCCTTGTTCATATCCTTTACAACCTTCTTGATTGTCCTTTGCTTCTGAGGGTGGCCATTGTTTTCAGATTCTTTCGTTGAATGTTTCCCTTTGCCCTTTTATTTTTCTGGATGACTCTCTTACTTCGGAATGAGGTGTACTTGTCCTCTCACTTTAAAAAAAGTCATTCATTAGGTCATCTCTGATGTCTGTGGTCATGAGCTCATTTGTCACAAAGTTCTGTAGTGTTTCAGACGCATTTGCTGACATTGGTGAGCCCTTTTCCTTGACATTCCTCACCACTTCCTGGATGAAAGAGTTTAGTTGCACCACTACACCAGCATAATCACGATGGAGATTCTTAACATCCATCATTTCGTGGTATCACCTCCAACAGCAGTGAAGCGTCCGAAAACAATATAATCATGCCAATTTTGATTTAATGAATCAAAATATATATACTTAAATGCAAAAATCAAGTTTCTGTGGCACTGATTTGATGCGTTTTTGCCATTTACAAAAATGCGCCAAGTGTGTCATTTAAGGGGTAGGGGTGACTCTGCTTTGAAATACGCTCCATGGAGCCCAGCAGGAAGATTACACACCTTTATAGAGATGAATTTCCTGTAAGTACTAAATAAGGATATTTTTGGCCAAATATGATTTCTCTGAATGCAAAATGTAATGAATGAGACGCAATCAAATAAGACCTACATTTAAATCGGAAGGAAATGTTAGCACAAAATTAGGAGAAAAAGGTCACTCAGTGCCACAAACCGAACTTTTCATCAATAACTCGTGCTCAAAAGTTGTCAGTGGGTTACATGTAAACACCATAACCGAAATAACAGTGAAAAAAGGGGCTATTCTTGGTGTAATTCTTTGAAACTACAATGTCATTATTTTCATCGGTTGACCTTCATCCGGAGACCTTAAAATGGCTCTCCAGAGAAAACGTTCTTGATCTCGAAGTGTTTCCAAACTTTTCCTGTGGATCTTAGCATGTAGATTAAGAAAATGTAAAGATTTGCTCTAAAAGAGTCATGTACACGAATGACCCCCAGCTCCAGTAGTTGAAGCCCAACTCCATGGTTAAGCCTTGTTGTGGTAGTCCCTAAACAGAACAACTCTGTGAGACTGTATCGACATGCGTGAGGCTAATAAAGCTGTTCGCCGTACTTAATATGTCTACCCACAGTTGATGGACTGATTAACCTACTGAATGGTTCAACCACGTTCTGTAAACTTGATTTATCATCATTATACCACCAGTTCGAACTCTCACCAGTGACCCGTTCAATCACTATATTCTCCACTCACAGTGGCCTCTATCGATACAAAAGACTTATGTTTTGTATGAACTGTGCGGCTGAAAACTTTTAAAATGAGATAGCAGAAATCATCCAAGACATCCCTGGATGCATAAACATGTCAGACGCATTATTATGTTTGGTAAGACTCGCCAAGAACATGACAACTTATCAAATGTGTTCAAGAGACTTCAGGAGAGGATATGCGTTTCAACCGACTAAAATGTCAATTCAGTCAAACAGAAGTCCACTTCTTTGGGCATATCTTTGGTGCAAATGGAATCCGAGCAGATCCCGGAAAGGTGAAGGCCGTGCAAGACGCATCTCCAACCACAAATGTCAGTGCAGTAAGGTTGCTACTTGGCATGGAACAGTATATGGCCTAGTTTATCCCGTTTTACGCGAACATCAGTCCATTGAGACGTCTAACACAAAAAGACGTAAAGTGGCTACGGAAAGAATTCGAACAGTAGAGCCTCGATTGACTCAAATCATGAGCTCAGCCATAATTGCAACCTAGCATACTTTGACCTGAGGAAGTCTACTGGTCGATGCCAGTCCGAGCGAACTTGGGGGCAATTGTGTCGAAAGGGCAAACAAGTTGTGTGCTATGCAAGCAGGGCTCTAACAGACTCCAAGACTGAAAGAGAAATGCTGGCTGTCGTGTGGGAAGCTGAACATTTCCACAACTATCTGTTTGGAGCTGACTTCAAAGTGTTGACCGACCATAAGACACTCCTAGAAGTATTCTGCAGCACCAGACCAGTTTCAGACAGAATTATTAGTTGGCGTTTACGTCTGATGCCTTTTCGTGCACACTAGTCTACAACCCAGGTAGAGATGAAAGCAATCATGCGGACTAACTTAGTCGTCACCCTATTCAAACCAGACCAGACGAAAACATGGCTGAACAATATGTTCACCAACTGTGTCAGAACACAGTTCCTATCGTATGTCATTTGAGGAGATCTGTGATGATACCCTGACAGATCCTGTTATGGAAAGACAAATTAAAGCCATATACACAGGAAACTGGAGCTCCGATAGAGATTTAGACAGCTTCAAAAATGTTTCGAGTGAACTAGCAGTGCATAACGGAACTTTGCTACGAGGCAGTCGTTAGGTAATCCCTGAAAAAAAAATCTCAGAGATAAAGCAGTGCAGCTCGCACACGCCAGTCTAATCCCAGAAAAGGTGTGGTTTCCAGGCATAGAAAAAATGGTCGAGAAAGCAGTAAATATGTCTATGGCAAATCAGGCAGCTAACAACGACGCTGAAAAGCTAGAATTTGTGCAAATGTCACCATTACCTTAAACCCTGTGGAACGAACTTTCAGTTGATTTTCTGGGACCGTTCCCCAGTTGCGAACTACTATTAGTCATTATAGACAATTTCAGCAAGTTCCCTGAAGTCAAGATCGTATACACTACGTCAGCCAAAGCCACATTTCCTAAACTGAATGCTATATTCGCGAGACAGAATATTCCGTACCAAGTGCGTACCGACAACGGCCCTCCATTCGACAGCGCAGAGTTCAAGATATTTGCAGAGGAAATGGGGTTCCTTCATCGTAGAGTTACGCCCATGCGGCCGCAAGCTAACGGGGAAGCAGAACACTTTATGAGAACGCTGAATTAAGCCATTCGTACTGTCGCCACTGAAAAGGGGAATTGGAAGGATGAATTATACCATTTCTTGAGGCAGTACCGTGCTACATCGCTCTGGAATATCACATATGATGGCTCTTAATGGTAGGTCTTTGAAAAGACAGCCAGCAGAGCCAATCAAATTTGTTACGCCAGTTAAGCGCGATATGTGTGAACGCGATACTTAAATAATAAAGATACACAAAATGAAATATTACGCTGATGTTTGCTGAGGAACCAAGGACAGTTCTGTTAGAGAGGGAGATATGTTGCTGGTTCGCAAAGTGAAACAGAACAAACTCACTACTCTATTCAATCCAGTACCTCTGCAGGTCACACACCGAACGTCGAATCTGGTCACAGACGAAAGACAAGTTACGGCACAGTTACTCTTTTCGTGTCACAATTCAAACGAGTTTCTGAGATCTCGCTAACCGCAGAGCCGTAAGACGCAGATTATAATGATGAGCCTGTTGGCATAGATCCCACTGCGCTTGTAACAGCAAATGCTGAACCAACACCAGATGTTAACAGCACATCAGCAGATGTGAGCACTTAGGCTCCTAGCACCCGACCAAAGAAACAAATGAAGCAACCCCTGAAATACGCGGACTTTGTGATGAATTAGAGCAAGGTTTAATTTCTTATAAGACTTTTTGAAAACGTTCACACACTTTTCTCATTTCAGATCGTTTAATGTTGCATGCATGATGCTGTGGACTCTTACATATATTGCATGGACTTGGTGGCAGTTGCTTTACTCCCTTTAAAGGTGGGGAGATATGTAGTATCCAGCCGCAGACTACTTTGTTATGCGTAATGTCCGTGTTACTACTCGATACATGCGTTGGTGTGGGGCGGAGTGATTTATGGAAGTCCATATTAGCAGCGCGAGTAAATGTCTGTGAACATAATCCCGAGTTCTTATGTTTTATACAAATACAAGAACATTACAATATTAGCGAAATTTCTACTTTAGACCGTCAATCTTGTCAATTTCATCATCATTAAATGCCAATGTACTGTGCATTTGTGGGGCTTCGGCCCCAGCCACGTGCAGGAAGATATTAGGCCTACGTTGAATGATTTCGGGCTTTTCAGCGACTCCACTCGTGATGGCGTAAATCTCATACGTCTGGATCCAGTCCATGTAAATCCAGTTCTTTTGGCTGAGGGCTTTCGTCAGTTTCTGCTGATATTCTAGTTTTTTTAAGTCGGACGTAGTTGGGCTCACGATAGTAGCACTCTTTCTTCAGTAAGCACAATGATACTGCAGATTGTTGTGAACAGTTTTATCACAGGTGGCATTATTCATGATACTATCTGCTGCCTGGCTGCTGATTACTCGTCTCTCCGTACTGACCATTAATATATACAGTGTGCGGACCAGAACAAAACATTCATATTTTTTTTTTGCCGAAGAAGAGATATAAATCCAGCCTTGATGAGTAATGTGTGTTCGTTACCAGACCCTTTATGACTAATAAAATTATAATGAACAGGCTTATGACTGCCATGTTTCATAAAATGTACATAAAGAAAATCTACAAACATCTGGCTGAGTATTTTATAATTTAATTCTAAACTAATTCAGATAACAAAACTTGAAGGCTTATATCATATACAAATATCTCTGAAATAATTAAATGCTTCTAATTGTAATTTAGAATATGCTAACTTAAATCTGAACAGCTATGCATATTCAGCTAATGGTGATCTACATTTTCATATAAAATTTATTTAGATTTATCAAAGATTTATAAGGATTTGTTGCCAGAACTACAGATAACAAACACACTTTGTGTAGGAATAATACAGCTGGTATTAATCGGTGGTCCACAGCTGTCCACTAGGACTACTGGTCATTGTTTGCCCTGACAGAAACTAAGCTAAGACAATTGGTGAATATAAGTATGACCTAACAGCTGTAAAATTGGTTATCCTATTCTGTCTGGATGATTGAACTAAATAGAAAGATGGCATTGTTAATTAACAAAATTAAACAGCTCCTGTTGATTTTCATTACTAGCTGTATATGTTTACTTTCACAGAGAGAACAGGAATGTCAGCTGACCATGAACAGGTGGTCCGAACCTTCCATCATGCCTTCATGCATGAGAATGCCCTGAACCCGATGGTCTTTCCCAGTCTCAGGTAACTGTATTACAATGTCTGTCATCCAGCATGTCTGTCAGAAGAGCTGTGTAATTCTCCTGAGTAATTTAATTCACCAGAAAGTATTACAATGTCTTTCATCTGTTTAACTCCCACGAGGAAAGCTAATTCCCAGAAAGTATTTCCATGTCTGTCATCTGTTACTCTCCTGATCAAAGATAATTACCAGAAAGTATTACTCTGTCTGTCATCTGTGTAACTCTTGGAGAAAATATAATTGAATCCCTAGACAAAGTGGGAAAGGCGATGTAGGACCAAGACTTTGATTCGAGGGTCCTAGACTCAGACTTGTACTCAGTCGATCCGCACAGTGAACTCCACGTGTGCTTTGTTTACTGTGCCTGTACTCTTGACACGCCATCTGTTGCCAAAACTTGAAAGTAACATGACCGACTGATTATCTGTAAATATCAGGCGACCCCTATTTTAAAGCCCGTTCCTTTGTACACAAGAGGTATCTATTTACTGAATGACCGTTGAAACAAATTTTCTGACATCTGTAGGCAATGACTATAACCACAAATCACGTTATTGGTCATGTGACTGTTGGAAAACAAACGCCACAGGACCGCATCAATTAGCCGAGAAGAGATGCATTTTGCGCGTGTTAAACGTGATATACTTATTGAATTGGCTGTTGACACAGATGGGACTATTACAGAACAAAAGCGCACATAAAAGTACTCTAATTTGAGAATTTCAGATATTTTGGTCATCCGGCAACGTTTTCTGTCATATATTTGTAAGCGGGGAACCAAAGACCTGGCTTCGATGGATATCAACATGGTTTGCCGTGATCAGAAACACGTGATATCACAAATGCAAGTGTACCCGAACAGCGCAGGTGCCGATCCGGGGGATTTGGCCCGCGTGACAATGCACAGAAATAGTACTAGAAAAATAAGTAATTTCCATTATGAATTTGACAATACTTTGGAAATGAATATTGATAGTTTCCTACTTCACTTTACATATAGAAAATCAAGAAATTTATTACGGCAAACGTTTCTGTCACATCTGAAATGGGTGCTGTCAGTGACTGTCAAGCATAAGCCACATCCATGAATTCTTATCCTTGAAAATATAACTTTTCAATCGAAATTAAGAATTTATTTGGCTAAATCTGTGTAAAATGTGAGGCAGTAGTAAAGGAAAGGCATATACGCTGCTTTATTTTGACAGAATAACGCTTGTACAAAAATTATTAACGGTCGCATCCATGGATGAACTAAACCGGTAGATTTCGTGCGTATAATTCAAACACCAAAGCTCATTTAATTATTTTAATGAACACCACGCGAACCACTTAACTTGGAGGAAAGTACTTGATCACTTGGGCTTGGAGGAAAGTATTTGAGAAATCAGGTAGAGTCAATTCAATCCAGTAGATATGAAAACTTTGTCACAAATTATATAAAGATGATGCACGTTGGTGAACTTCCAACAGAATAGAATAAAAAATAAGCTATACATACCCACTGTTAGCTCTGCATCAAGGTTAAAAGTAATTTAATGTCCATGTAAAGAGCATAAAGTTTGCTTGGTTATCACAAATATCCTTTTTTATTCGCCCGAGCAGTATTATGGTATAACCATCGCCTGTCTGTCTGTCCGTCCGTTAAGTGTCGCCGCGATAACTTACCGGGGCTTTGATGGATTTTCATAAAACACCATTTAACTACTTACCAACAGGTTATCTCGCCCGAGTTTGCTTATGGGCAACTTCCACATCTCTCGAAATCACAAACAAACGGTCTCTCGGCAACGCGACATCATGTTATCACATGGGCGCGAAGGCTAAGTTCATGGATATAAGAATTAGTGGTGGGAGTCCGTTCCTTTTTCATAACCGATCATCGGTTTGAACAAAACGATCGATGATCGATTATTAATTGGTTTAGACAAATATAAAGATATATGCAATTATCTGTGAACCTGTACTTTCTTAACCCAGCCCGCACGTCTTAGTAATTCTACTTTAAGGAAAGAAGTTGTTGCCTTTTTATATTTTCCTATTATTAAGAATTTTGATATGCTTTTCAAAGTTTCATTTCAATTATTTATAATTATCAAGAATTAAAACACAATCAAGGATATCTACACGCTTGCCTCAAGAATACTCCCTCGTATTATTTTAATTTCACCGCCACCAATGACTTTCATTTTATAACAATTATGATGACTGCCGACATGCATACTGGTTACTGTATAGTTAATCACGTAGCGAGCAATGTTGAATAATTTACATGAAACAGGCCGGCATTATTTGCTTTATATTTTCACGGTGGCAAAATTATAACCACCGTAGGCTGGCGACACGATGTCAGTCAACATTTTCCCGCCAAAATTGTCATGAATGAAGTCACATGGGACGAATTTTTACTACGAACCTCTTATTGGCTCTCTGTCTATGACACGTGACCGCTCCGCCAAACACGAGAACGTTCGAGTTGACGGGGCAGGTGTTCATTAAAAAAAAAAACAAAAAAAAAAAAAAAAAAACAGTCGCATGGTTTAGATGCCGAAATCGGTTAGTTGACAGCATGAATGTCGGGATAACTTTCATTTAATGCGACAGCGACGAACTTTCGATTTATTGTAATCAAATGAGAGCCTTTCTTATCGCTAAATTTTTTTCAGGCTGTTTCGTCCGAGTAACGAAACTAGGTAGCGTTTTCCCCGCATCTACCGTGTTATACTCAGTTACATACAGAAGTTATTGGGGAACACAGACTCATTATATAAGGCGCGGACTGTTGTAAAACATGGCTAAATAAAGCACTCTGAAAAAAAATTAACAATCATCATTATGATGTAATCGATTGTTGCCTTTGGTAATCGAGCGCTTGAAAGTGGCAGCAAACCGACTGACTTTCGATAAAATTCGATGATCGGCCCACCACTAACAAGAATACATCTGTAATCTGCTCTAAATAACATATGAATCTTCTTCTACCTGGGAACCCTTACACGCTCGGATGGCGGACCTGAAAGGCAGATAAAGCGAGATGATCTTGAGCTAAATTCTGATAAAATCCGTCAACCTGTACCCTATGGTTCTCGCATACCCTGACTATTACAACTTCCGGTAGTCTCGTTAACCACAGTAGTACAAATGTGGTATTTAAATAAATCGGTGTGTCACTAGAAGACAGCACAGGACGGATTCTGAAAGGATATATCCGTTGTATTTCACGATGTAACACTTTAAGCACTTTTGAATGCTCCGCCTCTCTCTCTCTCTCTCTCTCTCTCTCTCTCTCTCTGCCCTCCCTCCATCAGACATTAATAACATTAACACTGTTTTTGTTGGTCAAATGTATCCTTTCAAATAACTCTTAGGCACATTTTTAATGTATTAAACAGTTCATGATACACTTATAAGATTTTGTTTTTGCTCATTTGAAAATGTAATTAAAAAAATTACAGCATTTTATTTCAGTTAATAAATCAAATGTGTATTATTATACTTCAGCTTATCCCCATATTCTTCCTTATTCTATAATTGACAAGTGTTCATACATTCCCATGGTTATTTTATGTACATATTACTGTCACATGGCTGAAATAATGATACTAAAAGATACATTTGATCATGAAAGACTACTGCATCCTTGATAAAATCAATTGATATGGTCATGCTGTATTAGTTGGGAAAATATATAATGTATTCGATTATCACCACTTAACAATGCCATTTCCTCTGAGCTTTTTAAATGCTTATATATATATATAATATATATATATATTTATATATGAAAAATAGCAGATTTTGCATTTGCCAAAATTCGGCTGAGCAACGTAACCCATGGGTCCCTTGTTCTCTATTTTTGACACCTTCAAATTAAGCAGTCTATCTGTTTATTGGACACAAACTGAAACGATTAGACCTTGAATCTTCTATCTGTGCATCCAGGAAGGTGTTAGGCAAATCTCCTCGGAAACTGAAATTAGGTAATAGTGACTTGTTTTCTGCAAGATATGTGAAAGAAAATGATTGGAGCACCCTATAGGACAGATTTGCAGGATTGGTAACAGGTGGACCTAAAAACTTCAAAATTGATTATGATCCGGAGAGGTTCCTGAAAAATTTTCTTGGAAACCTGAAATATTGTCACTGCAGTGGCCTATATTCTGCAAGTTGTGTGAAAGAACATGATTTTACCGCCCTATTTGTCAGATGGGCAAAAATGCTAGCACCTGGATGTAGAATAAATTCACTGTAACCTATATCTAAGGTCTTTTGGCAAAATGCGTGATTTTGAGCACTCTGGGAATCATGTAACCCATTGTTCAAGGTTTCTTGTATTCTACAGAGCGTCATGGCCCATTAGCCACTTAAGTTATTAGCATAATCAGTACCCTGAATTTACGCCCAACTTTGATCATGGCCCATTTTTTCCTATTAGGGATTATTGATATAATTTTCACATTATGTAAAAATAAGAATTTAATCTTTTAAAAATCTGAAATTTGAAAATAAATTCTAATCAATTGGGCTAGAAATTGTATTTTTATTTGGAGGCCCTATTGTAATTGCTTTCATTGTCAAGCCCTAGTCAGCTCGCCTCTGGTCACTTAAGCCCTGCCTGGGTAACCTTATTAGTTATGCAACAATGGTTGAGCACGCCTGCTGTCACAGGTGTACAGTAATTTTCATATCCCCCCAAGAGATGTTAATTTCAAGGACTAATCCAGTGGTTATGCAGCATGTTGAAAAAAACTAATTTCCCTTGAAATAATTTGAACGAATTAAGATGTAATTAAACTCATTATTATGCATAGTATGATATTTATATGAGCCAATTTATGGTGCAATAATATGAAATAAATAATGGTGCAATTTAGAATTGTGAATTCTGAATCAAGTTATATTTTCATATGTTTATTATATGTCAAATTTATAAATATTATATATTTTTGTGACTCAAAATTCCATCCGTATGCATAATGCGATTTAATATTGTGAATCAACCTATATATATATTTTCAGGTATATATTTTATATCGCAGATTTACGAAATTTAAAAATTTTGAAAAAGATTTGATATAATAAAAGAATAAGGATCTGATGCAAACATTTGTTCCTTATTTTCTGCTTCAACAGAATGGGAAATAAAATGATTTGTTTGTCCATCTCTCTGTTTATCATTTAATATCTTATAAGCTTGAATCAATTTTTTATCCTGTAAGCATTGTTGAATTGAATTTTTATATCCTGTATTTCTATACAGAGGTGCTGTAACTCCAACCGTCCCAAAGTGCACAGGCAAACTCCAAGTATGAGTATTGTGTACATTTCTCCAATAATAATATACAAAATAATTAACTGTTGCCGCATTTCAATATATCAATTTTTTTAAAGAAATAATCTCATAATCAACTTATTACCTGAGTGCTGTGACCCACGGGTCCCTTGTTTATTCTAAGGTCTGTTAGAGGCATGCAGGAGAGTAAAACATTAGGAAAGCTACACATGCCCTGGTCCCCACTACCCATCCACATGTATACCACCATGTTTTATATCTTGGTAAGTCTTTAAATAAAAGGTCAACTGAATCAATATAGCCCTAACCTTAAAACTGTATTATACATGATTTATTCATATCATAAACTAGAAACATATTGATCTTTACTTGTTTGTAGAAAATTTGAGAACGAGGTTGTCTCCATGACAGCATCCATGATGCATGGTGATGATGAAGTGGTTGGCTCTCTAACTTCTGGAGGAACAGAAAGCATCTTGATGGCCATGAAAACGTACAGAGATCGAGCAAAGAAGCTTTTCCCCAACATTACAAAGCCAAACATGGTCAGTGGAAATTCATCGTAATAAGTGCCCCACTCGTAATAAGCGCCCCTGTTGCAACCACTATTGTAATAACGGTCACTATTGTAATAATTATTACAATAGTGGTTGCATTTTTTGTAATAATTTTTTTATTACAATAGTGGTTGATGTTGCAGGCGGAAAATTTTCCTAGATTTGTCGAGATTCTTCCAAACAAATGACATTTCCGAAAAAAAACCACACAATTCATACTCTGTCTCCCAAAAAACGCATCAGTTTGTATTTCATATGTTATTACACTAGTGAACTTTATTACATTAGTGACCGTGTCGATAAACCACTATTGTAATAACGGTCACTATTGTAATAAAAACTAGCGCCCACCTTTATTTCACCACTGAAGAAATAATTCTTCGTTTATCTTGAAATGCCACAGTTGTTTTAAATTTGAGTTCAATTAAAAAATGCTGCAGAATTGTAGTATTCCAAACTTTATTATTCACTCTTACAGCATTAATGATAGCAATTACGAAATTAATTACAATAGTGAACGTTATTACAATAGTGACCATGTCGAGCAACCACTATTGTAATAACGGTCACTTGTGTATAAAAATAGCCGCCACTTTTATCTCAAAACTGAAGAATTTTTCCCTCATAGTTCATCTTGAAATGCCACCATCTTTTTATATTTGTGTTCAAGTGTGATATGCTGGGGAATTAAAGTATTCTAAACGTTGTAATCCATTCTTACTTAATTAATTTTACCTATAACGAAACTTATTACAATAGTGAACGTTATTACAATAGTGACCGTGTCGAGCAACCATTATTGTAATAACGGTCACTATTGTAATAAAAAATAGCCGAAACTTTTATCTCACCACTGAAGAAATAATTTGCTCGTAGTTCATCTTGATATGCCACCATCTTTTCATATTTGTGCAAAATATTATTTGCACCATGGACTCCATACATTATTACTCGACAACGTGTCGAGCAACCACTATTGTAATAACGGTCACTATTGTAATAAAAAGTAGCGGCTACCTTTATTTCACCACTGAAGAAATGATTCTATCGTCGTTCATCTTGAAATGCCACCATTGTTTTTAATTTGAGTTCAATATTAAAATGTTGCAGAATTGTAGTATTCCAAACTTTATTATCCACTCTTACATCATTAATTATAGCAATTACGAAATTTATTACAATAGTGAACGTTATTACAATAGTGACCATGTCGAGCAACCACTATTGTAATAACGGTCACTATTGTAATAAAAAGTAGCGGCCACCTTTATTTCACCACTGAAAAAATGATTCTATCGTCGTTCATCTTGAAATGCCACCATTGTTTTAAATTTCAGTTCAATTTTAAAATGCTGCAGAATTGTAGAATTCCAAACATTATTATCCACTCTTACATCATTAATTATAGCAATTACGAAATTTATTACAATAGTGAACGTTATTACAATAGTGACCATGTCGAGCAACCACTATTGTAATAACGGTCACTATTGTTATAAAAATATAGCCGCCACTGTTATCTCACCACTGAAGTAATAATTTCCGTCATAGTATGTCTTTAAATGCCACCATCTTTTTATATTTGTGTTCAAGTGTGATATTCTGGGGAATTATAGTATTCTTAACGTTGTAATCCATTCTTAATTAATTATACCTATAACGAAATTTTTTTTACAATAGTGAACGTTATTACAATAGTGACCGTGTCGAGCAACCACTATTGTAATAACGGTCACTATTGTAATAAATAATAGCCGCCACTTTTATCTCACGACTGAAGAAATAATTTCTCTCATATTATATCTTGAAATGCCACCATCTTTTTTATATTTGTGTTCAAGTGTGATATGATGGGGAATTATAGTATTCTAAACGTTGTAATCCATTCTTACTTAATTAATTATACCTATAACGAAACTTAATACAATAGTGAACGTTATTACAATAGTGACCGTGTCGAGCAACCATTATTGTAATAACGGTCACTATTATAATATAAAATAGCCGCCACGTTTATCTCACCATGAAGAAATAATTTTTCCTTATCGTATATCTTGAAATTCCACTAATATTTCATATTTGTGCAAAATATTTCTTGCACCATGGACTCCATACATTATTACTCTGATATGTAAAAACACTTCTCTACCCGTTCCCTCTCACCACGAGATGAAGAATCCTGTGCGCCTTGAAAGCTCGGATTAAAAAATTAGTAAGTCTATAGAATTTATTTATTTTCTCATGTATATATATATATATATATATATATATATATATATATATAGAGAGAGAGAGAGAGAGAGAGGGGGAGAGAGAGAGAGAGAGAGACGCGTTGCTTCACTCATAAAATTTGCCACAACTGCATGAATACCTTGGTCACCTATATTATGACGTCATGTCACGGGTCGCTCGGTACAAAATGCGGCCCCTCCGTGTGACAGCCTTTGCCATGGATAGGGGCTGAGATTTGAAAATTTTAAGTGAATTATACCAGTTCGCTATATATGATGGTATGTTTGAATATCACGATGGTTTTGACCAACATAGTATATAATTCTATGGAAGCTTATCTTAGTAACTTTCGAGGACCGACCATTTATTTGTTGGACATTGTATTACCTATTCTTAAATCCTACAATGTAATCACCCGAACGTAATTTGGTGGGTAATTGCCGTTGTCGTCTCGGACGGCCTAAAGGTGCATTATTTACAGGTGGTGCAGATTGATTTAAGCCGTGATCAGAAACATTTAACGTGGACGTCGGTTCATTGGTTTCCTCATCCGATATAACCGGATCCAGTGGAATAACTGGAACGTTCTGGTCGGATGACGTTTCGGAATGAACAGAGGTATTTTCTGAGATATTAATGGGAATTCCAGGGAATTCCTCTTCATCGGGGCTCAGTGGTATTGGTGTCATATTATCATCTTATATCTCTTCATCGGGAGATAGACATTCATAAATGTCAGGTTGTACATTATCACCTAATATCTCGTCTGGAGATAGACACTCTTGAATGTTATCAACTGGAAGTACATTATTCATTGGCGAAGCAAGTTGAGGGGTAACCTGCTGAGGAACATCGGAATTCCTTTGATTATGCTGGTTTCTGTCAGAAACTCTAATAACAAGCGGTGGTTGGTCATCAAATGAGTCGTCCGTCACGTCACTGTCGGAGGAGTCACTGGTATCAAAGGCAGATGTTACACGTTTTCTCGTACCGGGCGAGGGAGGAGATGTGAAAGGAAGATAGTCTACAGGTAAGAGTAAATTGCGGTGTACAGTTCTACGGCGTTGAACATTGTTCAACGGAGAAACCACATATACGGGAATCCCTGCTTTGGGTTGTTCCCTCACCACATACACTTCTTTACCCCATTTATCTGCCAGTTTATTTCGACCAATGAGACCAAGATTACGGACGAGCACTTTATCATCCACGGCTAAAACAGTTCCGCGACAATGGCGATCATAGAGTTTCTTGTGACGTTGTTTGTTTGTTTCTGAAGCTCGTTGAGCTGTGTCATATGCAAATTTTAACTCTTTTTGGAGATCTGCAACATACGTTTTATACATTTTCCCATGAGTTTGATTATCCACTCCAAGGATCAAATCGACTGGGAGTCTGGGGTGTCGCCCAAACATCAAGAAAAAAGGTGAGTACCCTGTGGCTTCGTTCCTTGTGCAATTGTACGCATGAGTTAATGGACCTACATATGATTTCAAATCTTTCTTTTGTTCGGATTCAAGGGTTCTTAACATGTTTAATAAGGTTCTGTTAAACCGTTCAACAGGGTTTCCTTGAGGATGGTAAGGTGTTGTATGGCTTTTCTTAATCCCTGCAAGTTGGCATAGTTCTTTTATTAAAGCAGATTCAAACTGGCGACCTTGATCGCTATGGATTTGTAAGGGGAAGCCATAATGATTAACGAATGTGTCAAATAGAATCTTGGCGGTTGGTTTTGCTTTGGTAGTTTTACATGGGACGGCTTGAGCATATCTGGTGTAGTGGTCTGTCATCACCAAGATATTTTCTATGCCACCCTTAGAAGGCTCTAAACTTAAAAAGTCTATGCATAGCATTCCCATAGGCTCGGACGATGTCATACTTACTAAGGAGGCTACTGCAGGCTGAACTTTCCGTCTGACACATCGGGGACAGGTCTTTATATATGACTGTATATCACGAGTCATAGTGGGCCAAAAGAACCTGTCCTGTGCCAGCTGGATACTGCGATTACGTCCTAGGTGGCCTACTTTATCATGTATTCCTGACATCGCGACTGGTCTGAGTTTAGAGGGTATTACAAGTTGATATTCTTTTTCACCTTTGAAAACCCGCTTACGATAGAGAATTTTATCCTTCAGAACCAGAGCTTTTAATTTCCTATACACAAGGAGCTGATCAGCAGTCAAGTTCTTCCGACGGAGTTCAACATCGTCTCGGAGATGCTTATGAATGGTTTAAGGACGGGATCATTAAACTGTTCAGCTTCTATGTCATATTTATGTGTACACAGTGGAGTGTGGTTTAAAGCCATTATCACAGGGGAATTAGGATTTGGACCCAAACTTGGTAAAATGTCAGGGGCAACCATACCTACTTCGCATATAGTTTTAACTACATCGTTTGGGAGGTTCTGTTCGCCGCGTTCTTGATCTTGTAATACACGGGGCAGCCTCGATAATGCATCGGCGTCAATGTTATGTTTTCCTGAACGGTATTGGATCTTGAAATCATAGTTAGCCAATTCTGCTACCCAGCGCTGACCAGTAGCATCTAGTCGGGCGCTGGAAAGAATGTATGTTAGGGGATTATTATCTGTGAAAACTGTAAATTTTGAACCGTAGAGGTATTCTTTAAATTTATCTGTAACACACCATTTTAAGGCCAGGAATTCTAATTTGTGAGTGGGATACCTGCTTTCTGCGGGATTCAGACTACGACTAGCAAAGGCGATAGGCCTCTTTTGACCGTCTTGTTCTTGATATAGGATACCTGCTATGCCATCAAAACTAGCATCTGTATGAACTATGAATGGTTTTGAAAAATCAGCAAAAGCAAGTACCTGACTGGAACAAAGTAGTTGAATCAGTTGGTTAAACGCTTGTTGGTGTTGTTCTTTCCACTCAAATGGTTCTTTCTTTACTGAGATACCTTTTCGTTTGTTTGGTTTCTTTTCAGGATCTTTTAGAAGATTGTGCAGGAGCCGAGCTATTCTGGCATAATCAGGGACGAATCGGCGATAAAAGCCGGCAAAACCCAGAAATCTACGGACGTCTCGTACACAAGTTGGGGTTGGCCATTGCCGTAGAGCTTCGATCTTATCGGGATCGGTGGCTACGCCCTCTTTAGACACAATATGACCTAGATACTTTGTTATCTTGAAGAAAACAACACTTAGTAGGTTTTAACTTTAGGCCGGCGCTGGCAAGGCGTTTGAAAACAGAATCGAGTCTTTCAAGGTGTTCTGGAAAGGTCTTTGAGAATACTTTGACATCATCGAGATAGAGTTGACATTCTTTAAGATGCAAGTCGCCCATGACCTTTTGCATTAAGCGATGGAACGTGGCTGGGGCATTTACTAAACCGAATGGCATGGTTTCCCATTCGTAAAAGCCTAAAGGGCCAACAGTAAAAGCCGTTTTAAGTTTATCCTGATCGGCCACCTCCACCTGCCAATACCCAGATTTTAAATCAAGTGAAGTAAAATACTTGGCACCAATTAAAGAATCAAGGGTGTCATCAATTCCTGGGAGAGCATGTGCATCTCTGATGGTCCTACTGTTAAGAGTTCTGTAATCTACACAGAATCTAAGTGAACCGTCACCCTTACGAATCAAGACGACAGGCGATGAAAATGGAGACTTGCTTTCTTTGATGACTTTTGCATCCAACATATCCCGTAAATGCTCTTTCACCTCTTGATAAGAGTTGAGGTGGTATCCGGCGATATCGTTCCCGAAAAGGTTCTGAATTGTTTAAAACAATATTATGCCTTACCATGTCAGTGCGTCCTATATCGGTGTCATTTTGGGAGAAAACGTGTTTCCACTTCTCTAATAGTTGGTGTAATTGTTTAGTCTGTTTCGGTTAAGTTTTGTCCAACTCTTACCAGATCGAGTATGGAATCTGTCTGTGTTGTGATTGGTGCTACAATGGAGGCTTCCTGTAAACTGCATAGTACAGATTTATTAGGAATACACACATTATATTTGTATTGTTACTGGGATACGATGTTAAGTACCTCTGGAAAAATCAATCTCATGTAGTGATGAATGTAATACTAATCCAGCAGGCAATGAGTGCAACATATTAGGGTCTGTTACAACCAGAATTTTTCTGGAGTAGACGCTCTACACATCCCATTGACCGTGATTGTACTGTGCGGCGGAACATTAACTGATTTGGTTGAATAAACACCATTTATGTTACCAAAGGCTTTCTTTTCCTTGGTATGGAGACACTGGAAAGCGATTTTCCATGGTGTAGAAATGTGTTTTTTCTGTATGAAGTTATTTCCGACCCGTTGTTGTAGGGTCTGTCTGCATGAATTTAAAACATTTGTGCCAATTAAAAAAGGAACTTCATGGTTAAACTGAGTGTCTTTCATGACAAGTACCGGGACAGAAAATATTTGGTCAGGTAAAATTTCAGAAAATACGAGGTCGACTGGTACAATGCCAATATATTCGACTTGTTCCCCTGAAACTTGACGTAAATCAATCAATTGTTCTACAGTAGTTAAATCATCTAATGAGAGATGTTCTTTGAAAAAACATTCTGCAACAGTACACACTTGTGATCCAGTATCAAGTAAGGCTTTACAAGGCACTTTATCAGCAATTAAATCTAATCTACAATGTTTGTATTGCCTACAACTGGTACCGAAACAGGCGTTGATATGGGGTTAGAATATGAACCTGTGTTCTCCCCCGCACGAACACAGGGTGCCTTTAGTTTTTTAGCCAGTTGCCATATTTGTCTCTCTTTGCATGACATGTGTCTATTTTATGGGTTGACCTCTTACAGCGTGTACAGTATACCTGATCTGTGTGATCTGTAACTAGAGAGGCGTTTGTTTGGGTCACATTTGATTTGACCGGACGAGAAGCCCGTGTTTGTGTAGAAGAAGCGGACTGTTCCATTTTGGATAGCCTTGTATCGAGAGCATCCTGTCTCTGTACAAGTTTCTCCAAAATGGGACGCTCAGAATGTTCGGACTCACCGTATAGCTGCATCGATGATGCTACCCCTTTTGTGGTTTCTGCATCTGCAATTCTAATGTACGGCAAGCTGCAAACAACTCGTCAAAATCCTCATCAAAATCATAGCGATGCCTAGTGCCCGCTTGGATTTCTTTTGAATACAGACCATTCCAAAATTTGGACCTTAACTGTTGGTTATATTCTAACCTGGACATGAATTGTTTCTTGTTAATAAGATCAAGCATGTTATGGAGTCTGCAACTCCGGGAAACTATGTCCTCTTTGCTTTCCTGACGACTAGCATGAAACTGCTGTTTCAGTAAGTCTAAAGGTAAAACATTGCCAAAATATCGGTCAAATTTATCAAGGACATCTGAAGGGTTGGAATATTCAGGCATAGACAACAAAACACTCCCTGCTGTTCCCCTGACGGACTGATGAATAGCGGCCATGATTTGGGAATCTGGGGATGTATCCCCGTTGATCAAAGTCCTGAGGCATGAACGCCATTGTTCATAATTTCCCTTTTTATCAGGGCCCCCTGAGAAAGTAGGTAACCTTGTAAGCCAAAGCAGAAAGCTGGTTAATTTCAGGCACATCAGCCGATTGCGCTAATTCCAATGAAAGTTTACATCCACTGTCACCTGCTATATGGCTACCTGTCAATTTCTCAACAGCTATGGTGGCACAACTCGCTTTCTCAAATTCAACATACCCCCTACCAGTGTTATGGCCGGAGTGAGCCTCTCTTACAAGTAAGAGCTGTTTCACTTCGCCCACGGACGAGAAATGATGCACCACATGTTCATGTGTAGCATCAACTGGGACACCTTGACAACATAGACAACACACGCGATATCTGCCATTGTTGAGGCAAGATTGATATCAAAATATATCTTATTCTTATGCTATATTGCTAGTTAATGCTTACGTTAGTATTGTCAACTATATGTCTAGTCCGTCTTACTAAAGCCAGAAATGATCTGAGCACAAGACAATGCAAAGAACTAACGGCAAGGCAATGCAAAAGACTAATGAAAGGCAAACATAAGTCCGCAAACCCCACTTGATGCATAAAAAATTTCAAAGAAATGACCTCTATCACGAAAGAGAGAAGAGAAAAATATCAATCTCCCTTTTAAAAACATAAGCTATACCCTGTACATGCTGTTTTCGCTCTGTTCATGCACAAAGTACAATGTGACATGTATCACTGTTACACAGGGGAATATTACAAAGTTACAAAAAGCAATACATTACATGTACAAGAACAAGCAAATCAATGTGATGCAAGCAAAGTTCATAGCGCATGCGCAAAGTTCATGCATAATAGTTCATATGAAATGCAGGAATAAGTTCATAAAGACCTAGGTCTATAGCGGGGAATAAATGTAAACAAAAGTGATACCTGTCGGAAGTGTCATGACGTGAGTGCCACCTGTCGACAAAATCCGGCAAAGATGCGACGTCACGATCCTGTTGAATTGAGTGAGTGCTCCTATGGCGCCTTAAAAGAGTCTCTCGTAACTGTGCGTACCAAAATCACAAAACTCACATTATTCGACGCCAGTCCAAGGCACTGATTTGAACTTAAACACATACACAGCGCTGAAGTCCACAGCATAAGTCCATGCAGCGGAGTTAATCCATGCTATGGCCAACGAACCATGCAAAGCATGCACGAAACAAAAGGACGTGTCCATTCACTGGGCTCATAACTCAGAGGTCCGTGGATCGAAACCACGCTCTGCTACCATTTGTAACGGTCCAGCCCCGGTGCGGAGCGCAGACCGATGTTTAGGTATTTCAACGCGCCGTCCTCCCAGAAACCAACCACCAAGGACATGTGGCGATACATCATTTAATGACCTGATGAAGAAAAGACTAATGTAATGTGACACGAGTGGTGTCGACCAAGTCCTATGGCAGAGTCACTTTTACATATATACATATAAGCGATACACAGAAACACAGAAAACAGCTTAAATCTAAAACTTCCAAAGAAGGCATTATGTACTACTTTACAAAACACTGAACGCATTATGTACTAAAATATGACTTTGCGAGTAACTGGATGAAGGCATTATAAAGACTATTTTACGAAACACTAAAATATGACTGCGAGTTAGAAAAGGAAATAAATGGCTGATATTAACAAGGAAACTGTAAGAAACAATTTCTCACCTGATGAAGAAAAGACTAATGTAATGTGACACGAGTGGTGTCGACCAAGTCCTATGGCAAAGTGACGGCCGAACGGACTTCTGGTCCGAGGTTTCCGCCACTCTGCACACTGTCAGGTGTTAGTTATTATGTTAATGAAGCTTAAATAATTTAAATAACATAGCAACACACAAGCGGGTTATTGCCGACACGAGCAATTAGGTCTTGTGTGAAAACAACCAGTTCTGGCGGCCTTGTCCTGGCGAAAAACGCTTGTCCCGGCGATATAAGAAATAAATACCCGTTACATATATATATATATATATATATATATATATATATATATATATATATATATATATATAATGTTGGTACAAATGGCAATCTGATACGCTTGGACATTGTACCAGTACAGATCGCAGTTAGGGACTTTTACTGGTACAAATCCCAATCGCAATCTGTACTATCATACCAGATTGCCATTTGTATCATAACATATATATATATATATATATATATACTAATATTCTATTACAATTAGAACTATTGTGCAAGATAAATAAATAAAAAAAATATTTTAATATATATGCTGTCTAGCGTTATCGATAAATAATATATTAATAACTGCTTTTGCAATGCGTACATGTTTCACAGACACCTCAGCCGTCTTAAAAGTTATGGGGTTAAAGTTTCCTTGGATGTCTCCTGGCAAACTCCGATATTTCATCCTAAGGATGCAGCTCAATGTATCTGCACGTGAACTGATATCAGTGCCATGCAAGCAAAGGAATTTTATGATTAGACAAAGTGAAATCCCGGGATAACTGTTAGTACCAAAGGGAGGACCGGGGGTTGGGGCGTGGCCCTGTGAGCCTACTTGGCTACGCCCCCTGTGATTGGGTTGTTATTATTATCCCCTGCCAACTCCATAGAAATGGTCAGCGTCCGTTCGTCGTGCCGTCCGTCCGTCATAGATAAGATGTTAACGGAAAAAACTAAAAAAGAATATGAAGTACAGCCACCAAACATGCAGCAACACAATAACTGGAAAAGATCTTCAGGTACAGTCACCATATATGCAGCTTTGATGAAACCTAAAAAATGGCTAAGTCATGTTCGAACATAGATGACCGTGGTCCATTTTCAAGGTCACAGCGGCAATAATGTTGAAATGATTTTAACGCAAAAACCCAAAAAGAGTTTCAGTTACAGCCACCAAACTTGCAGCATTGATTGCCTTATCAAGGGCTAATTTGAGGTCGAACATTGACGACCTTAAAACATTTTTCAAGGCCACAGAGGCAATAATGATGAAATAAATGCTACGCAATTATTCGGAAAAAAATGAAGCACAGTCACCAAATTTGCAGCATTTACCTTCTTCATGAGGGCTAGGTCACGTTCGAATATGAATGATGTTGACGCAGTTTTCAAACTCACAGTAAACTTGGTGGGTGACATTGACTCATCTTAAATTTCATATAGGTGTTCACAATTTTTTCCAGGTAAATCCACAACAGGCAGGGGAGATACTAGATCTGTTCCAAAGATCAACTTTTCCCTTGTATATTCTTGGTTGACTCAGTTCGTTTTAATTCTACGACTGCTCAAGCTATTTTCTAAGCTAAGGAACACATTTCTCTCTTTTTTTCATATCGCAGTGGATTCGATCCTCTTCAGAATCTAATTACAGGTCCCATAACATCTGTCCTCATTAACTTCAGAAACTGACACGGAAATTTCCCAGCGAGATAGATTTATATATCGTATGTCTTGTGGGGGTTTAATTTTTCCTCAAGCATCTCCCCATATCAGGCGAATCTACTGAGTCTCCTCAGTCCATTAGGTTTGGCTGGATTCTTCGGTTATGCCCTGATTCGATAAAAGATTTCTAAATTACTTACAATATATTTACATTCAGTTACAATATATTACAACATAATACACATTTCTCGCATTCACTACTGCCGTGTGAGTAAGTTCTCAGGACATTTTTTAGTTAAACATTAAATTACCTTTTAGAATTGCATTTCACTCACAACAAATGTACTTTCCATTAACTGTAAAAATTTTAACTACTCGCTTATAATGAATAATGAGGATAAGATAACACTGCGTTAATCCAGTGTTATATTATACTGATATAGATATTGAGATAAAGTTGGCTCAGCGTGGTAATTGAAAAATGAAAATCCCAGACCAAAAAATTATAAAAGAACTTCAATTTTAAAAAAATTATTTCCTCATGGGTGGGATAAAAGTGGCGGCTATTTTTTATTACAATAGTGACCTTTATTACAATAGTGGTTGCTCGACACGGTCACTATTGTAATAACGTTCACTGTTGTAATAAATTTCGTTATAGGTATAATTAAAGACGTGAGAGTGGATAATAACGTTTGGAATATTATAATTCCCCAGAATTTTACACTTAAACAGACATATTAAACGATGGTGGCATTTCAAGATAAACGATGAGGGAAATTATTTCTTCAGTGGTGAGATAAAAGTGGCGGCTATTTTTTATTACAAAAGTGACCTTTATTACAATAGTGGTTGCTCGACACGGTCACTATTGTAATAACGTTCACTGTTGTAATAAATTTCGTTATAGGTATAATTAAAGACGTGAGAGTGGATAATAACGTTTGGAATATTATAATTCCCCAGAATTTTACACTTAAACAGACATATTAAGCGATGGTGGCATTTCAAGATAAACGGTGAGGGAAATTATTTCTTCAGTGTTGAGATAAAAGTGGCGGCTATTTTTTATTACAATAGTGACCGTTGTTACAATAGTGGTTGCTCGACACGGTCACTAATGTAATAAAGTTCTCTAGTGTAATAACATATGAAATACAAACTGATGCGTTTTTGGGGAAACAGAGTATGAATTGTGTGTGTTTTTTTTCGGAAATGTCATTTGTTTGGAAGAATCTCGACAAATCTAGGAAAAATTTCCGCCTGCAACATCAACCACTATTGTAATAAAAAATTAATACAATAGTGATTGCATTTTCAACCACTATTGTAATAATTATTACAATAGTGACCGTTATTACAATAGTGGTTGGCAAAAACTGGCCTTTACCAACCCCTATTGTAATAATTATTACAATAGTGAACGTTATTACAAAAGTGGTTGCAACACGCCCCCCATGGATTTTTGAGGCTCTACTTACAAAAACGGAAGGAATGAGCGATCTCACCTAAAAAGCTATGGTAGCTTCAGTTATTTTCCCTCGCTTGAGGATTTTTGAGGGCGTGATATTATGTCAGGGTATCCCAAGCCCATACATATAGGCTTGTGAAAGGAAATTTCCCCTAGATTAGCACCTAAAAGTGTCCCCATGATCCTAAAAAAAAGTCATATTGTAAACTAGTCTCGATTAAGACTGGAGTGACTAAGCTTTTTCAGTCTTGGATAAAGCATTCATTTTCCGAGGAGCAAAATACGTCCCGAAAATGTTGAAAACGTGACAAAAGCGTGTAAATGATACATCATTTCCCTTCCATGGATATTTTTTAACACGATATAGAAAATGATATATACTTGCCAAGGTATATGAAACTGTAAACAGTCTTATTTTACAAGCCAGAATGGCTCGATCCTTCTGCTTGCCATTATCTCGGCACAATAAGCTGCCTCAGATATTTTGGATATTTTGACAACAAACACACGTTTCCAACAACGTGGACATTTACGAGATATTAGACAAAGGTCAGATCATTGCTGTTAATTGTGAATCAAGTGATCTCACTGATAACAGCTTGATATAGCCCACAAAGCAGTTCACTGAAAACTTTCCCTGATGAAAATTAAACATATATATATATATATATATATATATATATATATATATATATATATATATATATTTAAGTTGAACACGCACTTTTAGGCTGAAGCCGATTATGGGCTTCGCGCACACCGCCAAGTGTGAAAAGGCCTGCCGCTTAATTAAAAAATTAAACGAAACTTACAAAGTTGAAGTTTGATCGGAATTCTGTCGATCCTTGAGTCTGCAGAGATCACGTGAGATTGCAAGTCCGGAGCTTCCATGGGGCAAGTTTCAGTGGACTACACATGATCGGGCTGGGTGCAACAAGGTGGGCACGTGATCTCTGCAGACTCGAGGATCGACAGAATTCCAATCAAACTTCAACTTGGTAAGTTTCGTTTAATTTTGGAATTCTGTCTCACCTCTCGTCTTACGAGATCACGTGAGATTTTTAGAGTTCATGTGCAGTCAAACTTTTGTGAGGCTTGTGTTAAGTTCTGAGTACCAATTACCGGTTTATTGTAATATTTAGTGAAAGTGGACTCTGCTTTCCAGCCTGCTGTTCTCGTACTGCCGCAGACGTTGCTGCAGTTCTGAAGCTATGCGGTGTAAAGATTGACATATCAATTCCTGCCTCTTTTAGTGTTGATTTAAGCCACCAGGATATTGTGTTCCTAGATACCGCTCTGTGTGGCTTTTGCAGGGTTAGGAAAAGCCTATTTTCATCTTGTCTGTAAATACTTGTTCTTTCTATGTACCCTGATAACACAGTAACCACACATAAACGGCGATCTGGGGCATATGCTTTCAAAGTAAATTCCTGTTGGAGCCTGTTTGGTGCTGATTGTTTCACTAGATCACCTACTCTCAGTTTAATCTTTGATGTGGTCAATGTAATATTGTCTACACGTAGTAAATGCAGAAACTGTCCTCGTTGCCCTGTAAGCAGGGCTAGGAGTGTAAGCAGTTTGTAGGATAAGAATTTCGTTGACAAGTACCTTACTGGTGAGAGTGTTCTTAAATATTGTAATACTGTGTTTGTGTCCCATGTTACACAAGTTTTAGTGATGGCCGGCCGAATATTAATACCCTTTAACAACCTAGTGACAAGTGGATAACTACCAAAATTGCAACTTTAAAATGGCTTGTTGATTGTTGACAAAGCTGATCTGACTGTGTTTATTGCACTGTAACTGATTTTATTAGTGTGCTCATAAAATCTAAAGCTTGTCCCAGAGATGGTGAAAAGGGTTCCACTGACCTTTCACGACAGTACCTATTCCATTGGGAGAGGTAAGTTTGGTACTGTTTTTGTGTAAATTTTCCTCCATGAACGGAGGATAACGGGTGCTGCTGCTGAAAGAATTTCTTGTTTTCTGAGGGCTTCCCTGACAAGCGGCAAGGCAGCAGTGTCATTTTTGTGAATGTGTGAGTTTCCTGTGGTTTCTGTGGTAGTTGTAACGTTGTTTGGCTGTGCGGTAGTATGCGGGGGTGATCTGTCAGTAGCTGCATTGCTTTCGGGAACAACGGTTGTGTTGTCCAATATGGTAAAATTACAATTCCTGTTGCCTGCTCTAGTATTATTTTCTTGATTACTTGTGCAAGGATGCTGAAAGGAGGAAAAGCATAATAGTCCAGCGGTTAAGCTCCCATATTTGGGGAATTGTGCAAAAAATGAAAGAAGCATGAAAGTTGGCAAAAGTATTCTTTGGAGCTTATTGATGAATTTCGGATATAGGGCCAAGCTGAAAATAAATTATCTTGGCCAAAATCCAAGATGGCAGCCAAGATGGCCGCCAAATTAGAAAATGTCAATAACTTGAGTTAAAATGTCCCGAGAAAGCATTGCAAGTACTCTAATATTATGTTTTTTTGGACTGAGAAATTCAATATTTGAGGTTCCAACCCTCTCCAGGTACTCATTAGCTTGTTTTTATCACGAATTTGGTAATATTCACATTAGTTCAACAGTTAAGCTGCATATTGAAAAGAAATAAAAACCTGGAAAGAAGAATGAAACTTGGCATAATAATTTTCAAGACCATACTCTATATGTTCAGATATGGGGCCGAGCGGAATTCACAATATCTTGCTAAAACTCCAAGATGGCGGCCAAGATGGCCACCGAAATATAAAATACAAAAATAGTCGGTCATATTTTACCTGGAATAAATTGCAATTGCACTATTTCTATGTTATTAGGATCGAAAAATTTATTTAAAAAGATTCCAGGTCTGTATTATGCATGTGTGAATGAAGTCTGATTTTGTTGGTATTTAAATTGTGCTAAAATTACCCATTTTTACCAGCACATCTAACGGTAAAACGTATTTGTTGATTACCCTGCCGAAATTTAATATATTTGTTAATTTTAAGTATTTGAACACTATGTTTCTTTCAATGTAATGAAAAGGACAGTCGATTGGTAAAACGCTCGGCTCTCTTCACTGGCGACTGAAGTTTCTGTCCCTATTGTTGCTATGAGAGTGGATTGTTGTGGTCCATCCAGAGTCGGTTGTTTTCTTCGTGTACTCTGATTCCATCAACCACTTCGCCATCCGAGCCAAGGAACGTGCCTTATAGTAGTTATTATAACCAGTTGTACAGTCAATGTAAAAGAAATTTTATTTGTTTATAAGTTGTGGCTCGTTTGCCTTGAGGTGACAGTGCAGCTTCAAGACTCTTTGCTTGCATGAAGACAGAATCAGTACATATTTAGCGGCTCACCACATTATGCTGTATGATACGCTTTCTTTTAAGGTGATAGGTTTAGGCCTGTTGGTATCACTTTCTACTGAATGAGAATGAAGTTATCCGTATGATAAAGATGGTATGTTATTAGAAAGAAGTCATAACTTATCGTTAAGACATTAGAGAAAATCTCATGGTTTGTGGCGAGATTTCACCATTATGCCATTGCGACATCGACGGGGTTTGAACCGGGGATCTACAAACACGTCTTTAACCACGAGGCAACGTACTAACCCCGTATATGCTATCTTTGTACTTGACAGAATCTGGACACTTGTACAGTTTGCCGTTTACCTTCTACATTGATAATCTGGTTTATGATCCTAACCAATAAGCTAACTTTGGCTTTTCAAGTGATGTCTTAAAATACTTCGTTTGCTTACATAATGCACACTTTTAATAAATATAATGATAATTAGAAATAATAAATATTTGCTTCATTTAATGAAATAATTTATCTTCATGTGCATAGAAAGCAAAATTCTATAGGTCGGACTGAACTTTATACATAAAATAAAAGAAACCGATAGTAAGTTGGAATTGTTGGCGTTTTACTAGAAGAAAACGCTCTCGTCCTGCAAAATATAAAAGAAAATATTCAGGCAAGGTTATAAAATTTGCTGGCAATATTACAAAAAAAAATGTAATAAACTGTTCTGTACAGTAATAATATTCAGAAGTAGTCTATCCTCATTAATATATGTTCACTTGATGAAGCGAATGGTATGGAATACAAGTTTCTGCAAATGGACATAAAACTGACATAAAGGGTAAGTACATAGGTTGCCAGAGCTCAGATGCTGAGAGGACAGCAAAGTTACAATCACCAATCAAGTCGATAAAACTCAAACCAAACTTTGTACTGAATTTTTAGGTAATCAAGTTAATGAAGAAAGAATGCATGTCTGGAACCTGAGGGTGCATTATATTTTTCAACCTTGTTTTGTGAATTAGACTTTCTACCTTCCGTCTTGCTGTACCATTTTCTTAGCATCCATCCATGAAAGATCAGCTAGCTTGATCCTGGCAGCACCGACTCATACATGTGGTGAATATTTCTAACAATATATGGATGTACTACATGAATCTACAAATGTGCACAATGTCAGCAAATGAAATTATTTTGTTGACACCAACTCATTATGCAAAGTGAATTTTAATGGCAACTCGTTGGGAAGGAACAAATTTTATATCACAAAAAATTGCAACACACCAAATGACAGTGATACTTTACTGACACGTGTCGGTTCCTACAATCATGCAGTCTAAAGTCTGCATCGTAACCATATCACAAAACTAGTAACCTGCATGAGTGTTATTTCATGCTTCGTCACCATAGTACAAAGGCAGCATACAGCAACATGTTGCGCACCTCTAATGTGTGTGGATTCTGTTTTCTTGCCAACATTCAGTCTGAAAGCCATCACTTCATGGCAAAAGAAGCTTAGAATCCATATAGCACACAGGTGTGAGCTTCTACATAACCGCGTATCTTGTCATGCACGCATGTACTCTAAATTCATTATAAATAAAATTCTTTCCTTTTAAACAGACATGGTGTTCAAATACTTTTAACTAGAACATGTAAATTAAATTTCAGCAGAACTATTTGATTTTTATTGCACTAATCAAGATTTACATGAATATTGAGTTGATTGTAAAATTAAATATCATGTTTGTAGATTTTCGAAAACCCTACCTATTCTTCACTGATATATGAAGCTCCCACTGATATCAGACAGGATACCTAAGTTTCTTTCATCCTTACTTCGGCAAAGCAGTTAATACATTCATTACCATGCAAATAAAGGGATTTCAATCAGAGAAAGTCATATATCAAATATTAATATAATAAAACCTACCCAAGCAAATGACACTTTCATTTAAAAGTGCAGTATTCTGCAAATTTTATCAAGTTTACCGTTTGGTGTACTGATGAAAAAGGGAATTTTAGTTCAATTTCAGTAGGTACACACAAGGCGGAATCTATACAGCTGACAGGTGTGAGCTTCTTACATAGGTCTGTATTCTTCCACGCACGCATCCAGTCTGATATAAAAGTCATAAGCAGGATAAACTTTATATTATATGGATTGTCTAATTTATTTTATTATAATAGATAATTAATATGGATTGTACAGTTAGTTGTAATTACTATTACAAGCCACTCTCCATGGCTCGGATGGTGGCGTTCGGTGGTATATATACAGGGGTGAAGGAAAGCGAATGACAAGGATGAATTCACCCACCTTGGATGGGCCATTATAACCCAATAGGAATAGGAACGATGTTGTTTAAACCTGGGGCGCCAGTGGAGATAGCCAGGCGGTTTACCACTCAATTGTCCATTTCATTACATTGAAACAGACATTGGGCTCAAATACGTAAAATTATTATATATGTTAAATGTAAGCACAGTTGGATTTATGCATTTGATATTTTCCAATTGTCCTAACAAAGGTTTACATGAATGCTGATCGTAAAACCTAAGTACATGTATGTAGGTTTCAAATATTCTAATGATAAGTGTTTACGGACATATCAAGTTCAATCCTAATTTCATTGCAGATAAGTTTTTGCACCCTTCACCTCTTCAAAGGAATTATATTTGTTAGCATGCAAATAAAGGGGAAGTAAAAGGAAGAAAGGAAGAAACATTGCAATTAAAAAATTGTTCTACTATTAAAGCATCCGAATTCATGACAAAGCAGACAAACCTAAGCCAGCAAATAACACTTTCATTTGACTACGATCACAGTGTATGCGACTACTGTGCAGAACTAAACAAATAATGTTTGCTATCCATTGTGCTAGTAAACAAGGGAAAATGTAGGACAATTTCAATATAAACAAAACCAGGATTCATTCACAGAGTCATTTTACAGACTTTAAACCTTATAAATGAATTTATCGACCCCAGAAATGTAGAAATGGTGCACTTTGAAAGCATTCTAGGACAAACATAACCGAATGTATTGATATTTAATAATCCGGCGGCCAAGATGGCCGCCATCTTGGATTTTGACCAAGACCGGATGAATTCTGCTTGGCCCTATATCTGAAAATATTGAGTATGGTATGGACAACTGTTATGCCAAGTTTCATGCTTCTTTCACTTTTTGCACAATTCTTCTCTTAACAGCTGGACTATCAGAAATGTTAGGATATGAATAGTCTCTTGGTCTTATCGGTTGACCGTATCATCAGAGCTCTTATCTGGGTAACTTCGGCTGGTACCCGGCCCCACGTATACAGTTATTTGAGCCGAGGGGAATGATTGGCTAACGCAAAAGTTATAAGGTCAACGGCTGTTTCTTCTTATGTGCAGCACCATGGTACGTTAATACATTGGAAATGAAAGAAACCCTTGGAAAATACGATGTGTCACCTCTAAAGTCAAGAGATCGTCAGTGAATATCAGTTTAAACATGATGGTTTCATTGAAAAAAAAAAACAAATACGCTAAAAATGATAGCGAACAGCATTTCTCATCTTTAAATGTAAGCAATAAATTTGATCTGCCAGGGCGTGTCCTTCACAAGTTTCTGATCAGCATTTCTGCACTTATCACGTGGGCAGGCTTTATACAAACAAGTTGGCAACAATCTGTATGCTTAAAATGTAGAAGCGGGCCTCTGTACGTGTGTCAAGTTCGACGAGTGGGGAACAGAAATTACTTCATCGTGTTTTTAAATCTACATACGCGTATTAATTTCACGGAATATACTGTATACACAGGGGGGGAAACGCTCGTCTTTTTTGAGCACCTGCCGTTTGGAACATTTTGGGTAAAGTTATAGTTACATGCTAATTTTCTCTATGCGGGTCAGCAAAGACTAGCGGAGTTTGTCGACTGGCATTTGTAACTTGTGAGAGATGGTTCCACATATAAAAGTGTATTGGTTCAGGGGATATCTAAACAATAAATCTAATAAAATAGGACGGCTTGCTTAGGATTTTGGCGTCTGTTTCATGGATTTTCAATCATGTAATAAGTGGCAGATGGCATCAGCTACGAAAATGTGTCGGCTTATCTATATTAACAGTAGGTGTATTTGTCGTATATTCTTATGTAATATTTTGCCATTAAGATGATGAATACACAAAATATATCTTTTGATTAGTTATCATTTAATTCATACTTTTATGCAATCATAATTTGGGCTCTTTTGCTTCCCAGGATCGCGGCGAAGGTGCTGCTATGTCATACAAAAGTGTCAATATCAAGGGATTGTAAGACGTGACATTACTGGAACATAGTAGACCGGGGGGGGGGGGGGGGGTTAAGAGTATAAAAAATTTTCAAAAGTCAATTTCCCCCCCCCCCGAGTCCCCGGGCGCTTATTACGTCAAATACAGTATGTGTATGTGTTATATGTTCATGCGGAGATTTGTGTGTAATGGTTTATCAGATTTGTTTGATTATCACCACCATACAACAGAACAGAAACTCTTCTTTGGATTTTATTTAAGATTCTTTATCTTGTTTTATAAACTTTATTTAATTTACATGGATTGTACAACTAGTTATAATAACTAATAACTCCATAGCTCGGATGTTGGCACTCGGTAGTCTGTAAGGGTGGAGGAAACCAGAGGACCCGGAGAAAACCACCGGCCATGGGTTACTTTAACCCACTCTCATAGCCAAGCCCGGAATCGAACATGGGGTTTTCTTCTTCTTGTTAATATAAATGTCAGAACTCAAGAATGAACTTTCAAAGTATATAATCTGACCATGTAAGTTAATATGTGTTACACATAAAGGCATTTTGTACATGATGTATTACATATAAAAGGTACACAACCAGTACTTTGCTATCATTTCCAAATGTATAGCCTAATGGTGATTAAATGTTGGAAACTAGCAACAAGAGAGCGCAAGTACTATACAAGGATAGGATAAACAGAATATCCATAAAAAATATGTACATTTAGGGTATTCCTCAGGAAACATTTTAAAAATGAACTTGAAGGTAGAAGGGGGGGGGGATGTGGAGGAATATTAAAATTTTGTCACAAGTACAGCGAAAGCAGTCAGCTATGTGATCAAGAGTTCAATCAATGAACCTTATAGGATGACATGCGTTACTAGTCATGTGATTGTGTTGCTATGATCAGGTTGGCTGACCTCGGTATATACCCCTTGTGAGGCAGCCTCACTGTCAAATATGCAAAGTTAGGACCAAGGTTCTAGTAGTTGTAACTTTGGTCCATAATAACAAATTCAGAGAAAATGTGATACATAGTTTAAAGAATATAAAGCTATACTGAGAAAATTAAGCCAAAGTTTGAGTCAGTTAAACATAGTTTTCCTTTTGTCACTATTCATGTGAGAACTTGTGAATGAAACAAGCAAAGTCACATGACTGTAATGATTCTTTCAGATTGGCTGCCCCCGCAGTACCTTTCGATTGGAGCCTAAATATTTGAACCTGTGATCTTGGGACATTGTACTAATTATTGCATAAAGATTCGTAATGTCCAGCATAAATTCTTGCTGCTGGTCGTCATAGGGTGATATCTTTGTGAAACATTTATCATCCATCCAATTGGATATGATTTGGTAAAGTTACACCAAACTTTTATTTTTATTTTTTTAATTGAATTTTAGTTTAAAATATGTTATTCACAGACTCTGGTAACAATAGGCCAAATTTCCTACCAACATTAGACTACATACAAATATCTCCAGACAAATTTTAGCGAACCTGTGAGCTTCTGTGAGGGTATGGCATTGTGCGTCAGCCGGTGGCCATTGTCTTGGCCGTATGTTAACCCATATTATCTAAAAAAAAATGACGGGAACTAGCATGACCAAATTTTATGCAAAATCAGTCATATGTAAAACTCTTGTCACATTGAGCTTACTTTTTGGCTATCTGGATTGACTTCGATTTTTATAGGGAAAAAGCTAAAAACCTTAAAAATCTTATTTTCCAAAACAGTCCAGCAAATTGTTTACTTATTTCACAGAAATGATCCCAGAAGCAATCTCTCTCAAGTTGGTTCAAATGATTCTAGTTTGGTGTTTTCTGGCTAACTTACAGCAAGTTGAACTTAGTTATTTGGTCAAATAAGCATCCCGTCTTGTCTGATTTAGTTTGAACTCGAAAAAATAATTAAATTCCTGGATATTCATAATGAAATGGTACATTTGATAATAAGTATCTTTCAGGAAAGGCATGTTTGAACAATGACCTCGAAAAGTAAGCCTGCGTTAGAGGACATCAGTGGGCAATAAAAGCAGAAACTGAAGCAACATCCCCGTGTATGGTCAAATGCATGCAAATATCTCGGCTGAATGTCAATGGATCATTATCATAAATAATGTAAATAAAGCAATATTACATGTAATTTGACAACTTCCGTGTAGGATCATTAATCAAGTTGAAGAAAGTTTCATGTACCGGTATTGTCAAACTGCACCAGCGCCGCTTACACTATTTGTTTAGGTCAGGGGATTCCCAGGTCTTCGCCGATACGTGAAGAACAGCTGAATGAAAGATCGGTCCATTGTCAAGTAAAAATTATATAAATATTTTGTGGAATATAATGATAAAGGAAATAATTCATCGACTGTATGGTACTAAAATAACAATTTAAAAAATAACAGGAGGTAGCATGAACAAGTTTTATGCAAATGTTGGTCACATGACTCATATTTGAAATTGAGGTTTTTGTGGCCCCACCTGCATTGACATGTTTTTCACAGGCAAAAAATTAGTCATTTTAGCCTCTGTCAGCCACTGCTTTAAAATGTTATCTGATGAAACTATGTAGCTCAATTGTTTAAAATTTCACAAGAATAATCCTACGATAGGGTTCTCTCAATGGTATGAGAATAGATCAGGTTCTTTAATTTGTAGCTCAGCTGACTGTAAGTCATCTGAGCTATAGCGATCACTCTTTGTCCGTCGTCCGTCCGGCCATCTGGCCGTGTGTCCGTTAACAAGGCACAAATCGTAACCACTGGAACTGGAATCTTCTTACTTTACATCCAGAGAGGTTCATAAAAAATCTCCTTGGAAATCTGGAATTAGGTCTCTGTTACCCATATTCTTCAAGCTATGGGGCTCCGAAGTACCCCCAAGAATAATGACAAATTTGATACAAAAGCTCAAATATCTGAACAACTAATGCATTGATCACCATGATTCTTTGCATGGATATTGATCATACAGTGTTTCATCAGTTTCTGCAGACTGGTGGCGCCACCTTTATTGTTTCTATTTTTTACGATTTTTTCCCCTCTATTTTTGTGACCTCAAAAGATGCTGTAATCTGTTAACAGGGCACAAATCGTTAACGTTTGACCTGGAATCTTCTCACTTTACATCCAGAGAGATACTTGAAAAGTCTTCTTGGAAACCTGGAATTAGGTCTCTGTTACCCATATTCTTCAATATATGGGGCTCCGAAGTACCCCCCAGAATAATGGAAAATTTGATACAAAAGCTCAAGTATCTGAATAGCTAATGCAGTGATTCCCATAAATCTTTGCATGGTTATTGATTATTGGGTGTTTCATCAGTTTCCGCAGACTGATGGCGCCACCTTTATTTTTTAGATTTTTTTCTCTATTTTTGAGACTTTAAGGTCTAATCATCGTCAAACAACCTTGGTTTAATTTAGTTTTAGAATTCATATTAATAATAATTTTAGACACAGTGATGTATATATATTTAGAATCCTTAGAATATTCTTTATCAGATGAGATATATTCAAAAAGTGTAACAGTGTCCACTTTGAAATTTAAAACTTGAAATGATTTAAAATTATTTTTTTTAATTGGATATATCTCAAAATTGGCTTAGGGTATGTATGTGGAAATAGTATCATTTGAAACTACATACAAATATCTCCAGGCTTTTTTTTGTTATATATTTATTGTCTTTTTTTTCATAATGAATTTTAGATTAAAAAAAAATGTGTGATGTTAACAATACTTATGTCGTTTAAATAACGTATTTTTACTACACTCAAAACGATATAGGAAAAAGAAAAAAAAACCCATTTTAGAATACTTGGTGATTTACCTATATGCAAAATTTGAAGACTCTATATTCGATGTTTTTTTAGAAATATCGCTCTGAAGATCGTACAGTCTCCTGAAATACTGTTATGAGAAAATGGCCAAAAACTGTTTGGGAAGAGAAATTTCGTTTTGAGTGGAAAACAGGGATATAAGCGCAAGTGACAGTTGTATTTTTTCACTAAATGTTCGGATGAGAATCGGTTTCAATATATAAATTATAAAATTTAATGGTTTATCAATGTTTAAAAAAAGGATTTTATTAGGCATCATGACAACTGGAGAACTGTCAAACTAAAGTAGGCGAAGCTTACTGGTCCTAGGGGTCGGTCATCGGTAATCAGGTCATGGGCTACCGCGCCGGGGCACGCGTCAGGTGTCAAGTGACTGATAAGAACGATCACTCTGTTTACTCTGTGCTCTCATTAAGACCACCATATACCATAATCCAATTAACAGCTTGTCTCTCCCTCTCACAATTATATATGAGACACTACATAGCTAGCAGAAACACATATCTCCCTCTCTCATTAGATTTATTTACACCAGTCATATACGCGCTAAATTGTACTGCGGCCGCTCTTCCTTTACCGATCGCTCTCATAGCTAAGACTCCGGCGCGGTTCACTTCGCAAAATTTGATTGCAGGCGACGTGGTGGTGTAACTTGGTGCCGCGTTCCTCTCACAAAATTCATTCGTGCAACGCAGTCCCATATTGCTGCACCACCCTCGGCGTTTATCTACATCCTCCACTAACGACGCGGGATCCTTCTGATCAGCAGTATGTGACTGTCTCTCGTTCAAATATCGAATTTTATCTTCGCTCATTCTACTCTATTTTCTTCGATCCATGACGTTCAGTTTGAAGATAGTGTCTATTATAGAAGAAGGAACGATGTATTCGGTAATGGTTTTGGCGATGTAATGATGGACCCTGGGAGAAAATGTTATAGTGTATAACAGGGTCAATATTACAGAAATAACAATCGGTAAATTCTTATTTCTGGGTATATTCTTGGTCTCAGGACCCTTATTGGGTGACACTAACATATTTTAGGGCAGTGATATAGACATTATTCGGCGACTGGAGGAGTACGATGTACAGTTTACTTCTGGGTTAGGCGTATAGGGGGGACGTGTTTGTATTAATTAGTGCCAATTAGTAAGTGCCGGTAATAAAGATAAGCTCTTTTCCGGCTGACTGACCGCCGCTTCCCCACGCCTGTCAATCAACCATTTGCCTAATACCGCGAGCGGATGGTTAACCAATAAGCAACTTACACGCTGCTAACTCTCGCCGAGCTGACAGTTGGTCCTGTTTGCACCCCACGTGGGGTTGACATCTGAATTAAAATACTTATTTTTCTAATTGATACAATAGAACCCCAGGAACGTGTTTTTGTGAAAAGATAGATATAGAAAACATCTATAAAACCAGATGTTTTTCAGAAAAATGTAATTTTCCTGATTTTTGACGATGATTAGACCTTATAAGATGCTGCCATCTTTTAACAGGGCACAAATGATAACAACTGGACCTCGAATCTTATATTTTGACATGCAGGAAGGCCCATGAAAAGTCTCCTAGGAAACCTGAAATAAGGTCTCTGTTACTATTATTCTTTGAGCTATTGGGCTTCGAAGTACCCCCTAGAATAATGTGAACTTTGATACAAAAGCTCAAGTATCTGAATAGCTAATGCAGTGATCACCATGATTCTTTGCATGGATATTTATCATGGGGTGTTTCATCAGTTCTTGCAGACTGGTCGTGCCACCTGTTTCTTTTTCAAAATTTTACGCATTTTCTCCCTATTTTGAGACCTCCAAAAATGCGGTCACCTGTTAACTGGGCACAAATTGTAGCCATTGGACTTGGAATCTTCTTACTCGATATTCAGGGGGGTCGATGAAAAATCTCCCTGGAAACTTTTAATTAGGTCTCTGTTACCCATATTCTCCAGCTATGGGTCTTAGAATTAACTCCTAGAATAATTAAAAATTGAACACAAAAGCTGCAGTATCTGAACAACTTATGCATTGATCACCATGATTCTTTGTATGCATATTCATCACTGAGTGTTCATCAGTTCTTGCATACTGGTGGTGCCACCTGTTTTTTTTCCGAATTTTTTAGGCATTTTCTCTCTATTTTTGAGTCCTCCAAAAATGCAGTGGCCTGTTAAGAAAAAAAGATTTTGTGGTTTCTTTATGATCTTGACCTTTGACTTATTAACATTAAAAGACATGAAACTTTTAGAACTTCATGGGTTTAGAGGTACTGCTAAAAATTATGGCCTGTGGAGTGTCAGACGAAAGAACACACATGGAGGCGACAATGTTGTATTGTTTCGCTTGCAGTGCTTCCTAGCGGCTATTCTCCAAACATGAAAAAAATACTTTCAAAATATAAGTATAATACCAAAGGTTTACCTTTTTCAAAAGGATTCCTGGAAAACTGTGGCCTGTAGCAAGCTTATTGTAAGACGTAAGAACCAGCAAGCATCCGAACTTGAGGACTACTGACAAACACACAGACAGACTGACAAAGTGACACATCTTTGGTAACAGATTACTAATCCATCTTATATAGAAAGTATAGAGGAACAAATGAGTTATAATTTATGTAGGTAAAGTTATAGTTATGGAGATATGGCCAAACAATGATATGATGTAGTGTTTCAATTGCACCACCCCCTAGTGACTGTTTTCCAAAAATGAAAATTCGTTTCGAGATATTTGAGTAGGACATACGATGTACCAGTTTCAAAAGGATTCCTGCAGAACTGTGGCCTGTTGAATGGTATATGTAAGACGCAAAGACCATCAAGCAGGCCAAATTGAGGACTACTGACAAACAGGCAGACATACTGACAAAGGGAGATAAGGCTGAGACCAGTCAGCTAGATCAAGTTATAGAGAAGACCCAGGAGAAGAAACTGAGCTTAGTATGGGATGAAAGGATTAATATTGACGAACTTATGACTTAAATAAGATTTCGTCTTTTTTATTTTTGTTTATTACCTTGACCTTGACCTTTGACCTAAATTGACCTAAAAAATTTAACAATGCTCAATAGGCTTCCAGAACTTTTTGTTTTCAACCGAACCTGTATTTTTCAGATCGATTGATACAAAATATGGCCAGTAGAGTGGGACAAACACACAAACATCGCAACAAAAACCCAAACGAACACACGCAACTGACCAACATGCCTTGCAGAAATCTTCGATATCCAGCAAGCAATACATTTTTATTGGTTTTTAATCACAACTTTAAGAAAAATTAATAGAAAAGGAATTTATAGTTGATGAGTAACAGGGATTCCAGATATTGTAAGGATCTTGTATGGATGGATGAAAATATATTCCAAATAACACCATGCAGTCACCTGTGGTATTTTTCATTTCAATTTTAATAATGATAAAAAATATATTATTCATTACTTTTATTGATCATATGAAAGAAATTAATGAAGACGAAGATGCAGTTGATAATATTAATCTAAATTTCCAGGTTCTTTCTAAGTGTTTCAGCTTGTTAATTTATATTTATTGCAAACATTTAAAAAAAATGTCCAATTTTTTAAATTTTACTCAGACAGGTACTGATTAAAGATGTCAATATGTTTTACTAATGACATTAAGACTCGTGGCTGTATCAGAGGTCACAAGACGATGTAAATAATCAAAATTGATATTATTGGTTCCTTTATTTCACTTGCCCATCTGACCATCAGGTTGCTTCTCGTACATTTATCTACCCCTTCTACCAAATCATATTTTATGATCATACATAAAAGCTGAGCGCCGTGACCCATGGGTCCCGTATTTGCAAATGTCTCTGAATGCCTGACAATCCCATGGCTTTTGATGTAGACCACAATTTCTGCAAACATGTTTTGTGGCATGTATTGCTACTGACGCACCCTCTAGTTTACTGATTGTTTGTTTGCCTAGCACTATGGCTTCATATTTTCTCCCTTCTGCTACCAGTGTTTCTATGCCATTACCGTTCCTTTGGTCAGGGAGGGGCTTTTGAAAAGCTTCATGGGGTGTACTAGCAATCACGAGTTCCATTATTCTCTCACCGAGTTCACCGGCGTTGAATTGACAGAGTTTAGCGACACTAGTTGATGAACACGTCAATACATTAGTTAAGTTCCATTCGATGGATTCTGAAACTGACTTTGTTGCCGAGTTGATATTCAAATAGCTTAAAAATAAGGTCGGGTATTTTTCCTTTCGTCGCTGAGACATGATGCGTTAATGCGTCTTAGACCCTCATTATCTAGGCTATCTGAATTTTACTCGCCTTTTTCACTGGGTCGATCATCTTCGAAACATAAAGACATGCTTGAACAATGTAAAGGGGTCTGCTAGGTCCTTGCCACACCAGTCCATTGACAGATACTTTGACATGCTGATGTCAGCAGTTGGGACAGAAGTTTTCTACCCACGGAGGCCGTAGCGATGTTTATGTCCATTGTCAAGGTAACCAGACACGTGTTAGCGGTCTCTGAGTTCGACCCGCTAGCTGCCACCATGTAATAAGACTGAGGTGGTTTCATGTAAGTTAAATCAAGTCCGACAGCATGCAGTCAGGTACAGATAGCAGCAATGTTTCTTCACCGACGAGGCCCTACTTCCGATTACTACGCGACTTGTAACGAAGTGACAAAGAGGTGTTGTTCTGCAGTACAAAATAGTTTGCTTGAAACTACAACTGGGGCCGTCCACATATTATTTTTTTAGATGATAAATCCAGTTTGGATTGAAATGTTGGTTTCAAACTTGACTAATATATGGCCCACCACTAAAGTAAATTCTCTATATTGATTTTGTTCTGTAATGACTGTTTAGGACTACCAACAAATCTGGAGGTTAACCTATTCGAAAGTACCAACATCAATGGCACAAAGTACAAAATAAACACTAACTGTCCAATGTGTGTTGATCATATCTAGATAATTATTTCATCCATAAAAAGGTGATAATTTGTATTTATAACTTAGATAAGAAGCATGAATTTCATCAGGTAGAAGCTGTTGATAGGAGAATGATCAAAATCTGACATGAAGAATGTCCTTGTCTTACAGAGAACTGGCAGAGAAAGAGGGATGCATGTACTCCTCAGTTCACATCTAGAAAAGTATAAAACAGCAAACTGCTCTCAGTAAACTGTGCTATTTGAATACTTTAGCATTCGTTCAGTCATCAAACTTGAATTCCAGAGAGGTATCACTAAACAGAATGAAGGTATAATAAGTCCATATGATATTGTTTCTATCATCATCAACCCATGACATCAAGCATTTCTTATAGAACTTTGGTATTTACTTTGGATATTTACATCAAAATTCGTTCTTATGAAGGCAGCACCCCCATTTTTTCTAAATGTTTTGTTATCAACTTAGTCCAAGAATTTCCTTGTTTGAGAATAAGTCTTTTTTAGCCAAAAAAAAAAATGCTTCGCCTTTGTCATTTTTCTAACATCTGGTAGATTCAGACGTCCTTTACTGTATAAACTGAGTGTTGTGTCATACCTCACATTTGATTTTTTTTTAACATTCCATACAAATTTATTTACTGCACTTTGTATATATTCAATAAAACCCTTCGGTTGTTCACACATGTTTGTTACATATGTGGTCCGAGGGATTTTTACAACAACAGTGTGGGTATCTGAAGTCTTTATTTGAGAGACACAAAACACGTCAGGAGCAAAACTATTTTAGCTACATGGCATAACATCACATGGTCATTATAACACAAACATGTATGCATGTAGACATGTGAGCCATAGTCTAACAACCCAGCATCTCAGCTAAACGTTCTCTGCTCACATCCTCATATATTACTGTCATCACTTTACTTGATCTCCATCTTAAAGTAATATCAGAAACATATTAATCAGTCATGGCTTTATCTACAAACTCAGCTACTACTGACACCAGTAGCTCCACGAGCATGGAAAAGCACACACTGTAAACATCAGATCGTATTATACTGTTAAATCTACACTACTCAAGGCATAAGATACTCTAAATGTCACATGTATACGTTATATTAAACTAAACTTCACATGTTATAAGCACCAGATAAATCATTCATAAACATGATAGGTACTCTGTGATAAGCATGTATTTACACTATGCAAGGTGGTCAAGAGTTACTTCATAAGTTGGTTACGGCTGACAATTTGCAATAGTCACAAATACTGAAATTTAACACAACTAAGTTACCGAAACATATATCTGACTATCTTTGGTGAAGTATCTTGGAATAATTCAGAAAGATGTTGTAATATAGTGATATGTTGGGAGATTGGTACACATAACACACACATATCCGGGACGTCATTAAGTGTTGTGTAGTGCGCGCCATAATAGAAAGAAGCAAAACATTTTAACAGCTGTACCTGTGTCGTTGATAAAGGCATACCGTGAACCTGACACCTTTGTTGGATTATTACATGGTGTCAGAAGTGGCTCAACAAACATGGAATTCTTACAGCCGCCAACACCGATGTCCTGGACCGGAAATATACAGGAAAACTTCAAGACATGGCTCCAAAAGTTTGACTGTGTACCTCGTCGCATCGGAAAAGGTCGAGAAAGCTGACAAATCAAGTGCGCGTTGTTCCTGCCTACCGCGGGAGAGAGAGCCATAGAAGTTTTTTCAATACGATGTCATTTATGGAATCGGAAAAAGATGACTATCAGGCACTCGTGCGGAAGTTCAGTGAATACGTGCAACGTAAAAAGGATATTGCGAATGAGAGACTGTTGTTTAATGGCCGTTTACAGCAGGAAGGTGAGTCGTTTCTATCGTTATTGACTGATTTGAAAACGCAAGGGGAAAAATGTGAGTACGGAGAAATAAAAGCTGACATGGTACGTGACCGTATTATTATTGGTATTTGGTGTGACAAAACAAGAAAGAGAATAATGAACATTAAGGATCTAGATTTGACTAAGACTGTCAGTGTGTGTAAAAATGAAGAAGTCAGTGTCAGTCATGCGCAGGCAATGATCAGTGCCGCATCAGTCAGTGCAGTGCATTCATCACAGTCACGTGGTCGTGCTCTAACACAAGGTAATAGCAGTAATCGAGCTATGAGCTTCCGGGGGAAAGATGAGGTGCATCTCGTCCCCGCAGACTGATCATAACTTGCCACACAGTGAATGTGGGAAATGTGGTTACTAGCATAGACCTAGATTTTGTCCAGCACAGAGACAGTCTTGCCGGAAGTGCCAGAAGATTGGCTATTTTAAGAGAATGTGCCGTAGTACAAGTAGGGTACATTGTTTAAACGAAACATTTTATGATGAAGAAAGAAATTTTGATGATGATCAGTGTGATCGGTTAACAGTTGATTGTGTTGAATATGATGATGATTATGACGATTTTACAATTGACAGTGTTGAAGAAACACAATTGCAGCACACAAAAGATTCACAGTGGTTGGTAACACTACCAGTAGGGGGCACTATGGTGCCATTGAAACTAGATCCGGGAAGTGATGTAAACATTCTACCCATGTGCGACTATAGTCGCCTCAAGACAAAACCAAGTACAAAAAGTGCTCTAGTGAGACTGACTTCATACACTGGTGATAAAGTGCCCGTCACAGGAACAGTCACAGTGTCAGTTGAGTGTAAAGGTGTGGAACACAGAGTGGTTTATCGTTACAAACAGTGATGTTCATCCTATACTAAGAAAAGACACTTGTGAGAAATAGAGCTTAGTCAGACGCATCAATGTCATCAAAAATTGTGATTGTCGAGACATTTTATCTGACTATTCCGAACTGTTCAATAGACTGGGATGTCTACCAGGGCAGGTTCGGATTCGACTGAAACCAGAAACAGAAGCGGTCATCGGGCGTATCGCAAAGTTCCATTCCCATTGTATGACGCCGTTAAAGCTGAACTGGACCAAATTGAACAAGCCGATGTCATTGAAACAGTCACAGAGCCAACAGAGTGGGTGAGTGCAATGCACATTGTGCATAAACCAAACGGCCAGTTGCTAATCTGCCTGGACCCCCGAAATCTTAATAAAGCCGTTCGTAGAGAACACTTTAAATTGCCAACAAGGGATGAGATAATGGCAAAAATGTCATGGGCCAAAGTATTCTCCAAAATTGACTGTTCAAAAGGATTTTAGCAACTGCGGCTAGACGAGGCGAGTTCTAAATTATGTACCTTCATAACACCTTTTGCCAGATATAAATACCGTCGGCTACCTTTCGGGATATCGTCGGCCCCGGGGATCAATCATCGCACAATAATAAACATGTTCGAACACATGGCGCAGGAAGAAACACCAATGGACGACATTGTCATGTGGGGTCAGATACCGAGTCACACCTACAAACTGTACGTAAGGTACTTGAGACAATGTATCACCAAACAGGGATAAATGCCAAATCGCAGTTCCAGAATTGACATTCAAAGGTGATCTGTTGTCTGCAGATGGTTTACAGCCAGATCCTGCCAAAGTTGAGCCGATTGTCCACTTCCCAACACCCACAGAGTCATCGGAAGTTGCACGATTCTTGGGAATGGCGTAATATCTTGCGAGGTACACCCATAACCTATCACAGCG
The DNA here is from genome assembly GCA_026874595.1 of Sipunculus nudus. NCBI lineage: Eukaryota > Metazoa > Annelida > Sipuncula > Golfingiida > Sipunculidae > Sipunculus > Sipunculus nudus. The sequence goes on along the minus strand of CM049310.1, from coordinate 63,929,940 downwards.
AACATATCACATGAGAAGCCTGCTAAAAATCAAATGTCGCGTTCACATGGGGTCCTGAGCATGAGAGACAATTTCAGGACTTGAATAGCTACTGTCATCTCAGCCTGTTGTGCAATTCTATGATCCACGTTTGCCAGTGAAAATATCATGTGATGCCAGTAAGAAAGGCGTAGGCACAATCTTAGAAAAGCAGCATGATGACCAATGACTGCCAGTTGCATATGCATCGCGTGCGGTAACGGAAACTCAGAGCCGATATGCTCCCATTGAACGTGAAGCATTGGCAATACAATTGCATGTGAGCGCTTTCATCAGTACATTTATGGTAAACAAGTGCAAGTGGAAACTGATCACAAAACACTTGTGTCAATATTCAAGAAAGCTTTGAATGACTGCCCCCCTTTTTCAGAGAATTCGGCTTAAAGTTCAGCGGTACGATATTCAAATCAGTCACACACCTGGCAAGAGCATGCATGCTGCAGATACGTTATGTCGAGCAGCCCTGTCTACTAACATTGCTAAATCAGGAGAAACTAACAAAAAAGAACTGAAGCACAAGTAGCAGCAATAGTGAAATTTGTGCCAGTCAGTGATCAGAAACTGGACGAGATCAAATCAGCAACAATGTCAGACCACACTATGCAGTTGCTAAAGAATTATATCACATCTGGGTGGCAAAAAAACATGAAGCAGTGTCCGCCAGAAATTGTCCCTTACTTTAACTTCAGTACAGATCTATAAATGATGACCTGGTGCTAAATGGGAAAGGAATACTAATCCCAGAAAAACTCAGAACAAAGATCTTGGACAAAATCCATGCAGGTCATCAGGGCCAAGAAAAGTGTAAACGACGAGCCAGAATGTCAGTGTTTTGGCCAGGTATAAACCAAGAAATAGAGAGAAGTGTACAGAGCTGTGACAAATGCTTAACTTACCGAGACAGGCAGCCAAAACAACCACTTATATGCCATGAGATTCCAACACAACCATGGCAGAAAGTTGCAGCAGATCTGTGCCAATATAACAAATATGATTATATGGCTATTTTTTACTTTAATTCTAACTACCCGGATGTGTATCAGATACCTAATAAATCCAGCAGTGCAGCTATATCTGCCATGCAACACAGCTTTGGAAGATTTGGCGTGCCCCAAGAAGTGTTTAAAGAAAATGGACCATGTTTTTCATCTGCGGAATATCAGCAGTTTGCAGCGGAATGGGATTTCAAAATCTGTACGTTATCGCCACTGTATACCCAGTCAAATGGTCTAGTGGAAAAAACGGTTTAGACTGTCAAGAACATTTTGTGTAAATGTGACGATCCCTCCATGGGATTATTAATCCACCGAAACACACCAGGGGCCAACGGATTACCCCCTGGGAAATGCTGATGAGTAGGACACTTCGCAATAATCTCCCTAAAGGGACCATTAAAAAGCCCAAAAGGCTGCACTAAAGCTCAAGATGAACCAGAAGCTTTGCCAGAGTGTTACTTTGATCGACGCGGAGCTCGAGAACTCAAACCTGTGCAACCTGGAGACACTGTTCGTATTCGCGACCATGAGCGGAAAAAGTGGACAGTGCCAGCAACGGTGCAGACTAATGAAGCATCTCACTCGTACACAGCCAAAACAAAACAAGGTGTGGTTCTAAGACGAAATAGAAGAGACCTGCTCAAAACTGCAGAAAAACTAACAGAGGAGCCAAGTATAAGCGAACCAGTATATCCATCGTTACCATCTCAACCACCAGGGCAGCGAGAGGAAAGAATAGATGACACACCAGATGAACCAGAGTCTGTACCAGTACCTGTACCAGTACCGTCAGCAGAACGTAAGTCAACAGCTGTCCCGTCTAACGCATTGGCAAACGGCCAGGGAGGAAACCAGCAAGGGGCGGTAACTCACAAGACTGCACCCAGCTCAGTTGTTTTACGACGTTTCAGTCGTAAAGTGAAGGCATCCGACAAATTGGATTTGTTAAATTAGCCATATGAGTGTACGCCGTGCGCTGCTCATTTGGTAGAGTTTTAGTTTTATAAGTTTCATTGAGGTTTAATTTATTGCTCATTCGGCATTTTTTTTGTTATTGTTGAACTTTGCATTCATTCCATATCAAATGTTGGTATGCTATTTATGGACGCTACAAAATGGACACTTCATTACTATTTTATTTGCCCTCTATTGTAAGGTCATTTAAATAGGCCTGTTGAACAACATATAGTGAGACAAATGTAATGTTCATATTTAGTTCATGTAATTATTATCACAAGGGTGAAGATGTAATATGATATGTTGGGACAGTGGAACACATACCACACATATCCGTAACGTCATTAAGTGTTGTGTAGTGCGCGCCATAATAGAAGGAGGCAACACATTTTAACAGCTGTACCTGTGTCGTTAATAGGGGCATAACGTGAACCTGGACAGGAAACACAGGAAAACTACAAGATGGCTCCAAAAGTTTGACTGTGTACCTCGTCGCATCGGAAAAGGTCGAGAAAGCTGACAAAATCAATTGCGCGTTATTCCTGCCAACCGCGGGAGAGAGAACCTTAGAGATTTTCAATACAAATAAAATTTTAACAGCTGTACCCGAGTCGTTAATAAAGGCATACCGTGAACCTGACACGTTTGTTGGATTATTACAGATGTAACCTGTGCCTCCTAGCTCTATTTACTGTTCATAAATGATATTAAATAAAAAAGGATGCAAAAAATAAAAATATTAATAACCAACATGTTCCTCTCTAATACATCTTTCCCATAGTAAAAGTTCCCATCTTACTTGCTGAGCATAAACAATCGAAAAATAAGAATACAATTACATTCACAGTGACTATGGATATCTCAGCCTGGTTAAAGGGACCTACTCATCTAGATAACACTATGTTCACATTAGTAACTGGAATGGATTTCTGTTCGGAAGTCATTATATTAAATACAATAGAATAAGTCCCATTAAGTAAGAAATGAGCAAAAGTCAGTTTAGTGCATGTCAAACCCAAGATGATACTGCTATATCTACATTCATCCACTAGCCAAATATCTTCTTGCATTAAGGTTAACAACTGATTTCTTAGTTTGTCACCAACAACATATTAATCTTCAGACATTAAACAAGATACATGTAATACTGAGAAAAGTGTCTTAATCATTCCAAAAGATAAAGAACTAAATAAAAGGTAAACCATTGACTACATTACGTATACACGTCACTGGCTGGAATCTGACTAACCTGCGAACAAACATTAATGATTGCAGAACCTTCAAGTATTCACTTAACATATGTAATCTGCAGACAAGTTCATCTCTTAAATATATTAAAAAGCCATGTTTGGTCTGCATATAAGACAAAAGGGAAAATACTCTTGTACAACATTACATCAATCAATGGTTCAATATTAGCTGGCACCTACTATAAACTTGGTCACTTGGTTAGTACATACGAATAATCTACAGGTGCAGTTATTACATCATCATTTATATCTAATCATCAAACTGATAAGGAGTGAACTGACAAATGACTGAACAGATGGGCCCAGAATAAGTTTGGATATAATGTACACATTATACATATGAAATGGAAAGATACTAATCAATGTTCGAGAAACAAACAAGAGTATATAGTTTACACTGATTATGCTAACAAATGAAGCACTGATGCACAGATAAAGCGAGATTATCTCGAGCTAAATTCTTATAAAATCCGTCAACCTCATCCCTATGGTTCTCGCATTCCCCGACGATTACAACTTCCGGAAGTCTCGTTACCCACAGTATTTTATATTAGTTTATCGGTGTGTCACTAGATGGTTGCCACGGACAGATACTAAGAGAATAACTCTGTGGCATCTTCATGATGTCACACATATAAAATATTTGATATAATGAGAGACCGAACCACTTCAATTTTACCATATACTGTTAACGAGTATTGTTGATATAAATTGAGTATTTGGTTTATTTTTTCTTGAAATCTGGTGATTTTTTTTCCCATAACCATATCAAAGTCATCGGAAAAATATTTACCTCAAATTTGTATAACATTTGCATGTAAATTATCCCATTTACAATTTTACTTGTTCTGATGATATTAGTACCTGCCAAGCCATGCCGCCTCTGATTTTTCGATATTGCTTCAAGTGAGGTAAAATATGAAAAACACTTTAAAACGTTCACTTACTCTTTAAAAGAATAAACATCTGGAAGAAAGAAAGTCGAATCATCGGAAAACTTACACATTTTATGCTCTGTAGATGACAAAGTAATTCCTCTGGTATTTCTATTGGTACGAATTTGTTGTGCTAAAACTTCCAGTAGAAACATAAACAGAAGCCATAGGGTCACCTTGGCGAGTACCCCTTTCTACTGAAAAATAACGAATAGTCTCTCCATTATTGATAATCGCACTCTCTAAATAAGTATACATAGTGTTTATCCATGAAATAAAACAATCACCAAATCCAATTTTCCTTAATACGCTTCCTTACATAAATGTGTAATCAACTGAGTCAAAAGCTGCGGCAAAGTCTGCAGCAAACATAATACCAGATACATTTGTTTTATTTACAATAATACATGACATCTTGGATTAGCCTGATTGGTTCAACAATGAATCTCCCTTTGATAAAAGCACTTTGTTCTTTAGATATAATCATAGGAAATATTTTCTTCATTCTCTCAAAACATTTTAGCCATAATATAATGTAACGTATCTTTTTCTGGTTTATTGAGTAAAGTAGTTATTGCTTGTCGCTGACTAGATACTAAATTTTATAGGATCTACTAAATCTATCCCTATCACTAGGAATTAAATATTCATAAAATTCTTTAGTCAAACCATCGTTACCGGGCGTTTTATTAGATGGCATTAATTTTACAATTTTATAAGCTCCTGGAAAAGACAATGGGTTTTTAGATATAAAGGTCTTTTAAACATTGTTTACAATCAGAATAACTTACATTTATAGATCTTCTGATCTTCTTAGTGTAGAATGCTGTTTGTTCATGAAGTATATCACTTTGCAATATTTCTTTTCATCAATTTTAAATTTCTGACATTAGATTTCCTTTTTTTTTTCCTTAACTGAAAGAGTAAGTGCTATTTCTCTCCCCCTTCTCTCTCCACTGTGCTCTGGAGGGAATTATTATTTATTCCGTAATGTAAATATAATGTTCTTCCAGACGTTTTGTTTCTTTACAATCCTTAACAGTTGATTCATTTTCTTGGTGACCAAATCTATATTATATATTTTTTTAAATTTTCTTTCCAAATGTTCAAGATCGTGCTTTCTTTTTCTTGATTTTATTTTTTGAATATCTGATTGTAAATCCTCTTATTTTGTATTTAATATATTCCCATATTTTTGCCGGATCACTATTCTTTATCTCTGCTTTCCATTCTATCATACAATTCTTTAAGTCATCTATATACTGTTTATCTCTTAATAACAAAATATTAAATTTCCAGAAGCCTCGGCCGATCTTGTTTCCTGAAGTAAAAGGATCATAACAACAGCCGAAATATGAATGACCAGTATTCACTGAAACAACAATATCTGTATTTGTTTACATTAGACTGCATATCATTTGTTACAAGAAAATGATCTGAACGCCTCTGGGTCAAAGGTTTAAATATTCTCCATGTAAACTTTTTCATTTTTAGATTTCTCCCCCCCATCTGTCAATCAGATCAAATTCATGTATAATTAAATTAATTTAAGATACAACTCTCTTTCTTATTAATGATTGACCTCCATCAGCATCAATTTGATTTAAACATACATTAAAATCTCCACCTATGACCACCTACAAGTCATCGTTGCAGTTCTCTAAAATAACAGTATTAAAATGTTCATAAAATTGCAACTGCTCTGTGTTTGGAGCAAATATGTTACATAACAGGAAGGGGCAATCTTGAATAAAGCATTTCAATAATATATATCTACCTTCTTTGTCTACAATCACATCTTTTTTAAAATCCAAGTTTTCACCAACAATGATTAAAACCCATTAGTCGAAATTGTTTCATGGGAAAAGTACATAAGACTTCTCCATTGCTTGGATCAGCTATCTATATCTTCTTTTTTACTATGAGACTCCTGAATAAACCCCATTCCTTAAACACAAACTCCTCATTCCTCTTACGTTTAAAGAGATTATATTTTCAAAATTTGCTGTGTTACACATAAGTATGTGTAAAGTGATTTAAAAATTGAATATCATTCTCACTGTACCTCCAATTAAATAAATACTTCTACGGTATGCATCAATTACAAGCATAACACAGAAAAGCATTTGACAAACAATATTAAGAATAGTAACAAGCATGAAATTGACAAGGATATTTGGGTGTGCGTCTTCATATAACAATGAATAAAAATAAACATACATAACTTATTCAGTTCTAGGTTGTTTGTCCATGTACTGTATTACAACGTTATGACTATCTAGGAACTCCTCAAGGTTATCACCATATTTTACCTTTACAATATGATTGGAATCATCTTAATCTTTGGCAAATATTTCACCATTCCAAGTCCATGCAGTTAATACCTTAGGGTCTTTTTTCTCTGTTCAGCATGTGAACCATTTTTTATACAAGTCATCAACAGTCATGACCCCTGTATTTTTAGTTGGGTTCTCTCGTTTTGTACTGCTATTCTGTCATCTGTATTTTTATACCTCATTTTTATTGGTCTTGGTTTAACCTGTCTTTTCTGAACTACCCTGTTTATAGTATCTATGGTATTTGTTGGCATGTTTATTTGCATTTTAGCATTCAGTGGGTTACAAAATGTTTCTTTACCGTTTTTACCTGTTGCCCTTTCTGTTAAACCCAGTGATTTTGACATCAGCCTGCGAGAGTATACTGCTCGTTCTTAATGGCAGGTACTTTTGCTTGGTGAGTTTCTTTTTACTTTCCTGTGATTCTTTTTTTTTCAATTAAGTCATAGTTTTCATTTTCTAACCTAGCAACCCTTCTCTCTAGGGCATATGTTTTGGTTTCTACTTCAAATACTCTGCATTCCATTTTTTAATATATGTATCTATGACAGATTTGAAATCGTTTCTTATCTCTAATTTCATTTGTACTAGCATATTACTGAGGACTTCCTGTGTTACCATCCCTTCTGTCATTTCTTTGTTTTTATTAACTCAGCTGAGCGATGTTTGTCCGTCTTCCGTCTGGCCGTCCGTTTGCAGGGCACACAAATCGTAACCTCTGACCCTAAAAGCCTGTAACCACAATTCCAGGGAGGTGTATAATCTCCTTTGAAAGCTGAAATTAGGTAACTGCGACCTATATCCTCCGAGCTATGGGGCTTGCGAGTACCCCCCCCCCCAAGAATAATAAAAAAATGATACAAAACCTCCAATATCTTGATAATTAATGCATGGATTGTCATGAATCTTGCTTTTATTATTGTTTATGACTTAATTTTGTCAGTTCCCGAAAAGTGGAGGCGACACCCGTATTTTTTCTTATTTTTACGAATATTTTTCTATTTTTAACTATAAAATGACAACAATCATGTCAGTTCTTAGCTGTGATTCCATCTAGTGTTCAAAAACCTGTCTATATGTCTGTCTGTCCATCCAAACAAATTTCTTACCAGATGAGAACTCCAGGTTGGATTGACATATGGATTTCAAAGATGACTTACACACGGTCCACCACTAAACCTATATGATTTTTGGGTCATGAAGTCAAAGGTCAATGTCACAAGACCCACTTATTTAAAAAGATTGTGGCTGCATTTTTAGCCAAGCTTTTCATCTCAAACTTTCCATCTTGCACATTTAGCTGACTTGCTAGCATGGGGAGAGCATAAATAAATTTGGGGTTACAAGGTCAAAGGTCAAGTTCACAGGGGCCATATGTTCACAAATTTGTTTCCAGATGATAATTCCAGTTTAGTTTGACATATTAATTTTAAACTTAACTTATATATGACTCACCACTAAAGTAAAAACCCATTCGATTTTGGAGTCCAAAGGTCAAGGTCACAGGACCCATTTCTTCAAAAGGAATGTTTATGCATTTCAAACCAAACTTTTCATCTATTTAAGCAGGCCCAAATAGATATAAATGGTTCACATTATATGTATCATTATTGTGTATTTTTCTCTGAATTTTAACATGTACATAAGACCAGTATAGAAAGCTCATAAAACTTCCAGGCTTTGCTGGTGCATCTGGGTGATAAAGGGCCTATTTCCTGTTGTCAATACAACCCTTCCTACTCAGTACTCATGCGCTTTCCCGCGGGCATAGACAGGTGTGTCAGGATTTTAACCAAATACTATCAATTAATTGCTCATTGAGCCTGCCCCTTGGAATTATATTTTAATCAGCTATTGTCTTCAGCTCGGCCAAAGAAACCATCATTCAGGCTGAACGTTACCATCAGTATCACCAGATGCACAGGGAAAACTCATCAACCTGGCCTTAACACATTTACATCTTGCAAGCTCGTGGAAAACACATCAACCTGAACGAATGCAATGACATCATGAGACATCAATTAAGAGTAAACTCAGGGAAAGCACATCGATCTGAGCGAGAACCCACACGTGATAAGACAGTAAAGCTGAAACAGATGGGTAAATTAGGGTTTATTCTTAGGGAAGACGCATTAACTGGTCAAAATTCCGGTAAGGGTAGGGCAGCCTGTGAAATCAAATGAATAGTTACATAAAACAGGGCTGCGGCTGTATAGTGTCATAGATGAATATTGACAATAAAACGAACTAGGCTTACAGGAATTCTAAAACTAATCCAAATGTACTTATAATGCTGCTGCAACTACAAACACCACCCTCAATGTCTCAAATTTGTGACAATGACACCTCTCAAATTCTCATATACAAAAGTTTTACACAAACATCACTAAATGGACCCCTTCCCACGAAAAAGATGTCTGCCTCGTTTAATCTTATCATGTTTCCAGAAGGAGGTGAAGGTGGAGTCTCCAAGAATTGCTTCCAAGTACTGATTTATGCACAAGAGCTGAGTAATCAATGGGCTATTGGCGGGTACCGGTTGATCATTGCAGTATGCTTGATCTGCAGTGCATGATATACATGGTGGCAAAATTCAAATATGGAATTACCCACATTTTCTGGGCGACCCTCACAATTATGGCTGGATAGGTCATTGCCACCGATATGAAGGACTACCAGATCGGGCTCAACCTGTTCGATCGCCCATAAATCAGTCCGCAAAGAAGGCACCGTGCACCCCCCCCCCCCCCCCCAACCATAAACTCCGACGTAGCAGTTTCCCGTCGGAAAACCAAAACTAGGCTTTAATTTGCCAACTAAGATTTGGAACTAAGAAGCGCCGAGCAGAACCGCTCTATGGCCATTGAAAGGACGTGAAAAACCACCAGAAACGTGAACTAGAAACTACGAAACAAAACCTTTAATATTTATAAATAATTGACAGGCTTGTAGTATCAGACTATGTCATGAAATGAGTGTATAATATAAGGTCAACAAAGTTAATGAAAGGCACCATGTTTCCGCGGGTCATAAATAAGACGAATTTCCTCACAATTTTAAAATGAAACCCGGATTAGGTGCGTAAACCCTCTTGGAAAATGATTTGTAAAACTGAATGAAAACCCTGGTTTTATATTGCTACGGTAGCTTTGAAATCGCACACAGTTAAATGTTGTAAAATAACTTAGTTCACAACAGCTGGGACATTATCTAATTACATGTTTTTATTTCCACACTGGCACAACGGAATCAATTTGAACCTAACGACGTCGTTTACAGTGACGTAATAAGTTAGGTGACTGTGACATTGTGGTTGACACGCAAGAAAAAATAGTTCTTGTAAGTTAAGGATTAACACTGGATTATCATTGAGGAAGCCTGGTTATTTAGAGCATCATGGTTGCCACAATGTCTACCTTAGCCACTTGTGGATCTGGATGCTGATATAAAGATTTGGGGGATGTTCGTCCTCAAATTATGCATAAAATTGACATTTCATTGTAATAAATTCAATATATTCAAGAGTAAGGTGTCAATGCCTTGCAATGAAGACTCTTCGACATGCTAATTCTTAGTGGGTGCGACTTCATGGACATTTGCCGAAAATAATGTTTACCCAAATTTGGCCCTAAAATTGATCCTCGTCATATTCACGCGGTTGCCTTATACACACATAAAGTAGGTACTTTTAGAAATATTTTGATCATGAAAGGCTCCTGCATCTTGGATAAAGTTGATAAAAATGCACATTATCCGTTCAGCAAACATATATTTAAAATGGCAGGGCCATTTCCTCTAAGCTTTTCTAATGCTAATATATAAAAAATAGAAATAAATATATTTTGCATTTGCTAAAATTTTCCAAAATCCAGCATTGGCCTTTGTTCAATATTTAAAAAAAATAATTAATAGTCAGACAAAAATATCTTCAGGGAACTCAGAATGGGATTGACCCAACAATACTCCAATTCTCAATGCAATAACTGTTTTGAGAAAAAATGAAAATTAAAAAGTTTTAGCAGAAAATCACTTGTTTCACTATTTCTGTACAGGTGGCAGCCATTACCATCCATCCTGCTCATGAGAAAGCAGCCCACTACTTTGGATTCGAGATTATCCATGTTCCAGTAAATGAGGAGTTCAAACCAAATGTCAGGGAATATGAAAATGTGAGTACGATTATTCATTAATCATGTTATATATTTGAATAAAACATATATTCTGTTTTGTTATCAGCCATATAAAAAGACATGTTGAACTCTGCTCTAATGTCACAAATATGACTGCGGTATAATTACTCGGCACAGGCCGATAATTTTTAATTCAGCTAACTTTGATTCTTTTACTATATAATCTTGAAGTACTAATTGCTTGCTGCCTAATGCAAATACTAGACCTCTCTAGTGTTAAAACTGACAACGTTAGTAAAATTCGTCCTTTTATTTTCGAATATCATGACTTGTCCTTGACTTTTGACCTTTACTGAACAAAAACAACAGGCTTCCAGGATTTATGATTGTCTACCAGCTCTGTAAGTTTTAATGCAATTGCTGTAAAATTGTGGCCGGTAGAGAGGGGACAAACAAACATAGACGACCATAGGTCGAGCGCCTAATAAACATATTGACAGAAAGAACAAACTGTTGGTTTTCAATCAATTGAGTGATTGCTAAAAAGTTGAGCCGGTTGAACGACATATGTTACAAAAAAAACATTAAAGCAGACATAACTGAAAACAACCAACAAACAGACATACATACTGACAAAGTGACACACGATTGAGATCAGATGACTTAACCAAATTATGAAGAAGACACAGAGGAAGAGAATGAGCGATAGTTTATATTTATAAGGTTTATAGTTTATGAGATATGGATAAAATATATGTTGTAGAGGTTCCATTGCAGCACCAGTGTAAGACAAAAGATGTACCAGTTTCAAAAGGATTCCCTCATAACTGTGGCCCGTAGAATGCTTTATATGAGACGCAAGAACCAGCAAGCAGGCGAATTTGAGGACAACTGACAAATTACAGACAGACATACTGACAAAGTGACACAAGATTGACACCAGATGACTTGCTTTATTCATTGAGAAGACCCAGAGAAAAAAAATAAGCTATAGTTTCTGTTATTTCTGTTTATGGTTTTAGAGATATGGCCAAAATATGATGTTGGGGAGGTTTCAGGAAAAACAGACAAGACAGCAAATAAAATGGACCAAATTGCTATGGATCTGGATCTAAATTGACATATTTATTTTACCGATCTGTCAGAAAATTCAATTTTTTCTTCTTTCCAATAAATTTCATCAAAATCTGTTCATAACTTTTGAAGATATGGCTCACTGACACACTCACACTTGTGCACATGGTTAAACACATAACCCCCATCAATTTTTTTGGGAGAGGCAATAATCAGAAAAAAAGGTCGAATCAGATAAGGGAAAGCAAAAAGGTACAGAACAGATGTAAAACTTCAAAGGAAAAAGGAAAGCTTTCAAAGAAAACATCTTTCAAACATCTGCTGACACATGCAAAACACTTATAACACTTGAGACATCTGTAGTAAATATTATTTTTTTTACAGGCTATCACACCTAGCACCATCTGTCTGCTCACCTCGGCACCTCAGTACTGTCATGGTATCATGGATCCCATTGAGGAAATCGCAGAAATTGCCAGGAGACGTGGCCTCCCCCTTCACGTAGACTCCTGTTTTGGAGGCTTCATGTTACCATGGTAACAATATTGTGCTTTCTTTTCTTATGATAAACAGGAAGATGCTCTACTTATATAACACTGTGATTTTATTGTTCTCTGAACTTTCTCTACCTCAGCTTCCTGAGGTGAAACCTTCCTTGGGAAATGAAAGAAATGAAGAGAAAGAGGTAATAAGTACTAATCAATGTATGTGGTTAAATAATCCAGCTCCTCTGTTGCCACTCTTTCGAAGGGCTCCTTTTCAGCTCAGCTGACTGTAAAACCTCTAAGCTTTAACATCCATTAACAGGGCACAAATCATGATCACTGGACCTTGAAACTTTTGACTTGGGGACCGTTCAAATATTTTTTTGGAAACTTTAAATATGTAACTGCAACCTTTATTATCTGACCTAGGAAGTGTGTATTTGTATCCCAGATATAATTCTCTATTTTATAATATCTGATACTAAAGCAGTCCAGTATCATATAACCAATTTTCTTATAAATTAATTTAGTAAAGAATGCATGGATTGCCATGGATCTTGTCTGTATATTAATCATGGAAAGTTTCTTCAGTTCCTAAAGACTGGTGGTGCCACCTGTATTTTTGGCTCAGCAAACTTTCACTCACACTATGCTATAGCCATTTGTTTTTGACCAAGAGGCTGGCCGAGAAGAGGGCAGAAATAGTAGCCATTCGATCTTTGAATTTCTAACTCAGAATCAATTGAGGGAGTTCCGGGGAAGTCTCCTTGGAAACCTGAAATTAGGTCACTGTGACATGTATTCTGAGCCATTTTGAGCATCCTTTCAGGTAGATTCTTCCGGGTGATCATGACCAGAGTTTTTTTGTGTTGGTTCATCAAATATAATGTACCTCATCTATACATCCTTAAGACTGCCAGCATGGAAAATTTGAGCAGAATCGGCCCAATCAGTTCTTCAGATAGGTCAGTTAAATTGTGATGATTGGCCCATTTATAGTAAAATTTCATACAAAAACTAAAGTATTTTAATAATCAAAAGAATGAATTGCCTGTAGATCTTGGAAAGCTTAATTGTTGGTATGAGACTTGTTACATCACCTTTTACAAATTGTATTTGTTAATACGGCCGGCTCTGTCTTTATGTGTGTTACCAGGGCATATGTTGTACCCATCAGACTAACAAAGTTCTTACGTAACATCCAGATAGGTCTTGGCGAAATCTTTCTGCAAACCTTAATTTAGTCTCTGTCACCTTATATTCTGTGAGCTCTGCCACAAAAGCACGCTATTTGAGGCACTTTAAAGTGGAACCGCTCTAAGAGTCCAGTGCTGAAAAATGTGCCCCTTGTATATTTGAAATTTAACCGGAGTTGGTCCATTTTGAGTAAATATTGATACAAAAGCTTCCATTTCTAAATAACTATAATGCATATTTTGCTCTGAAATTAACTGTGCTTTATCTGATTTATGAAACTATAATTGTCATTGTTAAATAGGACTGTCCAAAATCACTTCTCAAAGCAGAGTAAAAAACATAGAACATAACACCCAGACTTGTTTTTATGAAATCACTGTGCAAACCCCAGGAAATATCACTGTAGAGTTCGTGACAAGAAGACAAATGTCAACAGCACTCCAAACTTATTTATTACACGCTGAACATACAATGTCGCGCGAACACCGCTCAACAAGCTGGCGATCACTTTCAGGAATGTCTACACAGGATGCAATGCGGTTACCTTAAAGTACCGTTAAACATACCACATCTCCCCCTCTGAAGATGTATTGTACTGATCCCTTTCAACAGGAGTCCATCCACTACGGAGAATTCACTTTGATATTGCCAATAACTGTTCAGTGCACTTGGCAATTTGTGTTTGAGTGGCCAACCTTCATCACAATAGGCTTTGAGCTGTATGCATACTTCATCTGCGTTTTGCGCTGCTTTGATTTCTTGTAATCTCTGGTCTGTTGCAGGTAAGTTGTCTACAATCATTGCAACATACATGCTAGTATTTCTTGCTAGCTCATCATCCATGTGATCTTGCATGATGGGATTCCGTGACAAGGCATCTGCTGTGTTGAGGTCTTTTCCGGGCACATGAGCTATGGTAAACCTGTAACGCATCAATCTGAGCTTGAACCGTTGTATGCGCGGTGGCATATCATCCAAGTCTTTTGTGCTAAACAATGGTACCAACGGCTTATGGTCAGTTTCAATATGGAAGTCCATGCCAAACAGGTAGTCATTGAATCAGTCACATGCCCATGTGATCGCAAGAGCCTCTTTCTCGATCTGTGCGTATCGACATTCTGTACTCGTTAAAGCACGAGTTCCAAACGCATCTGCTTTGAAACGTCCGTCTGGCTGTTTCTGACGCAGCTCTGCTCCAATCCCATATGATGATGCATCGGCAGCCACTGTGGTCTCTCTCTTGGGGTCATAAAAGACAAGAATTGATGGCGAATTGAGCAATTTCTTGATTTCAAGAAAAACACATCCCTGTTCACTGGCCCAGATCCAACTTGTTTTGGAACTACGGAGGTCTCTTAGAGGTTTTGTTATAGTGGCAAGATCTGGTAGGAATTTCCCCTGGTGATTGGCCATTCCAAGGAATCTTCTAAGTTCTGTGACATTCTGTTGCGCTGCCATGTCCATAATAGCTTGGATTTTCTGTGGATCTGGATGAATGCCCTCAGAATCAATAATCTGGCCAAGAAATCTAATGCGTTCCTGAGAGAACTTGCATTTCTGAATATTCAACGTCACATGGCACTCTTGCAGTCTTGCAAGTACGGCTTCAAGACGACGGTCATGTCCTGCTTGTGTTGTTCCGTGGACAACTATATCATCAACAAGACAAACTACCCCTTCCAGTCCATCAAGGGTTTCAATGACTCTCCTTGTAAAGTGCTCAGGAGCTGATGAAATTCCGTAAGGCAAACGTAGATAGCGGAAACGCCCGAATGGCGTGATGAATGTTGTCAAGTATGAGGATTCATGATCTGATTTAAATTGCCAAAATCCTGAGTTAGCGTCCAGTTTGGTAAATATCTGAGCCCCAGCAAGCTTGGCTAGTGATTGTTCTACAGTAGGCAACATGTATCTTTCACGTATGACGCTAGCATTGAGTTTTGTCAGATCTGCGCCAATTCTTAAATCACCATTCGGCTTCGGAGAGACGACCATTGGTGGACACCAATCTGTAGCCTCAGTAACAGGAGCTATGACATTTAAATGTTCCATTATCTCTAGCTCTGCTTTGACTTTGTCCATAAGGGGCAAAGGAATTCTTCTGGGGGAACTGAGTACATATGGTGCCACCTGTATTTTTAGCTCAGCAAACTTTCACTCACACTAAGCTATAGCCATTTGTTTTTGACCAAGAGGCTGGCCGAGAAGAGGGCAGAAATAGCAGCCATTCGATCTTGGAATTTCTAACTCAGAATCAATTGAGGGAGTTCCGGGGAAGTCTCCTTGGAAACCTGAAATTAGGTCACTGTGACATGTATTCTGAGCCATTTTGAGCATCCTTTCAGGTAGATTCTTCCGAGTGATCATGACCAGAGTTTTTTTGTGTTGGTTCATCAAATATAATGTACCTCATCTATACATTCTTAAGACTGCCAGCATGGAAAATTTGAGCAGAATCGGCCCAATCAGTTCTTCAGATAGGTCAGTTAAATTGTGATGTTTGGCCCATTTATAGTAAAATTTCATACAAAAACTAAAGTATTTTAATAATCAAAAGAATGAATTGCCTGTAGATCTTGGAAAGCTTAATTGTTGGTATGAGACTAGTTACATCACCTTTTACAAATTGTAATTATTAATACGGCCGGCTCTGTCTTAATGTGTGTTACCAGGGCATTTGTTGTACCCATCAGACTAACAAAGTTCTTACGTAACATCCAGATAGGTCTTGGCGAAATCTTTCTGCAAACCTTAATTTAGTCTCTGTCACCTTATATTCTGTGAGCTCTGCCACAAAAGCACGCTATTTAAGGCACTTTAAAGTGGAACCGCTCTAAGAGTCCAGTGCTGAAAAATATTCCCATTTATATTGGAATTTAAAATTTAATTAATACACCTCATTTACACATATGTTATTGTCAACAATAAAAATATGAACAGATTTGGTATAACCAGCCCATGACGACAAGTGCCCCTTGTATATTTGAAATTTAACCGGAGTTGTCCATTTTGAGTAAATATTGATACAAAAGCTTCCATTTCTAAATAACTATAATGCATAGTTTGCTCTGAAATTAACTGTGCTTTATCTGATTTATGAAACTATAATTGTCATTGTTAAATAGGACTGTCCAAAATCACTTCTCAAAGCAGAGTAAAAAACATAGAACATAACACCGAGACTTGTTTTTATGAAATCACTGTGCAAACCCCAGGAAATATCACTGTAGAGTTCGTGACAAGAAGACAAATGTCAACAACACTCCAAACTTATTTAATACACGCTGAACATACAATGTCGCGCGAACACCGCTCAACAAGATGGCGATCACTTTCAGGAATGTCTACCCATGATGCAATGCGGTTACCGTAAAGTACCGTTAAACATTACCGTAAAGACTTAGTTAAGAGGCGACATCTCGACCATACCACATTCACCGTGACCTAAATGACCATAAAAACAGCAATTATATCAGTTTCTCGGCTATGATTTCATATAGTGTCTGTTACTTGGCTTGCTTATTTATTGTAGTTAGTTTTATAAGTTCCTGGTGACTTGTGACACTGCCTGTACTTTTAGTTCACTCTGAGAACTGATGCACTGCTGCAGCATCCGCGGTCAACTGTGCACAATGTGTAACCAAATATATCAACAGCCATTGTAGTTATCATTATGAAACTTTGTAGATGTATTGACAAATATGCAAAAATAAGCTTTTGGAGGTACCAGCTGTCTTAAACTTAATCTTATTTATGTGAGCTGTATTGGTTTTGTCCTGCCTTTTCCTAAATAAGTCATTAAGTATTTATATTTTATTTGTTTATATCATACCTAGGGAGTAGAATGAGTATGAAATCTGTAAAATAATTTTCAAGATGGCATCTTTAATATGGAACTTTAGATCCTGACAATAAAAAGCTGATGTCTTTGCATAAATGAAACATACACGCATACATATCTGTTATCAAGTTTCTCAATTTAAAATGGCTACAGCTTTCAACACCACATTCCGGTATTGTTATTGCTATATAATTCTGAGCTGCAGGTTCAGCTGCAATGTGACAAATTTTCTGCAGGCCAAAATGATTTTGTTGCCACTTCTAAGATACAGTGTGTCATAAGGTACTAATATTTCATATCAAAGTCAACCATTCTTTTTTGGTTTTCATATCACAGTCAACAATTCCTCAGAGGAAGTTTTATATATTCAGTCAAATTATATATTCTCTGGATGGGAACTGCATATGACTGCTATATGATTTTGTGCTGCAAGAGGCAGCACTTATGTTGACCTACTTTATGAGAGTTAAAATGAGCTTTCCTTTTCCCAGATAATTCACAATGTCTAAGTCAACAATTCCTCAAAGGATGGGGTATAAAATGAGTATGCATCCAGTCAACTGAACTGTAGCGATTGGTCAGCGTCCATTATCCGTCTGTCCTTCTGTCTATCTGTCTGTTTGTTAGACTGGCATGTTTTGACACCGTCGAATCTATGAATCTGATATTTTGCATGTAGTTAGATGTTACTAAGTTCTTCCACCAAACCGAAAATTAGGTCACTGTGACTTAATTACTTTGAAAAATTAAGGATAAGCATCCATTTTCCATTATATTTCAAGACTGCCTAATATCAAAACCACTTGTGTTGTTTAGTTCATATTGAGCAAAACTATATATCTACATGTTTTCTACGGACATGCCTGAAATTAAGTCAATGTTGTGTAATTTGTAGGAGTTATGAAACTGAACATAATATATGTTGTCAAAATATCAAGAAAGATGTTTTCCCACTTTATATGGTAACTGTTGATGCGAGAGACCCTTTTTCCAGCCTGTAATTGTCTTTTATTGAGATTTAACTGTATACCAGAAATTTTGACAAATTTTTGTATTTTTTTTAAAGTTATTATCATACCGGTAAATGTAAAATCAGTACCTTAAATTTTGCCTAGTTTTGACCAAGGCACATTTTTATACTGGGATCACTGTTAATTTGATTTTCACAGTTGGTACACATAAGGATTAAATGTTTTATAATCTGAAATTTGAAAGCAATTGGTAAAAAAGTTTCAGACTGAAATGCTCACCCCACTGCCTAGAAAATTTCCATTGATATCAGGTGTTAGCTATACTTCTCTACTTTTATGTCAGGGTGATGCAAGAGCGAAAAATGGTGCAATTTTTTGTGACAGCATGTTTTTATACACTACTCCGAGGGTTGAAATAAGTAAATCTGTGCTCCTATAATAGGATATAGGATAGGGTAGGGGTAATTAAAATCTCAATTACTTCTCAAGTATTTATTATATTGCAACAAATGCACCCTCATATAAAAGAGCAGGAATTGTACTTTAATCTCATATCATGCTTGTTGATATTTTGTGAAAGGTCAAAGTCAGAGAAGTCAACAAGTGCATGAAACTTTATTTTATTTTAAAAAATTGTTTTTTTTAATTACTTTTCTTGAATGAAAAGTTTTACCCAAGTAGTTCATTTAAGATTCATATACTTATTATTGGTATCAATGGTCAGATACAGCTCATTGGTTTATTTTCAGGGCAAATTCAAGGAGAAAAAGTGGCGCAACTTTTTATTATGAAAATCCATGATAGGTCAAAACCTGCCCTGCACAGGGCCCTACCACAAAGTGTTAAATTGCTAAAAAAAAAGTGTGGATGTTCATAATATAAGGAATTCCTCACTTCAGAAGAGAAACACGGTTATTTTTTCACATGTGTGAAATTGAATATTTATTTCAATAAAGTCATTTGCATAATGTTGTTTGGCCTCCCTCATCCAGTAAACAGTGTGTATATCTGATTTGAAAAGGAAATTTATATTATCTAATTTACTGAATCTTTTATTTAAGTTAATAAAATCAAGCATGAACTCAAAACACCAATGTACAAGGCTTTTTTTAATGACGATTCAAGGATAAACATTGAAGATGCCATGTTGTGGCAATATGTTTTTAAAGTGATAGTATCTTTAAAAAATCAGTTTATACATTTTCTGATTTAATTTGATTAAGAAATAATAAAATATATGTGTATGCATAATTTGACCTGATGTGAGCCAAACTCAGGATAAATAATGGTGCAACTCACAATGCTGAGTTAAATTATATTTTCTGAATTTATTATTACAAATTTATGAATTTATTAAATTAAAAAAAAAATATGATAAAAAATATTCATGCAGAAAAAGGATATGCTACAAAAATAGGGGTTAATATCAACTTAACATTATTATTCTCTTGAAAGAGAAATACAGGGATCAGTCCTTTCTGTACACCTGTTTATCCATCTGTAAATATATCATATGCAACACAGTATTTCAAGAACTTATATTGGTTTTCCCACAGCAGTTATGTCAGAGTATTATCACCAAAAAGCAAGCTCCTTTCCTCTTAGCATTGCAAATGTTAGAATAAAAAAGAAATACTAATGGAAATAAGTATATTGTAGTAGGTGCCCTCATTTGTCTCTTTGGTTTAAAAGCAAGAAGATGCAAATTGACTTAAAGATCTTTGTTGCCATGTGGTGTTGGTCATCTGACTAGCTTGGCTGACTGGCTGCTGACTACTGATCTGCGTGTCTGACTCTATCTCTCTGTATATGTATGCCTCTAAATGTCTGGTCCAGCCACTGGTCATTTATTTATATGCAGTATGCAGACCAGAACGAAACAGGCATAACTATCTGCAGGGACCACAGATGACTCTAGCCTTGACTAGAAATCTGTGTTTGTTATGGAAAACTAAATGTCTAATAAAATTATAATAAACAGGCTAATGACTTTCAAATTTACATAAAGTGTACATTGAAAACAGCTACAAACGTCTGGTGTTTTATACCAAATTTTTAAACTACTGCAGATAACAAGTCTTGAAGATTGAAACAATATAATATTATCTCTGAATTCATTAACCTAAATGTTTCTTATTTAATTTATGCTAACATGCTAACTTAAATCTGAATAGCTAGGCATATTCATCTAATCTTGATCTAAATTTCCATATAAACTTGATCTGAATTAGTCAGAGGTTAAAAGAGATTTGTTGCCTGAAACTACAGCCAAAACACACACCAGTTATTATTATGTGTATAATACAGCTTGTTTTCATCATTAGCTCACAGCTATCCACCAGGTCTACTGGACATTGCTTTCTTTGACGGAAACTGAGGCATTTGGTGACTATAAGTATGACCTATCATCTATAAAATGGGTTACCCTATACAATTTAGATGATTAAACTGAACATTAACAAATTAAAATATCTCCTATTGATATAACTATTCTACAATATTTTGCATTTTGAATCAGGAAATCTCTTCCGTTCTGAAATATTCCTTTAAATGTTTCAGGGTTGAGAAGCTTGGATACAAAATACCCCCATTCGACTTTCGGGTTCCTGGTGTGACAACAATAACGGCTGACATACACAAATATGGGTTTGGTGCCAAGGTCAGTTTGCATTTGCATAATTAATAAGAGACATATGTCAGGATGAAGTGGGATACATTTATAAGTCCCCCCCCCCCCCCATAGATGGGAGGACCACTAAGATGGTCCGTCTGTGTGTCTGCATGTCCATACATTCCGTCACGCCTCCTTCTTTTACCAAATATCTGTAAAACCCCTGCTGCTTTCTTCAACAAACTTTGCAGACATAATGATCATATGTCTGACATGATTACAACCTGCAGCTGGCGCCACCTCTGTTGAACCACTTACTGCTATCCATAATGTTTTTTTTTCCTTCAGATAATCAGTGAATAGGAACACGTCAGCCTTCAAATTATATAAAAGGATTACTTACAGCTAGGAGAATCAAATAAATACTATACTCAATGGAATTATTTCAGACTGATGTTTAAACAGGACATAGAATTGACTGGTTGCGACTTTCATATTTCACATGTTTGCGTAATATGGTGCAAAATCTTTACCTACTATCACATGAACTGCTCCATGAACTATTATCATTTTTTTAGACATATTGATCACATGAATGACAAGTCATTATAACCAACAATATTTAAATATATAACTTTCTTTGACAGAAAATGATCCTTTCCACTTTTCTTCAGATAAGTCAGTAAATAAGAACTCCATAGCCTTCAAACGTACCATAAAAAAGGATTCCTTGCAGCAAGGGGAATTAATGATCACTAAATTGAATGGAATGATTTTCAAAGTCATGTTTCGGCAGGACTTTGAATTTTTGCTGATGGAGAAAGTTTGTATTTACAAAATTTGGCAGGCATGTGTGATCATGTGACTTCTTATTGATTTTTGCCTGCAGATGGCACCACCTGTGGTAGCTTACTCTCTGTTAGTGAAATGTTATTTTCTGCTTATTCCTGAATCAGTCAGATAATACTTAGAATTCAGCTTCCTATCATGGTAAACTATATCATTGGAATTTGTTTGACTTCAATTGGTTTATTTTCAAAATACCTTCTTCATGTGAATATTGCCAATCACAACATTTTATGACTTAGCTCTTTGCATTGGCCACAACCATTACAACAACTTATTTCAGATAAGAGGAAAAATGCTATTTTCAGTTTCACTGTTTGCTTAATTGTTACCATTATCATGCATAATATTTGTAAAACCTGCAGCATGAGTCTCTTGTTAGCCTGGCTGACTGTAGATCAGCTGAGCTAAACTGATCATCCTTTGTCCATTGTTTGGCTGGCCGGTTGTTAAAAGACCACTGAAAGCTTTGTATTTCATTGTGGATCCATCCCAAATTTTAAACACGCTACACCTCCTTTCGTTGGTTTGTTTGAACTAGGAGTAGGACACCAGCTCTCATTTATCCGATTCTTGGCCCTATGCCAGAAGGGTGTTATCAGACCAATGAGAGCAGTTGTTGCAAGTTTAAAACGCTGCAGGAAGAGCGTAGGTTTTATGCAAATTTTGGTCACATAAATCATATTTGAAATTGAGGTTTTGTGACACCACCTGCAATGACCATTCTTTTACAGGCAAAAAAACTTGCAATTTTAGCCACTTTCATTCACTACTTTAAAAAATTTTATGAAGAAAAAATTATCCTATGGTAGGGTCCTCTCAATTGTATAAGAATATATCGGGTTCACTGATTTTTGGTAGAGTCATAAAAAAGCTGAAGTTGGTCATGTTGCCAAGTAAGCCTGTAACATGCATGGAAACCAAAACACAGACGTGATACCGGAAGTGCTTTGTTGGGGCCGAAAAATGACAAAATATAGGGGCCGGTCAAGTATGTCTGAGACCAGTGAGTCTCATAGAAATTACTGTTCTGTTATTGTTACCTGAGATATTACGTTTTATTATGGATATGTTACAGTTATGTTACAAAGCCCTTTATCAAACTGAGGCCTGCTAAAGTCTTCTTCTGCAAAACTGTTGTCTCAAATTATATAAAATTACACAAAATGATTCTTAGTTGGCTTTTGTTCAGGTTTACTTAAATGGTTTTTGGTTAAATTAGGCCTATTGGTCTTAATTAATTGGTTATTAACACTGACATGACTGTGAGATACTTTGGTGAAAAAAAAGCTTATTTATTATAGTAACAGACTGTGAGCTCTGGGTGTATATAAAAATAGCGCCAGATCGGCCCTCTGAAATTATGGCCTTATCACTGGCTCAGTAGGGGATCCTAACTGGGTCCTGTTTGTCACGGCTAATATAAACAGAGCAGGCAATATAAATAATTGGTGTCCGTATCCAGCTTATGTGTAAGAAAAGGCCATGAATAAAATATATATGTATTCTTGATTTTGCCTTCAATAAGCATCAGTTATTAATCTTAACATTTTAATTAAAGAAATCAACTCCCCCAACTGAGCTTGGTCAGCAAAGTGGACCCAATTCAAGAGAAGTTTGATGTATCGGCCTGATATTTAGGTATGTCCATGCATTTTTGATGGCTTTCTAAAACACAAGACAGTGTTGCCACCTACAATGATTTTTTTTTTGCACTGTTTATGTCCCTTCTTATTTCTCTAGAAGCATTTGCTATATCAGCCTGCTATTGTGCATTTGTACAGATAGCTGTGTTGTATGCAAGACTGGTGGCACCACCTCCAAGAAATTGGATCGGTCTTCCTGCATGTTTATTCTCAGGACTGAACTGACATATCAGCCTGAAATTGTGCATGTCAATACTTCATTGATGGCTTTCTCACACCACATGATGGTGTCAAGCGGTACAATTTGTTGCTACTATCAAACTAAATTACTCTCCTTGTCTTCATTTTTAGCGCTTTTAAGTGTGTCCTTAAGTTAAAAATAGTAATAATGTACTCTTGTCCAAAACTATAAATTCAGTAATATTCCCGGCAGTAAATGTCACACACAAGTATATACCAGGTCGGAAACGCTTGAATACTCTGTGTCAAGCTGTATCAGTTAAAAGACGGTACCCAGCCAGCATCACAGGTTGGAGATACATTTGACCAACATTTGATAACAATGTTGTTCCAATGTTGGTATCCAGTGTTGGACCAACTCAGTTTGCTCATTGGAACTACGTTGGACAGATGTTGGAGCAATGTTGTGTGACATGTTGGGCAAATGTAGGGCCAATGTAGGATATATGTTGCACCAATTTACATTTGGTTTACATTTACATTTGTTGGATCAATGTTGTATTTTACATTGTGCCAATGTAGGACCAATGTAGAGGATGTAATATCAATGAGGTTTTTCATCAACATGAACATTTAGGAATAAAATCTTGTTCAAATGTTCTCAAATATGCGACTTATTCTTAATTGATTAATTATTAGTTCAAATAGTGTATATTGTAAGTAAAGTCCTATGTTAGATGTACGGTTATGTTGAGTAAGGTTTGTCAATGGGATTAAAAATTATTGTACTTGTTTTTTTAGTGAAATCACACTGGAAGACATCTGCATTCATTCAAAATATAAACACCATTCTCAGAGCAATTACCTTTATCTTCAAAATAAAACTGACACAAAAATAAGTTCAAAACTGTTTAATAATAATAGGACTGTATATTCTAACGCTATACAGTTGACAATAACTATATATTTTGTAATATTTAATTTAAATCTGAATCGTCTACAGGCATTTTATCTGCTGTTAACTGTGCTTCCTTCGCACACTTCAACTCGTGCCTCTTCTTATTCCTATTCCCTTCGTCCCTATCCCGAGCAAAACTCGCCAGCTTTGGAACATTTTCTTTACATCCTCTTCGCTGACCCTTTCAGCAAGTGGATTTTCTCTGACTGCACCTGAAGGAAAACATTTTTTTTTGTATATATATAAATATATATATATATATATATATATATATATATATATATAGAGAGAGAGAGAGAGAGAGAGAGAGAGAGAGAGATATGTCACAGACGAGATTTAAATCCATGCAGCTTTTAAACTCGCCTAGACGAGATCGCAATCACAATCATGGAGAAGGCCAGGATTTTAATCATGCGTAGATGAGTTTTCATTTTTCCTTAAGATCCATCAAGCTCTGTATTTTGTCTGTCGGCCTGTGTGCTTCCCTGTTGATATCATTCTTGAATCCATATATATTTCATATTTTCCCCTGACATATCTGCAATGTTTGTCCAACGTTAAATACCCAACATTTGTTTCTTATATGTTGGTCCAACTTTGGCTTAATGTTGGCTGTTCAACAGTAGTTTTAAGGATGCTGGTCCAACATTGGACAAACGTTACCTATCCAACTCTACATCATGTCTATAATGTCATTTATTAAAATGACCTAAGAAATATTAAAAATACTTGGCAGTGCCATAACACAAGTCTACAATCCAGGCTGAGAATAAAAAGTCTTTATACACAGAGTCCTTGGTTTGATGGCCTGGATGCTGATGCATAACATACAACAATTGAAACAGATTTAAGAGAAACACTGCCAATTTAACTACATCACAACATATATACATATATACAAAGTGGACAAAGCACATGTGATAAAATTGATGGGGGAATTCTAAAATGGCCACCGCTGGGTCTTTAGATCCAGCTCCCCCCACATAATGGAAAAGTAAAGTAAAAGAAGGAATTAGAGATAACAGAAGTAAATATAATGATAATCTGAAGCATAAAAACAATGTCACCAACATAAAGGTCCCCAGGGGCAGGGGTGTATATGTATCGCTTACAGTGTATGCCAACTGGCTCCAGTCAAATACAGGATGCCAAGAATAAATATCAAAGTATTATGCTGAGCGAATGACATAATTATACACGTAATTATACATCATGATAAACATCCGAATAGCTGAAGTGAAACCTGAGCTCCAGTCAAATACAGGATGCGAGGTTACACTAACATACGTTTAAGGCTGCCCAGTGCCAACATGATGAAAAGCTGGAACAAACTCTCCAGTCAAACACAAGATGAGTTTGGCCCTTCACAATGCCGTTGATTCTGAGAAAACTTAACAGGTTAAATTGTAAGTTGAGTTATAGGCTAATGTTGTACATAAGGAATATGAATGAATTAAAGACAGTTCTTGAGGGGGTCCACAGAGAGTGTAACCCTTCAGTCAAATCCAGAAATGATTACACCCTCCAAATTGGAAAAATAGATGAAAATTACATGGAAAATCACTTGTCAAGGAGCGATGTACGAATATACTTTAAGAAAGCCCGGGACTTCCAGCGGCCCATGCACATTATCATGTCGTTTGAAACACCATGGGAAGCAGCATGTGAGGCTTCGCCTATCCTGAAACTATGGCTTGTGAACCGAGCGTTGACGTAGCCGGCCTTTAATAGACAATCTTGAAGTATTTTATTGAAAATATTGCTGGAAACTGGGACTCTATCGTTAAAAATAAAAAGAGACCTGGCACCTTGGGACGAACTGCGAGAAATCTCAAAAGGGCGGAAACAGGGCAAGCAGAGTCGTGTGTTCGTTTTAAAAGGAGAGAGACGTGATTATTAGCCGGTGCATGATTGTACTTCTTCAGGACCAATGTAATAGAATCCTCGGATGTGTGAACATCAGAAAATTGAATAGCGTTGTTTGTAGGATTACCAGTAGATGATGTCATTTCCCCTATTCGAAGAAAAGCATGGAAGGCTGTAGTGAACATGGCGGTTAAGAGAATTTGTTTGTAGGAGTCATGAGTGACTGCGGGGATTGCAATTAAGAGCTTCACTAGCATGTCTCTCGAGATAGGGGACCTGTTATCAAAGGACTGGGCTTTCTTGGCCAATCCGGAAAGTAATTTGTTGATAAAAAAGGAAACACTGGGAGGTGGAAGGCCAAACAGTTTGTGGGCAAAGTTAATGGCGGACAGAAGGGACCCTATAGTAGAGTGTTTATATCCTAGATTTGACATCCAAATAATATAGCATACTAGTGTGTCCTGAATGCAAGGGAAGATATTTTGAGTGCCCTGGTCCCTATTAAATTGAATAAACTGATGCAAAGCATGGGCGTATAACCTTCTGGAGCTGGGGGCTAGACTAGCGATAACTAGGTTGGCTGCTTAATGAATGATTCATGCGGGAGCAATTCTGGTGGGATGGTGGTCGGCTGTCTGTCCAGGTATGGTGCTAACTTCCGTGCTTTCGAGACCTGCAGACGAGATAACGCATCAGCGATACCATTGTCGAGACCGGGAACATGATATGCTTTGAACAATATGTTGAATTTTAGGGAAGCTAATACCATACGTCTGACTAAACACATTAATGAGGTACATTTTGAAGATTGTTTGTTAATGACGTCCACAACAGCCAGGTTATCACAATGAAATATAATCTTATGGTTCTGCCACAGGTTGTCCCAAATCTCAAGGGATAAGACAATAGGGAATAATTCCAGGATGGCTATATTGAGACTTTTCCAGCTGTGAGGCCAGGTGCCTTGAAACCAATGAGACCTGAACACACCCGCAAAACCTATAGAGCCGGCAGCATCTGTGAAAAGCTGAAGAGCATCAGATGCAGTCCGTTCTTTGAAAAGAATCGGAGATTTTCCAGAGTAGGAGCTCACAAAGGTTAGCCAGGCCTTAAGATCGGCTCGGAATTCTTTTTAAATCGCACATGGAAGTGCGGCTTGGGGTCCCCCAGGGAATATAATGTAGCGTAAAGGCGACGCATGAAGGCTCGACCCGGGTGTATAGCAAGACACGCAAAATTAAGTAAGCCCAGCAGCATACCCAACCAGCCAACATCTCTCCAACGTCTACTAAACCTTCCAATGCTGGCTGGGTAGGAAAGTGTCATAATTTGACTAACGCTGTGTCGTTATAAAGTACCAACGCCTTGTATTTCGATGCAACCAATATTACATGTTGTACGCGGTGCACAGTTAATGAGAGAGCCACCCCGTGTTCAGTATTTTACAAGGCCAAAAAACGCTTGATTTAGACTGGTACCCTGCTCTTTTATGGCCCTCTATGATTGGCCTAGAGCAGCGGTACCATAATAGAGCGGGGTACCAGTCTACGCTTGATTACGCTGTGTCGAGCTGAATCAGTTAAATATTTGACGAGAGGAAAGTGTCATGAAAATGAATTACGCTGTGCCTTTATAAGCACCAAACCCCCGTATTTCGATGGAACTAATGCTACATTTTGTATGTGGAGAACAATTAATAGAAGAGCCACCCCGTGTCAAGAGGGAAACAATGTTACCAAGTGCACGCGATGTAAAATAAATGGTGCAGTCACATGAAACACCTGGGTACCTGGTTTCGAGAGGTCCGCGCGGACAGATTCTTGTGGACAACTGCTACCTCTCGATGTGATTCCCTGTTAATTCGTATTATGGTGCGTGATAGCCGCCGACGGCGACGCAACAGGTTTCAGGTTTCTGTTGCGTCGCCGGCCCACCAAAGGGCTAACAGGAGTTTTAACACGATACGATCTGTTACTCTTAGAAAGGAAATTGAATAAAAATATTTCCTGTAGTTTTAACATACGAATGTTCACATTATGTAGTAAGTCGACAGGCCTATAGTAAAAATAGAAAAGCATGAATCACCTGTAACATCAACAACTGATTTATTTGACAAGAGGGGATTGAAGCATTAACAGCCCGGCAGACATCATGCATTCAGTGGCAATCCTGTATAATGCTTTAAGCCTGTGTACTATTCTTTTCATATTCACTTCCTTGGTGCAAAATAGTGATGTAATATTTTTCAGTGGTCAAATATATAATACACATAGAAGTACTGTACATTAAACAATTGATATACATGTTAAATCTCACAGCTGTGTATGGAGTGTTATAATCACAGTTAACTGCAGGGGCAATCTATGGACTCCACATTGCGTCAGTCACAAAAGAAAAGCAATTGAGGAGTCCATTCTTATGTGCTAGGTGCGTGATTGTGGAGATTGCGCGTGTCCCATATACCTATGGCATCTAAGGAAATTTCGTAAACACAATCCGTGTACCGGCGATGTTTTCAATTGTGTAATTTTTAATAAACGCCGGCCATAAGTTGAAGCCGGCATTGTTTAGACGCCGGGTCAAAGCAGGGTCTGCAAAAAATAAACGCCGGGGCGTCTGTTCAAGGAGATACGGTATCCAAGATCTTCAGTATTGAATGTATGTCTGATTTTCACTTAAAATAGACTTTAATTTAAGATCAAGTTAACGCTTCTAATAGAGATCATGACTCCATTTTTAAAAATATTTGTTCTCTCACCCAAAGCTATGCTCTTGTCAAATTTGAAAATGTTTTGTGGAATATTTTTGTAGTTATCTTAATCAGATGGATTATCAATGCAGATGAACATGTAAGGTAGTATACCCAACTTTGTCGTGGGATTAATTAATGATTCTTGTATAAAAAGTGTTGTAATGGCTATATTTTCCTCCAATTTTTAGCTCAGCTGATTTCAATCCTTCTGTCTGGTTACCCGAGTGTTCATTACAGTTAGCAGCTAGGGCACAAATGGTAACAACCTAAAAACGTCTTGCCTAATGTCAAGACAGGTCCTGGAAAAAATTTTGGAAAAAATTTAAACTATTTACTTTACATGGAGTGTACAACTAGTTCTATAAATTTATTGATACAAGGCACTCAGCTATGGCTCAGATATTGGCGTTCAGTAGTCTGTAGAGGTGGAGGAAACTGGAGGATTAAGAGAAAACCAGCCTTGCATGGGCAACTAAAACCAACTCTTATAGCGACACTGGGGATCAAACCCAGGTCACCAGCAGAGAGCATTGAGAGTTTTACCACTAAACTGTGTCTTTCAAAACTTGAAGTTTGGCCATAGTGATCTATATCTGCAAGCTCTAAAGCAAAAACATGCTTTTGAAAATTTGATTTACAGTTTGTTTCCATAAGTTTTTATCCTAAAATTTATTCTGATTAAATGGATTATCTACAAGGTCTTTTGAAGATTCTTTATGTTGCTCTCCAGTAAACATCTAGGCTGATACTACCTTTTTATCAATCTACCAAGCACATTTTGAGGTTTTTGCTTCACAGTTTCCTCAGAGTGGGTGTATACTTGGCCAACTCTAGGCCAATCTACATGTAGAAACCCTAACCAGCTGATTTCGATGCTGAATGAATATTTCTGAGCTTTTTTAGCTCAGCTGACTGAAAGTCATGCAGCTGAGCTATAGCGCTTACTCTTTGTCCGGCCGGCAGTATATTAACACGACACAAATTGTAACCGTTAGACCTAGCAACTTCAAACTATACATCCAGGGAGGTCCATGGAAAATCTCTTTGGAAACCCGAAATGAGGTCTCTGTTACCCATATCATTTTTGAGCTATAGGGCTCGTTAGTCCCCCTCCCCCTCCCCAGAATTAAAAGAATGAAAAAATACAGTATCTGAATAACTAATGCATTGATCATCATGATTCTTTGCAAGCCTATTGATCATGGGGTGTTTCATTAGTTCCTACAGATTCATGGCCCAACCTGTATTTTTTCTATTTTTTAAACATTTTTCTCTATTTTTGAGACCTAAAAATGAAGTGTTCAACTGTTAGCAGCGCACAAATCGTACCAGTTTGACCTAGAATCTTTTTAATTGACATCCTAGGAGATCCATAGAAATCTCTTAAGGTCTCTGTTACTCATATCCTCCGAGCTAAGCTTCAGTTGAATGGGAATACCACCTACAAAATTTGGCATTCAAATGATAAAATTCATTTTGTGAATATATTTTTAGTTAGCTGAGCGTTATGACCCATGGGTCACTTGTTCCTGTAAGTACCGTGGATTTAAATTACAAGCATGTACACATAGATAGGAATTTAACTGATTAAAATCTAAATTTTAAAAATAAAAGTTCCAAAATAAGGCTAGTTAATGAATTTTTTGGAGGCTCAAGCAACCCACTTTGGTCACTCGAGGTCATTCAGTGCACCTCACTCTGCTTACCTGATTTGTAATGGGTCACTGGAGGAGCAGGGGTCACAGGTGTACAGTAATTCTCGAATCAACCCCCTCCCCCCCCCCCCCCACCATCACCAAGTGAAATGCAAAAAATTATTTTTTTAAATGTATTTCATAATTGTAAAGCTGTTTCCACTCCATTGTTCAAAAATGTTCTAAATCAAGGAGTTATCCATAATGACATGTTGTTGCACAATCATGAAGCATAATTTGATAATAAATGAGCCAAATTATGGATAAATAAAGGGGCAATTTAAAATTGTAAATTCTGAATCGTTATATTTTCAGATATTTATTGTTTTGCAAATTTGTAATATATATATATATAATATATATATATATATATATATATATATATATATATATATATATGTACATATATATATGTGGTTAAAAAATAAATACAAGTGTATGCATAATGTGTTGATATCTGACAAAATTAGGGATAAATGATGATGCCATTTGGAATTCTGAATAAACTTATATATTCAGATATATGTTATATTCCAAATGTAAAAATTGATAAACCTGAAAAAAATATTGATGTAATGAAAAGAATGTAGATCTTGTGAAAACATACGCTCCCGAGGCAGCGGAAATCTTGCGATTATAAAGAAGCTACTGATTTTCCCGCTGCGTGGTTTGACCGTTTATGATACACTTAGACACCAGGTGGTAGATCTGTCTGCTGAAAAACATTGTGCGTATGATGTGACAAGCAGCCAACCAAATGCCAGGTACAAAACACTCGACAGGCATCATGGTTCCATCCATAGCTGCGCTTCAAGCGCGGCTTGATGACAATTTTATGGATACTCTAATAATTTTTATAATTAATTTTAATTATTAATTAATTGGTTGTCAGCAAAACGGAAACCAGCCAGCGAGGTGTGCACGGAGCCAATGTTGTTAAATTTCGTTTGAATTACAGCTCACAGGCCGGGCATCCTATGTGAAAAGGATCTGTGCAAACCACGTGTCAGGCCATTCCCTCTATGCCTGTGGCCTATTCAAACGGTTGCCGTCAATCAAAACAAAATGTAACAACATTGGCCCCGTGTATTCCTCGCTTGGCTAGTAAACTGTTTTGCTGGTAACACGTCCTGATAATATGTAGATTCCTTGTCGCATCTGTTGTGTGTCGCATATCGGGCATTGTTTACACACAGTCAAGAGGACTACAAATATTTATGAAATCAGTTTGTGTCTAGCTCCTACACAATGGCCCCCTCAACCCCTAAAAAGATTTTGCCAACAGCGTTTATATTTTCTATTTATTAATCATGTGACCATTTCAGCCAATCATAGAGGTGGTGTCTTCCAGCATCGGGTCTCATCTGATTGGATCAAAATACAGTGCTCCCCTCTGGATATTCAGGATACGAGGTCGAACAAACAGCGCTTACAAATTAGGCAGTAGGCCTATAGGTAAAGTGCTGTGTTAAGAACGTAATGGAAACGTTTGTTCATTATTTTCATGCCTCAGCAGAATATGAAATAATTTGAATGACTTTGTTTGTCCACCTCTCTGTCTGTTTTTTAAATATTTAATAATTATAAGCACTGTTGCCTTTAATTTCATATCCTGTGTGTATATGCAGAGGTATTGTAACTCTCACCATTAACCCCCTCCCCCCCAGCCATTGAGCCCTTGCTTCTTTGGACTTGCCCATTAGTTTTGTAGTAACTATATATATTATATTATTGCCTCAGCAGTATGGGACAGTAAGTGATCAGCTCTGTCTGTCCCATCTTTGTTTATCATTAAATATATAATAATTATGGATCAACTTTTTTCCCTATGAGCATTAATGAATGCCCCCCCCCCCCTTCTCTCTCTCTCTCTCTCTCTCTCTCTCTCTCTCCTGTTCCTTTTATCCCTCAATCCAGACTTATAAATAACATTAACACATTTTCTGTTGTTCAAATGTTTCCTCTTGTATAACTCTTTAGCAATTTTTCCCTTATTGAATTATTAAATGGTTCAGGTCACAATTTTCATGTATTACACAGTACAGCTCTGTCTGTCCCATCTCTGTTTATCATTAAATATATAATAATTATGAATCAACTTTTTTCCCTATGAGCATTAATGAATGCCCCCCCTCTCTCTCTCTCTCTCTCTCTCCCCTGTTCCTTCTATCCCTCAATCCAGACTTATAAATAATATTAACACATTTTCTGTTGTTCAAATGTTTCCTCTTGTATAACTCTTTAGCAATTTTTCCCTTATTGAATTATTAAATGGTTCAGATCACAATTTTCATGTATTACACAGTACAATATATCCTTATGAAGGGGCGTAGCCAGGATTGAGGGAGGGGAGGGGGCCATGAACAGTAGCGGATCAGGATATTGAAGACCTAGGGAGGGGGGGGGGGGGTACTTATATGTATGTATATATATATCCGAAAAATGTTGGGGGTCGGATATTTGAGTTTACGGATATTAGAGGTACACCATTGTTTTCAATAAGTGTTCTGTTACTACTAACAAAAATTTCTGGTGAAGAAAGTAGGCTAAATACCTCAGATGTAGATCGTTTATATAAATCACTAAACGATTAAAGTGGATTGTAAGTAACCTTTATCCAAATCAGGGGGACAGTGTTACATCAGCACATGTAGATGTGATCGGATGAATGTTGACACCAGGGGCGGATCCAGGATTTAGGAAAAGGGGGTGTCCAACCTAGGAGGACAAAGGAAAACCCTAAAAAAAGGTCCTCAGGTCTGAAAAAAAGGGGGGGGGGGGTCCAGGCGGCAAAATTTTGTCTGAAGCCCTTAGAAAAACTTTGTTTCTGATGAAAAGGTCCGGACCCCCTGGACCCCCCCCCCCCCCGGATCCGCTTCTGGACACAGTGACAAAAGCCCTCAATAACCTTTTAAGCTTTATTAGATGCGCTGATCGGGCCATTTGTTATTCTTCGCAGGCGAACAAACGATACATATCCAGTTTTCTTCGGAATCACATTCAGTAATTTTGGAAAATATATTTTCTGAATTTTATATTTCTACTTTTCGGTTAATAGTGGTAAATTTCGTTTCCCCGATTTAATTTCGGAAAAAAGAAATTTCGGAACAAAGAGATATGGAAATTTGAGGTTCTACTATATAAATATATATATATATATACACACACACACATACATATATATATTACGGAACATTTCTTTATCAAGGTTAATAACGGGTACAAGGGGAGGGTATGGGAGGGAGTATCTCCCTCCCATATTGAGAAATTTATTTATTATGCAATGTAAAGAGGGTATTTTCAAGCTATTTTTACAAAATAAAAATCAGGATTTTCTGTTTCTGAAAAACTGTTCACTTATGTCTTTGCCTCATGAAGTCAAACTGTAGAAAAATTCAATATTTAACATTTATATTTCGTTAAAATTAGGATATCAAATTTCAGTCGATTTTTAATATGTTAAAATTAAAATCCAAAGGCGCATTTACTGTTAAAACTTGCAAAATAAAAATCTTTTAAATGTAATGCTCGGAGTAAAATAATTGATATGTTGAAATCTTATGTTAAAAATTGCATTTTTACCGAGGTCCGTGATCTTAACAAGCGCACCCGACTCCTAAGAGCACAGATCGCGAGTTCGTGTATACCGGTATCGCCAGAGGAGCCGTGAGATTGTTCAGGGACAGCCGAAAAAAGGGCCTGGTGCTCTGCAGTTGTTCTACAGCTGTTCATAAATATCATCATCCTAACCTTATGAATGTGAAAGTAATACACTGCAGATAACTTATATAAAATCTAATTGTTAATTAATAGAAAGAAATATGAAAAATGAAAATTAATCACGAAAATTGGGAAATTAGACAAAATGAGACATATCGCAGCTCAATGGAGGGCCGCGCGTCGAAGGTGTCCCCTCTAGATCCGCCGCTGAAAAGAAAGGCAATTTAATGTCAATATATATATATATATATATATATATATATATATATATATATATATATATAATAGTATAAAACTAAGTGAATTCCGAAAGACCGGCGAGTACTGGATGCGACCGGGGCGGGGGGGGGGGGGCATGGCCTCCTGCGGCCCCCCCCCCCCCTTGGCTACGCCCTTGCCTTATCAGATTTAGTTTGTGCTCATTTCAAATTTAGTTTTACAGCATTTTATTTTAGTTAATCAATTAAATGTGTATTATTATACTTCAGCTAATCTCTACTTTCTTCCTTATTCTATAAATGACAGGTGTTCATACATTCACATGGTTATTTTAAGCACATATTACTGTCACCTAGCTGAAATAATGATACTTCTAGAAATATTTGACCAGGAGAAACTCCTGCAACTTTTATATAGTCCATTATAGTATTAGTGGGGCAAGTATATATTTAATATTTGATTATCACCAGTTAGCAGGGTCATTTTCTTCTCAGCATTTCAAATGCTTATATATAAATATTAAAAAATTAGTATATTTTGCATATGCTAAAATTTTCCAAAATTCAGCAGAGCGACGTGACCTATGGGTCCGTTGTTTGTTCCATCAGCTCCGGCTCTAAGGATGCCTAAAAAGAGATATTTAAATCCATATAAATGCTTTTTTTCATGTAGTATCCTAGGTAAAATAGTGTTTATGGTATATTGATATTGGTTATTAACATTATGTTTTTTATATTATTTTTCATTCATGCGTGCTATTTTCGTATCAAAATCATGGTATTGTTATATTATAATATTACAGCAGTTTATGTCTAAATCTGCTACTGTATGTGTTATATATGTCTGTCTGTATGTGTATCCAATGATAAACTTGGATGTTTACTTCTATGTATAAAATGAACTATATGTTTATGTACAGATGGATACCTTAAAGTGTTGCATTAAGAAACCATCTGTATTGGTCACAACATTGGTATGGCCACTTATCTGTGTACTGTGATCTGTAATTGAACTTGATCAAAGGTTAAATTGCACATATAAGGTAGAATACGTACAAGGTAGCATCCACAAATTGAGTGCATAAAAAAGGGCTGGATACTCAGTATCTCTCTGTATCTTAGAAAATCACAATATAATATTTATAACATAATATCTATAATTTATGTAAAATGTCATTTTAACCTCAGCTGACTGTAAGTCATCTGAGGTATTGTGATGGTCCTTTGTCAATTGTCCTTCTGGCCGTTTGGGCACGTTTTAAAAGGGACAAAATCAGGAGCAATATTATTCCTATTCTTTCACACTGTTATTTCAGTTTTGCTTTTTACACAAGTTTTCCCGAAAAATCATCCCAGCACACAGTCTCATTTTCTTCGTATACGACTGTTTAACACCTTGTTATAACCCCGCGTGTTGACAAACACAGTCTGTTTACCATAACAAGGCCTCGTGACCGGGGGTCCGATAAAGAGGGGCAACACGCGGTGTTTCAGCCAGCGGGAACATGTATTACATTTTTTGGGCAAAGTCTGTCTGGGCATCTCCTGGTTGGCACGTGTTATGGCTCCGTGCAGCACACGGCCCGACGCACTGTGTTTTTGTTGACATATGCTCAAGCGTCCGGTTCGCTGTTTTTAACACTCGTTTACAGGAGTAAGCAAACGGTTTTTTGTTAGCAAACAATATTTATGCTGATTCATTTTAAAGGAAAGAAGCTATTTTAGATGCTTTTTAGGTGATTGGGCCCCTTTAAAATGTTTGACCTACGAATCCAAAATTCAGCATACAGTTAGATGTCCCCAAAATCCCATACCATACTACAAATTTGGTCACTTTGACTTCTTTCGTTTGAGATATTAAGAAAAAACCTAAATATTACATTTAAAAAACCTAAATATTACATATTACATTTAATATCAAAACAACTGATCTGATATTGATCAAATTTAATATAACCATTTCTCTATACATTTCCTATGAACATACAAGAAATTAGGTCAGTATTTTGTAAAATCTTGAATTATAGATATCAATGCATAATGCACTTTGTGAAACCTCAGGAAATATATTTACTCACTGAGAAAACATGATATGTTTTTAAGCTAGAGAATAATTTCAGGCATATTAGTATATTGATCTTAGAAATTAGATTCAAATTTTTTAAAATTTATAGAGATATTGGCATAAATGTAAAATAAGTAAATTTGACCATGGCGGATTTTCGTCTTGCAAGCACTGTTAATACCGTTTTCACAGCTTGTACACAAAACTGAATAAAGGATTTAATCTTATATAATCTGTAATTTGAAATCTACTGATCAAAAAATGTAGATTTTATTCAAGTTTCAAGCATCATGTAAATTATCATTTACATCAAGCCAACCAAGAACAGTGGTACGTAAGCAGTGTGCTAGAGCTAACCCTCAGCTCCCCAGGCTGTTATGTAATCTCTTCACTCATGGCCAACTCCCCCTGTCTAGGTGAGCTGAGTCAGGCTGTCTGCCTCTCGCTAGCCCCCCCCCCCCCCTTTTCCATCCCAGTCAATTGACAGACCTGTACAATAAACAAATTCCCTTTTTTTCCCAGCAACCAGCAGTAACCACAGAGACTCCTCCCCCACCTACCCCTCCAGTACACAGGTCTTATAAGCAAGATGAATATTATAATTTCATGTTAAATTCATTATTTTGGTTTAGACTTAACATGTTTTAAAAAATGTTTTAAACAAAAATATTCAGGATTTGAATCCTAAAATTCAAATGTTATAAAATATTAGTATCTAAGGTAATTAACTTATCATTGAGATGATTAATTAAATATATATAAATATTTTCTAGCATACAGAAAATGCAGTTTAAGGGTTAAGGGTTTAAGTATTATGAGGCAGTAGAGTTTAATAAGGACAGGACTCAATTACACAGCTGTTCATTAATATCCTCCACTTATGATTGAAAAGAGTAATAATATGTGAACTACTAAATAATCCAATTGCAATTAATAAAGAATAAAAGGGAAAAGAAATAGAGAGGTGTCACCCTCTGGATCCGCCACTGCTAACAGAAATATTTATATATTATATATTATATTATATATAGTAAGAATTTGTTTGAAAAAGAATTCATCAACAGCCCAAACAAGTTCTGAAGCACTGACTGGGCCGATATTCTCTTTTTTTAACAATTTTATGAAGATGATAAACAAAGTTTTTTTTTTTTTGGAAGGGGGGGGGGGGTTAGGGGGCGTGAATGTAATTTTTGTACAAGTGATAAACACAAAAATATGCAAAACTCACAGAATACAGGTCACCGTGACCTCATTTCTTTAATGCACACACGAATATTTACTAATGACCTAGCATTATTTTGGTCTTACGTTTACGATTAGTGATTTGTTGACAGTTAACCGGTCGTAATTTCCGAGTACAAACTAAAGCCCCCAAAATGAGTAAATATGAAGCAAATATAGATGGCACCTCGAACCTTGCACACCTGACAGAGCTATCCAGGATTTATAAACCTATCAGTTTCAAAACATAACATGCATTACTGCAACAATTACCAAAAATTTAAGGTAAAAGCGTCGGTCAGATCCATATTTTGTAGTTTGTCTGCAGCAGCTGTAAAATTCATTGGACAGATTTTCTTCAAAATATATTTAGTATTTCGCATATGTATAGTTCTGAAGGACTTGCTGCCCTAATTTACTTCATTCTGGCTCAGCTGGGTATGGCGCCTTATCAGTTGATTTTCTATTACGTTATCAGTTTGTGTAACATTATTGGTTAATTTATGATTACATTATCGGTTAATGTTACTTTATAAGATGAGTATTACATTGTCAGTTGAAACATGACCATTTCCTCTTAGCTTTTCAAATGCTAAAATATATGAAAAACCAAAGAAATAAGTATGTTTTGCAATTGCTAAAATTTTCCAGAATTCAGATGAGCAACGTGACCCATGGGTCCCCTGTTTTCTCTATTTTAGACCTTCAAATGAAACATTCGTCCGTTAACAGGGCACAAATTGTAACCGTTGGGTCTAGAAATGTCTAACCTGAGATCCAGGGAGATCTATGAAAAATCTCCTTGGAAACCCGAAATTAGGTCTCTGTTACCAATATCTTCTTAGCTATGGGACTCGTTAGTACCACCAAAATAATTAAAAATTTTATCCAAAAGCTCAAGTATCTGAACAACTAATGCATTGATCACCATGATTGTTTGCATGCAAATTGATCATAGAGTGTTTCATGAGTTCCTGCAGACTGATGGTGCCACCTGTTTTTATTTAAAGTTTAAACGCTTTTTTCTCCATTTGAGACCTTTAGATGAAGCAGTCATCCGTTAACAGGGCACAAATCGTAACCGTTGGATCTAGAAATTTCTAACTTTACAGGGAGATCCTAGGCACATCTCCTTGGAAACCTGAAATTAGGTCATGGTGACCTATATTTTGTGAATTAGGGGAGTAAACGTGTTTTTATAGTACTCAGTGAATCTGATAGGGCACAGAATGTATCCATTTGGCCAAGAATACTCGTACAAAACTTTTAGGGAGGTCCATAAACAATCTCCGTGGAAACCTGAAATGTCACTGTGACTATTTAATGCAAGCTGTGTGAAAGAACATGATTTTAACACTCTGTAAGTCAGATGGGCACAAATGATAGCAACTGAATGTAGAACTAGGTCACTGTAACCTATATCTAAGGTCTATTGGCAAAATGCTTGATTTTTACCCATCGTACATCAAGTTTACTATCTTCTAACATATTACATACAGCAACATCAGTATACTATAACTGCATTGCATGTTTCTCTCACAAATACAATTCTCCCACAATTTCCACACTGAACTGTTCTGCCATCTTTCTGTATGTTATGAGGCAAAATTCTCCACTATTGTCCACAAGGAACTTCTCTGGAGTTCCAAGACCAGAGGCAATCCACATCAATATAACATTATCAACAATCAAATTTGGAAACTTTCTTTTGATCATCTTAACCGAACTAAATCTTGTTTGCAGATCTATCAGATGAAGAAAATAATTCCCTAGCTTGAATTCCTTCAAATCCATTACAAAGTTTCATTAAACCAAGTGGTTAATGGCAGACATACAACAGGTCTAGCAGGAGTCTTTTTGTACCGCTTTCATATATTACAGTTTTCAGATATGTTCTTTATCAGACCTTCAATTTCACTATCCAGTTCTTCAGCATCTTTCATCAATGCTGTCAGACTCTGCCGAAGGATGTGCAAATTGCCGTTTTCCACCGTTTTCTCCTTTTCTGTATTGAATGTTGTACTGCTATATTATGAATATCATTCATGTTCATTTCAAAATCTCTCAGAGCTAATAATGCGTTGAGCTTGTAGTGTCAAGTTCAAGTTTCTTGCCAAATCTGCTAGCTTTGTTATTCTTTAGGTCAATTACTTTTCATTCCAAACTTGTTCAGATTTAAACTTTGTTCCACGTGACAGCTTCTTTACTTGAATTTGTTCATCTTGTGACAGAGATTATGTGAATTTCTCCCTATGCTCTGCCTGTTGCCGTTTTTCTATCAAGCACTGCAGCATATACTGTTTCACACAACAAAACCTGTTTGTCTTCAAAGGCATAATTATTTACTTCCATAGCTTCTTCATTGCTCTCCGATCGATTTCACCTTAAGCACTTGTTCTTCATTTTTTCCCAAAGATATAGGCAATCTTTCCGAAAGTCAAGAATGGAGACACAGAAACTACATCTCATGTTACCAAATGGATGCCTGGGATTTAAATTTCTCATTCT
The DNA here is from genome assembly GCA_026874595.1 of Sipunculus nudus. Taxonomy (NCBI): domain Eukaryota; kingdom Metazoa; phylum Annelida; class Sipuncula; order Golfingiida; family Sipunculidae; genus Sipunculus; species Sipunculus nudus. The sequence continues at coordinate 63,889,445 of CM049310.1, read as the reverse complement.
CTGCACTTGTGCCTCCAGGACCACCAGCGCTATAGCTACCACAACCAGAAGTTCCACCTCTGAATAAACCTCTGACACAACCTCTACCACCCCTAAAATAACCCCCTTGACTAAATTTTCTACTGTTCCCAAAGTTTCTGCCTTGGTTTCTAGTATAGTAACCTTTCTCTTCCTCGACTACTATCACTCCATCCTCATCAGCTTTGTGATCATGTGGAGATCTCTATCAAACGTCTAACTTGTGGAACGTCTAATTTGCATCCTTCTTCTCATAATCTACAGTTGTTAGCAATTTTTGTCTCCCTTTTTTCTAAAGGCCACATACATTCAACAACTGCATGGCTAATACCACATTAGGAGGCACAACTTTCTCTGTTTTTTAATGAATATTTTTTTTCATATCCCTTTATATACCTTCTGAACACTTTTCCTATAACTTATAAAATCTGACCATGCTTCACATACTGAACTCAAGTAAGCTTTTCGTAATTTTCTTGTGCACCAGTTGAGTCCACCGATTGTTTAAGCCACCATAACTAATCTCCCCCTCTTGGTCTGGTCCGAATTTGTCCATTGATCCTATAATTGCACCAAGGACCGCCATTCCTAATATGACATTTTCTCAGAATGCCAAGGAGCTTCACTTTTTTATCTGTCTCAACCATCAGCCATCTTTTACACTTGCTGTATACTTCTCTTTCTCTTAGTTCCCTTCTGATTCAACCGCGCTCGTCTGTCATGGAAAACTGCACTCTACTTTTGAACAGTCTTTATTTGTATCAAATCAGTTTTATTCATTCAAATAAAAAGGGCTTCGCCAATCTGAAATTAAACAAATACATACTAACTAAAGATACCCAAACCAGAACAAAAATATAACAGAAATATAAAAGAGGGTTAGAAGACAAAAGTAAAGGTTAAAATTTCTGCCACCCACAAAATTGAACAAGTCTGAACAAAATTGGAAAAAAATTCATGAAAAATGTGACTAAAAAATTTGAAATTCTGCCCATATTTGGTCATGAGGAGCTGAGTATCATGACCCAGTACTTGTTGTGCCCCGCTCCGCGGATGCGGGGGACATTGATTTACGTTTGTCTGTCTGTCCGTCTGTCAGGTTTTTTCGTTTCCGTGCGATAACTTTCCTAAATATTATCCGATTTCATTTAAATTTGGGTCAGTGATTGCTCTCATGCTTACCTTGGTTGGGATTTGTTTTGGATCGCTGGCTTCTGTCTGTCTGTCTGTCACTTTGTCTGTCGGTCCGTCAGGTTTTTGTTTTCGTGCGATAACTTTTCTAAATTTAATCCAATTTCATTCAAATTTTGGTCAGTGATTGCTCTCATGCTTTCCTTGGTTGGGATTGGTTTTGGAGTGTCTGGCTTCTGTCTGTCTGTCACTTTGTCTGTCGGTCCGCCAGGTTTTTTCGTTTCCATGTGTGGCTTTCCTAAATTTAATCTAATTTCTTTCAAAATTTGGTCAGTGATTGCTCTCATGCATACCTTGGTTTTGATTGGTTTTGGAGTGTCTATCTGAAAAATATTTCTCTCCAGCTCAAAACAAAATGATCAAATCTTGGTCCAATTTCTCAATGTGTTTTAGCTTTTATGTTCGCATGCAGGTGTTTCCACATGTCATAATAGATTTTGGTCCTATTTCTCAATGTGTTCTAGTTTTTTATGTTTGCCTGCAGATGTCTCCACATGCCATAGTGCATCTGCTTAAGTTTTCATGTGCCCTCATAAATTTGGTTGCTTATCAAGCATGAAAGACAAGAAGAGCCCACAGCGGGGGACCTTAATTCCATGAATTTGCTTGTTTTATAGTTATTTTGCATGGAAGCAAATATATAGTTCATATTTGATTATCACCAGATTGGAGGGGTATTTAGTCTAAGCTTTTTTAGATGCTAGTATACAACAAAATATGACTATACAACTAAATTCTTTTGCATGTGTTGGAGTTTACAAAAATACCATGACCAATGCAGTTGAGCACCATGACCCAGTTGATCCCTGTGCATTCAATTGAATGAAACTTATTTTTTCCACAGGGTGCAAGTGTTGTCTTATACAAGGATGCGGAATTGAGAAAATTTCAGTTTTTTGCCTACTCTGGATGGCCAGGTGGACTGTTTGGGTCACCATCAATGGCTGGTACAAGACCAGGTGAGGCCAAGCATAAACATGTATTGAGGAAATGAGATTAAATCAAGGACCAGGTGAGGCCAAGCATAAACATGTATTTAAGTAATGAGATTACATCCAGGACCAGGTGAGGCTAAGCATAAACACGTATTGAGGTAATGAGATTAAATCTGGAAAGGAATTTTAATACTCCCTTTCTATACTGCTTTTGCCAAAGGGAGCTTTTTCATTGAACTGTCTCTGAAATAAAAAAAAACCTCCAGTCTTTCATCACAACAGTTTATCGCTTCAAACAACATTGGGTACTAGCTCAGAACTATCAAATTTCAAATGGGACCCATCGTATGTCAATGCAAATGTTTCTAATGATCTAGATGCAAATGCAAATGTGAATAAATAAAATTAAATGGGAACTTGATAAAAACGTTAAGACACTTGTCCATGAATTAATTTGCAAAAGCACTCTCAAATGAATTTACAATTGAACCCTGTTTGGTAATAATGCACACTCTTACTCTGGGGGTTTAACTAAACATTATTATTTGTTTTGTTGAATAACTTATAATGATATACATTATAAACCAAATTTCAGGAAATAATATAAAGGCATCTTGCAAAAATCAAAAATACGGGATGGCCTTTAGAAAAAGTGAAATATAGGCTATCTTAGCAAGTTTATAAAGTTATTAATACAGACATATAAAACTTTCATTAACACACTCCAATGTGATAATAAAAAGTAACAAGAAACATGTTAACTGATGAAAGTTGTTTTTCTGCTTATCTGAATTTTTGTTTTCTGATATTAAGAGTTCTTTATTGCAAATATTTTTTTTCTTCACTTCACAGACAAAAGCTAACAGCTAGCCTTCCAAGGTAGTGCAGAGTAGGACAGCCTACCCTTGACTGTAATCAGCTTTGCAATATAATGTTTTCAGTGCCGTCTTCGTCGGCGTTTGTAGGATATCTTGTGAACGCGATAACTTTTGAAGGACTGCATATTTTCCTCCAAAATTAAATACACTCATGATTCCTCCCCAAATCTTGGGCGAGTTTGAAAAATTATGATCTTGACCTTTATCTTCAAGGTCAAATCTGCTGAAATGTAAAATTATTTGCCATTCTAGTTTATTAAATAAATATTATAGAAAAATACATTTTATATATATTTATTGCCAATATTTCCAGCATATTTGTATTAATATATATTTACATTAATATTTTAACATACATTAGATGATTATTTATCTGAAGACCTTAGGATACAAGATTTTTGTACTGATAAACGATCATTCGGATAAACGTTTTTGCATAAAACTGCACCAGAAATCACCATGGTTACTGCCCAGTCCAGTCATTATCGGATACTAAGTGCAGTCGGCTGCTCAGTTATGGTCTTTTGTCACATTTTGTTTTTACAGGTTAATTACCCCGGCCTCGGCATTCTGATTACAGCGAGCCGAGGACAACACTGGTGGTTCAGTGTTTTTCTAACACCTACTGCCTGTGCTCAGGTACTCTAATTAGTCACTAATTATATTCATTTAAACGGGCTGTTCCAACAAACGTGGTGTTAATCTTCAAGGTTGAAGCCGTCACTACAATACTATGAATTGCTATCGGATGGCTTGCGTTTGTTTCTCGTATTATTCAGAGGGTTCTGAATTATCTGTTTTGGTACTTAATATTTAATGGTGTTTCAGTTCAATATAGTCCGTTCCAGCACCCCTGTCATTTCGCGATTATTATTATCATTATTATTTTTTTTGTGAATCAAAGAACGCCAAAACTTTTTGATCTTAGGGCAGAAGGAGGAAAAAAGCGTAAATAACTATTATGGAAATAATAGTTTACCTAATGTAATTTTCCTGCAAACAGTTTAAAACCATTTTATGAGTAACTAGTCAATTCTGTGGCGACATATTGCCACTTATTTGTGAAATGGGCATATCAGGGAATAATGATGACGTCATAATAGACGTGATGTACTAAAGAGGCCCCAACATTCACGGGATCAATAATCAAGAGCTGCCGACCGCTGTTTACAGTGAGACTTGTATTCTTGTCGTGCACGCACTTCACTGTTACGTCACATTACTTTATATCCATATCCAAGGAGGAAAATAAAATGTCCACTTATTAAGGACGCCATGAACCACTGATATATATGAAACATATCAACCAGGCCGAAAAGTTTTTTTTCGCCTCAGATTGTTGAATTTATTCAACCTTCTGAATTCATCACCGGCGATTAAATTTATTTTTAACACAACTAATGACATCAGATTTAGACAGTTACCATTATTGTACAGGACTAAACAATCTAAGGACTTCTCAGTCTAACAATTGAAGGCCAATCTGCCCACAAATAAAAAAATAAAAAATTCATCGGTCTTGTTCACATGCATCTGTTAATTTACGCATTTCGAAATATTTTCAGATATTAAACCTTTTTTCGTGCGCTTTAAACCTTTCCGTAACCTCTGTCTTTGTTAAAATCCTTCGAAATATGAAAACAAAGCGGATGGTTTGTCCTCTCTTTGCATATACAATAAATATATAAATACCATCAAGATCTGGTTAATTAGCGTGTTGTTCTCGGTGACTGGGACTATACCATACCATATAACATCTAGTGATAGGTCTGGCATATTAATAGTAATATCACTATTTTGCAATCATGAGTGTATTTTTAAATAAAGGTTTTTGGCAACTGTACAGTCAAACAATAAATGAACGATACTTTCATTAGAGTTAAAGCAACAGGAACATCTTGGCGTTTCCTTTATTTTCCATTTACACAGATGCTCATTCAGTGGAATGTGATTATTCAATAATTTGTACTAGAAATCTCTCATATATGTATCCATTATTGTTCTATAGACACCTTCGTACACATTTTTTCATATAAATATCAATCTTATATTTCGTGTTCAAGGTATTAAAAAGCTTCTAAGCTGTAGAAGGTTTATATATTTTTTTCAATCAATGTACCACATATTTTCATTGAATTTATTTTATCTATGGACTGGTGTTACAATAATACCTGTATTAACCTCTGTTGGGTATACTTCATAGTTCCAAAACTTTATTTTTTCACCAATACGGTATTGCATTCCTCAATGCTTTTCAGTACATATAATCAAGGGTACTTTTCCTAAAATCATCATGTATTTTCCATACTTCTTTCCCATTAACTAAATCCTTATTATAACAGATGTCCAAACTGTGCATTCTATTATTGTACGCAGATATTTCATTCTTAGTTATATATTTATTGTTCCACACAAATTGATAAATAACATCCTGTGTTTTCGTTCCACTGACACATAATTTGCCCAGTCTTCAAAACACCTAATATAAATGTTAGGTAAAACATTTAGTAGAATACTAACATCAAAATTACTTCTAATACATCTTTATCCACAAGGTTCCTCCACTTGTAATCCCATATCTCAGTAATCATATAGATGACTTATTACAAAATATCCGCCTGACCCACAGAATTCTCTGTGATTTTATCTTGCTCTCAATGTCTGATTCCCCCATTTTCATATTTACGTGTAAGTATAGTATATTTAACCTTAGGTTTTCCACTCCAAATAAAGTCACAGAGAAGTCTTTTGAATTGCTTCAACGTGTTTTTTTGGCGGTAACATCATATTTGTCACATACAAAATCTTTGATAGAGCTTCTGCCCTTCCATATATTGCAAGATTTGGACTTTTCCATATTAACATAGTTTTTGCAAGGTTATTTTGGACACGTGTAAAATTTTCTTTATTAGTCAAGTCCTTATTTTAATAATAATGAATTCTAATTATTTTATGGTTGCTTTTGTGAGGTCTACCCATTTCAGATTATACAATTTTTTTGTCACATGTTTTATAGATCCTACGCCACAACCTCTGATTAAGTATGATTTATCTTGAGTGAAGAAAAATATTGAAATCTTTCCATTACACGAAGTTCATTTTCAAGTGATTAAACATTTTCAAAGAATAATGTTGTATCATTTGCAAACATACATAGTTTGTCTTCTGTGTTTTCAATGTCAATGTGTTTTAAGTCTTTACCTGGCTTAGGAATACATTTAACAAGGGCCTGCTTTTGTAATGATGTCAGAGATCCATGTTCAAAATTTTCATTCAAACAATTTGTTAAGCATTGGCCAAGTTCATGAAATAAAGCAACATAAAATTCCTTTGTCAATCCATCATTACCTGGAGTTCTTTTTATTCTTCATTGCATTCAAACAGGAATACACATCATTTCTTGTAATTAATTTCAGATGTACATAATTTTGCTTCAGACTCACTGTATTTTCATTTACAGGCAGACATTCAAACTAACTGTTGAACCCTTGTTCAGTATAAATTACTTTTCTCTGGTAGTTATAAATAAAAGAATCCTTAATAAGTGACATGACTGCTGCATGGCCAACAATATCTTGTCCGTCTTTTGACAGAATTCTTATGACACCTTTTTTATGAATAAGTTTTTCTAGGTTCAGGAAGTGTTTGTACCTCTCTCACCTTGCTGTGATCTCAAAATAATGACTCTAGTTATCTTATCAGAATGTTCCTGTAATTTACGTTTCATATTTTGATACACGTTCCGGGATTCTATGGTGTCTGTACTCTTTATATTATGTTTTTTGTTATTAACCTCTTCTAATATTTTACCATTTTCTTTACACTTTCTAGCTTTATCTTAATTGTACTTTATAGTGTATCCTCTTATTTTGTATTTCAAGTACTCCCACATAAATCTTGCTGTTTTACTTTTTAACTTCATTTTTTCATCCAGCAATTTTACGCTTGATAGCAATTATGTATTCTTTATCATTAATTAAATCATTATTAATACACCAGTGTGACGGTCCCCTGCAGACTTGTTTTACTTTTTTACTTTTAACAGGACTGCTGAGTGATCAGTACTTACAGCAGAAATAATCTCACAACATTCAATGAGTAACTGAAGAGAATTTGATATAAAAAAATAATTGAATGTAAAGAATCGGTGACCTCCATGTAAAAGTTTTTTCATGTTTAACACGCTGTATATCACAAACATCTAAAACTTCCATCCAGTTAAAAGTTGACTGAAGCCTGCTTCACGTTTGTTTTGCTTCTATCACCACCAAGTTCAGTAAGATGTACATGAAAATCCAAACCCAAATAAGATCAATATTTTAATTCTTAGACATATTAAATATTTCTTACAACACTTTTGATAAAAGGCAACCTGCTGCGCTTCAGAATTCGGTGCATAGATATTAAAAAGTGTACAGTGAAGACCTATTTCACATTCAGTTATAATATATCATCCGTTAGTGTCAATACTTTTATTAATCTCCTTAAATTCAATGCTTTTACCAACAAGTATAGATATTCCCACATGATTTGGTGCTGCCATGAGAAAGATACATTTTACCTCGCCACTGTTAAGACCATTAGTTTTCATCTTGTTTTATACAATGAAATTCTTGTAAGAAACTAATTCCATGATATCCATTGTGTTTTACTAACCAATTAAGTATCTCCCTCCTCTTAACATAGCTTCTCATTACTCTCACATTCTTAGATAGGAACTGAAATTGTATGTTATCTGCCAGGTTGCATGTAAAGAGTTACTTCTGTCAAAAGTATTTAAGGTCATTAAAATAAAGTTTGTTTTCTCTTGGGTCGCTCAGCAGATCAAAGTACAAGGCCTTAACAATATGTATACATATAAGACATACAACATTAAACATTATAGTTGTCGGTCATTTATATGCCAGCCAGTGTAACTACTATGTATATTTATTCGGATGAAGGTAAATCTATAAATGATTAACCATATTTTATTTCTCAAACATCACCTTTCATATCTTTCAAGAACACTTTTCCATTCCAGGACCATGCATCTTTGACCATGGGATTGTTTTTTGCCCTGTTATAGAGTTGATACAACATAAGTAATCAGTAATGACAATTCCTGTACCTTGTAACTTCCTATGTTCTCTCATGACTGAACGTTTGACACCACTTCTTACAATTTGACCAACATGGCCCTGGGTTGACTGTCCCGTGAATGTCTGCCTACCCGCAATATCAACCTCAGTTTTTCTTTAAAGAGCTTTGCACTAACTCTGTTAACTACAGTTTTCTGAACCATTTATTTGGTTCACTCTCAGGTAAACCAAATATTCTGACAGTAGATTTTCTAGAATACTGTTCTATTTCAGTGGTCCTTTTCTTTGCATCAATAGCCTCAGTGGCTGTTTTATAACACTATTCCTCTAGAGCTGTAATTCTGTCTGAGAGTTTAACTATTTCAGTTTTGATTTCTTCGTTTTCATTTTCTGGAGTAAGTACCTTTGTTCTACTGTTCTTTCATATTCCTCAGTAACTTGTCTAACAATTTTCTTTGCTAGCTTTTCAAGCATTTTCTTTCAGGTTTCCTTGGACACGCCAAATTTTTACAAATTGGTTTGTCTTGTTTATCAATTGAAATGATTTTTTACTCTTTGCTGATTGTTTGGAGATGCTCAGGAAGAACTGGACATGACTTACCTTTGTCTTTTTGATTTGAAATTCATATCACACGTTTACTTTCATTTCAGAAAAATATTATAAAGTTAATAATATTTATATCGTGGGTAGGTAAGTTACCAAAAAATACGATTTTGCCTCTTTATGCAATTGCCGCAGATTTGTTTGGCAAATTTGTCGTATGTAGAGATAATCGCAAAAAAATCAGAAGGACAGGGGGTGTGGAACGGACTGTAGTTTATATATTTTATTTATTTATAATTTCTACACCTACTATGGGGAAAAAAATACTGTATATTCACCTGTTTGCATTTATAATTGATAAAAAACGTTCTTGCTGCCAATGGCTGACAGCTTACCGATCACGTGAGAATGTGAAATGTTGTAAAAGGTTGAATACGATTCCTTAAGGATTTTGATTTATCATAAAACATTTTATTTGTTTCAACTAAAGAAATAGAGAATTACTGTGCATTCACCTGTTCGTGTATGTTATCTGTAAAAAGCGATGCTGCAAAATGGCTGACAGCATAATGGTCACATGAATGTGTCAAAGGTCACGATATTAAGCAAAATTCCTAAAAGATTTTGATTTTTATAACATATTTTGTCTTCTTTTTTAACTTTAAAAATACTTTCTGCTCGTTCGTGTGTGGTCTAAAAAATGACGTTTCTGGAAAACGACATCCTTCCACCAGAAATCGTTTCTACCAAAAACCATTGTAAGAACCATCCTACGCAGTGTGCTTGGCTGGCTGCATACCGATCACGTGAATATGTCAAAGGTAAATAAGATGAGAGGCCATAAAAGGCCAACAAGATACAGATTCATACTTCGAATTAACTATAAAAAACGAATCGGTACTGTTTCTATACAGATTTTATTATGAATTATAAAACATTCATGTATCATCCTGCGCTGTAACTGGAACCACACTAATTTCTGGATGAGCATCATCAGTATCGGCGCTACTCAGCTCACTTTCCATAGGTGGCATCTGCTTACCCCGGGGTGTTGTCATTCCCGACAGGTTCTGGAGAAGGCGACTCTCCGGCTCGGGAACTCCTCCCCCTCCTGGTCTAGCGGACCATCACTATCAGTAACAAAAGTCGTTCCCGCAAATGTTCCAAATGTCGCTGAATAATTCGGCCATAGGACAATGGCCCTCGTATTTGTTTAACATCCCTCTCCAACCACTTTGGACCTTTGTTAAAATTGGGGACATATACCTGGTCGTCCACACTGAACTGACGATTTTGAGCATGCAAATCATGTTGGGCCTCCGGAATGGCTTGCACATGCTCCCCCACGCTTGGCCGAAGAAGGGGTAGACGAATTCACAGTCTCGGCCCAAAGGAGCGCAGACGGGGTTGAGCCGGTTGTGGCGTGTTTCATTGTACGGTACAGAAGAAGAAAGTTTGTCAGGCGTTGCTGCATGAAAAGCTCGCAGCCTATCGAAATTTTCCTATATGCCTTAAATGATGGAACCTTGCGCTCTGCAAGGCCGTTCCAGGCGGCATGGTAAAGTGCAACGCGCACGTGTTTTACCCCATTCATGCACAAAAACGTACCAAACTCCTCACTGCGAAACTGTGGTCCGTTATCACTAACTCACTGAATCGGAGATCTATATGCATAAAACAATGGCGAAAAATCGTGATTGTGGATACAGCAGTAGTGTGGTTTGGCATATAGAAGACCTCTGGCAACCTGGAGTAAGCATCCACCACGATCAAGTAATGCTTGCCTTCATGTTCAGCATAATCGAAGTGAATCCGGTGCCAAAGCATACTATGCTACATTCTGAGGACCTAAGGAGCTAAAGGAGGGGCTTTCCTCACCTGTTGACAGCTTGCACAGTGCTGCACCGCGTGCTCAATGTCTAGATCAGTGTGGGGCCGCCAGAGGAAACTTCTGACTAGCTCCTTCATTCGTACGATGCCGTAGTGGCCAATATGGAGTTCCTGCAAACAGTTCATCGCAGTAGCAGGCAGGGTTTACCACGCGCGATCCCCATAAAAAGACAATCCTGCTCAACCGAAAAGTGGAACTTCTTGTCCAAATATGGACGGAATCTCAAATCACTGAGCTGTTGTGGCCATCCATTCCGCACAAACGCGAGAACCTTTAACAAGACTGGATCTCTACGTGTGGTCAAACTGATTTGTTTGTTGGTAATTGGCAAACAGTCCACAACATGCTCCTCAACACGAAATATGTCCTCCTCACCACCATGTGTTGAACACAGGGGTAAACGCGAAAGTGCGTCGGCCACCGAATTCTGTTTTGATTGCACAAACTTGATGTCATAGTCAAAGTAGACAATGTTATGGCCCAACGCCAGCGACGGTATGCTTTGGACCAAAGATCCGTTCCAATGGTTTGTGATCCGTATTAACCGTAAAGTGTCTCCCGTACAAATAATTATGGAACCGCTTTAAGCCAAACATAATGGCCAATCACTCTTTGTCAATCTGACCGTAGCTTTCTTATGGCTTTTGAAATTTTTTAGGGAACACATGTTGTATTGCAGCCCCTAGTCCATATGGCGATACATCTATTGACAACTCGACAAGCAGGTTTGTGTTATAATGAGCCAACACTGTCTCTGCTGTAAGAGCTTGTTTGACCTCTCGGAAAGCTCTGGTACATTCAGATGTCCATTTCCATGGCTTGTTTCCTAGCAAATTATAAAGTGGATGTGCCAGTGTCGTTAACCTGGGTATAAATCCTGTTAACATGTCCAGGAATGACCGCAACTCCGAAACCTTCCGGGGAGTTGGCGCTTTGTTGATCGCGTTGATCGAATTCATCTGTCAGTTGAATTCCTTGTACTGCTCTTAATCCTTATTTGTCTTAACGCTCAAACAATGTTTTCAAATTCTCAAAGTGCTCGTCATCATAGGAACCTCCTTCTAAAACATCGTCCATGATCACACATACTCCCTTAACTCCAGAAATACTTGATCAATAATCTTCTGCCAAATGGCTGGGCATGAAGAGATCCCAAATGGCAAACGCGTATACTGGAAAGGGCCTTTTTTGGTGTTAATCATACACAGTTTTTGCGACTCCTCCACACTTGTCTGCTGCTGTAATGTTTAAACAGAACAGAGCCTCGCTCAGCCACAGCTGGCATTTAATCACTGGAACTGGCCGGCAGGGGGTCAAGTGAGAGCACATGTTCTGCTCGTGGCGCTAAGTATAAAAAAGTACCCTGTATTTATCTATCAGTTACAGAACAACCACAGTAGCTATATAACACTGAATGCTTTGACATGGTAATGAAATATTAAAACAATCTTTTGTACAAAATTTAAGTTTATAGGATAAAAGTTCATGTTTATATATGTTTGCTACATTTCAATCATGCATGTCTTTGCTTGTGAGCACAACAAAATACCCTTGCATTAAATCATCAGATAAAACATTAAATATAAAACCAGCAGTGTTGAGTGAATTTTCTGCAGTAACACACTGAGTGCACTATTTCACCTTTGTAGAATGCTGTATTGTACATGATATATAGGTATATATCAGTCCCTAAAAGGAACTATATTTTAACCTTCTTACAGTCAAACTTTCATAAAGATTTATTTTGATTTAGAGTGAATAACTTGATTTGGGGTATATGAAAAGGACCGGTCAAAAAGGTCAACTCGCAGACCATTTTCCCCAATTTTTTAATCTCAAAATGTACAACTTAAAAAGGTCGAATACACACTGGAGTGCACAGTCCCAGAGAGGGCAAGCGTTCATGCAGCAGATTCAAAACATACTAGCGTATGCGACAAGCGGAAAAATTTGTTGTAAATCGCTGTTCAATATAGATATTCTTTTTGGTATTTTATATGTTCATCTCAGAAATATACCCCTGGTAAACGTACATTTTACTGACTATTCAAGGTATTACTTGGTGAACAATATTTATGATTTAATATATTTAACAATATTTATTTATGTGAACATAAAATGTAATTTTCATATATTTGAAGTATTATATATAAACACGCAGGCTTACGTATATTTATTTTTTTTATGATATATTACCATCAATATAGAATTACACATTTAATGGATTTTTTTTAAAATTTAGTGAATATTACTAAGTATTCAACAGGCAATACATATACACGATCCGCATGCAGCACGCACTTGGCAAGTCGCAAAACAACGCTCGGCGATCAGTGTATTTTGTTAAAAGTCAAATATAGAGGAGTAATTTTCCGCTTTGTCACCAGCGCCAGTGTGTTTTGGCCTTACATGCTTTGTCTAGAAAACAATATTTAGAAAAAAATCATACAGTCAAAGATGCCCCAATTATTTCATCCGACAGTTTAAAAACATACATGCGTATTGAAAACAGTTTGTTCATGACAACACTGATCTGGTGAAACATTAGTACTTACGATATATTAATTGTCCTGTTTTGCAGAGATAGTTGAGACAGAAGTGAAATTATGTATAAATTGATTTGTGGGGAGAAAAATATTCTTCATATGCAACTACATTCACAGGCTATTTTCAATGTACAGTCTCTGCATAAGTCGCTCATTCACATCTTTCTTCCCCTTTTTATTTGTGGAATTTGTTCATGAACTTCAGGAGATATTAATATTAGAGGGTCTTTCATTGTAGCAAGAACACGTTTCGTTGGAACTTGGACTGAATGGCGGTCTTCTTAGCAACCATTTAACGTATGGTGAAGGTCTTCAGTACCTTGTTCTCCATACATAGCAATAACCCCTACGTTCTATCCATTCTAGCACATGGTCTTCTAAAATATGGTGTTTTGGTAACACTGATGTTTCGGGGAATGTGTGTCTATAGTAGGAAAGGTAGTTTTTTTATTTTGTTGCCGATGGTGTCAAGTAGCTCTTTATCTATTTTGTTTCCATGGGATATCATTTCATGAACAGATGCAAACTTCTTGTCGAGTTCAGCGGTATAGAATGCCTTGTTCACAGTTAATGTGTCATGTGTGAGCGACTTTGTTCTCTGCACAATTCAATCACATATATCACTGTATACATTAGCCTAGAGATATTTGTGAGAATTGTTTCCAATGAAACCAAAACTATGGTATGCTTGGACCTTTATTCCATGCTTTCGTAGGAGACGCTCAAGATAGGATGTTAAAGGGCCGTTCCCTTCACAAGGTTGATCTTCTGCATCAGCACTGCCACTTCCTTTTCAAAGGCAGTTAATTGGGCCTGGAACTGTGCTTTCTGTGTTTGCATTGAAGAGATATTTAGACTCATCATTTTCTATATGCTCAAGTCTGAGTTTGGTTTTATCAATCTTTCTTTCAATGCGCTGTTTACTCTTTACATTTTCAATGAATGCAGCAGATAGAACGTCCCATTCATCTCTGTTCTCCTTTGATGCTTCGCCGGCGACCCTAATATCAATATCATGGCAAAGGTCAATTAACATGTCAATATATCTTTTCACAAGCCCAACAGAATATGCAGGTATGGAGGGCAGATGTGGTCTGCTAGAATTGCAATAAGCGTTTTGTTTATGAAACCAAAACTATGGTTTGATTGGACCTTTATTCCATGCTTTTGTAGGAGACCCTCAAGATAGGATGTTAAAGGGCCGTTCTCTTCACAAGGTTAATCTTCTTCATCACCACTGCCACTTCCTTTTCAAAGGCAGTTAATTGGCCCTGGAACTCTGATATCTGTGTTTGCATTGAACAGAGATTAAACTCATAATTTCTATATGCTCAAATCTGAGTTTGGTTTTATCAATCTTTCTTTCAATGCGCTGTTTACTCTTTACATTTTTAATGAATGCAGCAGATAGACCGCCCCATTCATCTCTGTTCTCCTCTGATGCTTCGCCGGCGACCCTTATATCAATATCATGGCAAAGGTCAATTAACATGTTTATATATTTTCACGAGCCCAACAGAATATGCAGGTATGGAGGGCAGATGTGGTCTACTGGAATTTCAATAAGCGTTTTGTTTATGACATTTTTAAAACCAGGCCTTTGCTTTTTTACCATGACCTGTGGTTTGGAAATTGATGTGGTCATCCTTAATCATTTCCAGTGTGCGAGGAGTTGACAGTCCACGCTCTTTCAGAGGCATTTGAATTTCATCTTTCTTGACCAAGCACCAAAGGCATGGATAAGCCGCTTGACGGCCAGATAAACCGATAACATTGATCAGAAAAGAGCAATCCCCATGGAGAAAAAGCCTGAAGGATTTGTTTTTTCAATGATGTGGTTAGAAGCAGGGTTGGCAAGTTTTAGGCATGACGGTTTTAACCATAGGTTATAACCTGGTTAAAACTGCCCCGCCTAAAACAGGTTTTAGGCAGGTTTTAGGCACCAAAAGTGCCCAAACCTATATTTGTTTAAATTTTTTACTTAAAGATCTATAAAACTACCAAACTGGCTGTGGTGATGCAGTCACAAGGCTTTGCTGGGTTTCTGGAAAGTTTCAGGTATAAGTAATGCATGATTTCCTGGTGGCTGGCACCATGCAGTCTTCAAAGAGCCTGTATAGGTTCCTGGAGCATGAGACCATGTTTATGTGGCACATGGTTTCATTGGCCAAGGTATCAGGACCATTTGGGTTTCCTGATGAGTGCCATGCTACCTGGAATGATGTAATAGAGCCTCCAGTACGCCTCTTGTAAGGCAGGGTATCACTATCAGAGGGGAGGCCATGCCTGATTAGACAAGTTAATTACTATTTATCAGGGTGATGGGGTCATAAGACCCAATGGTCGTAAGTCCTACTGCTGTGTCCTAGTAGATTTTCACGTGAACTTTCATACATGACTAGGAAAATGCAATCAAATCCCTTGCCCTGAAAACTATTCATGAGTCAAACTTTTTACTGAGTGATGCAGTCAGGGTCCCTGACCGTGACATGTAGGTTTCTCAGGCCTTCAGGTTTAACACAGCCCAAAAGTAATTATGAATATTCTGTGGTTTGCAACACATTCATTGCAATATATTTTCGCATTTTTTCAGTTTTATACTAATTATAGTGTTTCATGAGGGTTCCATTTTCACAATCTCATCATACAATTAACGGAGTATATCCATCATTATAAAGATGACAAAATCTTAATGTGCACAAAATCTTAAAATTTGACAAGGGATGACCTAGCTAAGGAAATAAACAAATAGTGGAAATTCTTGTTTATTATCAGATAATGTAAAAGATAATATCATATTTTTAGTTTATGGCTAGCATAAAAGATATGTTATATCAATGCATTGCTTTTTGCCATTTGAAGCTACAGGCATACAAAACATACATGATATGTTGGTGAGACTACAGTATAAAGGACTATTCTTCAGTGTAATTGGAACAACTTTTAAATTCGGGAAAACTTCTTTTGTATTTATCACAAAATTTAATCCCTTGTGATCAAAAAGCCAATCAAAGTATCTGGTTATAAGCTTAAAGTAAGAGCACTCTTTTAAATTGGCTGTAATGGAGGTGGGAGACCTCAGAACAAGACTTGGGGATACAAGCTAAAACTGTCAGAGAACTGTGTTTATAAGAAAATCCAGAAGTAGTGTTGTATTCATTTGTTGCTTTTTTTTATTCTGGGTTGTTTAGTTTTAATAAAGTGTTCCTCAATTTTTAATTTGTTGAGCATATTTCTTTAATGCATTTAGTTGTTTAACAATAAAACATAGTCAAATATGTCAGATTAATAGGTGAGGGTAAATAAGGTTTTAGGCAGTTAAAGGCAGTTTTAGGCAGGTTATAACCTATTTTAGGCAGTTAAAGGCAGGTTTTAGGCTCTGCCCTGCCGAAAACAGGTTTTGGGCAGCCTAAAACCCAACCCTGGTTAGAAGTCCCCTCAGATCATTATCTAATATCCTCAATGCCCGCAAAACGTTTTCGTAATAATCTTTAGCCTCAAGAGACAAAATGTGATGGGATGAAGTTTACAATTAGGCTCATCAAGGTTTAGAATTTGTACACTAAAATTCATACTCCCTCCTCCATGATATCCTCCAATCTTCAGCCAAATTTCATCATCTGGTATTACTCCTTTCTATGTCAGCTTTCCAAGTCCCTCGTATTTGTTCTGCAGCCTCAGGATATAGGATGGTAAATCTTTTATAAATGTAATTGGTGCTTCACGTTTTATGATGTCACTAGGCTGAGATAAATCCTGACATGAAAATGGTATCAGCTCAGATATCAGACTGGCACTAATTACTTCTTCCCACGCTACTCTTTCTTCCTTCTCGCTTTCAAAGCGTACACCAATAGCCCTAAATACCGTTTCTTAACCCTTGACGTGGCCCACGTCTGTCCTAAGAGTGTTTTAATGGCTAAACTCTGGTATTTATTGATTGTGGCTCTGTGTATTACACCTGCTTTCTGGCAAACTGTTTCCCTGGTTGCCCGACTTAATTTCTTTAATTCTGCGGCCTTTTGTAAATGTTTGGAAGCTTCATCCTTACCAGCTAGGAATGCCCTTGTCCCATCAAGTACACGGGC
The DNA here is from genome assembly GCA_026874595.1 of Sipunculus nudus. Taxonomy (NCBI): domain Eukaryota; kingdom Metazoa; phylum Annelida; class Sipuncula; order Golfingiida; family Sipunculidae; genus Sipunculus; species Sipunculus nudus. The sequence continues at coordinate 63,872,273 of CM049310.1, read as the reverse complement.
TCTTGTTTTTTTTATTGCAGCTGTTTATTGACATTTGTTGATGTTTTCCGTGGCTTCACTAAGTACTGAAGATGGATTGGCTGGCCCCGTCTTTGTTTACATGCTATACCTTGTCCCTGGCATTTCTAGTTTGAATTTTGTGGTGAAAGTATAGTGATGTTATTCTTTAAGTGAAAGCTTTCGTTTACTGCCAAGTGATATGCTATGTTTTAAAGTCATCCCTTCTTTCTGCTTTGTTGTAGGCAAACGGCGAGAAATTGATATAGGTTTACTGCTGCGGTGTGTTGGAATTATCACAGATGTTATTTGTTTTGGGGAGTTTAAGACCCAGCTTGATTATCTGATTCAGCTAAATTTACATCACTGGTAAAAATGTTGAGTGAGGTTGATGTCCTAGTAGATGTACAGCAATCAGTCACCTCTTCTGGTGATTCAAAATGACATTGCTATCACATTCATGGTTGTTGAAAGTTCTGAATTCAGAAACTTTGTTAGATTTAGTACACGTGCCCAGAAGTAATTACATCTGTTCTTGAAACCGTCTATTAGTCTATCATAATCTACTGGATCACAACATGCAGGGCAATGGGTTTTATTTGATCTTGCAGTAAGAAAACATTCACTCAAGCACTCGGCACAGAAATAATGACGAGATGGTGTTTTAACGGTCTCGAGTTAATAGAGTCTGGTGCATAATTGACACGTATCGGGTTCTTTCAGGTTGTAGATGTCTAGGTGTTCTACTGAAAATATATTCTGTATCCTCTCATCACTTAATATGTTTGCCCGTCATGTGATCATATTGAAGATCCCGAGGGTATTTCACTGGCGCACCACATTTCTGTTTTTCTGTGATAACTGTGCATCCTTTCTTTTGGTTTAAATATTTACAACATGAAAAGCATTCACTGGTAAGACTCCCACTCTTATGTTCTGACCAAGATGAATTAACTACAGCTGCCCTGTCTTGAGATATGAGTAATAATTCAGGTTGATTAGCAGAGCTCCTTTGCAGATAAAAAGACTGGTTGTAACATGATTTGCAAAATCGTCTTTGGTGAATGCTTGTGAGATCAAGCTGAACAACAATTCCAAATGCATATTTTATTCTGTCAATATGATCCTCACAGTAGTAAGGCTTAACCTTTTTATTTCTTTCAGCTTTAGTTTGTGCACGTTTAGCACTAATCTGCACAATGCCTGCAGACAATCATTATGAAAGTCAAGTGAATGTTCCATTTCTATATACTAAATCAACTGTTTCAATAATGCTTTAAATACATCATGTCCTGATTATGTTATACATACCTCAATACAAGTCCTCAAGTCCTAAGCACCACCATAAGCCATTCTCTGATGTATAAGCATTAATTCCATAGACAACATATGACTTTTGCTAGGGAGGAAAAGTCAAGATAATGACCACAGTTCCATCAAATATGGAATTGAAACAGCATATCCATTTTTGTAATGTCAAAGGTAATTCTTTTAAGTTTCTGTAGGTACATTCATAATGTTTTTTTTTCATGTGGAGAACGCACACAGTACGCAAGAGAACAACCCCTCGGTATACCAACCCAGATGCAGCGATACACTTCACTCAGGTTGAATCCTGTAAGCACTGTACACTGACCCATGGCATTAAGTTACCCCCTGATACAGACACAGCTAAGTCGTAGATATGATTATTAATTTGGTGGGTCATGGATAGGTATGAAATGTCACATTGGGTCAGTTAGTGTGTCAGATGTGACGAAATGCTTGTAAGAAAACTTCGAGTCACCGCCATACTTAAACAGCCCGTATCTATGTGCTAAGTCACTGCATATCATTATCAGGCTGTGTTGGGGGATCCAATTTGTAACTGGTTCTACTGGCCCACTGGATAAACACATGGGATACAGTGCAGATACACTGGTGTGCCTCGTCAAGCAACAATTGCTGATATGCACAACGGAGTTCAATCATTGTAAACTTAGTCCATGAAGCTACTCTACCTCTGATCTCCACCTCTGTTGAAATAGGGAAGTATACCGTCTGAATCGCTGGATTAACGGTGTCTTTATATTCGCCCCAGAGGCGAACCGATCCAACTGTTTTCGGGACGCAGACTAAAGGTGTTCCCCAATCACTAAAGTCGACTGGTTTGATGATACCTTCACTTTCCATCCGTTGCCATTCCGCTTTAACTGCTGGACTAAGAGCGAAGGGTACTGGACGCGCTCTGCGGAAAACAGGTGTGGCGTTGCTCTTCAATTATAATGAGGCCTTTGCTCCTTTAACCGTACCTGACCCTTGTTTAAAAATATCTGTGTAATGTTCTCTCAACTGGGCCACCTTAGTGTCTGGATTCAAGCTATTCGAATCTGCTATTGCAAACTGACCTTGGGGGCACAAATATATAGGAAATAGTTTTTTTCCAGTCCAACCGGTTCCTTGCTAACCATTAACGACCAAAGAGAGGCGGACCATACTTGCTTACCCGTACAATCATCAACGGCAATATTGCCTTCTGGTTACCATACTCAGTGTCCGCCATAATTTGTCCAGCAATATCTAGTGGAGTACCTAGATAGGCATGGAACAAACTCTCTACTGGACGGAGAGCCAACTACTTAATAATTGATACTGCCCACCCTGTATCTACCTCCATATCAAAATTTGTATCCAAAATAATCACTGTGATTTTTAACAGCTTGTGCCGGTATACCAGGCTGGTCTGACTCAATAGCCCTAATGGCTGTGGCACTAAACAGCCATTTAGTATCTCATCCCTCTCCTCAGGCTGAGAATCAGAGTCATCCGCTGCATAATGGACTCTAAGCTGTTTTACGGGGCGCTGGTTAGTATTTGGGTTGCTACGACACTCTGTAAATGTCCATTCTTGCGGCAACGATAACAGCATTTTTGTGTGCTTACAGTTCTCACGGGTGTGGTTATACAGGCCACCTCTATCACAGCGGCTCTTATTCTGTGTTTGACCTGGCCCTGTAGTTCTAGGACCAACTGCATTGCTTTATGGCCGCGTTGGGCATAATGTCTGATTTTATTAACAGGAGTGACCACCACTGGATGTAGCAATGCCTCTCACATCTTTCTCTGCCGTTTCGTGCACTAAAGCTGCGTCCACAGCATCCTGGAATGTACAAAAGCCAAGAGCTCTCTCTTTACTTGCTCTGAACGTATACCGCATATGAAACGGTCTCGAAGACTACCGTTCAACTGGTCATTGGAAAAAATCTCACGTACTGGCAAATTTTGTTTAGCTCCCTGACAAAATTGGCAATTGATTGACCTGGTCGTTGTGTTGCTGAATGAAACCTGTATCGTTCAGCCACCTTAAGATGTGCCGGTTTGAAATGTCCTCTCAACAATATCACTTATTTTTAAAAAGTCTTTGATGCTGGTGGGTCAAGAAATGCAAGATCTTTAACAATCCTGTACGTGATCCCTTTGAGCGAGGTTAACAAAATGGCGCGGCGCTTGGATGCGTTGTCGGCGGTATCCACAATGTCATATGCGGTCCAGCTGCTCCAAATAACTCTCTGTATCCGTCGTACTGGCGTCATACTTGTCAAAGGGCGGCCATCCTGCAGCCAGTGTGGTGTGGTATACCATGTAGTAACCATTAACCCAGCAGAACATGCTGACAGTTTAATCCACAAACAGAACGAAGATGGCCACCGGAAAATACGTCGGCCCCGGCCATGCCATCTCGACAATACATTCAGGTACAACTCGTACCTCAGTACAACTCGCTAAGCAACTGGTCATAGAGTCCATTATAAAACATAATAGCATATCCCGTGTTTATAATGCAACCAACCCTGTGACAGTATGTCCGGGGAGCACATGTAGAGTTAACGCATCAAACACACATTTTATCAAGCATGTAATCAAGGAGTGAAACCATTTGAAACCGGTGGCTCGAGTCATATCAAAGGCTAATTAGAAGAAAGAGTGGTCAGTGGTCCATGAGGTAACCCTTCAAACCTATCGGACGAGCAATATCAAAGGCTAAATAGCGCAACGGGGAGTCAGTAGTCCGTGAGACCGTTGTCGCACATGAATATCCGGGATTGTCGTGCATGATGGACGGATATAACTATACAATTACCGTATAAATACATTAATCATATATTCATAAAATCGGAGGAATTGATAGAAGAAGACATAGGAAAAGGTTTTGGTTTTCATTTTTTTATACAATCAGTCGGGATATACAATTATACGATATACAATTAAGCAGGACCGACTGTCTTGAATTAGATAATCTTTTATACCATTTATAGCTCAGCTGACTATAAGTCAACTGAGCTATAGCAATTGTTCTTTGTCCATAAGCTGTCCGTGGGTCTGTTAAGCTGGCAAGTTTTGAAACCATGAAAGCATTTTATTCTTCAATCGTTCATTTATAGACAGGGAAATTTTGCCAAACAAATTTGGTAATGTCGCTCCCCGGGTGGATATTGAAGCAAAGGTGAATGACTGATGTGACTTGCGAATAACCTATAATATTTATTTTCTTATTAACCGAACCGTGGTATAAAATGCACCAACTTCAACTGCTTAGTCATGCGACATATGTATAATTCTAATAATAAATTTGCTGCCTGCGAAGGATATATTTTTTTATCAAATTAGATCCTTATCATTTACTTATTTTATGGTTAAACTTCGATTGTTTGAAATGTGTCTGTTAACTTGAATAAGTGTTGCGTTGAAGAAAAAATACGTTTTGAAACCAATGGACCTACGATTCCGAAATTCGGCATATAGTTAGATGTCCCTAAACCCTCCTACCATACCGAAACCTGGAACCCTACGATTTTGTTCCTTTGAGATATTCAATTTAAAACCCATTGTTACGTTTCAAGACTGCCTAATATCAAAACCACTAATCTGTTTTGATCATATTTAAGATGAATATTCCTCTTTATATTTTCTAAGTTATGGGCCCAAACATAATGCACTTTATAAAATATCAGGAAAGATATTTACTCTGTTACATGTAAAAAGATTTTCATCCGGGTTTTACACGCAACCAACTCAATTGAAGAAAGACTCATTAAGTAACTAATAATATTTATTATAAACAAATCATTATTTACAATATATACACGAATACAAAAAGTTCGTTTAAGCTTGCATAAAAGTCTGTCCAAGCGAGACATCCATATTTATACAAACAGAATCCTCATCTTGAAGTTAAGTAGGGGCGTCTCCAAATCAAGAAATAAATCGTATATTTCTGGAGTATGAGTGCGAGTACTGCCCCTGAGGCTGCGTAGGAGCCGTCCACAGTAATAAAAAGTCCATCTTCAAAGAATGACGAAGTAATGTCCAAAACCGGGCCTGGTGAGCACCATGACAGATCAAATAATAATTGCAGCCCATACGAGATCGGGCGTGTGATACTTTTTATAGCCGTACACGACGTGACTTTGCACCGTTAACAAAAGAACAAGTTCCAGTTAATGAGAATATTCCACTGAATAATTACATTTCCGGTGAATAATTACATTTCGGGTTCTCTTGCGCTTTAACTGTTGGTCTTTTGTTCGAAACACTGTTTGTTCGATTGTCCCCCTGTGCTCTTCTGAGATCCTCTCGACCGGTAACATGAAGGGTCCCCGCCGTCACCTACGTATCTACCTAACCACATAACAACTCACTTAATATGGTAATTGTTGAAGCTAGAGACTTTTTTCAGGGGTATGACTTTATTTAATGAAGGTTCAATTGTATACAAAAAATTAGATCTGAATTTTGCAAGTTATTAGCATAAATATAAAATCAGTACCCGAAATTTTCCCCAACTTTGACCATGGCACAATTTTACCTTAAGCACTGTAAATTTAATTTTCACAGCTTGTACACGTGAGGGTTTAATCTTTTATAATCTGAAATTTTAAACCAGTTGATCAAAAACTGTAGAATGTATTCAAGTTTTCAAGCACCGTGTCAAGTATTGTTTACATCAAGCCAGCCCAGTTCATTGGTATGCATTGTCCTAGAGCTAGCCCTTTCCCCTCACTGTTATGTAATCACTTTACTCCTGGCAGCTCCCTCTGTCTAGATCAGATGGGTCAGGCTGCCTGGAGTAACTACCACAGAGAGCCTCTTTCTTTCTCTCTCTAGCTCTCTCTCTCTCTCGTTCACCCCTCTACCCCTCTCCCTCCCTCCACCCCATTCTGTTGACAGGTACTTTAAACAAGTGGAATCTTATAATTAGGGCCTGCAACAAATGTGGTGCCCTATAGTGATCACCATGTTAGTCTGTCAGTCCTTCCGTACTTCTGTCCATCAGAGACACTTTGTTTCGCGCGCGATAACTCAACAAGTATATGCTTTATCTTTCTCAATTTCACAGTGATGATTGGTGCTTATGAGGACTCCATCCCTTTCGAATTACAGGTCTGTCGGAATTCCAATACGGCCACCAGTGCAAAGTCAGTGAATTTATTTCGCGCGTGATATCTCAACAAGAACATGCTTGATCTTTCTCATATTCACAGTGATTATTTGTACCTATAAGGACACAATCCCCATCAAATAACAGGTATGTCTGAATCACAATATGGCTGCAAGAGCACAATCGTTGATGTTTTTGCCGCCGATATCTCAACAAGAACATGATTGATCTTTCTCAGATTCACAGGACTAGTACTCCATGGTCAGCACTTGTCCATGCTTGCTGCGGCAGCCCTTGGGGTACCTATATGTAGTTCAAACTTACTGGTGGTGGTAACATAAACAGACTCTCCTTGTCCTCCCATCAAGTGATTGTATGTTCTAATTAATCCAATGAGTCATCTGTACATTATGGGTCTGCTGAACGTTACCTGAGATCCTTTGCACAGATCTTCATATTTTTTACAAGAGTTAGAAAGGCACCTTTTCTGAACTTTGCAAAGATGGCTGCTTTTCCCTCCAAAATCAGTTTAGGCAATCACAGCACGGCAAAATAGGAAATGAATATCTTCTGGGTTTCAAGTAGTTTCTAACCTCCTAGTAAGGCTTGAAAAAGGTTGGCTCCCTCAACCCTTTCTCATGCAATGTTCCAGCTGTCCTTGGGCTTAGACATCTTGCTTGTGAACATGATTAAGCGTTTAAATAAAAAGGATTTTCATCTATATTATTCTTTTAAACAAAACGTCAATATATTATCGTTCAAATAAAAAATAATAGACAGTGTCTGAATATACATACATCATAGCATTTGGTTTTTGTGATTGGCAGTGGAAATTTACTGCCTCGTCATAAATAACATGTATGGAGGACTGGGATTTTTGCTGTATATATCAATTGGAATTCCCAATGGGGAATGTGTTTTGAAATTATTTGTCCTTGTCGCTCTTTAAAAGAAAAAATGTAGAAAACGGTACAAGAAACTTTAGTAAACTGACAGTGTTTAATACCTATAGCATCGTTTTATAAAAGATATATTATCGACTACAAATGCATAAATTAACAAATAAAAATGTAAATCATAATGCATAAATATGCGAACGAAAGAAATGCATTATATAATTCAGACGTATATATAAAAGAAATATGACGTTTGAACCTATAAAAGCAAGTTATAGACTAATGAAGCAACTGTACGCAAGAAAAAGTAATTTAATCTATACCAGTTATTCAAAATAAACGTTGGTGAGTAATATCTCAAAAAGTAGTTAGAGAATAATATTCAATCATGAGTTATTCTTTTAGCTTTTTCAATGTAGTCTAATGCACTTAAATGTTAATATATAGCTGTGTCTTTATTTTATGACTGATCAGTTATTTGAGATTAAATAATGAATGAAATGTTTACATCGTTGGACACTTGTGCTAACATCTCATGTTCATCTCTATACGATATCTTAAAAAGAGATATTAATATACCCAAGTCTTAGTTTTTTTATAAATCGGTTGATAGAAAAAATAATGTCCTGATCATTTTTTTCTTTTGCTTTGTATTCTCCATTCTACCAGCTTGCTCCAGAGGTCTTATTTGCTGAGTTAATAATACTTATGCGAAGTAAGGTTTAGCATGTAATTATCGACGTTGGTTGATTCGTCTGTTTGCAGCTGTACTCAACAGTTATAGACGGACTTATAAGGCTAGCCAGAAAAAAAAATCAAAAATAATTAAGAGTTTACTTGGATCACCATAATATTATTATTTAAAAGATGCTTGACTGTTGTGAATAATGCGGATAAAAAGACCGTCTTTATTTTTTTTTATTTTAGGGGAATCTTTCATTGAATATAAATATCCGAAAGAGGCTAAAAGACCGGTTATGCAAAATCAAGTTTGGTGATCTTGCCCCACATTTCTCTTGAATAGATATAATCCTCGTGCTATAAACTGTAAATTCACAAAATAAAAAACATAGTATGAATTGTCTGACTTTAAAGTCTGCATTTACTTTTTGTCTCAACTTTGTTCATGAGTTTCCAGTTGTAAAGCATGTCTCGGGAGAATATCATAAGTTGCACACCATTTACAACAATTTCGCAATTTACAAATTGTCAGATCGTATATGAAGTGAAAAAATGCAAAAGGTATATTTTGATATCCATATCCGTGGAGTCATGTTTGTTAGTTTCTGGTCTGCAAATTATTTACAATAGATTGAATGTGGTTATGGCCTTCTTATACCTCTTTCTCTCATCCATCAATAACAGTTGATTTTTTTTAAAATAATGATTCTGAAGTTTAAGAAAAGAAAAGGGGCAGTTTTTGGTTTTTAAAACGGCAAAGATTCCTGTTTTTATAGGTATAAAGTGACCTATATTCAAATAACGCTTTACGCTAAATCCAACGATTTACCCATTATAACCTTCTGAACATCAGAAGTTTACACTGCAATTTATATACATATATATATATATATATATATATATATACATATATATATATATATATATATATATATATTGGCGCAGGAACTTGCAATAGACATTTATCTTATTATCTTTTTATTTAGATATATATATATATATATATTTATTTATATATATATGCTTATCCAATGGATCTACTAGCCCCCCCTTGTAAAATCCTGGATCCGCCCCTGTTATCAAAACCCCGCTTCCATGATAATCATAAAAGATATAAATAGTATTTATTGACGACTACTATACATTCAGTGGAATATTCCCGGCAGTACATGTCGCATACCAGAACTTACCAGGTTGGAAACGATTGAATACGCTGTGTGAGGCTGAATCAGTTAAAAGTTGGGAGGAAAGTGTCATGATAACGAAATACGCAGTGCCGTGATACATACGAACCCTCTGTGTTTCGTTAGAACAAATGTTACCAGTTATACGTTGTGCACACTCCATTTATTTACACATCGTGCAGGTGGTTATATTGTTTCCCTCAGGTGGTTATATTGTTTCCCTCTGATCCCATGGATGAACAAACCAATCGAATTTGAGGTCACGGGGACAAAGGCCACTTCTTGAAAAAGCTTGTAGACACATTGAATAGCCAAACCGTTTGACCAAAACATTTCATCTTGCAATATGTCTCACCCACCCATGGATCAAGAAGCCTTTTGATTTTCAGGTCAGTAGGTTAAAGGTCACGACCACGGGAGCCACTTCGTGAAAACTTTGTGGACCCATTTATAGGGCCACATCTCTTGAAAAAGATCGTGGACCCATTTAAAGCCAAACCGTTTCACGAAAACCTTTCATCTTGCACATATGACTCATCCACCCAAGGTTGAAGAAACATCGCTTTTGAGGTCACGGGGACAAAGTTCACGACCACGGGAGCCACTTCGTGAAAACTTTTGTGGACCCATTTATAGGGCCACATCTCTTGAAAAAGATCGTGGACCCATTTAAAGCCAAACCGTTTCACGAAAACCTTTCATCTTGCACATATGACTCATCCACCCAAGGTTGAAGAAACATCGATTTTGAGGTCACGGGGACAAAGGTCACCACCACGGGAGCCACTTCGTGAAAACTTTTGTGGACCCATTTATAGGGCCACATCTCTTGAAAAAGATCGTGGACCCATTTAAAGCCAAACCGTTTCACGAAACCTTTCATCTTGCACATATGACTCATCCACCCAAGGTTGAAGAAACATCGATTTTGAGGTCACGGGGACAAAGGTCACGACCACGGGAGCCACTTCGTGAAAACTTTTGTGGACCCATTTATAGGGCCACATCTCTTGAAAAAGATCGTGGACCCATTTAAAGCCAAACCGTTTCACGAAAACCTTTCATCTTGCACATATGACTCATCCACCCAAGGTTGAAGAAACATCGATTTTGAGGTCACGGGGACAAAGGTCACGACCACGGGAGCCACTTCGTGAAAACTTTTGTGGACTCATTTATAGGGCCACATCTCTTGAAATAGATCGTGGACCCATTTAAAGCCAATCCGTTTCACGAAAACCTTTCATCTTGCACATATGACTCATCCACCCAAGGTTGAAGAAACATCGATTTTGAGGTCACGGGGACAAAGGTCACCACCACGGGAGCCACTTCGTGAAAACTTTTGTGGACCCATTTATAGGGCCACATCTCTTGAAAAAGATCGTGGACCCATTTAAAGTCAAACCGTTTCACGAAAACCTTTCATCTTGCACATATGACTCATCCACCCAAGGTTGAAGAAACATCGATTTTGAGGTCACGGGGACAAAGTTCACGACCACGGGAGCCACTTCGTGAAAACTTTTGTGGACCCATTTATAGGGCCACATCTCTTGAAAAAGATCGTGGACCCATTTAAAGCCAAACCGTTTCACGAAAACCTTTCATCTTGCACATATGACTCATCCACCCAAGGTTGAAGAAACATCGATTTTGAGGTCACGGGGACAAAGGTCACGACCACGGGAGCCACTTCGTGAAAACTTTTGTGGACCCATTTATAGGGCCACATCTCTTGAAAAAGATCGTGGACCCATTTAAAGCCAAACCGTTTCATCACAACATTTCATCTTGCACATATGGCTCACCCATCCATAGATGATGAATCCTATCCTTTTTTAGCTCGTGGGTCAAAGGTCCTGGCCACAAGGGCTCACTTCTTGAAAAAGCTTGTGTACCCATTTTAGGCCAAACCGTATGACCAAAACCTGTCACATTGCTCACCCACTAATGGATGGAAACCCCTTTTTCAGTTTGAGGTCACAGGTGCAAAGGTCAAGGCCAGAGAGCTGTCCTCATTTTCACACCTAGTAATAAACCCAGTCTAATTATATGCCCCATGCACGCGGATGCTCCGCTTTGTGATGCCCTTGTTTTTATATGTTTTAGAGGAATACATTTATTAAAGCATTTACAGATGATGGTGTGAAACCTTGAGTTAGTAGTCTAACAATCATTACTTTTATTAAGGACAGTGCTCCAGTTGATATTCTCGAGTTGTGATAACAAATTATTTTTATTTGTGTCTGTATATTTTCGTTTCTTTACTGAAACATAGGCATTTTTTACAGAGTATATCATAATCTATACAGAAACTTGTTATATGGTCAGATATACCGGTCAAATGTAGTTTACTGAACAAATTTACCTCACATATCTTATAACTAAAATATTATCACTATTGGTGGCTTTGTCTTCAGTTACACAAGAAGGTTTGTTAATGAGAGGTAGGTACCCATATGAAAACATACATTGTAAAAAATCTTCAGTATGTGTATGGTAATCTGCATTTAGTAGATTTATATTGAAATCCCCCATTATATTTACCTTCTTATTTTCTTTCTCTACTTATATAGAATATTGTATAATATAATTGTTCTTTGATATCACTGTTTGGAGGACCATAAAGTACAATAATATTTATACCTTTATTCAGTTGTATACAGTCTTCACCTAACTCTGTGATAATAAATTCTATACAATCCCTATTTGTTCCCAGTCTTTCTCCCTTCATATTTCAATGTGTCTTTTATATATATAGAAACTCCTCCTCCAGTTTTCATTTCCATCTCTACAATTAAACTCATTTCTATATCCATCAATATCATATAAATGGGCATTATTATCAGACAGCCATGTCTCCGTTAGGCCAATAAGACCGTAGTGATGAATTAAAAGCCTTTACTGTTTGTATTTGGTTGTCACAAAACACCCCCTTACTGTTCAGATTAATTCTAGGTTTCTAGCACTTTCAATTTTGACACACTGTACATTAATGTTATGATTGATAATGTGATCAGTTTTTGGTGGATCCTTATGAAATTTTTAACAAATATTACAGAAATACCAAGCAAGAGGTTAATGACTTAACTAATCACAAATTTCACATATATCTATTAGTAGAACCAGGTAAATTAGGTAAATTCAGGTAAGTATATTGTCTTTTTGTTTTAGCATATTTGTACATGAATGTCTACAGTATATCCGAGTGAAGACATTGTAGAATTTAGGAACAATAAGGGAATTATCATCCGCCGGTACCTGGTGTATTGTCATGGAAGATCTGGGTAAAACAGGTTAATGAAATATGATTAAGGTTATTTAATTCATTATAGGTTGGGAGTTCTGAAATAAATTAGACAAAACAATATATGATTTGTTTAAAGAAATTTATAAAAAAAAAATAAACTTGTATATTTGACATGAAATATCATGTTGATTTAAATAAGGGTAAATTGCAATTGCCTACCTGTTCAGGTATGAAGAACTAATTAAGACCAGGTGAACTTCAAAGAAAGGTGATAAAAAATGTAAACTGACAGATTTATCCATCAAATATGTATAAAAACCCTATGAAAGTAGCCAGAAGTCTTCCAGAATGGTAAAATCTAACATTTATATACGTATTTCAACCTTTGTAATGTTAACTTAGATCGTTTTGGTACTCCCGGTAAAGCGTGTATTTCCCGTTTTGTCGCCCGGTGACAGTTCTTTTCGGGGAATCCCCGTGGAATTGCATGATGGTTAACAGTATCAAAAGGATGTCAGACGTCTTTTTTTTTATCTTAAGACATAATAAACATTCTCGAATTTCAGTCAGTAAACTTTATTGAACATCTTTTCATATTTATTTTGTTCAAAACATATTCTGAGATTTGTCAAAGCACGAGGCCTATCGAGCGGGCTAGTCCGACGGCCGCCATCTTGAAAATTTGTGACATCGCTCGACCTTCATAACAGGTATAATAAACACAGAAAATGGCTTTAGGACAGAGAAATATTCACATTTTAAGTACAAAATGATAATAATTTAGGTAGAAGTTTTGTGGAAGTTTTATTTGAGTTATTGTCATAACAACCCGGCACGGTCAGTTGAAACATTGCGCTTGTTGGCGAACCTTGTGTCACTTGCCGACTCATTTCAACCAATCGGCTTGCCAACAGAGTCCTAATTAGAATTTAAATAATATTCACGAGAAATTCCCATGTAAATAAATAAAAAATTATCAACTTTACGGTAGGGGTGTCCCTGAACAATATGGAAATGTGTTCAATGGCGTGGCATAGATATTTAACGCAAATAATTAGCAGGGAAAATTGCCTTAGGACGGTGAGTCCATCGTGCGTTATCGTGGCTAATGAATATAGCGTATTAGTTTTGTGACGGGCGTCCAGGGGGCGTCCCAAACAGCAACCGGTTAAACTTGTTAAATACATGGAAAAGTCTCCCTTATGCCTGGCACACTCCTGATATGCATCTGAAATAATGAAAAGTGTGATTCTGTTATCTTCAATTCCTTGCATTTATGTATGTAATCATTTTCCTTGATGTAATTACTTCTACAACAATTTCTTAAAACGTTTACATCATTAAAGAAATTTACATCTGGGTCACTGTCATCAATGGTTATCCCTTGAAATAATTCATTAAGATGAATGGAATTAAAATATTTTCATCATACAAGATATCAGGATTGTTTGTTCTGGTAATTAACCTTATGATCCTGTATTGCTGAAATAAAGTATCTTCACAAAAATGATTGAAAGGAAATATGTTTGATGTACAACTTTATTTTCAAATTCATTTATTTGGGTCCCTAATAACATAGAGATTATCATCGTTTGTTACTGAATATGACATACAAGACATGTGCAAGTTATTACTACAAACATAATATTTTAGCACAGATAGGTCAGATAATGTTATTCATGTATTACATGTTTTGCATTTATCGAAAGGTCATATTAAAAGTGTTTAATTTGCCACAGTACAAGACGAATACTTGATTGGGTGGAGTGCAGAAAATGTGAACAGATTTCATTATAGATTGCAAACACATATTAATAAGATAAGTCCATGTTCTTAGGAGTATCTATCTCTAATGATAACACCTAGTTTCAATATGTGAGAAAGCTTACTGAACAAGTGGTAATTTAATATTATAACAAATATAAGATCATCGTGTATTATTTTTTTTATAAAGATCCACAATATTTGTTCATTTAACTTGATTCCCTGGTAAGCTGACCCACACACCACTGAAGGGGTTACTCTTCCTCATTTGTCTTTTATGAGCAGCAATCCATCATGAGTCAAACAGTCTTGAATCTGTTTTTTTTTCTTGCCTCCCAAAGAAGGTGTTATCTTTTCTTTGTAAGATCTTCATTTATATATGTGGCCTGGGACATCTCATGAGGAGCATCTTCTTGTGAATCCTGGTGTTGATGCAGGTTCCTTCGAGCTTTCTAGACACGATGTCTAGACTGATATTTACCTAACGGCAAACGTAACTGTGCTAGGCCTGATCCTATGAATTCTATCAATTTTATCAATTATGAGTAGAGTTTTAATTTTCATGGTTTTGTTTACAATATTTAGAATAGTCTCATTGGGATCTTCAAATTACTTCAGAGAATTACGACGACTTTACTGCTCTTGAAAATCATTTGTTGCCTCAAGGGCTTCTATTCTTTTCTGAAGTGACAGTATTTTATCATTCATTTCAGTAACTTTCTTTCTCAGAGAAGACACAATACAGTTTAGAGAATATACCTCCATTACCTAAATTATTTATAAGTGCCATTTATGTGAAAGTTACATGGCACATATATGTGCCTTATATGTCCCTTATATCTCCCAATATAACTCCCATATATTTCACATATAAGGCAATTATATGGATCTTATATGCAAATGAGATAGGACCCATATATGTACATTATATATGTTACATATAAGTCACTTATAAGGCAGTCCAATATCTGTTCCTTATAACTGACATATAAGTTGCATATATTTGCTAAACATGTGCCTTATAAGTGTCATATATATATATCCCTTATAAGTGACATATAACTAACATGTAAGTCCAGATTATGCACCTTCTGTGCTGTTCGTTTATAGCTGAGCTCAATCTCTGGCTGTTATATGTTCTGTTTTGAAAGGTTTTCTTCACTCGACAGTGATTTAAGGTAGATGCTAGAAATTATGGTTTGTGTCAGGGGCTTGCTGCCCAGCACTGTGCAGTTCCTTGAAAACCAAGCTGGCCTCCAGCCACACTTGGGGTCTTAAACTTCATACAGTCCTTCAATGGGCACAAACACACGAAACATAAAAGGATGAAAACAAAATATCCTAAATAAATGTTTATTTACACATTTGTAAACTGAATATAACATTTTCGTCAGATTCTTAGAACTCCTTGGTTCAGTCAGACTTGACAGTGATGTCATTTTAGGGAATGAAGGCTGGAAGGAGATAAACACGCTTGCCACATTTCATTTCTTTTCAGTCCATTCTTGTTGGTCTTGAAAAAAACAAATGTCATCAGTCTAAGTATACAAAAACAATCACTTTTGCTCAAATTACTTTTTTAATTAAATATTATCTAAATATAAACTGTAGAAATGTAGGCTTAGTAGTGCTTTTCTTCACATTTATATTGTCTAATATCTGGAGGTAATATAATATTAAAATGCAGATGGACTTAACCAAAAAAAAAGAAAACAGTATATTTTACTGAAATTAAATCTACTCTCTAGATGTAAAAAAATTACAAATCATAGAAACAAAGGTTGATGAAAATCAATAATAACTATTTTGAAATTGTTCATATTTTACATTTAAGTACGAAAATGTACATCAAACAAGGTCAGTCGCACATGAAATAATATGATTAAAACAGTACAGTTTTGATATATTGGTGGTCAGTAATGTCGTAAATGATGTCTGACATTTTAGGGTGAAGTGGCACTGTTACTTAATTAAAAGTATAATCATGGTGTACAAATCTCTCTTGATTAACCTGTAAATTGACTTAGATTTTATTTCTCATTGGAAATCTAGATAGTACCGAATGAAAACATCTAATCCTTAATGAAAAAAGTCCCATTTCATCATGCTTTTCCTTCTGTAAAGCAAAGTGTTATCTCAGATGAAACCTTAAAGAGAAATAGTCAGAGGAACAATCCCTTTAAACAAAGTGCTAATAACATTTGTATGAGGGTCCTGGACCCTCTAGTGTCACATTCTAATTAAAGTCATACAAAGAATGGCTTTATCGATTGTTGTGAAACATAGTGTATTTATGGGTCAATATATTTAAATCAGTTGTGATTACTGCACACAGAAATGAATGCTCCTTCTTAATAAAGCTTCATTAATAAGCATTAGCGTGATATACTCCAAAAGTAAAAACTACTTGACTAGTATAAATATTTTGGCAAAATACAGGAAACCTTTATATTTTATTAAGCAAAAGCAAAGCATTTACGATAATTAAGACCGATGGTGTAAAACCAACAATAAGCACTATAGTTTGTAGGCACAATGGTAATGTTTAATTAATGGGATGCTGAAGTACTTGTATATATAAACTACATTCCAAAAGAAATGTTTCTTTATCAATGGCACGTTATATGAATAATGTGAAAAATAATCATTTTTTAGATTGCATTTTGAATGATCTTTTCCTGCTAAATTGCTAGTGTACCTTATATGTTTATACCACTGAAGGTGTAAATCAGATGCAAACAAAAATAGCAGAATAATTTTTTTTTTAATTATTAGTACTAACTTTCTAATAAACACCATATTCTGAGGAAGCTGGTTATTTTGATACCCATATTATCATACTTCTTCAGTATATACTTAATTAAAATTGGTTTTAATAACAAATAACAAACATACAACTTCCTTATAATTCACATATAACCATGCCTGACTAAACATGTAGGTGCAATATAAATATAACTCTCATGCACAGCACATATATTTCCCATATAAGGAAAATATTCGGCACATATATGTGAATACTTTTAATTTTCGTAAGGCCTCTTGTTTGAGCTCCCCACATATACTATTAGAGATAGCTTGTAGAACAGTTGGGGGTTTCAGTGCTGTTACTAGTGCCTTGGTGAAATCTTCTTGTGACCACATTCCTAATGACATTCTCCTTGACTACATAAACAACTTTTATATTGCTTCGTATGGAGTTTCAAGAAGTGGTGTTCACACCCAATAAATGTAAAGGACAAATTCTTTTCCACTTTTCATTAAGGCCAATTTTTCTGGTCAGCCTATTATTGTGTCCAGGTGTCAAGTCCAGTTGGCCACTGAACTCTTTGTAGCTAGATGTGAGGTCAAGTTGATCACTGAGTTACCAATGCATGACCAAGGGTTCAAGTACAAAATGGAAATTTTAATTTTAAAATGTTTAAATTGTGGTACCTCATTGTGAAATCTCCGCTTTACTCACATTTCAGTATACTCCGGTCCTCTATGTACCACTGTGGACACTTACATTCTGTTAAGTTCACTTACTTCAGTTTAAACTGTTGGGTGCACAGACCCTGCTCATACCTCTGACCGCTCTGCTGTAGTTGAATATAAAATAAAATGGAAAAGCATAAACATAGTTGTATAGAAAACCAACTGATTTATTTTATTTATGATAATTTTACTAAAGGGTGGGCTTTTGCCCTACTCTGCAGTATTATGGGTTAGCTTTTGTCCAGACGGGCTTTCACCTGAGTGGGCATTTCAACCAATAAGTGTTATGGATAGCCATTAAAATTTTATTTTATGATATCAGCAGTTCCAATCCATTATACACATCAGCTATAATGTGGTCAAAGGAGCAAAGGTGCATTTAAATACCCAAAAAATCATTATAAAATGAAGAATACACATCATTCTATCAATATATAGTAGCCATGCTGAGCAAAACGCATATATCTGACCTTCTATCTCTAGATATACTTCATGCATTTTCAGTGGACTCATCCTGATGCTGTGAAACTGTTAATAATAACTGAAGCTTTTTGTCACTACCTTCAGGAGGAAACATTGCTGCAGCCTGGGCAGCCCTGAAGAGCATGGGACAGGATGGATACATGGCTGCAGCAAAGAAAATTATGGATACCACAGTCACACTCAGAGAGGGGATAAGTCAGATACCAGTGAGTGTCTTAGCTCTTAAAAGTGACACACAAACATACAGTTTCCTGTTTAAATATCTGAGTGTGAGGCAAATGTGTAACCTTTGTTACTAGACGCTCAGGTTGGTGAACTAGCCAATCTAAAGAAAATGTGAAAGAAAGTTTAGAATGAGTGTGTGGCCACCGAATGCTGTAATACTTGGTCTTGAGAGGTCAATCCAGCTAAATTGTCTAATCAGAGAGACTATATGCTAAATCGTCTTATCAGAGAGTCTATATGCTCTGACCCTTCAAGAAAGTCATTTGCAACATCTGTTACATTGAGAATGACCAAATGATCCTTATGGACATGAAGCAGCATAACGTTATTCAACCTCTCCTGTGTCATGGCTGAACACAGTTGAATCATCAACAACATCTGAACGAACGCTCACTGCATGCGTTGGTGGCTAGCATCAAACGAATCAATTCTGCTAACTTTTCAGCTTCAGATCGATGTGTAAGCACCCGCTGACAGTGACTGAATATACACAGTGAAATCACCAATATGTAAATCATTAATTGATCCAGAAGATCCAAAGTTATCCATATAAAACTCATTGACTATGTATAATGTACAACTCTTTCAAGAAATCAAATCTTCTTCAGTAGCTGCTTTGAATAGGATATGTTCAAGCTAGCTGAGAATACATCTAGAATACTTTTGTTCAAATTTGCCAGTGGTCACTGCGGTCAGATTGTCAACAGCATAGTATTTTGCCGACACATATCTTCCACATTTCTGTGACACTCCGGTAGTACTATGCTTTCATCATATTTGGCTGGTAGTCTTCTTCGTCTTGGGAGCTATTGTTCACTATGACTAGTTTTGTTTTCTTGACCATAGTTGTCAGGTTTCCCGAAACAGGTGGAATGCTTCATTTGTGCACCTTTCAGTGTTGCCATTGTTATGCCAGCCACATTTTTAGCCTCTGCTGCTGAGATGGAGGGATCTTGTTATATGCAGCTGAGACTTGTTGAGAAAGCGCCCAAAATAAAACTCTAAATGTTCCATGAATGATTGGATGCAACAAATACTTATCTTCATCTCAGTGTCTTACGTAACATCACATGCCTATGTTCATAATATTCACAAGACTGCTACCAAGGGACTTCGCTCTAAAGCCCCGGTCACTACCCACCGTGCGTGGTTTTAGTCCGTACGTTTTGGGGGGGTGGCCATGGCCGCCACGTTTTTTTTTCTTCTGAAAACGTGGGAGGGAATTGCAAGAGCAGGGAGGGAGTACGTCAACGCACGTCACTCGCCCGGTTGCGCAAGGTGTAAGTACGTAGCCCGCACGCCACGCCTGGCAGTAAGCGGTTTCGTGCATCGTACGTTGCGCACGTTGTAAGTGAATTGTACGTGCTTACTACGTGCTTGTAACGGAAGATCTCCGTGCGATTGCCACGTTATCGTACGGAGGCCGTACTTACACGTGCTGCTCACGTACGGTGTCCTTACTCACATGATGTAAGAGCGTGGAAGTGCGATGAACGTGAGTTTTCCCCCGATGCCCGGGGGGTATATATAAGACGACCTTTCGAATTTCTCTGGAAGTCCCTGCTGCTGCCTCAAGATGCCGCCCATTACACCGCAG
Source organism: Sipunculus nudus (assembly GCA_026874595.1). NCBI lineage: Eukaryota > Metazoa > Annelida > Sipuncula > Golfingiida > Sipunculidae > Sipunculus > Sipunculus nudus. Next base: position 63,852,298 of record CM049310.1, on the reverse strand, counting down.
AGACTCCGAATTCTGATGCTGCAAGAGCAGCTAATATATACTGCAGAAATCAGTGCGAACAACGTGCGTTGTATGTGCGGAGCACGTGCCTACTCGGTACGTTCCACGCGAGTTTTGCGTGCTCATTGGACATTTGAACTGGGGAAGTGCCGAATAAGCGCGGACTCGTCAGTAGAGCAAGTGGCCGTGGGAAAAATTTAAAAGACTCACGGAGTCAGTGCGTTGTGCGCTCAATGGCTGTAGAGTGCAAGCGCGTCACCCATACTGGGGTATCCGTAGCCCGACCGCAGCCCGAACGCAGCGAAAGTTCCTCGTGCGCTTAAAGTGCTACGGCGCGTCTGCGTGCTCACAATCCGTTCTGAGGCGGTAGTCGTACGGATCACCTAATTTTGTCCACTCTTTTGCAAGTGAACAGCACGCACTTGCAAGTAGGCGGGTTGGGACCACGGCTTAACAATCCAACTGGTTGAAATTAGTATCCGGTTGTATTTCTTGTGGAAGCTTAATTTAATAATTTGCATGTGTCTTTGGTGACTTAATAAATTTGGTTATTTCATGAGTAGTGTCCAGTGCAACTCTGATTTTTTGTAGGCTTAAGTTTAGTACTGTCAGCCAAGTCTAGGGTCAATTCAAATTTTAAATTCAAATTCAATTCCAATTCAAGAACTTTTATGAAACTTCAATTCCAATTCATTCAACGTGCGGGAGAAAAAAATATTAATTCAAATTCAATTCAAATAATTTTGATTAAAATCAAATTCAATTCGCAATTCAGAAAGTTCATTAGAATTCTATTCACTGGTGTGGACGAGTGTAACACAGGTATTTTGTTATGTTTGCACATGTACACAACTTAGTTTTGATTAGATTGGTTGAATTTGCTCCAAACCTAAATGAAATATCAGTAACTAAGAGTTTTACCATTTCATATGATAAGGCATAACAGCCAGTATTGTTTTACAGGGCAATTATTCCTTCAGATCAGGTAAACATACCAAATTCAGATTAATAACTGTGCATTTAATATATATGTATGTAAGAATAGTGTGGTTACCTTTATAATCAACGGGGGGGGGGGGGGGGGGGCTTTCATCTTCATGAAAGTCGCAAATGGGAAAATTAGAAAAAAATAAAACCTTCATGAATAAAAGATCCCAGCATCAAAGGCAAGTAAAAAAAGAGATACTTGGACCTCCTACTTTACCATTTATTCTCATATTATATCACATTTTTCAAATGATCATCCACAAATGATTAACCACAAAATGTCCTTATTATTTAATATAATTATTTCATATGATAATTGATTAGTCTCCTAGCTTAATTGTTTGGTTGGATCATGAAATGGAATCCTCACAAAACAATTAAATGAAAAGTGCTAAAATGTTAACCCCCTAAATATGGCAAATCACAATATTCTTTTTTGGATGATGAAAAACAATAATGTTCTCAGAATCAGGTCTCAGGGTGGGGGCAGGGGGCTGATCACTGTTGTATCCCCTCACAATAGCAAGGTCAACAAACATACCGTATATACGCAGGTACAAGACGATATTTTTTCTAAAAACATTTGGCCAAGAAGGGGAGCCGTTTTATACAAGATTACAAGTTTTTTTTCAGTTACCTCAGGGGCGCCAAGGATAATTTACAGCAATCAGCATTATAACGTTGATCGAACTGGTCATTACAACGCTTTGTTTTTTGTTTGAATTTATCATTTATACATCAGATTTAGATGTGCACATAGTTAAATAATTGTTAAGAAAAGGTTTGCCCTTGCCGCATTGACACAGGTTTTTTAACGGAACCATATATGTAAGCCCTACTGCCAGTAGATTTTCCGCGATTCCGGATGGAATCGAGGAACTGACAGACGGAAACGCAATTCCCAATCCTGAAAATATTTAAGTTTAAGGTATTTTGCCAAAAATATCTTCTCAATTAACTTGAAACGTATGCAGTGATATAATTGTCGATGTGTGTGGTGGCCTGACCGGCATTTCATAAATAAACAGTCCAAATATTACGGCAAGTAAAACACAGGAAAGAAATGGATACTGCAAGTTTCTATTCAGGAACCTTACTCCAAATAAAACACGGCCGATGACTTCAGGAAACGGCAAAATAAATCAAACGTTAACATGACAATATAATATTACGGCCGCTGTCTTTATATGTAAACCAGTTATACTGTATACTTAAAGGTGGAATAACTCCAATGCCACTGACAGAAAGCGGGGCTCATCCATGTATTCAAGATCCCAAAGCCCTAGGTTTACTTGTGATACACAGCGCTCGCGCAAGGCATGCTGGGAACTTGAATATATGCCATCCAGTAGCACGTATTATGCATATTAAAACAAGGATGATTTGTTCACATGGTGCCGTATTTACTGCGTAAAATGTTCACGAGTTCAATGAATACGGACGCTGTGAGCTGGCTTGCACACTGACATACACGGGGAATCGCACATGGCACTTCGATAACAAGATCATCAAAAGGCCGGTATAACTATAAATATGAAACAGCCTTTCCTCAGATGACGCAAAATTCAATTTTTATCAAGCTTATAGTATTGGACTACGTCAAGAAATGAAGGTATTATAACGGTTCAACCAAGTGTAAGTAAGGGACCATGTTTACGCGGGATATTAAAATGATGGATTTCCTCACAATTTTAAAACAAAACCCCGGATTTGGTGCGTATACCCTCTTGGGAAATCTGTAAAATAATACCCGAATGAAATCTCTTGTTTCTACACGGTACCATTAAACTTGCACACAGTTAATTGTCGTAAAATGACGTAGTTCACGACTGTCCTACTAGGTCATAATCGAAAATTGAATCTGGCCGACGTCGTTCATGGAAACGTGATATACATGTACTTTGTAGGAAAATTTTGTGACTGTGACATGTGTTGTGGGCAGGCCAGGAAAAAATAATATTCGATAGTTACAGAAGACTGACATTTCTTTGAAATAAAGTTATTTTTTTAGGAGTAAGGTGTCAATGCCCTGTAATGAAGATTCTCTTGACATGCTAATTCTTAGTGGGTGCCACCTCCTGGACATTTGCAGAAAAAGATTTGGGTCCTAAAGTGGACTCTATGCCGTCTCTTATGATATTCATTGAATTGTTGTATAATACACATTCTTTGATATGTTTACTAAATTCTGTTTTGGTCTGTTCCTTCATACCTTTCTTCGTAACTTTTCTGTTTTAACTTGTAGAATCATAAAAAAAAAATATAACACCGACCATTTATGAATCAAATATTATAAAATCCCATTTCAGTCATCAGTTTTAAAGTGACCATTATGCTGACATAGTGATCCTCAGTAGCTGGCAGCTCCATGATGCTGAAAAATAATTTGTACCAAAATTTGAGGCTCAAAATTAGGGGTCTTGAACAAGGGGTCGTCTTTTACACGCGTAAATATGGTAGTGCTTGAATGAGCATACTGGTAGCATGTAATTTTACTGATTTGGTCATCAAAGACTAACAGTCTATGAGATGTATTTCCCTATCTCATGGCTGTTACTTACTCTGGCCTGTAAAGTGCAGTAGGTAATCAGAACCACTGGTCACCACATAGAAAATAGCTGGTCAAGGCACACCAGGCCAGCAGAGCAGGTCCAGGATGCTATGTGATGAATATTTTTATTGATATCTGACTAATAAAACATTCATCTTGATACAAGTTTTTGGAATTGAGCACGAGCATAGCTCATCAGTCGCTCTTTCCCTGTACATTACATATAAGTAAACATGATCAGATACTTGAGAATGAAAATTTTGTGTCCTATAAAACATGGTAATGTCCATCATGAACATTGTAACAGTAAGTATAGATTCCAGTCCTGGAAAAAGAGTTTGTTATGTGAAGGGTACACATGAAATATAAAGAAGAAGAAAAAAGGGTATTGTGGATGGTTGAATGTTATGATAAAACAGGTGTTGATTTTAATTTTTTTCACAGTCATGCTAAGATGAATCGAAACGTTTTGTATCTTCAATATAATTTCGTAGGTAAATGAATAATTTCTTATTGAATAAGAAATTGGGTGTTGAGAAACAATGTCCATATCTTATTCGATGTTTGTGTCTTTAATTTTTAGCGAACCTGTGAGCTTATGCGATGGTGCGGCGTCGTCCGTCGTCTGTCGTGCGTCGTCTGTACGTTAACCATAGATATCTAAAAAACGACAGGAGCTAGCATCTCCATTTTTTTTGCAAATAATCAGTCATCCAAAAAACTATATCGGATTTTGTTTATTTTTTTTCTAACTGCATTTTCTTAGATTTTATAAGGAAAAAGCTAAAAAAAAACTTCTTCTCCGAAACTGTCTAGCCAAATTGTCCAATATTTCACAGAAATGATCCCTGGAACAATCTTTCTCACATTTCTTCGACTGGTTCCAGTTCGGAGATTTTTTGCCGAGTTACAGGAGGTTGAACTTTGTTAACTGTGCAAAAAAGCAAATAAAATTTAAATTTCAGAAACGGCTAGAGCTAGCATCACTAAATTTCATGCCAATGTTGGTCACATATGTTATATCTGAAATTGAGGTATCGGTGGCGCCACCTGCATCGGCCTTTTTTTGTACAGGGTCATCAGTGCCTGTATCACACTGAGGGCTACAAAAAACTTCTTCTCTGAAACCATATGGCCAAAATGTTTAATATTGCACATAAATGATTCTAGGCTGTGCTTTCTGAAGTTTGTTCAAATGGTCTCTTTTCATTTCTGCTAAGTTATGGGAAGCTGAATTTAGTCATATGCCATAACAGCCCATTTGAGCTCAGTGGCTACAAAGATCTTCTTCTCAAAAACCACTGGGCCAAATTCTTAAATCTCACAAATTAATTATACTTAGATGTTGATAATTCAAGTTTTTTTTAAATGGTTTTGGTTCAGTGCTTTTTGGCTGAGTTACGGGAAGACGAACTTAGCCAGTTTGCTGTATCTTCCTATATGAGTTATAAACCTGCGAAACATTTTTCGACTGATGCCACTGAAGCCAGTTTGTTAAATATTTTACAATAATGATCCCTACAATAATTCTTATAATAATTGTCATTAATGGTTCCTCAAGAATGATTTTTGGCTGAATTATGGAGATTGAATTGAGTCTTTTAACACATATGTTAGCTGTGTGATGCTGTTACATCTAGCCTGGCACTAGTTTATCAGCATCTATTACATCATGCCACTAGACATTTAGATTTCAGGTTATCTTTGGTTAATATTGACAAGAAAGTTTTTTTTCAAAAGCTTTTAAAAAAATAGGTTTATGATTTAAGTTATTCATTATACCAGGCAGTGTTATAATCATGAATATTGAGCTCTCTCTGGCTATATAAAGACAACTGTACGTGGATTATAAATTATTGGTATGAGTGCTCCAATTAATTCTAGAATTTGCCATCAATGAGATATATCTGTATTTTAATTTTGCATTCAGTATGCATCCGTAATAATTTTACATATATTCCTGATTTCTTTTTTTATAAAAAAAAGTCAGCTGAAAATCATTTTGTATTGGGAAAATAAATTTCAAAATTATTTCAAGTAGGGACCACTTTTGTGTACAGATGGCAGCACTTGCTTAACCATTGGCAGATTGCCAGTGCCTTGATGTTGGCCATTAGCAAATATGATGTCAGCTCTTTAAATAGTTTTGGCACAGTGCCAGGATTGGAAGAAGTGCAGCCAGGTATAGGTCAAGAGTTCACTCAGTACAGTAGCTGCATTTTATTTATAGCTTTGGCAGACTGCTCACTGCATCATATTTTGCACCAAAGTTCAGCCTAAATCTATTTATAGCTTTGGCAGACTGCCAACTGTGTCAGATTATGCAACAGGTCAAGAGTTCACTCAGTGCAGCCAGGTACAGGTCAAGAGTTCACTTCAAGAGTAGCTTGAGGCAGCAATTTGTCACCTTTTACTGAGGGGCAACTGCCTTACTCACCTAAGCCTTGTCAGCCCATTGCTTTCTTGATTTTATGACAGGTGGTGCCACCTACATTCACGTTTAAGCTGCAGACATCTAAGCTCATATCTCGGGAACCGTTTCACCAGTTGGGCCAAAATTTTGCATGTTTATAGATCTCCCATAGCTCTTTATCATACGCAAAACTGGTAGTGCCACCTGCAACCATTTTTGTACAGCGTCCATCTGTTCATCTGCCTTGGGATAAAATTCTCATGGCGCCACCTACATTCAGATTTACACTGCAGACATCCAAGCTCATATCTCAGGGACCATTTGAACGATCGGACAAAAATTTTGCATTTTTATAGATCTCACATAGCGTCCGTCTGTTGGTTTGCCTTGGGATAAAATCACTCATATCTCGACAGTGGTTTGAAATATCTGCCTAAAATTTTGCAGGTTTATACATCTTGGATAGCTTTCTGGATTTTGTGGCAGGTGGCTCCACCTACATTTATGTATACGCTACAGACATTCAGGCTTATATCTCAGGACTGGTTTGACATATCCCCATGAAATTGTGCATGTGTATAGATCTCACATAGCTCTTAATCACATACAAAATTTGTGGTGTCACCTTCCACCATTATTGCAGAGCGTCCGTCTGTTTGTCTGCCGTGGGCTAAAAACATTAATATCTCTGCATTGGTTGGACATTTTGCATGTGTACACATCGTGGACAGCTTTCTTGATTTTATGACAGGTGGCGCCACCTACATTCACGTTTAGGCTGCAGACATCCAAGCTCATATCTCGGGAACCGTTTGACCGAATGGGCCAAAATTGTGCATGTGTATAGATATCCCATAGCTCTTTATCATACGCAAAACAAGTGGCGCCACCTGCAAACCATTTTAGCACAGCGTCCATCTGTTCATCTGCCTTGGGATAAAATCACTTATATCTCGGCAATGGTTTGACTTATCCACCTGAAATTTTGCAGGTTTGTACATCCTTGACAACTTTCTTGTTTTATGACAAGTGGCGCCACATACATTCAAATTTACACTGCAGACATCCAAGCTCATATCTCAGGAACCATTCGACCGATTAGACAAAAATTTTGCATGTTTATAGATCTTAATCATACACAAAATTGGTGGCGCCACCTGCCACCATTTTTGCACAGCATCCGTCTGTTTGTCTGCCGTGGGCTTAAATCACTCATATCTCAGTAGTGGTTTGACTTAAAAATTTTGCATGTTTATACGTCTTGGACAGCTTTCTTATACATTTCATATACATTTTGGCTGCAGACATCCAGGCTATTATGCAACACACCTCACTCTATTTCCCCTTGCCACTCAATCCATGCCTCACTTCACCTTTCCCACTCTGATTTTGGTGGATACACGTAGTCCCTTGTTGACCACCTATATTCTAGTTTTTGTGTTGTGTGCACCCATGCCAGAATTGCAGCAGTGATGTTTGTTTGTTTCTTGTTCTAAGTATTTAGTACTTGCATTATTCATATACATGTTACACATGTTCTTGAAAAGTAATGGTCCAATATTGAAGCATTATACCTGGTGTAATCTTATTGCACAGGTTCGCATTAGGCCTGTAGGTCTTGCTTATATAAACACACTCAAGGATATAATGAAAGGCGTCTTCGATCATGGATCCACATCTACAGGAAGGATTGTCAATGATGTGACGTTGTGTTAATTGGTAATTTAGACTTCTACATTTCAATCGTAATCTTGTACTGTATATTTGACACTTTCTTTTCCCAATAAAATAGACATATAGGTGGTTTCAAGTTTTTAATAAACGTCTTTTAAGTTCATGTACACTGTTACTATTTTGAATTTCAATATTAAGGTTATTCCACTTAGTGATAGTATCAGGTAAGAATGATTTTTGATTTAGTGATGTGTTTGCATGAACAGAATTGATGTGATTTGTACCTCTTTCAGATAATAGACATGTTCTGAGTATGTGTTCATCAGATTGTATAAGTAGATTGGAGCTTCTTTTTTAAACATTTTATATATGCTATAACAATAGGCATATCACAGAATGTCACTGAGGCAGAACATGTCAGTTCAGTATTATCTGATCACATGCTTTATGGCACAGCAGGGAATGGAAAGTAATAGGAAGTTATTCATATTACTTTAATCCTGTGCCTTCTGTTACCATTACTATTACGGCTCGATTCTATACCTATCATATTACTATTACTATGAAAAGCTGAAAATATTAATTACTACATATCATATTAAAATATTTGGTATACTGCCTTGGGTGCTGAACTGCTGATATAAACAATTCAGGGACAGGATTATAGCTGTTATCATGCTCCTTGGGTCAGCGAAGAGAGGCATTTGTGTTTGTCTTTAACCAAATACTGCATGGCTGATCTTCATACTGAACTTGAGCAACTTGAATTCCAATGAGCGACAGTTAGGAACATGGTAGCTCAGTGGGCTGCACATGGGATATTTGCCATGAAAATTAGGGAGCTGCTACTGGAAGCTAAGCCATATATGGGCAGTTGTACCAGTGGGCAGCTCACTCTCTCTATATAATCAAACTTATTATGCAGTGGAGTACATAGCCTCTGGTCTTCCTTGTTTATCCCATTTCACTCAGTAAATATAATTTGTATCTAATGCTAGATCTATCAAAGTGATGTTTATTTAAGCTTCTAGGTGAATTTCTCAGAGGTAAACTGAACGAACCAGAACTTCCACTTGGCAGCAGAAATGGCTGCCTTTCCCTCTTAAACTATTTCAGCCAACCACATTTGAAATAGACTGACACTGCTGCCTGCCGAGACAGCAGGAGCTGCCCAGTATTACAGAAACAAAGTTGGAGCTGCCCAGTCAGTGCCCACTGTTACAGAAACAAAGTTCGATCTGCCCACTCACTGCCTGCTACTGATTCAGAGTCTGAGCTAGAGATGTCCACTCACTGCCCATTCCTCAAAGAAAATAGTAAACATATCTTGAGCTGCCCATGAGCAGCCCATGGGCAGCTCAATCTCATTTGCATTGCCAAGTGAGCTGCCTGTATACTTTAAAATCAGTGGACAGGAGCTGCACGTAGTCCCTACCCACCAAACAGGTTGCCTACTAAATATTTTGCTTATTAACAATCTTATCTTTGCAGTACAAAAATGTCACAAATGGGAATCGCAACTTTGTGCCCTTAACAACAAATATATCGAATATCAATTTAGGAGAATTGCAATTTGAAATAAATGATATTGAATCAATTATGAAGTCCCTAGACACAAGTAAATCTGAGGGACCAGATAATACACATCGGTTTATTCTAAAAATATGTCATAAGGAATGATCTTATCCTGTCCAAAAAAATCGCAGAACTTTTCTTTAATTCAGGAAAACTTCTTACTCTTTGGAAGAAGGCAAAGGTCACACCTATCTTTAACAGTGGTGATCCAAAACAAACAGTTAACTTTACACCTATATCCTTAACAAGCTGCTTATGTAAATTAATAGAGAAATTTATCTGTGCCAAAATGTTTATCTTCTTTAAAGAAAATAGAATATTATCGCCATAGTGTAGGGGCATATGTAGCAAATTCGTCCTGAGTAAATTTTGTTTGTAAAAATGTGACACCCCATGCATTTTTGTTCTTCACCTTTCTATGAAGCCTTAAAAACATGGTGCCAATTTTTTTATTCAGTTTTGACATGTTTTTTCAGCTTGTATTAAAATGCTATTTAAAATGTTAAATTAATAAACTTTGACCAAAACATCAACAAAGTAAGCAGGGACAAGAAGATAAGAAAAGTTCTTTTTATAATGTATTTATATACTATACACACAAACTTAGTTCTCTGGTTTGGGATTGTCTAAAATTATTTTTTGTTTAAATTAAAGATACCTATTCACATACCAAGTATATTTACTAAACACATATAGTGTTAAATGCTTTATACACATAGCTTGATCTTTTTCTCCTTAAAATACGATAGTATCTGCTAATATTTCATTCAAAACCGATGGAGCACTCCTGTACACAAGTGGTTAGGTTAGCAAGATCAGTGGTACAAATGTAAACATAGAGCGCACGCCACCTGGCGGCCAAACCACGCTACTTTACAAATCAAGATTTTTTTTCAAGCATCCAAACAGTGTTTCTTTTTTTTATCTTCCATATCATTTCTCCTTTTTTGGGAGTAGTGCACGCGCAAGATCAGGCCTCTAGTTATGGTCTACAGTCTTGTTATGCTAAACAGACACACGTGGACTGTGTTGACGCACACACAGAACCATAACAATGAATGAAACAGGTTAATTGGAGATTGTAAGTCCGTGTACAGGGATGGTTTTGCCAAAAAAAATGTTGTATTCAGCCTAACCAATGAAGTAATTGCGTGAGATAACGCACATACTGATGCAAATGTTTATGTACCTTAACAGTTTTCATATATATATATATATATATACATATATACATATATATATATATATATATATAATATATATATATATATATATATATATATATATATATATATATATATATATAATCAATCATACAGTGATGAGTGCAGCACGTTGCACGAAACTACGTAGTAGTAAAAATGTCTGAAAAAATTTGATTCGTCTATTTGTATAATTATATATATATATATATATATATATATATATATATATATATATATATATATATATATATATATATATATATATATAGAGAGAGAGAGAGAGAGAGAGAGAGATAATGATGACCTCTATGGCATTCATACACAATTGTATTTTCTTCCAAAATCATTACAAATAAAATATTGTTTTACAAGACATGTTTTAATTTTTAATTTTAACATTTTGCCAAATGAACATACAAATAATAATTTAATTATTCCTACTTTTTAACTATTTATTATTTAGGTGTACGTCGGAGAGATCATTAAGCAGTAAGTTGGACGAGCAGTAAGAGACACCAACTAAGTTCAGATTCTTTGAGAGTTCGTAATTTTAAAATTACTTGAAAATGTGTCACGTCAGAAAAGTTCGATGTACTTAAAAGGGAATTTATATGTGCTGTTAAAACAACCTTAATGTTGACTTCCTCTATACCGATCCAATATTATTATCCAAACAATTGTGTTATTGTTTTATTATCTTTATAAAAATTGTAATAAATTCATATAAAAAAAAAGAAATGCAAAAACCTTTAATTACAATCAAGGCGTTTGTTTTTTGTATAAGACACATGTTATTTTGTTATCTTGTGCACTAAATGAAAATTGTTCTTGATCACGATTTAAGAGTAACTAGAATTAGATAATCATGATAAAAAAATGGGCTCCAATCAAAGATGTACATTCCGCCGCTGCATCTGACATACATTGAATTTAATGACAAACCGATAAGATTTTTAAAAATATAAGAATAGTTCTATTCTTCATTCTTCATTTCATAGTTTACATTATATTCAGATAGTACAAGCTGGGTGCTCATGGTCTACAGATCACTATTTTCATTTAAAAAAAATGTTGCACCGGTGATCTTGTTCAGATGGATGAAACGCCTATATTGCCATTGTGCCATCACAAGTCATTTAAGGATAATGAAGAAAAGCGACAAATATTTAATAATAACAAGCAGTTGACTTTACCATTGCTATATTTAAACTGTACCATTGTTTTTACCATAGTTTCTGTTAAGATATGTCCGTTTTTGATATTGTACTGGTATAACCTGAATTCTTCGGTTTCGTAAATATACAATTTTAAATTTGCCCACCTAACAAAATCGTTTTAAAAGAAGACCTTCGGGGGGGGGGGGGGGGGGGAGTGGGTAAAGATGGGATAGAAGAACATCCGTAAACATGTACGATAACATTATGACTAATGATGACACTTTTTTTAAGATCCGATATTTAATTTCAAGTTTGTTTCCATCAACCGGACTTTTCTAAAACTTCTAAATTTTCTAAGGTCTCTTTGTTTTGTTTTGTTTTCAAAACACATTCCCTAATGAATTCTTCAGCAAAACATGCATTTCATTCAATGTTAATGTCATTCTACTGTAAATGTCTGTGAATATTTGTCTGCTGTAAACTACCTGATGAGCACAGCTTACAAAAGATTATCAATGAACAGTGAAATAGCTACTCCACAGAAGGTATAATTGCTCCAAAATGATATGCTATTGCCCGTACAAAGCTAAGGTTATATGATCATAATTATTATTATTATTATTATTATTATTATTATTATTATTATTACTTTTATCATTATCTGGCACTAAATCCAGTCAAAGTTGTCCCTTTTGTCTGTTGTTTATTCTTTACAAATATGTAAAAAAAATAGTCATCCGCCTAAAACTTTTATAAATTATTTCTTGGATCATGACCAAAACATAAAAATACTCCTTAAATTGCTTAGGAACCTTTTGAAACTTTGGATGAACTAACCGTAAGAGACGGGTTTCTATACCTTCACGTAATAATCGAACAATAGGATGACGCAACAGCAAAATCATATTAATTGGAAGATTAACAGGGCCATTTTCATATGTTATATATAAATGAAGCAAATATTCAGTCACTGGTTAAAACAAAGGAAAGCGGAGCCATACTGTGTACGATACAGGTTGCCTGAAATTAGCAAGTAGTCCGCCATATGTACATTGCACAAACTACCCCAGGGCACTTGTTGTCTCTATATGATTTTTTAAATGAACTTATCAATGACATTTTGTAGAACAATATACCGGTGGACATACAACAGCTGATTAATTTTTCATTGTTATAGTCTGGGGGACCTTGATGCAGATCCATGTGTTGGCAGAGGTATGCGCTCTACGGGTGCACTCTAATAATGGAATAAACGTCTTAACGCATTCGTTGTGTGTCTAGTCTAAGTTATTGTGATGTAATATATCTTACTAATCATTCTGAGGTGTTTTGTTGCAAAATATCCCTCTGTAGTTAATATTTATATATATTGGCCCTCAAATTTTGCTGTAAAATCAAATTTTACCTGAAAAAATAACAAAACCACCATAGAAAAATTGGCACCATATTTTTTTGTAAAGGTTAAGGTCTTAGGATCACAAAATGTGGGGTCTCCACTTTTTACAGTGAAAATTTACTCGGTGACATATGCCCCCACACTACCATATCAAACAGGATTTTTACCTGGAGACTCTGTAGAATACCAATTAACTGACTTATACGACACTTTCACCATTGATTTAGACAATGGAAAAGAAGCAGTAGGAATATTTCTAGACATACCCAAAGCTTTCGATAAAGTCTTGACTGATGGACTACTCAGAAAGTTGCTCGCAGCAGGAATAAAAGGTAAACTACATAGATGGCTTTATCACTACCTCACAAATAGGCAACAAAGAGTAAGAAAATATGCCTTCAAACTGGAAATTCCTACAGGCACAGGTACAACAAGGATCAATCCTTGGCCCCTGCTTTTTTGGTCTTTATTGATGACATAGGAAAAAAACTCACAAATAATATTCGCCTATTTGCTGAGAACACCATGCTATACCTACCATAGAAGATCCTATCAGAGCAGCCAAGTTACTCAATGCTGACCTAGAAAAGATCTACCAATGGTCTAAGAAATGGCTTGTCACATTCAACGCGGGAAAAACCGAATCCATTTTTTTTAAAAGAAAATACTACCTGTTAACCTTCATGACCTATACTTACACAAAAATTACTAGACTCATGATGCACAAACATCTAGAAATCATATTTAGCTGAAATTGCAGGTGGCAAGAACATATAAACTACATTGCAGCAAAAGCTATGACCAAACTTTTAATCTTAAGTAAGCAAAATTTTCTTCTTGATAGAACAACCTTGCAAACCATATTTATTTGGACTGATGGACCTGTTAAGAGTATGGAAACATATTAAGGAGTAACTGTACCCAGGAATAGGACCAGACACTTGAAAAATATACAACTGATGGCTGCAAGAACCGTAACAGGAGGGGTAAAAGGAACATCACATGAACTCCTTATTTAGAATCATGATGGGAAACTCTCCAAAAGAGGAGAGAAAACACACAAGTCCTCCTTCTGCACAAAATGATAAACAAAAATGATAATAATAATAATAGTATATTTTATATAGCGTAAAACCACATATGTGCTCTAAAACGCTTAAAACACATTACAATACACATCAATATCATAGCTGAGTAGATAATATATAAGTAAGGTAAGGTAAAGTAAAGTCTGCTTGGCTTTTACACCCGAGCCTAATGGCTCATTAGGCCGGGCCTTATCCCGGTTTCAGTAGCGTGAAGCGACTTAGGAGTTAAACTCCTCCTGGATGGGAAGCTAGTCCATCGCAGGTTACCTTCTCAGTATTTAATGGTACCCATTTCTACTGCTGGGTGGACAGAGGCACACTTGCGGTTGGGACCTTGCCTAAGGTTCCTGGCACGGTGGAGGTCTGACCGGGATTCGAACTCACGACCTCTCGATCATGAGCCCGGAACCTTAACCGTTACCACCCCCACATAATATATGATAAAACTACAAGAAAATACTGAAAACTATGATGTTCATGCATCACTTAGAAATGCAAACTGTAATTAAAATAAAATAAATAGATAAAGATAATAAAAATTAACATATAATCATATGCCTTTTTATAAAAATGTGATTTCAGTTGTTTTTTTTAAAACGTTCAAGTATAACTGCAGATTTGAATACATAATCTAGGCCCTGAAAAAACTAAAAGCTCGTTCTAAAGCCAGAGTCGACCTTGTCAATGGTACTACAAGTTGGTGCAGATCAGCTGACCTAAGAGACCTTGTGAGTTCATAGGAAACGTATAGGGCCTCACCATGTAAATGTTACAGTCAAGGTGTAAAATCAGTCAATTTGTAAATTGCATGAAATTGTCAGTCAATTTACAAATTGCCTGATTCACTCAGGCACTTTATGAAATGACTGAAATTTTCAAGCATTTTACAAATTGACTGAAAAATCAGTCTGTTTATTTGACACATTGACTGAAATGTAAAAAGGATGAAATGTTATTGTGTTAAGGTTACAGAGGTTAAAATGACATTTCATTAATTTCATATTCCTTACTCTTACAAAACAATACATTTTACATCATATTATTGAACAATTTTATAATTTGTTTGATTAGAAGCGTCCATCTGGCTTAATTCTAGTTCTGGCAGAAATAATTATATAATCATATGAGAAGTAAATATTATATTATCTTTTGGGCGCAATTTCCTTTTGCACTTTGGGGAGCAGTGTAGGCGGGATGTCCTCATCCCTCAAAGCGGGAAAATTGTCACAATTTTTTTTTTCACAATTTCAACAATTTTGAAGCACATTTGGTGTAAAATATCTGGGGATATTCTAGCTTCAGAAATATTAAATTGTTTGACCTTAAATACTTAGGGCAGCAAACATCCCCTTAGACCCCCCCCCCCCTTGGTTCCGTCGCTGGTTATTTCACAATAAAACTTCGAAATCTACATGGATTAATTTGTGCTTTAATGATTTGGTGCCACAGACAATGGCACGGAAAAGAGTGAATTATGCCATATAATCAGTCATTGTGTTGTTAGTTATTAGGTATTTCTGAAAGATTACACTCTTTTAATATTTGAGGAAACTGTTATACATTTTTGTAAATCTTTTTTTATGGCAAAATAACATTCTTTTATTTGTCAATTTTTATTGGGGGGGGGGGTAATATTGTATGTCCACTTAGGCCCCCCCCAGTTCCACACAAAATTGCACTGTCTTATTAACAGTTGAATACTATACACTACCAGCCATCACAGTTTGCCTCTAATCGAAGGATTTGAATTATAAGTAACAAATACAGTTGGTATAATTGTGGCTAAACTCTACCCTTTTTAACTCCCCTAAGCATATATATCTTAATCGTATATTTGATATTAACAACCATGTAACTGTGGTTATCCTTCAACATTTCATAATCTACATCATTCATTTCACACAGTATTGGACATTTTAATGTTTTTAATGTGTTATTAAACCAAAAGCTTCCCTTTGACTTGATTCTTGTTCTAACATAAGCAAAGAAGTAACCATATGAGTTGTGAAACATAGTATGCATATTTCATTATGTTATAATTGTCTGCATTAATAACTATATGAATATGGTTATATACCCCTCAGCAGTCTGTGTATTTTATTCTTCTTACGTGATCAGTACTCTTCTTCAGTATTAGTTTAGAAAGAAAAAAACACAGGCACAACATTTACTTAAAAGCAGCTGGTTACACTAAATAACAATTTCTGTTTCACAATAATGAGATATATGAAACAACAGACTATTATATATCGATTCGATTCAGTCAATGTGTCAAATAAACAGACTGATTATTCAGTTAATTTGTAAAATGCCTGAAAATTTTCAGTCATTTTATAAAGTGCCTGAGTGAAGCAGGCAATTTGTAAATTGACTGAAAATTTTAGGGCAATTTACAAATTGACTGATTTTACACATTGACTGTAACATATACATCTGAATACCATCACTAAGACCTCATACTCAATACGCTGACGTACTGGGAGCCAATGGAGAGTTTTCAATGCAGGAGTGATATGATCTCCTCGTTGGGTTCCACTGATGGTCCGTGCGGCTGCGTTCTGAATACGTTGCAGTGGGAAAAGACTGGCCTGAGGCAGGCCAAGTAATAAAGAATTGCAATAATCTAGTTGTGATGTTATAAATGCATGCAACCATAAACAGTGAAAGTCCACAATGTCTACGTATTCTTCTGTCACCTCCGCATAGTGACATACATGAGACCAGATTTGTAAAACACAACCTAACACCAATACAAGCAAAAACTTATTCATATTTCAACTCGTTTCTTCCAAAATTGATCAGATTATGAAACCAAATTGATTCTGATAAGAAAGCTTGCTTACCAAGTGCTTCATTTAACTACAAATCGAATAAAAATAGCTATCAGAACTAAAACACCTAGTTACTTTAACTCTGAAACAGAAAATCTCAAATAACGCATTTAGAATGAGAATGAAATGTAGCGATCTCAAATATCACATGTACATAGGGCATATTGACGCCACGGAATAATGTCAATAGAAGATACCTACCACTACCTACTGCAAATTGTATTGAAAATTCTAACAGATTTTAACTTATTAATGAGCACCCTGAAGTCAGATGGACACAAATTTTACTCACTAGCCATAGAGTCGTCTAACGTAACATCCAGGAAATCTTTGGCAGATCTCCATTGAACCTGAAACTAGGTCATTGTGACCTGTATTCTGCTTGCTACTGGCCTAAACATTTTGAGCACCTAGTCAGTCAGGCAGGGCACAAATTTTATCCATTGGGTCTAAAATCTTTTAAAAAGAAATTTCATGGAGGTCCACGGTAAATCTCCTTGGAAACATTAGTTCATGGTGACCTGTTTTCTGTGATTACATGCCATAAACATGATTTTGAGCACCCTGAAGTCAGATGGACAAAAAATTTACCCGCTAGCCCTAGAGTCTCCGGATGTAATATCCAGGGAAGTCTTTGGCAAATCTCCATGGAAACCTGAAACTAGGTCATGGTGGTCTTTATTCTGCATGCTACTGGCCAAAACATTTTGAGCACCTAGTCAGTCAGACGGGGCACAAATTGTATCCATTGGGCCTAGACTCTTTTGAAAAGAAATTTCATAAAGGTCCACGGTAAATCTCCTTGGAAACATTAGTTAATAGTGTTCCATATTCTGTGATTACAGGTCGTAAATATAATTTTTAGCACCCTGAAGTCAGATGGACACAAATTATACTGCTAGCCCTAGAGTCTTCTGAGGTAAAATCCAGGGATTTGGCAAATCTCTTTGAAAACCTTAAATTAGGTCATGGTTTACTAAATTATGCTTGCCATTGGACATAAACATATATTAAAGCACACAGACAGTCGAAAACTGCAGAAAACTTTAATGTTGGCCCTAGTATCTTTAAACTTGATATATATGGAGGTCCTCGACAAAACACCCTGGACACCTGAAGTCAGGTCACTGTAACTTATATTCTCTGAGTGATGGGACCTGTTATTGCACCCCAGAATAATGGTATCCCAAGACAGATGGGGTACTATGGTTTTAGCAGGGTGCCACTGTCACAGATAAAATTGTCTGCTCAATAACAAAAATATATTTCACTGATCTTTACCGAACTTTACATGTGCATTGATATGGGTGAGAAGAGGAAGTCTTATAAAATGAGTTCATGACCTTTAATAGCAGAGTGACCTTGACCTTGAATAGGTCCATATTTGGTGAAAATTATACAAAATCTTTAATATCTCAAGATAGATTGCAAGGATTGTTAAAAAAATCAAGTTGACTGAAGATTTTTCCTTTTCTTGTTTTGCGCCTTTTAATATCCTAATCATTGCCACTACTTGGATTCGAGCTTTATATGTCAAAAACTAATGGAGAGATTTCTTTTATGTACATGCATAGATGGGTCACAGGACGAAGTCTGTTTAAATACGGACCATGACCTTTGCTATGAGAGTGAGCTTGACCATTGAGCATAAAATCTTAAATATCTCAAGAAAGGACGCATGGATTGGTTTTGAAATCAAGTTGACTGAAAATCTTAGATAGCATTGTCTTGTACTGGCATTTTCTTGTTTACATGTTCCTTAAATGTCCCCATTATTGCCATGTGACAGTACTGTGAGCATTATAAGTCAAAAACTAATTGACAGATTTATTTCATATTATGCTCATGCATATGAGTTACAGGATGAAGTCTTTTTAAATAAGGGTCATGACCTTAACTTGAGAGTGGCCATGACCTTGAATATTTCCATATATTAAACATTGTTTCATAAGTGGGTAGATGTATCAGTTGTACATACATATACTAACAACACAATGTCCGTACACTTGATAGGCGTTTATTCCGTTACACGTTTCTTGAGACCCCAAGTCCCTGCTGGGGCCGCTTACATCATACCGGGCCGCTTATAGCAACCATCAACACCCCTCTGCGACTCCACTGAGCGAGAGTGACATCAGTGGGAAATGATTGAGAGGTATAATCGAGCTCTGAGCGGGATCGACCAAATCTGGGAATCCTAGGGTATTCGTACCCCCTGTGGCTCAGGCTCAACATCAGTTGAGTTGGTTGAAAAGAGATGAGCAGGCCGGATTTGACTATTTCTTACTATTTCTTGTAAGAGATGACGAGGACTGTGGAAGATTGTGTCCAGTTGTACGATTATAATGAGTTTTGGCTTTATGACGCTTTTGGACTATCTCGTGTTGACCCATGATGGAGGAGTCAGAAGTAAGCAGCTGTGTTACAGGCAGCAAAACTCTCAGTCTTCGTGACATAGATCTCTGTGCCTGACTCAAGGTATGGCCTTGCTGGGCAGTGTTCCTATGGTCTAGAAGTGCTTGGTTTAAGTCGCTGGTTTTTTTTATCATTGTTTTTTTTTAATATTTTTTACAGCCGATTAGGCCGTATCATTTCCTTTCGGCCAGTATGGAGTTTATGTAATATGTGTAATCCCATACAAATCACAAAACGCAGTAAACTCTTTACTGATGAACTGTGGCCGGTTTTCACTTAAAAGCACTTCTTGAATCCCGTGACGTGCAAAATGAGCTTTGGAATGTTCGATTACTGTCGACGATAAGGTATTGTCTAGTTTGTCAACTTCACTGAAATCTGAATAATGATCCACTGTAATTAGGTACAGGCGTCGAATTCGACGACAGGCAACCGGCAGATGCCGGTTAAAATTGCCGGCTGCTGTCAGCCACGATCCTGACCGGCAGCAAGCTGCCGGTCAAAAAAATTCATCACTGCGTCCTTCTTGTCTGTACACAATCGCAGCCACTCTATATGCATTCTAATTAAAAAAAATAAACTTAGTGTTACTGGTTCCCCGTTCAAGAGGAAACTGGCCTGGGAAACCAGCAAATAAGCCGATAGTCTCTTAAAGTGACACACGGTGGCGCTAAGCTAGCCACCATTCGGATTAATTAGACGAAAATTCCGGTAACATTTCAGATAAAAAATGGCTACCCGTCGGCCAATCAGAAAAATGATCTTTTATGGCCGGCTGTTATCAGCTAATCATAGCTAAGCATAGCGGTTACTGCAGCGTGGGCTACACGTCTATATTATGTTGCGCGTTATCCGATTGGTCCGCTGTATAAGGATATTGGTAATACAGTTTCGCGGGAAACTACATCGTATCCACGCTGTGTTCAGTTGAAAAAACCCGCGTACCTCGCGTTAAACATATATAGTATAAAACTAAATACTGGGAACACCATTTATATATCTATTATAAGGTCTATCATCGTCCAAATTAGGCCTGCTATTAAATTATGACCTGGTAAAAAATGCCCATTTCCCAACCCCCGTCCGTGTCTCCATTTCACCGACCGTCGTCACTTGAGACTTGTATGCACAGAGCGCAATAGTCGGTTCACGTGCACCCAAAAATAATGCAAACAAATGAAAAAAAAGGAAAACTGCCTGTCAAATTTCTGTGTTGCCTGTCAAGTTCAAATTTGACAGGCAGCAGTAGCTTGTTATTTCCAAAAATGAATTCGAGGCCTGAGGTATTCCCCACTGTCCGTATGAAAAAGATCCTGGCTGACAAACTGCCTTGGATACTCGGGGATTGGTTGAGAGCGCATAGGTTCATTGCTTGCCGGAATCAAAGATTTCGGCAAGCATATTACTCAGTTGCGTATGTCTGTTTGTTGCTTGCCGGAAATCTTCGATTTTCGCAAGCTGGTTGGTCAGTCGCGGATGTCTGTCTGTTTGTCTGTTTGTATGTCATCTCTCTACAGGTCTCAATTTTGCACCAATTACTTTCAAACTTACACACTTTATAGATAATCAAAAATGCAAGAAGCCTATTGTTTTTGGTCAATATAGGTCAAAGGTCAAGGTCAAGGTCATCAAAACTTCTCAAAACGGTGTTTTCTTCATATCTTTGTCACTATTAGTCGTACCTTCTTCGAACATAGCTCATTTTAAACGTCATTCCAGGGCCAGTCATCTGGTGTGTAGCTGACTCAAATTTGCCGTAACCATGGTTACGAATTTTTGGGAAAAAGTCATGATATTCGAAAATAAGGGGCCTTATTTTTCTAACTTTGGCAGTTTTACAGCTAGAGAGGTCTAGATTTTTTTAATCAGGTAGCATTTAACAAGTACTGCAAAATTTTATTACAGGTCTCGCGATATCTCGTATAACATCTCGTCAAACGAGATATTTCAAGATTTCAGTAATCTTGCCCTGGAGGTCACAGTTTTGCAGGAATCTTTTTGAAACTGACATAGCGTAAGTCCTACACTATTATCTCGAAACAGTTTTTCCATTTTTGGAATGCAGCCGCTAGGTGGCGCTGTATGCAAACCTCCCCAACATATCATGTTTTGGCGATATCTCCAAAATGTGAGCCTCAATTACATAAACTATAGCTTATTTTCTTCCTCTGAATCTTTTCTAAATCCTGGTGGAGTCATTTTGACTCAATCTTGAGTCACTTTGTCAGTGTGTCCGTCTGTTTCTCAGTTTTCATCAAACTCGCCTGCTTACCGGTTATGGCGTCTCACATATAGCATTCTACAGCTCACAGTTTTGAAAGAATCCTTTTAAAACTATTACATCTTATGTCTTACACTAATATCTCGAAACGGATTTTTCCTTTTCCAGAATTGGCCGCTAGGTGGCGGTGCACTCAAACTTGCACAACATATCATTTTTTGGCCATATCTCAAAAACTATAAACCTCATTTACATAAACTATAGCTTATTTTCTTCCTCTGGGTCTTTCCAAAAACCTGGTGTATTCATTTGGTCTTAATCTTGAGTCACTTTGTCTGTGTGTCCGTCTGTTTCTCAGTTGTCCTCAAATTCGCCTGCTTGCCGGTTCTTGCGTCTCACATATAGCATTCTACAGGCCACTGTTTTGAAAGAATCCTTTTAAAACTATTACATCTTATGTCTTACACTAAAATCTCGAAACGAATTTTCATTTTCCAGATAAGGCCGCTAGGGGGCGGTGCACTCAAACTTCCACAACATATCATTTTTTGGCCATATCTCCAAAAGTATAAACCTCATTAACATAAACTATAGCTTATTATCTTCCTCTGAGGTTTCTCCATCACATGATTAAGTCAACTGGTCTCAATCTGTGGTCAGTTTGTCAGTATGTTTGTCTGTTTGTCAGTTGTCCTCAATTTCGCCTGCTTCCAGGTGCTTGCGTCTCACATGTAGCATTCTACTGGACAGTTTTGAAGGAATCATTTTTTAAATTACACTTGTCATATATCATGGTGATATCTGGAAGTCCTATGTTTATTATTCAAATAAGTCAAAGGTCAAGGACAAGGTGATCAAAATATATCAAAATCTTATTTTCTTTAGAACTTTGTTAATATTGGTTCTTTCTTCACAAACTATGGATTATTTTCTTTCACTTTTATACTGCTCGTTCATCTGACTAACTTTACATCATTTCCGGCAAGCGCGTGACCTCAGGTCATCTAGTTGCTTGCCGGAAATCTTTGATTTCGGCAAGCATGTTGGTCAGTTCCGTATGTCTGTTTGTTGCTTGCCGGAATCAAAGATTCGGCAAGCATGTTCATCACCCGCGTATGTTTGTTTGTTGCTTGCCGGAATCAGAGATTTCGACAAGTATCTTGATCAGTTCTGTTTGTTTGTTTGTCTGTATGTCCCCGCTCTACAGGCCACAATTTTGCACCAATCGTCCTGAAACTGATAGATTGAGTGTATAATCGGTTCTTCTCGGAGCCTTTTGATTTTGGTCATGATCGGTCAAGGGTCAAGGTCAGGGTCACCAAAAAGCTCAAAAACGGTTTTTTCTTCATACCTTCGTCAAAAATAGCCGTAGGCACCTAATCTGTAGCCCCTTTTATTTGCCACTGCATGGCCACTTCCAACACTGCAAAATTGCCTCATTTCGCTGTTACCATGGTTACGCAATTTTGGGGAGAAATCATGGAATTTCGTGATATTTTTCAAATTTGCAGCAATTTTACTGATTCTGAGATATTTTATGTAACATAAGAATATCTCGAAACGGGTTTTTCAGATTTTGGAAATGGCCGCCAGGGGG
Organism: Sipunculus nudus; assembly: GCA_026874595.1. NCBI lineage: Eukaryota > Metazoa > Annelida > Sipuncula > Golfingiida > Sipunculidae > Sipunculus > Sipunculus nudus. The sequence continues at coordinate 63,829,188 of CM049310.1, read as the reverse complement.
CGTTGCAGATGAAAAAAAACATGAAAATTTGTTTTGGTGCTATACCTCCAGAACTATTAAACATTGGGCCATTTCCATCACAGCACCTTAAACTAGGGTCCATGGGCTTATTTTTGCGCATAGGTGCCAAAGTGCGCTATTGCCAGATTTCTCTATTTTGGGGGTAAAACCTTTGAATTTTGAAAATATGCAGTTTTCAGCTTCTAACTCTGTCAGTTTTTATGCTAGAGAGGTCAAAATTTTTGCATCTTGTAGCCCTTGGTGAGTTCTCGGTGATCCAACCAATAATCTTGCAAAATCTCGCACCGTTTCTCGTCGAATGAGATTTCGCGATTTCACGGTGACATGCCCTATAGGCCACAGATATGCAGGCATCCTTTTGAAACTGATACATACCACGAAGACACGTGCAATTGCCGCAAGTGGCGACAGGGTCCTTACGGTGGGCAGCCGGCGTGTGCAGCGGTGCGTGTCGGCCCTATCTATTATCATACATGTTGGAGGCACAGTCCAGACTTTATTACTTGTATTACTTGCCGGAAATCTTCGATTTTCGAAAGCATGTTGGTCACCCGTGTATGTTTGTTCCTTCATCTTATGTATTATACTAATATCTCAAAAATTATTTTTTATTTTCCCGATATGGCTGCTAGGGGGCGCTGCACTTGACCCTTAAAAAAAAATCAGTTTTTGAACATATTTCCGTAAGAGCAAACCTATATTACACAAACTATAACTTATTTTCTTTCTCTTGGTCTTCTTCAAAACATGGTCAAGTCACCTGGTCTCCATCTAGTGTCATTTTGTCAGTATGTCTGTCTGTTTTTCATATATATTCTCATATTCGCCTGCTTGCTAGTTTTTGCACTTTAGATATAGCAATCAACAAGTCAGATATGTGGACGAATCCTTTTGAAACTATTACATCTTATGTCATACACAAATATCACGAAACGCATTTGTCGTCTTCAGGATATGTCCACTAGAGGGCGCTGCAGTCGAACATATCCAGTATATCATTATTTGGCCATATCTCCAAAATTATAAGCCTCAATTACATAAACTATTGCTTATTTTCTTCCTCTGAGTCTTCTCCATAACCTGATTAAGTAATCTTGTCTCCATCTTGTGTCCCTTTGTAAGTTTGTCTGTTTGTTTGTCAGTTGTCCTCAAATTCGCCGGCTTTTTGGTTCTTGAGTCTCACTGATAGCATTCTACATGCCACCGTTTTGAAAGGATAATTTTAAGCTCAACTGACTTTCAGTCATGCTGGGCTATAGCGATGGGTCTTTGTCCGTCGTCCTTCCATCTGTTCATCCTGCTGACCGGCCGTCCGTCTGTTAGCAGGGCACAAATCGTAACTGTACGGGCTAGGGTCATGAACCCTATGTAGAGGTTCTAAAATGATCTCCTTGCAAACCTGAAATTAGGTCACTGACCTATATTCTCGAAGTTACAGGGTGTGTATGCACCCCCCAGAAATAATTCTTTTAGCTAAAATTTTCATCCAAAACCTTCCATCTTTCACATACAGCTCATCTACCAACAGGGGAAGAACCATAATTATTTTGAAGTCAACTGGTCAAAGGTCAAGGTCACAGGAGTCCCTTTATTTAATGCCTGTGGTACATTTTAAGCCAAATCTTTCATCCCAATTCTTTGAACTTTTACATATATTTCACCTACTAAGAGGGAGAAGAATCCTATAGATTTTGAGGTCAGAGGATCCAATTTTTTTAAAAGGTTGTGAAAACATTTCAAGCTAGACATTTCATTCCAAACTTCCCAGCACTGATATCGCTTCTCTGCCAACTGGGGAAAAGACCTGTTGAATTTGAGGTCAAAGGTGAAGTTCACTGCACCCACTTTTTGTGTGGGGTCATTTTCAGGAAACTTTTCAATCTATACCTTCCATTTGTCATATATGGCTTACCTACCAATAGGGGAAGAAGCCTATCGATGTCGAGTTCAAAAGGTCAAAGGTCAAGGACACATTACTTAATTATTCTAAATGGTTGTGAACATTTTGCAAGTGAAACTATTCAACCCAAACCTTCAGTCTTTCACATATGCCATATCTATGTATCACTCAATTTGATTCAAACTTCATATTTATAAGCACCCGTTTCTCAATAATTCTTGCATGGATTTCCTTGATTTTTGCTATATATTTTGATCTTATATTTGCCCTTTTTGGTGTTTCTTTTGAGACTGACAGGTATCAAACAAGCTATGGGAATAGTTACTGATAGCTTAACAATCATTCATTTTTCCTAAGACCATCAAGTCACTGTGTTTTAACCAGACATAGGTGATGTATATTTCTCTTGTCGTAGAAAATTTCAACATATTGGCAAATTGGTTCTTCAAAATGTGACTGTAAGTTGTGAATCTCAGCCCATGATGTGGCAGGTCATGCTTGGCAGCTGAGCGTCATGACCCATGGGTCACTTGTTAAACTATTACATCTTACAGTAATATCTCGAAACAGATTATTCATTTTCTGGATATTGCCAATAGGGGGCGTTGCACTCGCCTCTCCCCTATATATAAAATTCAATTACAAACACTATGACTTATTGTCTTCCTTTGAATCTTCTCCATAATCTGAGTTAGTCATCTGGTCTTATTCTTGTGTCACTTTTTCAGTATGTCTGTCTGTTTGTCAGTGATCCTCTATTTCACCTGCTTGCTGGATCTTGCGTCTTACAGTTAGCAATCTTCAGGCCACAGTTTTTCCAGTATGTCTGTCTGTTTGTCAGTGATCCTCATTTTCGCCTGATTGCTGGATCTTGCGTCTTACAGTTAGCAGTCTTCAGGCCACAGTTTTGAAGGAATCCTTTTAGAATTGGAACATCTCTTACAATAATATATACATCTTGGAACATTTCTTACAATAATATCTCAAAAGAAATTTTTAATTTTGGGATATGGCCGCTAGGAGATGCTGCGGTCAAGCCTCCACACCATATCATTTTTTGGCCATATCTCCGACATTATAAACTCTACCTTCACTTGTAGTCTGTTATCTCAGGTGTGTCAGTATATTTGTCTGTTTTGAGCTATGTCTGATTGCATGTTCTTTTGTGTGATATATGTCGTTCAACAGGCCAAACGTTCCAGCAATCGCTTTAAAAGTCATTCAATTGATAGAAAACCGTCAGTTTGTCCTGTTTCTCCATCTGTCTGTCATTTAAGTCCGGCAAGCTCTCGACCTATGGTCGTCTAGTCTGTTTGTCTGTTTGTCTGTTTGTCTGTCTGTCTGTGCTCTACTGGCCACAATTTTGCACCAATCGTTCTGAAACTTATAGATAAAATGTAAGATCTGTTCTCCTCGGAGCCTATTGTTTTTGGTCATGATCGGTCAAAGGTCAAGGTCGGTGTCACCAAAAAACCTAAAATTTTTATTTTCTTCATATCTTCGTCAATAATAATCGTAGCCGCATAATCTGTAGCTCATTTAATTCCTCTTAATGTTAGCTTTCCAAGTGCTAGCAAATTTTTCCGGTCAATGGTTACCATGGTAACGTATTTTTGGGGGAAAATCAGAAAATTCGAAAATTTCCCTCCGAATTTCTCATTTTTTAAGTTAGAGAGGTCTAGTTTTTTACATTATGTAGCATTTGATATGCTCTATGGAAAATTGATAGAAGTCTTGCAAAATCTCGTGCAATTTGTCGTCAAATGAGACTTTTCGAGATCTCATTAAATACGATTTAGAGGTCGCAGTTTTACAGCTAAGGTTCTGAAAGTGACATATTTTCTGTTTTTCTGAATTATCTCGAACTTGTTTTTTCATTTTTCGAAAATAGCCACCAGGGGGCGTGGTACAGGAAACACTACAATTTATCATTTTTCCGCAATATCTAAAAAAATATTAAGCATATAACAAATTTGTTTGTTGCATCTAAAACTAGGATCATTGGCTTATTCCTTTGTTACCATGGTTACCAAATTTTAGGGTAAAATTTGTCAATCTGAAAATATGATGTTTTTGGCTTTTATCTCTGTTAATATTTATGCTACAAGGGTGAAGTTTTTTGCATAAGGCAGCATTCCCTTGGTTCTAAGTCATTCAATTGCAAATCTCGTCAAATCTCGCTCCGTTTATCGTCAAACGAGAAATTACGAGATTTGAAACAAATATCTGTATCTCAGCTATTTTAATGCTACAAGGGTCTAGTTTTTATTGTTCTAGGATTTTTTAGTAGATTCAAGTGACACAAGTGAATATCTCGTCAAATCTCGCACCATTTGTCGTCAAACGAGAACAGAGGACCATTTAAACAAATGCCTATAATGCTGTAATTTTTACACTACAGACAGATAGTTTCCAGCATGTGACAGCGTCTGACACTCTCAGTCATATAATGTGATTATATAGCACTTCCCGTCAAATCTCGCCTCGTTTTTTATCAAATGATGAAGATAAATCCAATAGCCGTGAGCACAAGTGGCTTCAGGGTTGAACGGTAAGTGCCGGCAAGGCCATTACAGTTGCAAGTTGGCGTGCGCGGTCGTCAATGAATTTCACAAAGCAGCATTGAAAAGAGGACAAAAGCCGTTAAATTTGAATTGAACACAGCTGTTATTTTCATTGTGTCCCCTTCTGCGGCCACTTGTGTTGCCAGGAACCACTGGCAAATCTTTCAAACCAGGGACGGATCCCCGATTTTGTAGTTGGGTGTGTCAAAATATGGGTGGATCCTTGGTTTAGCAGTTGGGGGGGGGGCAGGGGTTTAATTTTAATTATACATTAAATATTTATAATAAAACATAAAATATTTTGAAACTTATTTTTTTCCATTTAGAAATTAGCCGCCAGATGGCGCTGCAGCAATCATTATTGTGCCATATTTCCAAAACTATACTCACTGTCACAACATTGATTGCAGCATCTGATACTAGATTTATTGCGTTTATCCTCCTGGGGACTCTGTCACATTTTGCAGGGGTTATATTTAATTATACATCAAATATATATAATAAAATATGTATCTGGGAACTTATTTTTTTTTTGTTTAGAAAATAGCCGCCAGATGGCGCTGCAGCAATCATTATTGTGCCATATCTCCAAAACTATAGACAGTGTCACAACATTGATTGCAGCATCTGAAACTAATTTAATGCGATTATCCTCGTGGGGACTCTGTCGTATTCTTCCATTACCATGGTGACCTAATATACGTTAAAATTAAATTCTTCTTATTCTTGAAATTCAAAATATGGAGTTTTATTCTAATAGACTGTTTTCCATTCTCCATGACAGGAGTACATGGCCTTCACATAGAGTTTTTTCTTAGCTGTCTGTCTGTCTACTCATCAGCGACTTTTGAAAATCAGCATAACCACACAAAATTATGCTTCTGTTTACGCCATTATTCGGGTACTTCATTTGACCAGTTCCAAATGTAAACTGCCTACCTGCTGTATGTTGTCTCCTAGTTTGACTTTCTTATTTCCGCTTCCGGCAAGCGTTCGACCTCTGGTCGTCTAGTCTGTCTGTCTGTTTGTTTTTTGGTTTGTTTGTCTGCACTCTCCTGGCCACAATTTTGCCACAATCACCTTGAAACTTCCAGAGATGATGGAAAATTAAATTTCTAGGTGCCCTATTGTTTTTGGTCAAAATAGGTCTAAGGTCAAGGTCAATGTCATCAAAATTTTTCAAAGTCATGATATTCGAAAATAATGGGTCTTATTTTTCTAACTTTGTCAGTTTTAAAGCTAAAGTGATCTAGTTTTTTGCATCAGGTAGCATTCAACTAGTACTACAAGATTTTATTACAAGTCTTGCAGTATCTCGTAAACTATCTCGTGAATAGAGATATTTCGAGATTTCATTCATCTTGCGCCAAAGGCCACATTATTGCAGGAATCTTTTTGAAACTGACATATCATAAGTCCTACACTAGTATCTCGAAATTGTTTTTTCATTTTTTGAATATGGCTGCTAGGGGGCGATGCATTCGACCCTCACACACATATTATTACATTGGCCATATCTCTAAAACCCAAAGCCACAATAACATAAACTATAGCTTATTTTTTTCCTCTGAGTCTTCTCCATTAACTGATAATGTCATCTGGTCTCAATCTTGTGTCACTTTGTCAGTGTGTCTGTCTGTTTGTCAGTTGTCCTCAAATCCGCCTACTTGCTGGTTCTTGCGTCTCATATATAGCATTCTACAGGCCACAGTTTTTTCAGTAATCCTTTTAAAACTGGTACATCTTATGTCATACACTAATATCTCAAAACAGATTTTTCATTTCCGGATATAGCCACTAGGGGGCGCTGCACCTTCACCTCCCCAACATATCATGTTTTGGCCATATCTCCAAAATAATAAACCTTATCTACATAAATATCGCTAATTTTGCTCTTCTTTACCTTCGGCACTTTTGTCTGGTAATCTGTTATCACAGATGTGTCAGTATGTCTGTCTGTTCGTCTTTTGAGGTCAGCTTTGTCTGCTTCCTCGTTGTTTTGTCTGATATGTCATTTTACAGGCCACAACTTCTCAGCAAACGCTGAGGGTCATTCAAATAATAGAAAACCCACAATATGTCTGTCCATCTGTCTGTCATTTCAACTTCCGGCAAGCGCTCGACCTCTGGTCGTCTAGTTTGTTTGTTTGTCTGCACTCTCCTGGCCACAATTTTGCCACAATCACCTTGAAACTTACAGGGATGATGAAAAACATAATTTCTAGGTGCCCTATTGTTTTTGGGTAAAATAAGTCAAAGGTCAAGGTCAAGGTCGTCAAAACTTCTCAAAACGGTTTTTTCTTCATATCTTTGTGACTATTAGTCGTATCTACTTCAACAATAGCTTATTTTAATCGTCATTCCAAGGCCTGTCATCTGGTGTGTAGCTGACTCAAATTTGCCGTAACCATGGTTACAAATTTTGGGGGAAAAGTCATGATATTCGAAAATAAGGGGTCTTATTTTTCTAACTTTGTCAGTTTTAAAGCTAGAGTGATCTAGTTTTTTGCATCAGGAAGCATTCAACTAGTACTACAAGATTTTATTACAAGTCTTGCAGTATCTCGTAAAATATCTCGTGAATAGAGATTTTTTTCGAGATTTAATTTTATCTTGCGCCAAAGGCCACGTTATTGCAGGAATCTTTTTGAAACTGACATATTATAAGTCCTACACTAGTATCTCGAAATTGTTTTTTCATTTTTTGAATAGGGCCGCTAGGGGGCGCTGGATGCGAACCTCCCGAACATATCATATTTTGGCCATATCTCAAAAATTATAAGCCTCAATTACATAAACTATAGCTTATTTTCTTCCTCTGAGTCTTCTCCATAACCTAGTGTAGTCATCTGGTCACAATTTTGTGACACTTTGTCAGTGTGTCTGTCTGTTTGTCAGTTGACCCCAAATTCCCCTTCTTGCTCTTGCGTCTCACATATAGCATTCTACAGGCCACAGTTTTGAAAGAATCCTTTTGAAACTATTACATCTTAAGTCTTACACTAATATCTCGAAACCAATTGTTCATTTTCTGGATATGGCCGCTAGGGGGCGCTGAACTCGAACCTCTCCCAACATATCATGCTTTGGCAATATCTCCAAAACTATAAACCTCAGTTACATAAACTGTAGCTTTTTTCTTCCTTTGAGTCTTCTCCATAACCTGGATTAGTCATCTGGACTCAATCTTGAGTCACTTTGTCAGTGTTTTCGTCTGTTTGTCAGTTGTCCTCAAATTCGCCTGTTTAATTGTTGGCTCTTGCGTCTCACATATAGCATTCTATAGGCCATAGTTTTGACGGAATCCTTTTGAAACTATTACATCTTATGTCTTACACTAATATCTAGAAATAAATTTTTCATTTTCCGGATATGGCCACTAGTGGGCGCTGCACACGACCCTCACACACATACCATTGTATTGACCATATCTCTACATCAAAAGCCTCTGTTATATAAACTATAGCTTATTTTCTTCCTTTGAATCTTCTCCATAACCTGATTAAGGCATCTGGTTTCAATCTTCTGTCACTTTGTTAGTGTGTCCATCTGTTTGACCGTTATCCTCAAAGTCGCCTGCTTGCTGGTTCTTACGCCTTACATGTAGCATTCTACAGGCCACAACTTTGACAGAATCCTTTTAAAACTGGGACATCTCATGTCATACACTAAAAATACGAAACGCATTTGTCGTCTTCGGAATATGTCTGCTAGAGGGCGCTACAGTCGAGCCTCCCAAGTATATCATTAATTTGCCATACCTCCAAAACTATAAATCTAAATTACATAAATTATAACTCATTTTCTTCCTTTGAATCTTCTCAATCACTAGGTTATGTCATCACGTGTCAATCTTGTCTCACAAAGTCACTATGTCTGTCTGTTCGTCTTTTGTTGTCAGTTTTGTCTGCTTGCCTGTTCTTTTGTCTCATATGTCGTTCTACGGGCCACATATTCTCAGCAATGTCCCTGAGAGTCATTCCATTAATAGAAAACCGACAATATGTTCTTTCTGTCCGTCTGTGTTTCACTTCCGATTTCCGGCAAGCATTCTACGTTTAACTCGCCTATCTCTCGTATGCTACTTGTTTATAACAGAGTTTTATGGATACTATGTTTTTGACCGGGTTCCTCCGCTGCCACCGCGTTTGTTTCCCGACTAGAACCACTAGACCGATTTTTCCGAAACGCCATTATCGGGTCACATGTGAACTGGTGCTAAAATATTTTGCGTTGACTTCTGACCTTTCCTCTCCGCAGTGCGTCAATCCGTGTGTCTGTTTTGACACATTAACCCACATATCTTCCGACTCGCTCAACCGATCGGGGTGCAATTTTGCACGAATGTAGCTCTCGGATAGCTTTATAAGAAACACAAAAATGGTGGCACCACCTGCAACAATTTTTTGCACAGCGTTTATCTGTTTATCTGCCTTTGGTTAAAAATCACTCATATCTCTGCAGTGGTTGGACTTATTCACCTAAAATTTGCATGCATATACTTCCGGGATAGCTTTCTTGATTTTATGACAGTTGGTGCCACCTATGTTCACGTTTACCCTGCAGACATACATGCTAATATCTCTTGACTGGTTTGACGTATCTTCCTGAAAATGTGCATGTGTTTAAATCTCACATAGCTCGTTGTCATACATGCACCTGCAATAATTTTTTTGCACAGTTGCCATGTGTTTGTCTGCTGTGGGATAAATCGCTCAAATCTTGGCAATGGTTTGACTTATCCACCTGAGTTTTTGCATATATGTACATCTTGGATAATTTCTTTTTTAAATAACAGGTGGCACCACATACAATTATGTTTATATGTCATGTTAATATGCAACACATCTCACTTTATTTCCCCTTGCCACTTAATCCATGCCTCATTCACCCGTCCTACTCTGATTTCGGTGGATACACGTAGTGGCTTGTCGACTACCCGTATTATAGTTTATGGGGTGTTCTTATCCTTGGGTTATTTTTCAGACATATATTGGTTTCATAGCTGAGATTACTTTGGATTTTCGTCTGGTACATGTTTTTAATAAATAATAGTATTCAAATATAAAAAAGTCAGATCTAATGATGTATGTAATGTTAATAATTGTCATAAGACTCTTGCTATGTCTGGTGTGTAGATTGATGTAAAAGTAGTCCAAAGTGAATAGTTTTATTTTTAAATATAAATTAAAGCCATAAAACCAGGTACTTGTGATCCTTATTTTAATGTGTGAAATTTGTATATTCTTGATTCTCAACAACTGACTGAAACTGAATAAATACCAGAATGGTGTGAATACTGAAATTTAATTTGCATAAAGCCTGCCGATCTCAAACTCATAAAGGACCCGCCCTGGGAGATAATTTCATTGCTTTTAAAATGAGAAAGATTGTCCGCTGACATTTTGAGCGTATTTGTTTTTTTTTTTCAGTGAGGCCACCATGTTTATACTGATATTCACTGACGATCTGTTGACCTGTGAGGTGATACATCGTATTTTCCAAGGGTTTCGTTCATGTTATATTCGGGGGTTCATATGAGACGTAACAGCCATTGGCCTTATAACTTGTGTGTTAGGCCGTTAGTCAATCATTCCCCTCGGCTCAATCAACTGTACATAAGATGCTCGATAACCGCTGACGTTACCCAGATAGAGCTCTCTTGATAATGTCAACCGAAGGGACCAAGAGACATTTTATATCCTATCATTTCTGAGGAAACATATGGGCATTTGGTCGTCAGCTGTTAATTGCTGAAAAGCTAACAAGGTGCCGAAAGAATCAAACGTTTATGTAGCCTGCGTTTATGCTGACATGTTTCTAACTCGGGTACCTTTGTTTGTAACGACGTATTTTTTCCAATTAAATCCGACCAAACTGTCATATTTTGACGTAACACTCCGTAATAAACTCTAACACAGCTGTATGGTTTTCACCTTTTTATTCCTAAGTTACAAAGATGGTGGCTCTCGCGCCACATGCCGTATGTCGTGTGTACGACCCACTTATGATGTTGTAATGTCTTTAAACCCTCACAGAACACCTCCCCTTCGAGCAACGCTTATAACTTCAGCAAACGCATTCATGTAAATAACATAACTGTAATGAAAGCCAAATCCACATACATAAGCTTTACTTTAAAGGTAATTCTGTCATGTGAAGCTTGACCTGTGAGGAGTCGTATTTTAACCCAGCGAGAGTAATAATCAACAACTAAGAGATATATTTTCCCTATAAGTTCAAACAAGTCCATGCCTAGTTTTTCCCATGGACGAGATGGGAATAAAGAAACCAGTTTTGGTTCTGTCGGTTTTGGTCTGGATTTCACGCATGTAAAGCACTGACTGACCATGTCGTTGATATTCTTGAAGATGTTTGGCCACCACATAGAACGCAGAGCGAGGGAACGGCACTTTGTAATTCCCAGATGACCTTCATGGAGACGTTCAAGCATGTCTGGCCTCAGCGCAGCTTGAATGACAAGGCGGTCATCATATTATAGTAAATCATCAATTACAGTAAGGTGGTTCTTCCATTCCCAATATGGTTTTACGATCGAGTGCTGAGACAAATACTTGCCATCCGTGTTTGCAGTATTGCAGAACTTGCGAAATGACTTCCTCATATTTCTGTGCCTGTGCTATTTCATGTAAGCGCTTACTTGATGAAGGAAGCACATCGATGGCACTGGATGCAAATGTTTCGGCTACTTCTATACGAAGTAAGTCCTTGGTTTGTAATCTGCAGTTGTTTGTTCTCTGCCCGGAGCGTAGCAGACCTGGTACTAAAATCTCATCAGACGGAGTCGAAAGTGCAAGATTCTTGGCAGCATCTTCGCTAGGTCGGTGGATTGCAGTTAAGGGCACAAGGGGTTTTTAGTCTTTCTGGAGCGTGAAATTTTGACCAAATATATAGTCCGCAAATTTCTCACATGCCCAGGTTGCTGCCAATGCTTCTTTCTTTATTACAGCATATCGCTGTTCTCTATCGTTGATTGCCGTTGAAACATAGTAGACTGGACGTTGTTCTCAATTCTCCTGAGCCTGGAGCAACACAGCACCAATGCCATGAAATGACGCGTCTGCAGCTATGAGAGTCGGACGTGAAGAATCATTATGTGTCAGCCCTTTGGACGAGGACAGTGCATCCTTTATGCAACTACATGCTTCCTGTTGGTCTGGACCCCAGACCCATGTAGTGTCCTTACGTAATAACACCATAAAGGGCTTATTGAGCTCTACTGGTCCGGGGAGAAATTTGGCAAGCTAGTTTACCAATTCGTTAAATATCTGAAGTTCCTTCACATTTTGTGGCGCTGGGAATTTTCACTAAAGCATCACTGATGTGTCCTAAAAACTTCATAGAATTTTGTGAAAATTCACAATGGTTGTTTAATGCGAGTCCTGCTGCCTCTTGGCGTTTGAGAACTGCTCTTTAACGCTGATCATGTTCGGACTGGTCTTGTCCGTGAACAAGGATATCGTCCATGTGACAAATAACACCATCAAGACCATCAAGGATTCCACACGTGGTATGCTGAAATATATCCGGTGCAGAACTGATCCCGAACGGGAGCCTGTTAAAGCAGTACTTTCCATAGGGTGTGATGAAGGTTGTTAACAGCTTGGAGACATCAACCAGAGGCAGCTGCAAAAAGCCACTGTTTTCGTCTAACTTAGAGAATATTTTGCTCTGTCCTAACTTGGCCAGACTTTTATCAACAGAGAACATTGGATGTATTTCTCTTTGTATGGCTTTCTAACTGATCCATTCCACTGATCCACTTTGGAACCGGAACTATGCCTGAACACCAAGCTGTGAACACCCTCATATTTGAAGGCAGAACGCCGCTGCCCCCATGTTATAAACTCTAACACAGCAGTATGTTTTTCACCGTTTTTTCCTAAGTTACCAAGACGGCGGCTCTCGCGCCACATGTCGTATGTCGTATGCACGACCCAATTGCGATGTCATAATATAGTCATAATAAAACTCCTTATAGCACGCACTTGGCAAAAGTAAGAAAATATGAATACAGGTAAAATGAAAGTATTTCAATACGAATGCAAATTCTTTTAAAATGTATCCATGAATGCATTCATGAATTCGTTTTATAATATTATTTTAATATTGATTTATTTCAATTATATTATTTAAAAAAATCTTTTCAGATGATCCTTTTTTATTTTTAGTTAACATTTAATTTAGCACAATAATTGATGTTAATTTTAATAAAAAGTTAAACTCTTATATTATATGTGCTAGTGCTACTCTTGAGTAGGGATAACCTGTAATTATTGAATAACAGTTGACTCATTTGTAAAAAGCATAATTGACATGACCGACAATATTTTTCAAATACTTCTACTGCAATGTAGATAAAGTTATAAGGCCAAGTCAAAACCTGTGTGACAAAAGCACACCATTTCCAAATGTAAACAATATAAATTATATCAATCCTCTTCCCTTTCTCCAAGAATTTTATCAAAATCTTACATAACTAGAGTAAAACACCATCAGTTCATAATACAGCTTATATCACCATACAAAACCAGCATCTGCCTACCATCTCTTCCAAATAAAAGCTTGTGATCATATATAACAGCTGAGCGCTGTGACCCTTTGAGTTCCTTGTTTGAAGATCGCTGGTGATCTGAAACTACAGATACTTGTTTGCCATAGAGCCATAAGTCCCATTTCGATGAGGCTGCACAGATGGCGAGGGCCTCTTTCTCAAACTAGGCCCATATGATCTCGTTTGGGCATATGGTACATGAGCTGAAAGCGACCGGTTGATATTTGCAACCGTTGTTAGGCTGTAACAGGGCTCCACTTACTGTGTCTGTGTCAGAAGCATCGACTTGAAGAGCAATTGGTTTTGAATGATCAAAATATGCGACGAGGCACAAGTAATAAGTTCCTTAGATTTATGAAAGCTGCGTCGTGTGACTAAAGACCAAACACACTGCGTATCCAGACAGACAATCTGATATTGTGGGTGTATGACTGTGCCAAGCGCTGGGCAATTGCTATTGAGTTAGGTCAATATTCCAATAAATCTTTGTAGAGCCTGTAAGCAGATTTTGGCATGTCACTGATGGCCTGCACATTTCGAGGGTCTGGAGTTATGCCATCTTCAGTCAGGGTTTTCCCATCAATGAAATTTTCTTCATCTTGAACTGGATTTTATTAGGGATGAGTTTTGAGGTTGCGCTATTTGGCTCGCTCCATGAGGTCCAGGTTATTCCGGTCATGGTCAATACTAGTTTTCTTCCTGTGTACTAACCAGTCCATAGATCAGTATGTCATCTGCAAAGCTGATGGTGCCCGAAAAAAATCATCAAAGGCCTCGTGAATCCTTTTATGAAATTTTTCCGGGAAAAATAGACACAGGTAATTTGTACTTGGCCGAGGTGTTGTTTACATGTTCGTCAGAGGTGACAGTACGAGCAGATTCCATCACTAAAGTGTTTATATATTTGCTGCTTCCTGTTGTTTAGCATGATCAATAACTTCAGAAGGTGTAAAGATGTTCCTATAATCTTTTTTATGGCGTGAACACTTTGCTCAAAGTTTAACATAAAAATTCCAATGACAAATCTATCCCTAATAAATTTTTATTTACAAGTTTCCATAAATGTCATTCTTTCCGCCTTAACGATATCCCGACTGGAGTTGTGAGCCAGCAGCATTGTTTTCCATACATATGGATAGCCGATGTAGGTTTCGTCCAGGTCGTCTTCTGGCGCTGTAGTCATCGAAGGTACTATTAAGTTTAATCATTCTTAAAATGTCTATGGGCAGTGACAGACAAAATGTACTTATCTCACATGCATAGTGTTCAGGTTTCTGGTGAGTCCTGTCTGTGGTTTGTTAAGATGTGTCGCGCCATCCCTGTAGGATACACCAGTCATTGGACTGTTCAAGCCATAGCTCGACTGATTCTTGTTTATCTTCAAACATTGTGAGCGTAAGATTTTGAAGATTTGACTTGGATATCGTCCTGTTCTGACACCAAGTTGTACATATCCTAACATCACAATATCCGTATACTTGATAGGCGTTTATTCCGTTCCACGTTTCTTAACACCCTTGATCCCTGCTCAGGCCGCTTACATCATTCATACCGGGATCTTATAAATAGCAAGCCTCAACAGGCCACTTATACCAACCCTCAACATATCTTTCCGAAAATCAAAATGAAAGATGTCGGATGATAAGTTGTCTAAAGAGTTTGAAAACCTGTGACCTTGACCTTTAAGGTCAAATCTGCCGATATAGAATTTTTGTAAACCCCATAACTTTTGAAGTTCCCTATCGTTTCTCTTCAACTGTGACTCACAGATTGTTTCCACCAAGATCTCAGATTTTTTTCGAAGACTGGTGACCTTGAGCTTGATCCTCAAGGTCAAATCTGCAAATAAAATCCTTCAGATTTAACCCCAAAAATTTTCCACATGTGTATCATATTTTAGCTTGGTCTTCAATGTCAAATCTGCAAGTATATGGGTTCCTTGGAAAATCTCCTTGGAAACCTTAAACTATTTCTCTGTTACCCATTTCCTCCGAGTTACCGGGCTCAGAAGTACCAGAATTAAAAATTTGATACAAAAGCCCCAACTAATGTATTGATCACCATGATTCTTTGCATGCATATTCATCATGGAGTGTTTCATCAGTTCCTGCAGACTGGTGGCGCCACCTGGCTTTTTGGGGTTTTTTTGTTTTTTGTTTTTATTTTTAACGCATTTTTTCTCTATTTTTGACACTTTGAACTTGTGGTCGTATTTTAACAGGGCACAAATCGTAACCATTGGACATAGAAATTTACTTCTTACTTGATATACATGGAGGTCCATGAAAAATGTCCAGAGAAATCTGAAATTAGGTAACTGTTACCCTTATCCTCCAAGCTATGGTGCTCAGAAATAACCCCCATAATAGTTTAATATTTAATACAAAAGCTCCAGTATCTGAACAACTAATGTATTGATCGCCATGAATCTTTGCATGCATATTTATCATGGAGTTTTCTTTTTAGGCGAACCTTTGAGCTTTTACGATGGTATGCGTTGTCCGTCACCTGTACCTTAACCAATACTATCCTGAAAATGGCAGAACCTTGTATCACCAAATTTTTTGCAGAAAATATAGTCATCTAAAAAAACTCTATCGGATTTTGCTTATATTTTGACTTACTGCATTTTCTTAGATTTTATAGGGAAAAGGCTTAAAAAATGTCTAAAAACTTCTTCTGCAAAACTGTTCAGCCATATTATTCAATATTCACAGAAATGATTCCTGGAACAATATCTCTCAAGTTTGTTCGAATGGTTCAAATTTGGAGATTTTTGGCCGAGTTACAGGAAGTTGAACGGAGACATATCTGAAATTTAGGTATAGGTAGCGCCAACTGCATTAACCTTTATGGACGAGGGCCATCGGTTATCAGCTAGTACATTGTCCAATAATTTCTCAGGAACAGCAGGAGCTACTTCCCCCAAATTTAACACAAAAATCAGTCACATATCAAATGTTGTGGGATAAGGCTCTTTTGATGCCACCTGCATCGGTTTACATTGTACGGGGAAAAAGCTTGTAAATCTTCTTCTCTGTTCAGCCAAATTGTCCTATATTTCCTATGATTCCAAGAACAATCCCTCTCCAGTTTGTTCGAGTGGCCCTATTTTGGTAATATTTGGTCGAGTTACAGGAAGTTGAACTTAGCATCTGTCCAAAAAAGCATACTAAAATTGCAATCACAGAAACGGTTGGAGCTATCATCACCAAATTTTATGCCAATGTTGGTCACATGAGTCATGTCTGAAATATCGGTATTGGTGGAGCCACCTGCATCGGCCTTTTTTGTACAGGGGTCATCCATTATCAGTGCATTAACCCAGGAACAGCTGGAGCTAGCATCCACAAAATTTACACAAAAAATCAGTCACATATCATATGTTCTGGGCTACAGCTTTTTTGGTGCCACCTGCAACAGTTTACATTTTACGGGGAAAATATTTGAAAAAATTTGAAAATCTTCTTCTCCGAAATCATTGAGCCAAATTGTTCAATAATTTACATGAAAGATCCTAAGGATGAGCGCTCTCAAGTTTATTCGCTTGGTTCCAGTTTTCCGAATTTTGGCAGAGTTACAGGAATTTGAATTTAGTCATTTCGCCAAACTAACCTAAGAGTCTCAGAAACGTCAGGAGCTAGAATCACTTAGTTTTGTGCAAATGTTGCAACATGACTGATGATTGAAATTGAGGTTTTGTGGTGCCACCTTCATCGACCTGTTTATTTCATGGACAAAAACCTTGTAATTTTAGCCTCTTTCAGCTTAAATATGTTTCACGATAAAACTGAAACGGAATGGTTTTAGTTTTCAAAGGAATTTTATAAGTTCTCTCAATTTTAAAAGAATAGATTGGGTTCATTGATTTTTTGTAGAGTCATAGAAAGCTGAAGTTACTCTTGTAGCAATTTGTAAGTCTTTATCAAATTTAAGGCTGCATTAGTCTTCATATGTAATAATATTGTTTCAGTTATAACTTCTGTAACATTGCACAAAATTGATTCTTAGGTGGCCTTTGTTCAAGTTTACTTGAATGATTTTTGGCAGGATTCTTGGACCTTTAACAATGAAAGGACTGCATCTTTTATTATTCTAAACATTTTTAATAAAAAAAGTCTAATATGTCAGCTTGAAACATGTATTTTACCAAAGTCTTTAAAGTATGTGTAAAAAGATTTACCAACAAGTCAAGATTGTGTCTGTATCTATATATAGCTTTCGGATATGGCAACAGGCCAAAGGTCAGTCTGGGTCTATTTACAGCTTTGGCAGACAGTCACT
Source organism: Sipunculus nudus (assembly GCA_026874595.1). Classification (NCBI taxonomy): domain Eukaryota; kingdom Metazoa; phylum Annelida; class Sipuncula; order Golfingiida; family Sipunculidae; genus Sipunculus; species Sipunculus nudus. Next base: position 63,811,844 of record CM049310.1, on the reverse strand, counting down.
GCCAACTTACCAAATTATGCAACAGGTCAAGAGTTCACTCAGTGCAGCCAGATATAGGTTTAGAGTTCACTTAGTGCAGCCAGGCACAGGTCAAGAGTTCAATGAGTGCACACTGAGCTTGCCAGGGGTCATAAGGTAAGTTCAGCTCCACTCTTCAAGGCTGCGTGTGATCACCTCGTGGGTGCCATGCCCCTCAAGGCTGCATGTGGACACCTCATGGGTGCCATGCCCCTTGAGGGTGCATGTGGACACCCCATGGGTGCCATGCCCCTCAAGGCTACATGTGGACACCCCATGAATGCCTTAGCCCTGGAAACTGTCAGGGCTCTTAAGTTCAGTTTAGTTTCTCCTTGCTAGGCTTAAGGTATTGGTCTGAAATTAGGCATGTTCCTCCATCTTGGAAAGTTTGATCATAAATCAGACAGGTGGCGCCACTTACCTTTCCTTTTTCATAGAATAAACTAGACATTTCTTGGCACCGCAGGTGCCAGAGTATCACAAGACATAGTACGCCCCCCTTTAAGAATAGGCCCCCATTTTTAGCAGCATGAACTGACACTTGGCAAGCAATTATTGTTTCTTCCGTCTATCAATCCACAATCTTTTTGAAGATGTTTGTCCTGTGACCTTGACCTTTTGGCACATCACAAGGTTATCCAAGATCTTCTGTCACCTTAATTTTGGGACCAATCCATGCAGACGATCTAGAGATATTTAAAAGTTTGTGTAATTTTCAGCAGAAATGGACCTATTCAAGGTCAAGGTCACTCTCTCAGCCTCCTGTGACCTTGACCTTTGACCTCATGACCCCAAAATCAATTCCGGTCTTGTTTATCCAATGGGACATATACAAGTCAAGTTTGAAATCCATACATCAATAAAAGCAGGAATTATCATCCAGAAACTAATTTTTGGACAGATGGCTCCTGTGACCTTCACCTTTGACCTTGTGACCTCAAAATTGATAGGGGTCTTCCTCTATACGCAGATGAACTATATGTGCAAGATGAAAGGTCTGAGATGAAATGTTTGGCTGAAAATGCATCCACAATCTTTTTAAAGATGTGTCCTGTGACCTTGACCTTTGACCTCATGACCCCAAAATCAATTGGAGTCTTGCTTTTTTCAATGGGACATATATAAGTCAAGTTTGAAATCAATACATCAATAAAAGCAGGAATTATAATCCAGAAACTAATTTTAGACAAATAGCTCCTGTGGCCTTGACCTTTGACCTTGTGACCCCAAAATTGACATGGATCATCCACTATTGGCAAGTGAGCTATATATTCAAGATGGAAGACCTGGGATGAAAGTTTGGCTTAAAATGCATTCACAGTATCTTTTAAGATGCGAGTCCAGTGACCTTGACCTTTGACCTCATGACCCTAGAACCCATAGAGTTCTTACTTTAGTGGTGGGCCATACATAAGTCACGTTTGAAATCCATATGGCTATCAACACTGGAGATATCATAAGAGGTGTGTGATTTTCACCAAATATGGACACATTAAAGGTCAAGGCCACTCTCATGGTAAAGGTTATTACCGTAAATGTAAATAGACCTCATCCCATAACCCATCATACTACATGTGCTTAATATGAAAGAAATCTGTCCATTAGTGTTTTACGTATAATGCTTACAGTACTGTCAAGTGGCAATTATGGGGGTATGAAAAGGCGTAAAAACAAGAAAAGGATAATAGGTGGCGCTTCCAGTTTCTGGTATATCACAAGGCCATCCAAGATCTTAGATGACCTTGATTTTTGGACCAGTCCATGCAAGCTTACTTGAGATATTTAAGAATTTGTGTTATTTTCAGCAAAAATTGACCTTTTCAAGGTCAATGTCACTCTCCTAGCATAGGTCATGACCCCATTTTAAATAGGCTTCGTCCCCTTACCTATATCTATACATATGTAAAGTTTGAAAAAGATCAGTGAAATATTTTTTGAGTTATCCCGCTCACAAGGTTTTTCTGCGGCGGCGGCGGCGGCGGCGGCGGGACCGTCGTGAAACCATAGTATCCCGACTTTGTCTGGGGATACAATTAATGCCCTTTTCTCTGGAGTGGTTTTTAGTATCGGCCTGAAATTGTGCATATTCGTAGATCTTGGAGTCCTCCATCTTGTACTTAAAATCTGGTGGCGCCATCTGCAATCGTTTTCCCGTGGCGTCCATCCGTACATGTGCTTTTGGTAAAAAATGCTCATATCTCAGGAGCTGGTCAAGGTATTGGTTTGAAATTTGGCATGTCAGACCATCTTAGGGAGTTTTCTAGTAGACTAGACAGGTGGCGGCAGATGTTTTTGTTGAATAAATTAATGCCCTTTTCTATGAGTTTTAGTTGACTATATTCAGCAGTGGTTTATTTAATTGACGTACCATTCAATCCATTCATTCCTTCTCCAGCGAAGACACGTTATCACTTGTCGACTACCGGTTTTCTAGTTGTTTCGTGCATGTGTGCACATGGCCTAAAAGAGATTTGAAGTATCTGCCTGAATTTTTCATGTCCATACATCTTTGTTGGCTTTCTCATACACAAGACTGGTGGTGCCACTTGCAATCATTTGACATATTTCAGCCGTGACATTTGTGTAATTGGTGCATGCACTCGGGTTCAAAATGTTCAGTGCTTTAATTGTACATATTCATGTCACACGTACTTAAAAAGTAACGGTCCAGCATGGAAGCATTATACCTGGTGTGAATCCCATTGCACAGGTTTGAATTAGGCCTGTAAGCCTTGTTATGGTAGCTATAGCTGCTATTTGCGCGTGCGATTCATCTGGCAGGGCGCTAAGACCTTCGATCCCCCTTGCGGCAGTTTTATAATGCTTGCTGTGCTACCATACCTCCCAATTTTTTAAGGGTAGCAAACAGCTGCTGATTGCACGTGCAACACACGGAGACCCCTTAGCCAGGCCACTCTGACCTACCATCCCCCTGGCGGCAGTTTTAACAATCCTTGCTATGCCACCATACTTCCTACCCCTACCACTTTATTTTAGGGTAGAAAATAGCTGCTATTTGCGCAAACGATTCATTGGGGCCCCTTTGGCCAGTCACTCAGAACTCCACTCCCCTTTGTGGCACTTTTAAATTTGCTTGCTATGCTACCATACCTCCTACCCCTTCCCGGTTCTTTTTAGCTCAGATGAATTCAGTCATCTGAGTTATAGTGATCACCCTTTCTCCGGCGTCCGTCCGTCTGTCGGGCCGTTCGTCCGTAAGTGTGTCCGTCCGTTATCCAGACACAATCGTAACCACTGGATCTTGAATCTTATAATTTGACATCCAGGGTGGTCCATAAAAAATCCCTTTGGAAACCTGAACTTAGGTCTCTGTTCCCCATATGCTCCGAGCAATGGGGCTCGAAATACCTCCATAATTATAAAAAAAAATAGGATACAAAAGCCCTAGTATCGGAATAACTAATGTATTGATCACCATGATCCTTTGCATGCATTTTCATCATAGAATGTTTCATCAGTTCCTGCAGACTGGTGGTGCCACCTAGATTTTTTCTTATTTTTACGCGTTTTTTTTCCTTATTTTTGAGACCTTCAAAGATGCGGTCGTCCGTTAAAAAATCTCCTTTGAAACCTATAATAAGTCTCTGTTGCCCATATCCTTCGAGCCATGGGGCTCAGAATTACCTACCAGAATAAGTAAAAATTTGATACCATGGCTCCAGTTTCTGAACAACTAAATCCCTGATCACCATGATTCTTTGCATGCATATTCATCATGGAGTGTTTCATCAGTTCTTGCAAACTGGTTGTGCCACCTGATTTTTTTAGAATTTTACACGTTTTCCCCCTTTTTTTATACCTGACATCTTGGAAGGTCCGTTAAAAATTGTCCTTAGAAACCTGAAATAAGGTCTCTGTTACCCATACCCTACGAGCTGTGGGGCTCAGAAGTACGTCTCAGTATAATTAAAAATTGGATACAAAACCTCCAGATTCTGAACAACTACTGCATTCATCACCATGATTCTTTGCATGCACATTTATCATGGAGTGTTTCATCACTTCCTGCAGACTGGTGGCACCACTTTTTCAATATTTACGCATTTTCATTAAATTTTTATTTTTGAGACCTTCAAAGTAATGGTCATCCGTTAACAGGGCACAAATCGCAGCCATTGTACCTGACATCCAGGGAGGTCCATAATGAATCTCCTCGGAAACCTGAAATTAGGTCTCTATAACCCATATCCTCTCAGTTATGCTTCAGTTGAATTGGGATAACATCCAAAAAAATTGGCATTCGGATGATAAAATTCCATTTGTGAATGTCTTCCTATTCAGCTGAGCGTTATGACCCCTGAGCCATTTGTTCTCTTTTTATGAGACCCTTCAAATAAAGCAGTCCACCGTTAACAGGGCACAAACCATTGGACCTAGAAGCTTGTACCACCCAGGGATGTTCTTGGCAAGTCTGCTTTGTATAATGAAAATTGGTCACAGTGACCTATATATTCTGTGAGCTATGGGAAATAACTTGATTTTAGCACTAATAAAGTCAGATAGGCTCAAATCAATATGGTTTCACATAGAACCCTCTATCTTAAAAGAAGATCCTAGGATATCTCGTAAGTCTACACCTGAAATTTATAGGTCATGAGCACTATAAAACAGATTTGGATGTTTGATTAAGGTGGACTTAGAAACTTCTAATTTGATTAAGATCTCAGTAGGTTCCTGTAAATGTTCCTTGGAAACCTAAAAAATATTGATGTGACCTATAACCTGCAAGCTATGTTAAAGAACATGATTTTAGCACCCTATTACTCATATTGGTAAAAAGTTCCATATCAAATATTTTACCCATTTTATTACATCAATAATTGTAATGCATTCATCACAAATATGTCAAAGGCAGCTAAGCGTCACGGCCCATAGACCAATTCGTTTCTTTGTTTGTTTTTTTGTTGGTAATGCATATTGTACATTGGGTCCTAATGCCCTTGTTAGCTTTTGACATGAAATAAAAATAAAAAATAAATTAATTATAATCATACCATATTCTGAACAATTTTTTAGGGGTTGGAAGTGATGGGGAATCCATGTATGACAGCATTTGCAATCCAAACAACAGACCCGGAGGTTGATATTCTAGCTGTTGCTGATGTGATGGAAGAAAAAGGATGGAAGCTTGAACGACAACAGAAGCCTCCCTCCCTTCACTTCACCATCATGCCACATCACACTGCAGTGGTTAAAGAGATTGTGGAGGCTTTTGCACAAACAGTCAAAGAGGTCAAGGTCAGTCCTTTAGGCAGCGGCCTACCTTGCCTCATTGATGCCCGGGGCAGTCTTAAGGGGCGTTCACAAATCACACCTATCCGTTCTTTCCTTCCGCATCCGCATCCGCTTCCGTCGTCCGTCAAATTCGAGTCATTAAAACTACATAGGGCATTCACATCTATCCGCTTCCGCAACCGCACCCGTCACACCGTCCGCACAAATCGGTCTGGGACCGATTCACGACGGAAGCGGACGGCAGGTGCGGACGGGAATCCAAACTATGACGTAATATAATAGGGGATATTCTGGAATGTCCTTGTGTCTTCCCCTCGATAGCAAATGACAAAAGTGGTTGATTTTCATTTTGAAAAGTTTGAACCTGCGCAGGAGCATTCAGTGCCTCACTCACACGATCGGGAAAGCTTTTATTTATTTATTGATATAGATAGAGGAATTTTATAAGTGAAACTATGCATATGAATCACCAAAGTAGCGGGGGCTGGGTAATTTGGAATAAAGACTGATAAGTCAATGGATATAAAATAAATTTAATAGTAATTAAGCCAACGAAAAATAAAATATAACCTATTATATAAAGTACATATATATATATATATATATATATAATTTAAACATAATGTATGAAGAATAATTTAAGCGCTCTTGTGAAAACGGGGGTTTCAGAATGAATCACAGTTCTAAACCTCAATTACACGAGTTTGGTCAAATTCAAGTTTAAGAGGGTTCATGGTAGTACATTATTTGTTATTAGATTATATTCGAATAATATATATATATATAAACATACGTGAAATATAATAGTGTATTTAATATAAAACAAAGGTGATGAGTGCGGGTCGGACGGAACAAGCGCGGATAGGTGTGAACAGAGACAACAGATGGCGGATGACGGAAGCGGGTGCGGAAGGGAAAAAAACGGATTTGTGTGAACGCCCCTAAAGATGTTTCCGCCCCTCTCCCAAAAAAATTAAAAAGTAGACAACACATTGAAATATATCACGTCAAATATCCTTGTTATAGGCTTTTAGTTGACAAACACACAATTATATTGATGAATTTATAAGCAGGGATTCCTTCGCCACCCATTAAAGAGCCGTCATCCCGTTGGAAATGTAACCAAAAGATTGCCCTAATTTCAAACAAGTATATTTCGTTATGAAGTGCACTGCAAAGAATAAATTGTAACTAGAAAAAATACATTGTAGGGTACACATTTAATGTAGTAATTTAATTTTTTATGTAAACATGATTTATCATAAGCTTAAACTCAGCATGGAAAATAGCTTCATTTGATGAGAGTTATTCAGTTCTCAACGCAGTCTCTTCTATATTTCCATCTTTCGTTATCGCAAATGACAGCAGCTATACACCTAATAGAATGTTATGGTATACATGGTACTGCAGCAAGCAATTAAGGCACTTATACTTTAGTCTTTATTCAAATCGCGTAATTTCGTGAGTTATATATATATGTAAGCAGTACCGGTATGTTTAATGTTTTCAGGAAAAACATTGTTTGGATACACTGTGACTTATTTAATTACAATATCCTCAAAGTTAAAAAGCACGCTTTAATTCAAGGCTACATCAATTTCATTTTAGAATAAGTGATTATGTTTCTGCACTTTGCAAGGTTTTTAGCTCAGCTGACTATGTCTGTCCATCCGACCACCGTCCACATGACCGTTAAAAGGGCACGTTTTGAAACCGTTAGACGTGCGAATCCGAAATTCGGTGTCCAATAAGATGTCCCCAAAATCTCCTACCATACCGAAAATTTTGTCTTCGTCCTCCTTGAGATATAACGGAAAACCTCAATTTCCCATTACAAACCCATTGTTACATTTCAAGACTACCTAATATCAAAACCACTCATATGATATTGATCACATTCAATATAACCATTCCTCTATATATTTCATATGTACATACCAGGAATAAGGTCAGTATTGTGTAATTTCTTGAATTTATATCCCGAACATAATGCATTTTTTAAAATATCAGAAAATACTTTTACCCAATTAACATTATAATTGTTGAAGCTATTGAGACTTTTTAGCTCAGCTGAATGTAATTGAGCTTTTTTTTGCATGGATATTGATCATGGAATGTTTCATCAGTTTCTGCAGAATGGTGGCACCACATGTACATTTTCAGTTTTGTTACAGATTTAATAATATCGTAACAATTGGACCTAGAATCTTCTCTCTTGACCTACAATGAGGCCCATGAAAAGTCTCCTTTGAAACTTGAAATTAGGTCTCTGTTATCCATATCCTTCAAGCTATCGGACGCCGAGGTACCCGCCAGAATAAGGAAAAATTTTATACAAAAATACACCTACAGGCTGGTTGTGCTATCTATATTTCTTTCGATTTTAACGATTTTATTTCTCTCTATTTTTAAGACCTTTAAAGATTCGGTCATCTGTTAACAAGGCAAAAATCGTAATGACTGGACCTAGAATCTTCTATCCTGACCTGCAGGGAGGCCTTTTATATGTGGTTCACACACATATATTGGTCAAGAATAATCAAGTCCCATTTAGAGAACACTCTTTATTACAGCTGCAAAGCCATATACAACGTTGGCAGTACAAACATGTGCTTGTGGCCGCCGCCATGTCGCCGAACTATACCCCTTTATGGTATTAGTGCGCTAGGGGTGTAACGTCTTACTGATTACGCATAAAGAAAAAGTACCTTAAAAGCCTACCATAACATCCCTCTTTTTCTGAAGTGGATATCTGTCATATCAATTTATATTGCAATAAGAATTATTTAATATGAAACTTTTTGTTGTCTTTGTGTGTCTCTATGGCATGTTTACGCTCTATACATAGCGCTTTAACTTTAGAGGTTTTGCACTGACGTCACTGATAGCACGTGGAGTTTGTTTATGCTGCCATTTTGGACGGTCTCAGCATGTCAGCAGAACACAGCTCAAGCCAAGTGGATGCTCCCTCAAGTTTTAGCATGGATAAGCTTTCAAAGTATGCTGAAAGTTTAGATTCAGTAGCCTTAGGTCGCTACAAAGAAAAACTCACACTATGTGGTGCTTTAGATCCATATTTAGTTCAGCCTCACTGGTCAACAGCACTGATTGCTGTACCAGCTGGGGACATACCAGCGGTCAGCTATGCAGCCATTTACAACTATCTTGTAAACAGTCTCAGCCAAGTGTTCACAGGACAGTCCCTGAAGGCTACAAAAGTCTACAGGCTTACAAATACTTTGTGGCAGGATATGTCAACAATCTGATGCTGACCTCTACACCAAACAAGGCCATAGCAATTAATTGAATTATTACAGCTAAGGTATGTACACACTAATCTTTTGGATTGTATCATATTTCATTATTTCTCAGTAGGACTTATAATAGAAATTTAACTGGATGAAAACTCTTCATAAAAAACTAATTTATTTCTATATGAATATTTTTTAAATAGTGATGTACACAACAAATTAATGTCACAATCTTAAAATTGTTTAACTGGTTTAAGTAAAAGGTGAATGATTAATAACCATAAATACAAAGGACCTTTATTTCGCGAACAATCAGATCATTTATATAAGGCCACTGAACTTAAGGCAGTTAACTATGGTTGGTTTTTATTTAATTTTCTTCAGGTGAACCATTCTCAGAAAGTGTCTGAGGGCAGCCTAAGCCCTTGGATTGGAGTACAAAAAGATTGGGTGGGGGTGTGTGCCCACTGTGACTGCATGGCAGGACTTGGGGAAGCCTGCTCCCATATAGCAGCAGTTTTGTTTGCCACTGAAGCTGCTGTAAAGATGGTACACAGCAGTACATGCACCTCCCTTCCATGCCAGTGGCCAATGGCAAAAACAAAAAAAAGTGGACTATATGCCATCATCAAGCATAGACTTCACAAGTCCACAGCGAAAAAAAAATAAGGTGGATGAACCACGCCCTGGAACAAGCAGGGAACCAGAGGAAATCAAGATTCCCCCACCCACACCTGAAGAGATAAAGAACCTGTATTTAGAAATGAGCAGAAGTGGCACAAAGTCAGCTGTCCTGTCAATAGTGCCACAGTTCTGCGAGGCCTTTATCCCAAAAGCCACCACCCTCAACCTGCCACCACTCCTGAGCAACATGTTTGATCTTCAGTCCCAGGAGTTCAGTCATGATCAGCTGCTGGAGCGGTGTGAACATATATTTGAGACACTTCAAGTGAATCAAGAACAGGTAAGATACAATTAAATAAACACTGAATAAACATAATTCACATTTTTTATTATCACAAGAATATATATATATATATATTTAACATAAATTATTATACATAATTCATATATGTATATATATATAATATAATATATATAATGTATAAAAAATGTCCACAATTTAACTAATAATGCCTATAAAAAGAAAGAAATAATAATACAATACATTGAGTGTTATATGAAGACAATTGTATATGAACACGTAATTACAAAGTTTGTATAACACACTGCATATAAAGAAATATTACACAAAGCACTGGATATAAAATGAGACTTTTGGGACACATCCAATTAATTCCTTTGTTTTAACTAGAATACGGGTAGTCGACAAGCGACTACGTGTATCCGCCTAAATCAGAGTGAAACGGGTGAAGTGAGGCATGGATTGAGTGGCAAGGGAAAATAGAGTGAAGTGTTGCATATTAGCATGGATGTCTGCAGCCAAATTGTGTATGTAGGTTGCCCCCCCCCCCCACCACAAAATCCAGAAAGCCGTCGAAGTTGTATACATATGCAAAATTGAAGGCAGTCAAACCACTACATGTATATCAGTGATTTCAGCCCTTGGCAGACAAACAGATGGACGCTGAGCAAAAATGGTTGCAGGTGACGCCACCAGTTTTGCGTATGATAAAGAGCTATGTGAGAACTATACACATGCAAAACTTTGGCCCAATCGGTCAAACGGTTCCCAAGATATGAGCTTGGATGTCTGCTGCATAAACTAGAATGCAGGTGGCGCCACCTGTCATAAAATCAAGAGAGCTGTCGGGGATGTATAAACCTGCAAAATTTTAGGCAGATATGTCAAACCACTGCCGAGATATGAGTGATTTTATCCCACGGCAGACAAACAGACAGGAGCTGTGCAAAAAGGGCTGCAGGTGGCGCCACCAGTTTTGCGTATGATTAAGAGCTATGTGAGATCTATACACGCAAAATTTTAGCCCAATCGGTCAAACGGTTCCCGAGATATGAGCTTGGATGTCTGCAGCGTAAACGTGAATGTAGGTGGCGCCACCTGTCATAAAATCAGAAAAGCTATCCAGGATGTATACGCATGCCGAATTTCAGGTGAATTAGTCAAGTCACTGCAGAGATATGAGTGATTTTAACCCAAGGCAGACGAACAGATGGACACTGTGCAAACATGGTTGCAGGTGGCGCCACCATTTTTTGTATATGTTATAAAGCTCTCCAAGGGCTACATTTGTGTAAAAAAATTTTCCTGATCGGTCAAACGGTTTCCGAGATATGAGCTTGGATGTCTGCAGCGTAAACGTGAATGTAGGTGGCGCCACCTGTCATAAAATCAGAAAAGCTATCCAGGATGTTTACGCATGCCGAATTTTAGGTGAATTAGTCTAGTCACTGCAGAGATATGAGTGATTTTAACCCAAGGCAGACGAACAGATGGACACTGTGCAAACATGGTTGCAGGTGGCGCCACCATTTTTTGTGTATGTTATAAAGCTCTCCAAGGGCTACATTTGTGCAAAAAAAATTTCCTGATCGGTCAAACGGTTCCCGAGCTATGTGGGTTTATGTGTGGAAACAGACGCACAAACGGACGAAGAGCGCAGAGGATAGGTCAGAGGTCAAAACAAAATCGGGGCGCAGCAGTGCACATGTGACCCGAACATAATCCAGGGTTTCGTAAAATTCCGCCCAGCGGTTACGGAGGAGTTCTCCGGACACCTACGCGGCGGCGGCGGCGGCGTGCAGCTGAAAACATAGTATCCGCAAAATTCTGTTTTGGCGGATACAATTAAAGTCTTGTTTGTATGATACAGCTTACAACATATAAACACAACATATATATAATTAAAGACTGACGCTGACATGAACATTATCAAACAATGATTTAATTTTATAAACAACTGTAATGAATGATGCAATGAATGGTTCTTTTATCATTATTTCAGGATAACTGAAGCTGTGAAAATATGTAAGGTAAATCTGGAATATTTTGTATCTGTGTGGTGATGGCTTTGGAATTGCTGTGGTGCTGCTTTGGAAGAGATATGCATGCTTACTTCCTGTTTTGCTGTATTACTATATTTTCTTTTCATTATCTATCCCTAGGCATATTTCACTGATTTTCTCTTGGTGCTGATTGCTTCGGCTTCTCTTTTAGTTCACAGTTTAGACATGTTTTTGTCCCAAACTGCTTTGTCTTAATATGTGAAATATTTTAAATCATTTGCCACTTGGTTTACATGTAGTGGTAGATTGATCAGAATTAAGAACAATAAAGAAACGATACACAAGACATACATGTGCTGAAACATACTATTATGATAATACCATTGCCTACCATGACCTTAAAGAAAGTATTTTCTATAATGAAACTGAATTAAAATGATATATCATATATGTGGCATAATTATCATATCATTTTTGCAGGTGGGGGTGTACACATGAAGACACTGCCAGGCAGGCTTCATAAAGCATCACAGTGCCATACATGGATCTTTTAAAGTGGAGCCTTGTGGATTTTTTATTAATCAACAGTATCCATTCCTCGGGGCATCACCAGATGTCATCATAACATGTGATTGTTGTCCTAAAGGCCTGCTGGAAATAAAATGCCCATACTGTGCAAAAGAAAAGAAACTTGTAGATTTGGTTTCAGACAAAGGCTTTTGTTTGGAAAATGTTCAGGGAAAATTGCAGCTTAAAAAAGATCACAGCTACTACTACCAGGTTCAGGCTCAGTTACATCTTGTAAATTACGTAAAGTACTGGGAGTTTGTTGTTTGGACAGAGAAAGAAATTTATATTGAGAAAATTTTGCCAGACATTAGCTTCTTTGAAAATGCTCTGTCCAACATTATCAAATTCTAAAGTGGGAGTATTACCAGAAATTTTGGCAAAATGGACCTCTAAACACCCACTTGTTTCATCAGCAGAGCCAGTTTGTTCAACAAGTCAGGTGGTATGGTGTTACTGCAGGATGCCCGAGGATGGTGTCATGATATCGTGTTCAAATGTCCAAGAATGCAAGGTCAAGGGATTCCATCTCCAGTGTCTGAGGCTGAAAAGGGTGCCAAAGGGAAAATGGCTATGTTTAGACTGCAAAAAACTTAAAAAGAATTCGTAAATATCTGTCATGCATTATAACTTTCAGGATCAGCTGTCAGTTTGATCACTTAAATATACATGGACACTTCATACTGCTAAGAAAAGCTCTTGGGGCTGAAATAGATAAAGCATTTATTAGTTTTCTATTCAAAGGGCACAACAGATTCTGATGCATTTATCAAGGCACAGGCCACATGTACAATTTTATCTAGGGTCGTTAGATTAGTCATTCTGTCATTCTGAAGAAGTGTAATTGGGATGGTACCCTGCAACATTGTGTACCCAATTACCCGCTCCACATGTATTCTTACAGCAGCTATGTTTCGAGTTTTCTCAACATCAAGCATGCTTAACTGCTTTTTACCTTTAGTAAAGGCTGGGATTTGAACCTTGGCGCAGTGCAAACCAACAGAATCACTTGTATCAAACCCTCTATCTGCTAATATAACATCTCCTGGATTTATTTTATCTAAAGAAGGAGAGTTTTCTGTGAGATATTTATCGCTAACCCTTCCACCCCATCCCTTGAAAATAAAGATAATTGCCCCTTGTGGTGCTATGGAAATGAGATATTTTATTGTATTGTGTGATTTATAATGAGAATATGTTTTGTTCCTTGCATCTAAGTCGCTTGGTCTCTCAATAAATATTTCGAAGCAATCTATAATTGAAATGCATTTCGGAAATGATTTTCTAAATGAAAGAGGCAGTGTCTGTCTGACAATTTCACGTTCAGGCCACAAAACATATGCAGGGGTAAGTCTTTGGTAGCACACATCAATCACCTGTTTAAAGATCCTAGATGCTGTTGAAACATGAACATTAAACCTAAAGGCAAGGTCTTGGACATTTAAGTTCAACCTTAACCTCATAAGGGTCAATAAAAATTGTTGGAATTTTGTCATGCTTTCAAGTTCTTTTAGGTAAGGTTTTATGAAGTTAAATATAATGATCAACATAGCATATGAAGGTAGCCCTGTGTAATATTTTACTTTGGCATCATTTCTTTCAAATCCCTTTTCACTCCATTTTAAATTGTCACATTGTTCCTTAAGATCCTGGCATTTAGTCCGCAGTGATTGACACTCGGATTCTAGTGAAGCAATATCGTTCATTGTCATTATAGTGCTGGTGGCTTTGTTATCATCTTTCTCTGGAAGATTCTGCTGAAAATCTGAGTTTGTGCTGCCTGTGGGCTTGTCAGACTGAGGACCAGTCAGAGCTAGACTAAGTAAACCACTAGCTGCTTCTTTTCTTGTTTCCTGTTCAATACGTCTCCTCTTCATGTTCTGTCGCCGTTCAAAGTTTTCCATAGCCTTCTTTGCAGTCTTCTTTCTAGGGGAACTCACATGACTAAAGATTTGGGGGACATAGTATGGTGAGAGAGGATTGTTGTCTTTTTTACCTGAAACATTTCAAAAGAAAATAAAATATATGTAAGGCTCTGGTTTAAATCTTGTCTATGTTATTTTTGTTAGTAGTATTACATGTTAAAATCTCTCCAGCAATGTAATAGTATTTGTTTGCCTCTGGAGTGTTCTTCATTCTGTAAATAAAATTTGTACGTCTTTTTATTTTGTGTTTATAATTGTATGGCTGTAAAAATGTAAGGACCGGATCACATTAATTATTGGTGTGTATGCTGCATCTGCTGTGTGGTATTTTGTCTATATCTATTATAATTTTGATCCACATTACAAACCCTTGTCACATTGTAACAATGTTCAAAACTGCAGATAAAGCCCATTTAACAGGGCCTTTACCAAACTTTGAATAGAATATAGTTTCAGACACCAATACAATATAGTCTATATTTAACAGTGCTACTAATAGTACTATAGTATAATGGAATGGAGTATAGTTGTAATAATCCTGTTAGTTTAGCAACCTGGTCACAGGAATTCAAATCATTAATCCACCAGACTGACCAGAGTATCATACCACTTGTCCAGTAATGACAGATGCCAGCCAGTGATAAATAGCTTACATACATACCGCTTATGAAGTGAGCACTGCAGAGCCTGGTAGTATCGTTGGGACTCCAGTCTTTGCGGTTGACGGCTGCAATCCATTGTTCACGCTGCTCTTGGTCAGCTGGGAAACGATAAAATGACAAGCCAGGGAACTTCCCTTGCTTGTTTGAACATCCAACAGCACAGCAACTAATCACCATGGTATCAATTCCACATTTAATGTGAGATGAATACAACAACCACTGTGTCACAAGGCTAAGCCATGTGGGACCGACCAACATGGCTAATAAACAATATCGCGTGACCTAGTGACGTCAGCTGCAAAACCTCTATAAGCCTTCTCTCTATATCGTAAGCGCTGTTTGTTATGACCTCGTATCCTGAATTGCTACACCAGAGGGGGGCACTGTATTTTTGTCCAATCAGATGAGACCTTGTGCTGGAAGACACGGCCACGCGAGAAATACGCGGAGCCAATCATGTTCATTTCGTTTTGAGTGACAGCTCATCGCCCCGGTAACCGTCTCAATAGGCTACGGGCTCGGAGAGAATTGCCCCAGACGTGGTTTGCTTAGGGCCTTGGGCACATAAGATGCCCGGCCGATGAGTTGTAATTCGAACGAAACGTAACAACAAAGGCTGCGTGCACACCTCGCTGGCTGGTTTCAGTTCTGCAGACAACAGATACATAGCTACGCTAACACAGTCATAATGTCATAATCGAATCGGTCGATGATGCGAGAAAACAGAGGGAGCAATTAAAATTCGACTGTAAACTCTTCAAGCGGCGCTTGAAGCGAAGCTATGGGCGGAGCCAGGATGCCTGTCCAGTGTTTGTTTATTGGCATCTCGTTGGCTGCTTGTCACATCATACGCACGTTTTTTTTCAGCGGACAACGAACCGCCATCTGGTGTCTAAATTTATCATAAACGATAAACGCTGGCAGCGTGAAAATCAGTTGCTACTTTAGAAGCGCAATATTTCCGCTGCCTCGGAAGCGTATCGCATGTTATATAGTTATGTAATATATGTAAAGTGTGTCACTGCTGTTTCAATACGGTTTCACTTAAAATCTCAAGAACTTTACTTAATAATTACTCCAATACCTTATAAATCATTGTGTATGATCTTCTGGATAACTCTTTGCATGCTTATTATCATGGCATCACATTACGAGTTTGTTGTCAATCTAATATTAAGAAAACATAAAATAAAATGAATGAGCAATACAAAGAATATTAGATATAAGGAACGGCGATCCGCCCACGCTCCTTTTTCAATGTTTTAAACACTTACGGGTGTGCACTATTTACACACAGAGTCCATTCACATGTCGAGTCGTCTTGGTGGTTTTATGTTCTACCCGTTTTCGTACGTTTTACGTCCGGATCATTATTTGAATCTCCTTTATCCTGATTTGTGTTAGAGGTGGTTTCATGGGTACTGTCATCACGAGTGATTCCCGTAGGTTCCTGTATGTCTATGTCTGGATCAAAGTGACCATGTTTGGGCACTGGCCTTATGTGGCGTCTATTTCTTCTCAGTATGGTGCCTGTTTGGGTTATTACTGTGTATGACCGAGGTTTTGGCAGAACCTGTCTCACTACTGCCGGTTGTCAGTTCCCGTCTGGTGTGTGTAGGATGTGAACACTCTGGCCTGGCTGTAAGGGTGGTAGTTCTTCCCCCACTTTTTGATCGAAGTACATTTTCTGCTGTGTTTGGCGGTCAGCTAACCGTTGCTGTACATCATCTCTGCCTGGCGAGATATTTCTGATTTTGGCTGGTATGTTTGTTGCTATCGTGGGTTTGACTAGTTTTACCTGGCTCTCACTGAAGCCATTCGATTTAGGGTAGTGTGGACTTGAGGTATTGAGTTCAATTCCCCAGTTTGATGCAAATGTTCTAAACACTTAACTATCATACTGTACTCCATTATCACTGTATATTACCTTTGGTATGCCATATTCTGAGATAATACCTTTCATGAAGTTCACAATTGTCTGACTTGTTGCATTTCCCCTGATCCGTCGGACTAATGGGAATTTTGAGTAATAGTCACTTATCAGCAAACATTCGTCTCCATCAAGCTGGAAAAGGCCAATGCCTATTATCTGCCACGGACGAGTTGGTAATTCAGGCTGCATCAATGGCTCTGGTCGCTGTTTATTCTTAAACTGCTGGCATATCTCATAGTTCTTGGTGCATGACTCTATATCGGCATTTATGATGTGCCAGTATACACACCTGCGTGCTCAAGCTGTGTTTTGTCTATCCCCTGGTGCGATTCGTGAAGTTTCTGCAGAATTTCGCTCTGAAGTGTAGCAGGGATTATCACTCTGCTGCCTTTTAGGATGATATGCCATCCTCAACCGACGGTTTGTCGCGATAAGACCAGTATTTGCGTATATCTGGTGACAGAGCATTTCTCTTTTCGGGCCATCCACTGGTGATCACTTCTTTCAGAGACTGTAATTCCTGGTCCTCTGTGGTCTGCACAGCTATTGTCTTGATTTTCTGTGGGGAGAACTGCACAGGATGAACACTCACATCATGGTCAATGAGTTCACAGGCTCGGCTAGGGGATCTGGACAGGGCGTCAGCTAGCAACGTTTCAGATCCTGGTTTGTACTTAATCTTGAAGTGGTAATGCTGGACTCGAAGTAGCATGCGTTGTTACCTAGGGGGCGCTGCTGACAGACTTTTGAGATGGATCATCTCCAGTGGTTTGTGATCCGATTCGACTTTAAACTGTTTGCCAAACAGGTAAGTATGAAATTTCTCGCAGCCAAATACTACGGCTAGCATCACGCCATCAATGTTTGATTACCGTTGTTCACAGTCAGTCAGTGATTTGGAGGCAAATGCTATATGCCTGTCATTCTGCACGAGTACTGCACCAAGTCCTCTGGCTGAGGCATCCACGTTTACCACAGTGTCTGCGTCCGGGCTGAAATAACTAAGAGTGGTTTTTCTCACAGATCAGCTCATTTATCTTGTCAAAGCATTTCTAATATGCAGCAGACCATTCAAATATGGCGTCTTTGCGTGTTAGGTCTCTGAGAGGCGCAGTCAGTTGAGATAAGTGAGGTATGAACGGTGACATGTAGGTTGCGATGCCAAAGAACTCTTGTAGTTTCTTTACACTGCTAGGCGGTTCTAGCTGTTTGATATCCGTGATTTTATCTGGATCCGGATGGACCCCTTGTGAATCAAAGATCAGTCCAAAGAATTTCATGGATGGTTTCTTTATCTCACACTTGTGACTGTTAAAGACTGAGCCGTTCCCTCTAGC
Organism: Sipunculus nudus; assembly: GCA_026874595.1. Lineage (NCBI taxonomy): Eukaryota > Metazoa > Annelida > Sipuncula > Golfingiida > Sipunculidae > Sipunculus > Sipunculus nudus. The sequence goes on along the minus strand of CM049310.1, from coordinate 63,793,967 downwards.
CACAGACATCAGATGGTGCAAGTTCCTGTCGTGTTCCTTCTTTGACTGTCCGTAAACACCAACATCATCTGCGATGCCTATTGTGCCTGGGCACTGTTCCAATATGACATCCATTTTTTGTTGGAACACATCCTGGCTGAGGTTCAGACAAAAGGGTAGTCTGGTAAAGCGGTATCGGTCATATGGACTGTTGAATGTGGTTAAGGACTTGATTCACTGTCTAACACAACTGACCAGTATTCATAACGTGCATCTAGCTTAGAAAATACTTTAGCACCGGAAAGTTTGTGAGTTATCTCCTCTAGAGTGGGAGTCTTATGATGTGATCTCTTAATGGTGCAGTTTCAGTCTTTCGGATCTAAGCATATCCGTATTCGGCCATTTTGTTTACGACTGTATGCCAGACTGTTTACCCAGTCTTTTGGCGTATTGACTTTAGTTATCACTCCATCAGTTTTTCCATCTCATTAAATTCCGGTTTTACGGCGTCGCAAATGTGAATTCGCGGAGGATGGACTACTGGTGGTATCGCAGAGTTAATGTTGATATGCAGACTGCCTTTAAATTTGCCTGTACCCTCGAAGTTTTCAGGGTATTGCTGCACCAGCTCATCAGTTGTACTGTTTGGTTTGACGTTGTGCGATACTAACACTTAACAGTGGAGCTGTACAAGCTTTAAATCTCTACTCAAGGGTAAACCCAATATAGCTGGTCCTGGCGAATCAGCGATGAAGAATTCTGCCTTCACAGTTTTGTCATTTGATGTGCATGGTATAGTCATTGTCCCATACTCTCGGATTTCTGACCCGTTATATGCGGTTAGGCTAGTCGTATTAGCTGATGTAGCGTTTTGCTGTAAGCTTTTCAGGGTACATTCAGCGAAATATACGTAGAGGTAAAATATTACCCTGGGAGCCTGTATCTACCTTGGCCCAGAGCACTGCTGGAGTGTTTCGCTTGTATTCGAGCTTAATGTCAATGTTCGCGAATATTTCATCTCTTGTGTCATCATTACAGTTTACAAAGTTTATTGACTGAATATTAGTCAACTGAGCTATAGCGTTGGTCCTATGTCCGTCGGCTGTCGTCTATTCGTCTGTCCTCCAACTGACACGTTTTGAAACCGTTGAACCTACAAATCCAAAATTTGGTATATAGTTAGATGTCTCTAAAATCTCCTGCCATTCCAAAATTGGGTCAATACGATTAGGTTCCTTTGAGAAATAAAGGAGAAACCTATATTTTCTATTAAATTCCCATTGTCATACTTCAAGAGTGCCTTTCATCAAAACCACTTATCTGTTTTTGTTTATATTGAATATAAATATTCCTCCATATATTCCCTACGTACATACCTGAAATTAGGTCAGTATTGTATAATTTCTTAAAGTTATGGGCCCCAACAAAATGCACTTTGTAAAAAAACAGTATAGTATAAAATATAAAATCAGTACCTTAATATTTGCCTAACTTTGGCCGTGCCAGGTTTTTTCCCCATAAGCACTGTTATTTTTCTTTTCATGCACACATAAGGATTTCATGCTGAAATCATTATGTGTGCATGAAAAATTATCAAATTAGAAAGGAATTGGCAGAAACTGTAGCTTTTATTAAAGTTTTTATGATAGGCTATACTGAAGCCCTTCTTCAGTCATGTTTATGTCACACCTGCTTGAAGCGGGCAAACTGGGCAGGCAGCCAGCTCATGGCCGGTTACAATTGGCTTAAGGTGTCCAGCACCCTCCTTCAGTAGTAGTTTTAGCCAAAAATATAACAATAAACAATAATAGAATACATTTTTATTGGTTTATGATAACAGCCTAATGAAACACTAATGGGAAAGGAATCTGATATTTAATGAGTAACAGAGAATTACCTTGCAATTACTGATGTTGTATGGATCTTGTATGGATGGCCACAGATGTATTCCAAATGACATCATGTAGTCACCTTTGGGTATTTTTCATTTCAATTTTAATAATAAAAATAAAAAAATTAAATAAATTTGATCTTTGCTATTAGGGATTATATGAAGCAATTTATAATGATAGACAAGGATGCCATTGATTATATTAAATTAATCTAAATTTCCAGGTCTTTTCCAAGTGTTTCAGTCTGTTAATTATTAATATGCAAAAAAATTTAAAAAAATAAGTAAAAAATTTAAAATATACTCAGACAAGGGCTCATTAAAGATTTCAATATTGACATCAATAGCAGTATCAGCTGTCACTCGATACTGTGTAAAAGATTCAAAAAGTATATAAATGATTCTTTTATTTCAGTTAAAAAAAATAAACATGCCCATCTCTAGTTTGCTCCTTGTATAATTTACTGGGTTATTTTTTAAACATGTATTTGCTTCATAGCTGAGATTACTTTTCATTTTTTTCTTATGCATGTATTGAAAAAATTAAAATATTAAAATGTGATAAAAATCATGTTTACATGGCAGACATCCATGCTAATATGCAACAAATCTCGCTCTATTTCCCCTTGCCACTCAATCCATGCCTCACTTCACCCGTCCTACTGTTATTTCGGCGGATACACGTAGTGGCTTGTCGACTACCCGTATTCTAATTTATAGGGTGTTCTTATCCTTGAGTTATTTTTCACACATATATTTGTTTCATAGCTGAGATTACTTTGTTTTTTTTTCTGATACATGTTTAAAAAAAGGTAGGTTAGCAAGGATAGTTTATAAAGCAGGTCACTCGGGGGCCTCCGTCAGTCGTTTCATACCTTGTGTCTTTTTATTACTATGTGTAGCATATATTATAAGGCTATATAGGGGCCATTAAGGCATGTTTTAATTGTGATTTTATGCAAATCTTACATAACTTGAGTTTAACACCATGCATTATCTCAAAATAAAGCTTATATTACCACACAAAACTAGAATTTTTCAACCCCATCTTTCAAATCATATTTTGTGATCATATAAAACAGCTTAGGGCCGTGACCCATGGGCCCCTTGTTGTAATTCAGCTGAGCGCTGTGACCCACAGGTCCCTTGTCTAAAATTATGGCAATGTTTTAATCATTTCAGAATCGTAGAAATATGGTGTGTCATTAGGTAACATAAATTATATAGTTTTTAGCTCAGCTGACTGAAAGTCAACAGGGGTATACGATGGGCGCTTTGTCCGTTGTCCGTCCGGCCTTCAGGCCCAGGAGGGCACAAATTGTAACTCCTTACCCTAGAAACCTGTAACTGAATATCAAGAGAGGTCAATAAAAAAAATATCCTTGGAAAACTGAAATTAGGTCACTGTAACCTATATCCTATAAAATTCCAACGAAAGTTCTGTCTAGACACAGTGAGCTCGACTATAACATTATCCAACTAGTTGGCCAATCTTCTGAAAGTTGACATTTTATGATTTTTAACCTTGGAATTGTGCATGTCCATAAATCTCTCATAGTTTGTCACATACAAGACTGGTGGCACCACCTACAATCACTTTTGTGTGGTGTACATCCATGCCAGTAATCGAGAGTGGTTTGATAAATGTGCCTGAAGTTTGTGTGACCTTCCATACATCTTCCATGGCTTTCTTAAACACAAGACTGATGGCGCATTTATGTGCACTGTTTACCGATGCCAGTATCTCAGGCGTGATGTTTGTGTAATTGGTCCTTACCATATACTCCAGTTCAAAAGTACAAAGTGGTTCTTGCTATGTGCATGTTTATGTCATGAATGTACTTGAACAGTATTCAAATATATAATTTATTAAATAATATTTCCTTGTTTAATTCCAGAACAACAAAGCATTGTCAAAGAAGGGGTCTGCAGCAATGTATGGCATGGTGGCCAATATCCCTGATCAGTCACTGGTCGATGACTTTATTGTAGAGTTCTTCAGTGAGGTTTACAAAGTTTGATGATAAAGGCAGATATAGTGATACATAGTGTATCTTCAGGAATGGTTCCTACACAGGCAACTACCATGTCAGTTTTAATGTTTAAATTCAGTTTTAATGTTTAAATTCAATACTGTACACTTTTAATTGCAAGTGTAAATTAATATATATTTACCAGGCAGTGCAAAATACAGTCTGGTTCAGAATAAAGTCATTTATATTTACCACACAAATATTTCAAAATGCTTATCAGAAGATTATGATCTTAGATGCTTTGGAGAACTGGTAATAGCAGCTTTTAAATTGATGATAAGCATGTACACTGAGTCTGCAGGCTTGTCAAATGATGGAGCAGGTCGAAGTTATTTCCCAAATTTACAAGCTTTACAATAGTATTATGTCACTATGAATTAATCTTTTAATGTGAAATTTACTTTTCAGCAGTTAACATTGCATCATTTTTTATTTATACAAAATAAATGTTTATTCTTGTTATCTTGTTGTTTAAATCTAAATTGATCTTCATTTGCTCCTGAAGTAATTTTAGATTCTAAATAATGAAATGTTTAAACATTCCTTTAAATGTTTCTTAATAAAAAGATATGCAAGCTCCTATTTCATAACAATATTGAAATATAATTTGGCAGGTCTAATTTCCATTCTCTGGGAGAGGAAATTAGGAATGCTTATTCCACTCCCACTAGGAGGGATGGCACTCTGTGATGCATATATCCACTCCCTCTTCTGATAAAGATTGGTGCAGTTTAAATATTTTTGGGGTCAAAGTGACCAAAATTTGGTCACTTAGTTCAGTCTTTCCAGTTATAAAGTAAGTCTAATTATTGCTTGTAGATAAAATCCTCTTTCGTGTACTTTTGAAGGATCATTATAGGGACACATAGTTACACATTAGGGTACTTTAAGCACTTTAAGCTACTTTACCACTTTTATGTACTTTAAACAATTGCATTTTTCCAGTGTTGACATTGAAATGCTTTTCATTTATATTCATGAAACATAAGTTTAAAACATTTATAATTTGCCAATGTAATACCTGACTATTAAATGACATTCATTTTAGCCAACAAATTTCCAAAGAAATATAATCTAATATTTTTCTACTGAACTATTATATTGAAAATTTATATATTGAACATGAGAGCTAAGTAGCACAAGAAGAGTGAGGAAGATTTTGACAACATTGATTGTAGTTTTAGCTCGGCTGACTGTAAGTCAACTAAGCTATACTGATCAGTGAGCATCCATCGTCTGTCCATCTATCTGTCTGCCTTTCCCTCCATCTGTCTGTTAGACAGGCACGTTTTGACACTGTTGAACCTACAAATCTGAAATTTAGCAGACAGTTTGATGTCCCTAAGTTCTTCTCCTTTCAAACCAAGAATTAGGTCACTGCGAATTTGTTCCTTTGAAAAATTAAGAAAAAAATCCCATATTTTTTATCCCATAAATTTTTTCATTAAAAAACCTGTTGTAACACTAGGGACTACCTTTTATCAAAATTGCTAGTGTTAATTTCTTCATTTGTGGAATATATGGTCCTCAATATGTTTTCTGTGCAAATGCCAAAACTTAGGTCAATATTGTGTGATATTTAGAAGATATGGACCTGAACATAACGTTCTTTTTCAAAACATCAGATAATATATATACCCACTTCACATGATAATTAATGAAGCTTAAGAACCTTTTTCAAGCATATAGCTGATTTAATTTAGATTTAATTGGTTACCAAAAATTAGAAAAGAATTAATTTCATCATCAATTTGTTATGATGTTCGGAATGGCCTGGGTGCCTCCAGTATAGGTTTCTTATTGTTTAAGTCGGCTGCCTGGTGGGTTAGACACACGCACAAGTGAAAGGCATCACAGCAGATATATGTTGACTGAATATATGTTGGTTTATGGTTACATGTTTTAATGCCAGTTACAATCATTTAATTGAGATGAAATTAGTCAGTTTATCCTTTCTGTGCGTGTATATATATATATATATATATCTTCTAAGGATAGGTCCATGGCCTGTTGGTGGCACTGTCTATTGAATGAGGATGAAGGTATCCATATGATAAGGATGTTATTATTAAGCCTTCTGGATTTCAGGGTTTTTATGCACAGGGTTAGGAATAATCCACAAGTCATAACCTGTCGTTGAGACATAAGAACAAATCTATGAGGTTCCACGAAATTACACCATAAAACCATTGAGGCATCGGCAGGGTTCGCCCAGGGGCCTTCAGCTCCGAAGTCCAATTCTTTAACCACTAGGCTTTGTCCTACACCTTTATGTATGTATATATATTCTTTCAATTATAGATTTTTCTAATAGATATATGTCATAAAAATGCATATGACACCTGATTTCACATTTCTTAAAATGATATGATCATATTTTCAACTTGTATATCAACTTGTTAGGTAATTTTAAATATAATAAACATTAACATAGGTATGCTTTTCCCCACAGTATGAAAAAGTATGTTTACTGTAGGAGGACCCTGTTAAATTTGTACATTTGTTTTGTTGTTGAATATCAAACTTTGACCATGCCACATTTATTCCATGTAAGCACTGTTGATTAAATTTTCATATGATGTACACATATAGATATGAACTGTTAATTCTGAAATTTGAAAATAAAACCTCAAATTTGAGCCAGCTACTGAAGTTGCTTGGAGAACATACTATATTATGTTGTCAAGCTCAGTCAACCACATCTGGTCACTACAGGTCATGGAGGTCATTCTTCCCTTATACCAGATGGGTTATGCTTGGCTTCGGCAGCACCCCTGCCTTGCTGTGTCACCGTGTTCTGTTATTCTCTTTTATCTCCCTCCTTTACAGCATTATACACTGTGTGTAATGCAATTATTGTCAGTTTTTATACTGCAATGGCTAAGATTGTTAATACTATTCTGGATTTTGCACAAGCATATTTGTTAGAATTGTGAGACTGAATTTATAGTGCTGTAGGAGACCTTTGGAAAGGGCCATAGTTAGAGAGAGAGTGGCACCAAAATATATACAAAGGATAATTGGTATGAAACTGTTTGTATGGGTCTCTAGCTTAAGAATTTGCCTGATACGAGTGTCAAAAGTGAGGGCGTTTTTAGCTGCTTATTAGTCATCTGAACTATAGTCGTGGTCCATTGTCTGTCGTCCTTTCGTTAGACTCGCACATTTTGAAACCGTTAGACCTACGAATCCAAAATTCGGTATACTGTTAGATGTCCCAAAGTTCTCCTGCCAAACCGAAAACTGGGTCACTTCGACTTCATTCCTTCGTGAAATTAAGGAAAATCTCAAATTTCTATTAAAAACTTATTCTCACACTGGCTTATCTGTTTTTTTTTAATATTTACCAGTAGTATTCTCCTATATAATTTCTATATACATGCCATTGGTCTGTTAAGTGTTATTTCTTTAAGTTATGGACCCAAACATAATGGACTTTGTAAAAAATCAGGAAAAACAAATACTCACTTAACAAGAACATATTTTAAGCTACAGACTTTTTTCCAAGTATATTACTTTGTTCACTTAAGATCCAAATGTTAACCCAAAATTAGATCTTAAGTTTCTGAAAAAAGTAAGTCATTAGCATAAATATAAAATCAGTACCTTAAAATTTGTCCATCTTTGACCATGGCACATTTTTTTTCCTGTGAGTACTGTTGATTTAATTTTCACAGAATGTAAACGTATTTAATATTTTTAAATCTGAAATTGCAAAATAAAAGCTTGAAAATTAGGCTAGCTTTTGAATTTTTTCTTGAGGGTCTTTGTAGTCACTTGCTTTGTCTAGATGCAAACAGCCCAATCCTGGTCACTGGAAGTCACCTATGCCAGGGTTCCTGATGTGTTACAGTCACTGGGGGAGATCCCCTGTTGTAACAGGAGTACAGTTATTCTCATATAATCCCCCCCCCCCCCCCCCCCCCACCAACCGTACCCACTAAGTGTTATGCAGTAATTGTTATAGTTTGCACTGTATTTTCTCAACTGTAATGCTGTTTCCACTCCAATGTACAAAACTTTCCTTGAAAATGTAATTCAAGGAGTAATCCAGAAGTTGCCATGTTGTGGTAATGTAGAATTAAAAAAAAATTTCAAATGGTTTTAACCAATTTAAATATAATTAAACCTATGAGTTTGCATAAATTGATAAAATATGAAGCAAATTAAGGATAAATAAGGACACAATTTAAAATTGTGAAATTTGAATCAAGTATTATTTTTAGTGAACCTGTGAGCTATCCGATGGTGCGGCGTCGTGCGTCGTCCGTAGTCTGTATACGTTAACACACACTATCTCAAAAACGACAGGAGCTAGCGTCACCAAATTTTATGCAAATAATTAGTCATCTAAAAAACTCTATCGGATTTTTCTTATTTTTTTTTTGGCTAACTGCACTTACTTAGATTTTTTAGGGAAAGGGCTAAAAGAGCTATAAAAATCTTCTTCTCCGAAACCTTAAAGCCTAATCATTAAATATTTTACAGAAATAATCCCTGAAATAATCTTTCTCAGGTTTGTTCGAATGGTTCCACTTCAGTGAATTTTTTGCCCAGTTACAGGAACCTGAACTTAGTCATTTGGCCAAAAAAGGACACTAAAATTACAGTAACGGCTAGAGTGCTCATCACCAACTTTTAAGCAAATGTTGGTCACACGAGGCATATTTGTAGTTCAGGTATTGGTGGCGACCTTTTCTGTACTGGGGTCATCGGTCCCATAATTTCTCAGGAATAATTGAGGGCTGTAACAGTCTCATTCTGCAAAACTGTTGTTTTAATTTATGTAACATCGCACAAAAAATTATCACGAGCATCAATTTCATAAAGTCTAGCCTATTTCCTTTTGATCACCATATCACATAACATATGACAGGGTATTGCCCAAGATATCTTTATGCTTTAAATTATTAGTACATACATTTGACTTTGACCTTGCGTACCCTCTGTAAGCTTCCGACAACTCCTGGTGAGTTGCAATTAACAGACCCCATTAAAAAAGCATAAATCGATCCAATTATCTAATATCATCACGAGATGGCGCAATTTGATTAACACGCACTTTGGACCGGCTCCGTAGAAAACAATCTACTATGAGGTAAATATTACTTACTGTCTGTAAAAACTAACTCATTATGGTTAAGATATGAATAATGGATTGTTAGGAAGGTAAAACTCCTGATGGGACGAGCTTTCATACGTTTATTATAGTAATATTTGGCCTTGAGAATCGGCTCATATGTTGTCAGACGTGAAGAGGGAGCGAGTCTAGAATTCACCTGGTCTCGAACCAGCAATCATGGATTAACAAGTCCTATGTGCTACCACTGCGCCATGCAAGACGAGTTGGGTTGAGGGGTCGAGTGGGGATATTTAAAACTACTTTTCAGAATTGGTCGTAGTTGTTAAAATGAAGGTTAATTTTTGTCAAGGCTATGCGTCGTCCGCGCGCTTCGTGTCCGAACGTCGCAAAGGCTTAAAAAAATTTAACTCTCAGCCGTTTGTTAACTGCCTGCCACTAAACCGTACTCCGTCTCGCGCTTCGCGCGGACAAGGTGGAGTCATTGTTTTATTTGTGAACCCTAACCCTTGAAATACACCAAATATATCCATGATGGGTGTGCGTACAAATGCCTGGAGGGCGCAAGACAACGGATGTGAATGACGTAGGCAGGACATGTGCACTTAAGCCAAGTGGTGTAAACAAGCAAGAGGGCGGAATCATGACGGATACGAGCTAGACAGAGTGTCCGTCTCTATAATACAGAGACGGAGAGCACTGCATGCATTCTTGTGGCGCCCTGTCTGATATTACTAAATGTCCCTCCTTTGACCAAATTACTAAACATAATCTAGCTAACATACCCTTAACTACGACTCCTTACTTGTTTTCTTGCTCAAATAAGAAAATTAAACATATAATCCAGGTGCAAAAGTTTAGAAGCGATGCTCGCAGGATTCTAACCAAACATGACATGTTGCTTTAGGTTCAAGGACACAGGGAGAAGCCAGTTTTCAAAGTCCTTCCTCTGATTGGCTGTTAGGTTTCAGGCTCATTCATCATGGAAATCCAACTTAATTCCAAGTATAAGATCAACTGCCTGGTCCCTAAAATAGTGCCATCTTGTGAATAAACAGAAAGTGCAAGCAAAACAATGGTTCCAAGCGGGGCTAGTTTCCACCTGCAAATTTTCTCGTGTTCACTTATTAGAAATGGTTCACACACCCAGTTAAGACCCACGTTTGTTTATTTTAAGCTTATTATCTGATTTATCTAAATTTCTGTGTCCTCGCTCGCACACCAATATTTTCAATAGAGTGCTCGTAAGCCTCACTGGGAGGCTTACTATGTAGGCTAGATACGAGCATGTTAAATTGGGTGAAGGAAGGAAAAATTTTACATTATTATAGAGTAAGAGGTACATGGGAAGGATACAGGATACCATTTAATTACAAAGCAGTAAACTGGATATATTATTACAACGTTTCACATGTATCCGTGCTGTCTTAACGTGTCCAGAAAAGCAGCCTGAATTCTAGACTCGTATGTATGGGGGTTATTGTAATATTTGGCCTCGAGAATCGGTTCATATGTAGTCAGACGTGAAGAGATCAAGGATAAATGTATGGTCGGTCTAAGAAAATATCCCAAAGAAAAGAGGTCTTAGAGACTCTTCAGGAGGTAAATATAAACTTTATTTATTTTACATGGATTATACAACTAGTTATAATAACTAATACAAGGCACTCTCCATGGCTCGGATGTTGGCGCTCGGTTGTCGGTATGGGTGGAGGAAACCGGAGTACCCGGAGAAAACCACCGACCTTGGACGGGCAACTACAACTCACTTTCATAGCCACGCCGGGAATCGAACCCGGGTCGCCATCGGAGAAGGCCGAGCGTTTTACCACTCAGTTGTCCAATTCCCTACAGGAGGTAGCCCTGTAAGTTTTCAGGAAAGAAAACGTTACAATATGGCTAATTTAGATTCATCAGAGGAATACCTGTTGTCTACCTTAAATACTAAGGAAAAGAAATCAGATAGAGAACCTATACTAGTTGTTGATGAGGTTCAGAAATTTACACAGCTTCTAGAAACAGCTTTACAGTCCGAGAATATTAAATCAGCTTTGATAGGTATTATAGATGCAGCAGTGGAGAAAAGAATGAAATGTTATGGACACCACATACAGGAGCTAACAAAAAAGGTTGACAATTTAGAAAATAAACTGAGTGAAACGCAAGATGAACTGGACCGACAACAACAACACTCAAGACGTACTTCTCTCAGAATCACAAACTGATGGCTAGAAAAAACAGAGGAAGATAAAGATAAACTTGTAATAAACATATCTATCAGAACTATCAAATGTTGACATTCAGCCCAACGATATTGGTATCTAACACAGAGTTGGTAAATCAGCACCACAGGGTAAATCCAGACCAATACTTTTATAAAGTTTTTGTCTCACAAAACAAAGGTAGCTGTACTGAAAAGGAAATCCCATCTGAAAATGGCAGGCGAGGAGTCTAGGGAGATTTACATCAACGAGGACCTCACTCGAGCCAGAGTAGGAATGTTACACACTGCTCTCAGAATGAAAAGAGAGCAACTTATAACAGACCGTTTGACACATGCTGGAAATGTGTGTGTTAGGGATCACAGTGCCATCGCCCTTTTGTACTGGGACTATTGACGTCGCCCAATCAGAATGCTGACCACGGCTGAGTATACCTTCTGCTTCCATTCTGTCTAGATCTCGGTGTATCTTTGGGCGAAGTGCATAGGGTTCCGGCCGTGGGCGAAAGAACTTTGTTTGGGCCACAGTGTCAAGGTGGAGCTTTGCTGTGATGCCTTTAAAGTGCCCTAAACCTTCCTCAAACAAAAAACTTATTTGACAATAAGCCAGACAATGCAGTATTGGCAGCTGTTGCAGATTCTTGTGATATGGCCAGTCCATATGCCTTCTTGAGAGTAAGCTTAAGTTCTGACAATAAACGTTTCCTGATAGCTTCAGAACTAATACCACACACTAACTTGTCTCAGAGCATATCATCTTATGTGTTATGGAAGTCACAAGTACTTGCCAACGTTTTTTACACTGCCAGATATTGAGCGTCCGATTCCCCGGGCTGCTGATCCCTCCGGTTATTCTTGAAGCGTTCGGTTATAATCAGGGGTTTTGGAGCTAGATGGTCAGCCAAGGTGTCTACTAACACAGAATACGTTTTACTGGACGGCATATCTGGGGCTGTGAGCGACTTCGGGTGTTAATCTTAATATTAAAGTCTTTGGTCCTAAGGGCACACTCGATAATTCGAAACTGGTTTCAGTTCTGGGAAAACCGGTTCCTTATGGTTTCACCTTGTATTTGTAAGTGGACGGTTTCGGGTTTAAGAGAAAATATTGATAACATGGTAAATTATTTATTATTCATTAAATAAATTAATGATGAAAATGTTCTCAAAAGTTAGAGATCCATGCCTGGGCACTTGAGACCAAGTGAGAGCATTATTAATTATGACTGGAAAATATATATTCAATTATGATGAAAATAGACTTACAACATGTCAACGTGTCAGACAACATGGACGTACAGGATACGTGCGGCTCATCTTTAGCTATGCATGGTTACAGTAGGCAATATTGAATTCAAAAAAATTCTGAAAGAATGTTTATATCTCAATCATTGCTTATTTAACTCTAACAGGTATCAACAGTGTCAATTAATAAAATAATTAACAAAATTGCACTACTTTAGCCCACCTTCGCCATCTTGTCAGTATAATTATCGAGTGGACGGTTTTGGCGAAACCGAAACCGAAACCATCTCCGGAGATGGTTTCGTAGTTTCGCCAAAACCAGTTTCGGTTTCGCTATTAGTAAGTGAATGGTTTCCTAATAAGGTCAATAACGTGGCTTCCTGTTTGTCCGTGTCCACGTTGTTAGCGACGAAGAACGTTGTTCTAGACATTCAACGTATGTTGGCCAGTCTTCCACCGCTTCATCAAACGGTTCTATGCTGCCGATAGCCGCCATCCTCGTCTCAACTTGTTATAAATCTGAAGCCGTACTGTTTTAACTTAACAATTTATTCTGGAAGAACGAGTTATACATCTAGCACGTTCGGGACTTGTGCTCTGTTCTCTGTGTACGTTTGCTGTGTATTACGTCAGCAAAACCGTGAGGAAAAACACAAATCATATTACGGAAAATACAAACTCGGATTACGGTTACGGAACCAACGGAATTATAATCTTAATATTAATAAAGAATTATCAAACACAATATATAACAGCCATACACAGGCGATGGTCTGGGCGACTGATTTCCCGAAACGAGGTTCAGGGCTTGACCACCGTAGAACGACGTGGGTGCCGAGCTGGTAGGTACTGAAGGCGGAGGGACCCTGAGGTGTTTTGACGAATGATCCGCAGGTTTTGAAGGCGTTTGTCTTGCCAGGGAATGTTTACGAGACTCAGTTGGATCAGTCCTGGCATGATGCTGTGACGGAGTGAAGTCCGGCGCACCTGAAGAAAGTTGCTGAGCAGTTATCACAATCTCACAGACCTAAGAGGCGCACCTGGTCGCGTTGTACACTCATTTCGCTTAGTATGCAAAATAGTTTCCTCACAATCATTGCAACAAATACGTATTGGAGAATCTGCTAGTTTCATCCGATACAGCAATTTCCTGTGTACTATTATTCTATGGGCGACCTTATATTGAAAATCTTGGATTTTAACTTCTTTGGTACAGGTGTATTGGCATTGATAACTTTTTGGCCAATCTAAACAAGTCAAACAAATCCCGTTCCTATTTCTCTCTCGATACAGGTAGCTCCTGGTAACCACATACAAAAATATAACTTATCTTTTTACATGAAAGCGGTAAAGCATGAAATAATTCTTCACCACTAATCACATCGTTTACTCCTTGACCCTTACATATACAGGCTAGCATAATTTTTTTTTCAGCAAAAAGGTATAGAGCTTTTTAATGCAAAAAAATCCAGAAAATGAAACTCCAACCCATATTTTTTATTCAATTCAGTTGGAGATAAAAATGTTCCCTGGTAAGTCACTGTGTCAAAAACACGCTTTATGCCGGCTTTTAATATTTAGGATAAAACACAGTTTTGTTATCTATATTGTACCCGAGCATTTCTTCTTCAACATGCTCTGTATTTGTAATTTCTCGCATGTCTTAAAAATTATTTAAGGCGATAAGCAAATCCTGATAAAAATATAGAATGTCCTCATTATATAGGCTTTTACAGCAACCTAAAAAAACATGTCCGACGGTTTAAAATCCGATCACTGAACAAACAATCAAAAATGTTCTTCCACTGAGACCCATTTCCAAACATATAGCGTTTAATCCAAGGTTATTTTAAGGAATCATTGAGGATATGCAAGTCAGGTGCATTCAGTCCTCTGTTCTTAACTGAAAACATTAAAACCTTATGCTTGATCTTATGCGGTTATTTATTCCATATTAACTGATTTATTATTGTTTAGGCATGTATAAACTTGTACCAGTCTACAACCTCAAAAATGTGACGTCACCAACTTGTGTGCACACGTCTCTCTTTCTCCCTCTCTTTGAAAGTAAAAACCTTATACCAGGTAAAGCTACTTTAGTTCCAGGTACAGGTACAGGTACAAGGTACTTCCTGCTCATGACAGCCAGGTACAGGTACAGGTACAGGTACAGGTACCCTGAAAAGTTAACCTAGGTACAGGTACAGGTACAAGTACCTGGCCCCAACCCTGGTCTGATCAGACTTTACACACGTAACGTGTCAACTCTTTACCTTGGGTTATAATTGTGATGTTATATATTCAGAGGAAACGAACTATGTCAATCTCATCTCACGTTAAAACATAAACTATACTATATGAGCGTTATCAGTGAACAGTCGCGTGTGACTGCGAGTGTTATATTGCTGACATTACTGACAGCTGTGATCAGACAAAACATGGCAGAACTAACCGTTTCCAACCCATGTATGAACTGGGAGGCCAGCAATCTACCCCGAGGCCTGGAAAAAAATCAAACAGCATGCAGAATTTACATTTTCTGGTCCTCTTAAACAAAAGTCAGAGGAAGCTATCTCCTGATATTGGTTGGAGAGAAAGGTAGAGATTTTATTAATACATGGAACGATATCACAGACCGCAACTGCAACTCACTGGAAACATACTATGAACCTTTTGAAAAGTACATCACACGAAAGAGTTATACGCTGTTTGCAAGATATAAATTCAATAACAGGCTACATCAGACGAGTGATACATTTGATCAGTTTGCTACAGACTTAAAATTTCTTGTTAAAGACAGTGGTTATGATAACCCTGATGAAATGGTACGTGATAGAATTGTGTTTGGTATAACTTCCCAGAAAGTGAGAGAAAAACTCCTGCAACAGGGATCAGATCTTACTTTGCAAAAAACTATTGAAATAGCTCATGCATCTGACTTGTCTGCTACTCATCTACGCACAATGTCTGGTCGTGAAGAACCACATGTACATACTGTTAAACGTTCCTTCAGTCGACCAAAGGGCCCACCGAAGCTTATAAAAAATTGTTACTTTTGCGGACATGATCACCCAAAAGGTCAGTGTCCAGCTTGGGGCTCAATATGTGACAAATGTGGTCAGAAAAATCACTGGAAAAGCCAGTTAGATATCGCCTATAAACAAGCGCGCATACCACGGACCACCATCAGACAGAGACATGGTGGACCTAGACCACGCAGTAACAGCACAAGAAAAGATGACCGAAATAGAGGTAGAACCACTGACCATGTGCGCTATATACATGAAGACACAGACAGCGATGGTGAAAATCTGTTTATTGAAACTGTGACTGTGAATTCTAGCCAGCAGATGAGCATAAATACAATTAATGACAGTAGCCATCAGAAATTACAGGCAACTATCTCCATCAAGGGCAGGAAACAGAAATTAATTTCACAAATTGATACTGGTGCTGAAACTAACATTCTGCCAGTTAGATGTTTTAAACAGTTATATCCTGAACTGATGAGTGAAGATGAACCAGATCCTTTTTATTCACTATTGACACCCAAGCCATGGATAACTCTCTCAGCCTATAATGGTAGTGCCATTAAACAGTATGGATCATTAAATCTGCAAGGTTCTGTCAGTGCAGGAAGCTGGCATGATGTGCAATTTTATGTATGTGACTCAGATGGTCCTATAATACTTGGACTCCAGAATAGTTGTAAATTGGGATTGATTAACTTCGATAACACACATGTGAAACAAGTAACTGTTGCAGTCATCACCAATACCAGTAACTTGGAACCTTCAAATAGTGAATCACACACATCGGTGTACATCAAGGACACTGACAGTCTGAAATCTATGTATTCTGAAAGATTTACAGGATTGGGAAAATTCCAACGTGAGGCCCATCTTCAATTGATCGACAATGCTATACCTGTCGTTCATGCTCCGCGACGTTGTCCAGTACATCTGAAAAACGAAATCAACAAAACATTGCGTGATATGGAGCAAAACAGTATAATTGAGGAAATACCAGCTAGGCAACCTACTGAATGGTTATCAAGTCTTGCGTACACAAGAAAAGCTAACGGCAAGCTTCGGGTTTGTTTAGACCCACGTGATCTGAACGCGAACTTAACATACAAGCTTACAAATGCTCGCGTGTTCAGCAAATTAGATGCTAAAGATGGATATTCGAGCATCCAATTGGATGAAGAATCAAGTCGACTGACAGCATTTAACTCTCCCGCATCAAATCAACGGTTTAAGTTCAAACGACTTCCCTTTGGCATTAATGTTTCACAAGACTTATTTCAAGAGGCAATGGATGAAATAACACGAGATTTGGATGGAGTTATCTCAATCGCAGATGACATTTGTGTATTTGGATGTTATGAGAAAGACCATGGTAACAATATGCATAAACTTATGTTGAGAGCACGCAGTCATGGACTCGTTTTTAATCCAAACAAATGTTCAGTTAAGGTACCTGAGATCACATTCTTCGGATCTGTATACAGTCAATATGGTGTAAAACTTGATCCTTCACGCACCAGGGAGATAGAAAATCTTCCACCACCGACAAACAAACAACAAGTGCAATCATTCTTAGGGATGGTACAATCCCTACCCCAACACATACCTCATGTTAGTGAACTTACTTCACCCCTACGCAGCCTGGTAAAGACTGATTCAGTGTTTAATTGGTCATCAACCCAACAGAGTGCATTTGACAAAATCAAGCATACAATCTCAAATGCAGCTACACTTTCTTACTTTAACCCCCAACGCCAGACGAAAATTCAGGTTGACGCGAGTAAAGTTGGCCTAGGAGCTGCCCTTATCCAAATAGGCCCCTACAGAACCAGATTAGGAAAACACCATAACATTTGCATCAAAAAGTCTGTCAGATGTTGAGACGCGCGATGCAAATATTGAACGAGAATGTTGGGCAGTAGTTTTCGGAGTCGAGAAATTCCATAACTATGTTTATGGCGCCAGAGTCGTGATAGAGAGCGACCATAAACCCTTGGAGGCCATTCTTAAGAAAAACTTGGCTCAGGCCCCACCAAGACTCCAGCGAATGATGCTACGGCTTCAGCCGTATGATATTGACCTACAGTATCGGAAGGGATCGGAACTCCTGTTAGCAGACTTCCTGTCTCGCTACAAACCGAATGATAAAGAAAGTCACATCATTATGGAAGAGACAATACACAGTGTTAAATGGAGTGATAATAAACTTAACGCGCTAAGACAAGCGACCACAAATGATACAGTGCTGTCAGCACTACATGGTATCGTGGCAGATGGGTAGCCTGAAAAATGTTCAGACCTACCAAAAATGACCAAACCATACTGGACCATGAAAGACTATATTAGCATTGATGATGGTATACTGTTGAAGGGACAACAAGTGATTGTGCCAATTACACTCCGCACAGACATATTAACTCAACTTCATGAACATAGCCATCAGGGCATAGAGAAAACCCAGCTCCTGGCTCGAAAATGTGTATATTGGCCTAATATTAATGCAGACATAGCGGATATGGTCGGGAAATGCCACATATGCAATACATACAAGAAAAGTCAACCAAAAGAATCCCTGTTTGAGCGTGACATCCCCAGTGCACCATGGGAAATGTTAGGCAGTGACTTATTTGAGTTTGAGGGCAACAAGTATATGATAGTTTGTGATTACTTAAGCAAGTTCTTCATGGTACGCAAACTCACCAGTGAAGCTAGTTCCTGTGTTATAAAGCATATGAAACTTATTTTCACAGAACATGGAATTCCAACACAGTTGTTTACAGATAATGGACCCTGCTATGCTAGCCATGAATTTCAACAGTTTTCAGAATTTCTTGGGTTTAGACATACTACTTCAAGCCCACACTATGCCCAGAGCAATGGGTTCACAGAAAGGATGGTAGGTGCCGCTAAACAAACATTAAAAAGATGTTCGTTAGCCAAAGAAGATCCAGAACTTGCATTTTTGTTTTTTTTTTTTGCGCTCGACACCATTGTCAAGTCACCTTCCATCACCAGCTGAACTGTTATATGATCGGCCAATCCGTTCATTGTTGCCATCGTATATGAACCGATATGATAAACATGAGGAAATCCGTGAAATCCTTAAAAGGCGCCAGGCAATCCAAAACCAGTATTTTGATCGTGGATCACACGATTTGCAACCATTGAAACCCGGTGATACTGTTATGTTGCAGTCTCATAAGGATCTCAAGTATTCCCCTGCAACTGTTGTGTCTCCAACCAAAGAACCTCGTTCTTATACTGTTCAAACTACTGATGGTTCGAGATGTAGACGAAACCGCAAATTTCTGCGTCAAATGGCACAAGAACCCACGTGTGGCAGCAGCGATGATAATTCCGGCGAACTGAACCATGTTGAATCGCAGCCACAGTTCAACAGCAGTAAACGTGTGTCATTTGCGGATACACCAGATGTAGTCAACCCAGAGGTATCAACCCCCAGGACTAGCACGCTGACAGTAAAGAAACCTTCACGGCTTATTGAGGAAATCTAAACCAATAAGACAGACTTTGTGTAATGTTTCAGATTCATATAATTGGTTCGAACCACTTAGATTAAGAGATTTAAGTTTACCTTAAACGATAATACTCCATACTATTGATGTGAAAGGGCTAAGTGAATTTATTTTTTTATATAACAGGGGGATATAAACTTAACAAAGTAAAACGTTTCCTCAAAGACCGTCTTGTTCATGTGAGCATCCTCCGACTGTGTGAGCTCCATATGAATGCAACAGCATGCTTTATCATTTTTGTTGGTATGTGGATAACTGGCATCATATATATAGATAGAGAAATAGCAAGAGATTTACTTACTAAAATTCGTCCTTTTAATGTTAAATTTCTTACTCCATATTTAAAGGATCTTTTCAAGATTTTCATATTTCTCGTTAAAATTTAGTATCGAAGTAGTACTTTCATCATCCACCAGGGTTATACCCAAAACACGTAAAATGGCCGAACCACCATATGACAGGGAGATCTCCATCCTCTTCCCCTGCTGTGTCTGCCAGCCACCTTGCCTCTCTCTGTTTTGTTTAAATTAGCTTTTAAACCAGAACATACACCAAATTTTGATAAACTTCTTAACGATTCTGTACCTGAGTTTACATTTGCTAAGACACAAGTAGTATCATCTGCAAATTGAAATAATTTTATTTCCGTGTTTCCAATTTTTATACCTCGTATATTTGTGTATTTGCGTATATGAGTAGAAAACAATTCAGTTACCAGGACAAAAAGAAAAGGTGACAAAGGACAACCTTGCCTAACGCCCGTCTGCGGTAAGAAAAAGTTAGAAAGATATACATTATTGGCAACACATGTGGATATATTATTATAAAGTATATATAGATCCATCGTCGAAATTTTTCTCCGATATTTAAACTCCTTAGGGCTTTTTTCGATATAATTGAATTCTAGGGTGTCATAAACTTTTTAGAAAAATCTATTTGAACCATTATACCCTCCATTTGTTTGCATTTTGTAATGTGTAACATATCTTGTATTACCGGCTTCTGTGGCTCGGGGGTAGAGCGCAAGACATAAAGCCGGGAGATCGTGGGTTCGAATCTCAGCCGAGGCTATGAGGTTTCTCACGGTCGGCCCCACCCAGGGTAAGCGATCTGCATGCTTAATGGGAAGGCTGTGCCCCACAGCCGTGTATCACTCACATACGAGTGCGTCTTTTGGGGATTCCTCGGTGTTTTGACCAAGCAATAAGGATGATTGCACACTCAGGACCCGCAGGTACGGTAGACACCGGGCCTGGGTGACACCAGGCTATAAAATAAAAATGATCGGAAGCGAGTGCTACTGCCCTGTCCAGTAGTCCCAAAACCTAAATGGAAATTCTGCAGAGGTACATACTTAGGTTTAGAATTAGATAAGTCAGCATAAAAAAAAATGGGGCGGTTACCTCCACCATAAAAATAGAAAAAAAAACATCTTGTTTTATGCGAATATTTTCTCCTATATATCTCCCCTTTATAAAACCCGACTGATCTCCGTGAACATATCTGATAATAATGGCTTTAACCAATTTGCCAGTACTTTTGTTATAATTTTATAGTCCTTTGAGAGTAATGAAATCGGCCTCCAGTTCTTAATAAACATTCTATCCTTTCTTAGATTTCTCAGATTACGGGTCTTCTTTGTTCAGTTGTTAAAAGGCCATGATTGAATGAATGATTAATGGATTCCATAAAGGGGTATCTTATCGGTCCAAAATTGTTTGTAAAATGTTTTCCTCTACTGTCCAACTTACTATAATAAAACGGCCAGTCTCGTCTATAATGGTTTCCCCCAAGGAGAAATCCAACTGTTCAGGGAAAAGAAATGCGACGCCTCTGCTGTTTGAATACCCATGTGTAAATAATATTTTAGAGCCCAGATCTGTTTCAATGAAGATTAATTCAAATTCAGCTTTACTATGCGTTTCCTGTAGGAAGATGATTCATAAACTTCTTAACTCTTGAAGAACTGTCAAAATAATCATGACTCATTGAGAGAAATTCGCTTTATATGCGGTAGTCACTCTGTATGATATTATGCATTCATCTCAATTAACACAATTTATATGCGCACATGCTTCAATATAAACAATTTTTAATCGTGCATCTTGTTACTGAATCATAATTAGATCTATAGTCCGTCCCAAAACCCCTGTCCACATGTTTTTGGCGATTATTGTTTTAATAATATTCTTTAAAACTGCCCTTTGGCCTGAAGTAGATAAACAGATATTAAGCCGATTTTATGTGAAGTAGTTATATATCATGTAAAACGTATTTACTTTGCGACTCTTTTGCGTTATTTATGCTGAAATACCGTGGATGGCGTCTTCCCAGCACTGCTGGATAGTACATTCCTCCATGGTACACTTTCCATGTCTATGGCTGCGTTTTGTGTTTGTTAGACAACAGTGACGTCACAAAGACGTCACAGTGATCGGTCGTGCGTCACCTTCAATTGACTGACGTCATAAGTTTGACTGGCTTGTTTATTATCAGTTTTCAGGCAAGGAATAAGTCGTAAACGCTGTAACTTGTTTGTCATATTTTGGGTTATTCGTCTCATACGAAATTAAAGCAAGGTAGGCATTACTTTTTGCGCAAGTAGTCGGCGGAATAGCTCCTGCAACCTTTGGACAAGAAAGATTTACACTGCTTTGCTTGTATAAAACATTATCCCGGAAAAACATGCGGACACGGGTACTGGGACGGACTATACACATTATGACATAAACATATGTTCTGCATGATTGTTGAGATTTCTTAATACCTTATATGATATACTTCAGAAGCGGATCCAGTGGGAGGGTCCAGGGTTTCCTAAATCCTGGATCCGCCCCTGTACTTACAGTGATAATAGAGAAATATATGTTCTAAATCAAGTATATTTTCGAGGTATTTATATCATATGATTGTTTTATATATTATAAAAATATTATAAAAAATATAATGTAAAAATTATCATTCATAATTCGCATTAAACTGAAATTTTATAAGATTCATGTAATATAAATTTGATAATTTACCAAGCTTAGTATTTTTCTGATTTTACACAAATGGGAACCAATCCGAAATTTATTTTAAACACATCTGTCATATATACTTGCAACCTTCGAAAAATGCAGAAATTGTCACTTGTCAAAGATTGATTTGTTACCTCACCATTCTTGTGGTTTGTCTTTTGATCTTGTTAATAAGTTTTCGTGAATTCCTCTGCAGAATCAAATGATCATTGGAACGTTAAATTTTGTACTATAATTGTACATTATATACTCAAATTCTCCATTAAATCATGCAGCGGCACGGCGACACTGAGTGTACTTAGTGATCTATGTATAATATATATTATTTTATAAACGTTTTATACATTAATTGAGGTCACTGAATAGTAACTCAGTTCTGAGACTTCATAATCATTAATTTTTATATAAAATTATAACAATTTATTTCAAAGCAACAAGTATTAGATATATTTCTTTAAATATGTTTTTTCCCAGCTCACTCTGTAATTTAAGTTTCTCTCTTAAGATATTCAAAATTTGGTATACACATCCGTTATAAAAAACTGTTTAGCTAACTTGAATATATAATATATTTTAAACATAATATAGATATAAATATATATATATATTATAATTATATGTCGAAGGAAGAAATAAATAAATAAAAATGGGAAATTTAATGAAATAGAACATATAATAAGCAAAAAACCTTATTTATATATATTTAATTTAACTATATAACTATATTTACCATTATTAATATATGAACATACATACATCCATACATACATATATATGCATTTCAAGGAATGTTTATATATATATATGGGACTATATGCAAAGAGTTAAGACTTGTGCTGGCATAAAGTCGTTTATAAAACATAAAGCGTTTATTCCGTGTCTCGACTCTCTTCCTTGCATGAACAGGGCCCAAAGAGGCTGCGAGGGCCGCTGCGAAAGGATTTTCAAATTCGCAAATTTACGAGAGCCTGTGCCTTTTAGTTTGCAAAAGTTTTGATCACATCCGAAACCAGACTGCGAGAGGATTGCGAAATGTTTTTGTTCGCCAAAACCCTTGCGAGACCGTTTATCACATAGGTCCTGAATTGCTTTTTGGCGACTGCTATTTGGTACCGTGCATATTGCTTATAACTTTACTGTCTGAGCGACCTCTTGCAATAAACACTTCGCCATTATATGGATGTTTAATTTTTATCTGTACAATCTTTACTACATAGTCCCTATGATCAGGTTAGAAACCTTGCCGTAGCATTTGAAGTATGGTCCCTTGACTAAAGTAATGAAAACCTTGCCCGCTTCCCTCGCCCGCTTCACTTGTGTTCGGGCCGTCACATAAAACAGACGTGCCTTGTCATTTTGATGTTCATATAATAAATACTCTTGGAATACAAGTCCGTGTTTCGCGTCACTTGGAAGGTGGGTGCGATAGCTGTACAGATATAATCTTCCTCATTGTCGTGGTGGCAGCGTTAAGAGAAGGAAACACGCTAGAACCCGTAGAGACAGGGTACCGCAGAACTGTTCAGCGCCCACTCGCTTCACACATCACGCGGCTAAGTGACAGCCAAAACAGGAGCTGTATTGACGCTTGAAACACAAAAAACGGAAGCAAGTGAACTTATTTAAGGCAAGTGAACATACATATCAATCTGTCATCATGAGCAGTTTACGTCCAGGTGCTCGAGCACCTAAGCAATGGTGTCTTACCAAAGTAGAGACAATTACTTTCTTTGAAAACTGGCGCCAAAATCTAGTCTATACGCTATCATTAGACCCACTGTTCGCCGAATTTCTTGTTAATGGAAAAACATGGACTTAAAAGACTAAAGCCGACCCTCTTAGAGGCTTAACAGATGATGGAGAAGAGACACCAGTTGATAGACGGCGTACAGCTCAACAAAAATCTCACATTTGGACTTCATGCGGGGGCAGATTGCGAACTATTGCCCAATCATCGCAAGTAATACCATAGTAATGGGATCAACTGGTATAGATAGCATATGGCTGGCTATCCGCCTACATTTTGGGTTTCAGTCTACAGGCGCCCATTTTCTCGATTTCTCCGATATTAAACTTGAACCTGACGAGCGACCAGAGGATCTTTACCAAAGACTGATGGCATTCATAGAAGACAATTTACTAAAACACAGTGGCAGTATAACCCACCTCAATGAAGAAGTAGAGGAAGATGAAGAAATGTCCCCAACACTAGAAAACCTAGTTATCCTAACATGGCTTCGACTCATCCATCAAGATCTACCCCATTTGGTTTAACAGAGATATGCAACAGAACTACGGTCACGTACGCTGGCATTCATTAAGCCAGAAATTTCCCAGGCACTTACGTCCCTTCTCGATGAACTCCACACATCAGAAGATGCAAAGGTCTTACGCTCAGCTACAACAGATCTTAGAAGAAATAAATACCAAATACAGTCAAATACCACACGCGCAGAGAAGACCTGCCCTTTGTGTAAACAAGCTGGTCGCCAATATAGACATTTCTTAAGCAAGTGCAGGTTCCTTCCTGAGAATGATAGACAGTTCATGGCACGTGCCCGACATGTTGCAGAGTCCAAAAGTGCATCCGGGTACATCTCCAGCGAGGAGGACGACGCAAAAGAGGATGATCCAATAAGTTATAGTGACCCCATTACAAGTCCAGCCAATACTGCGGCCACTAGAAGAGTGCAGGTTAAAAGATCACCGCATCTACAAACTTTTTTCCATCACCAGCCACTTCGTATAACCATTGACACTGGTGCAGAAACAAACATGGTACGTGCGTCTGTAGCCAAACACATAGGCGTTAAAATTACCAAGTGCTCTCAATTAGCAGTACAAGCTGATGGACAGACCCCTCTTAAGGTTGTGGGTGAAACAAAAATCACGCTAAACAGAAATCACCTCACTTTCACTCTGGAGGCCCTCGTGGTAGAGGATCTTGATGTTAACGTGCTAGCAGGTGTCCCCTTTATGGTTCGTAATGATGTATCCGTCCGCCCAGCAAAAAGACAGGTCCTCATTGGGAATGATCACATTTTACATTACAACACCACGCGCGAGAATATCAATTCACTCACAATACGTCGCACTCATGCACGTGTATTTCACGCCCCATCAAGTTCATCCACAATTTGGCCAGGAGAGTATATGGAAGTGTTAATCCCAGATAGTGAACTGCATGATGTTCCAGTGGCTATCGAACCTCGAATAGATTCGCCAAACATGCAAACTAAAAAGATGTCACAGTTATGGCCCTGTCCAGACATCACTGCAGCGGTAGGTAATAAGATCCGTATTTTCAATACGACTACAGAACCACAGTCGCTGCGAAGAAATGAACATTTTTGCCAAATATTTCCGGTGAGTAAACCTGTAGCTCAAGATAGCCCCACAAACTGTCAGACTCCCTCCATTAATGAAACAGCCTCTCAGGCTAGAGCTGTAAACACGCCATCATCACCATCACACTCTCAAGTGGTAAATTTGGACCCGGACAATCTGTTAACAGCTGACGTAAAGAGCAAGTTCCGCAACCTTCTCACAGAATACGATAATCTGTTTAACCCAGTGTTCAAGGGTTATAATGGTGCAATTGGACCTTTTCAAGCAGTGGTTAACATGGGACCAGTCCCACCTTCCAAGCGTAAAGGACGTGTTCCCCAATATTCCCGAGACAAACTCAAAGAACTACAGCAAAAGTTTGATGAACTGGAAGGGTTAGGTGTGTTTCGCCGCCCGGAGGACCTAGGTATAGTAGCCGAATACCTAAATCCCTCATTCTTGATCAAGAAGCCTAGCGGAGGCTTTCGACTCGTTACTGCTTTTGCTGATGTAGGGAGATACAGCAAGCCTCAGCCATCACTCATGCCAGACGTAGATTCCACACTCCGTACCATTGCTCGTTGGAACTACATCATCATGACGGACCTCACCAGCGCCTTCTATCAGATCCCCCTATCCCGCCAATCCATGAAATATTGTGGTGTTGTCACCCCATATCGCGGTGTTAGAGTGTATACCCTCTCCGCAATGGGGATGCCAGGATCAGAGACTACGTTAGAAGAACTCATGTGCAGAGTTCTCAGGGATCTGTTACAAGAAGGTGTTGTAGCTAAACTGGCAGACGACTTATATTGTGGGGGAAACACCCCTGAAGACCTTTATAATAATTGGGAAAGGACTATGCAAGCACTGAACCAGTGTGGCCTACACTTATCAGCCACAAAGATTACAATCTGCCCTCGCTCCGCCACCATCTTAGGATGGATTTGGACTCAAGGCAGCATTCACGCGAGCCCACACCGCATCGCCACATTAGCTACATGCCCACCTCCAGACACTGTTCGCGGACTTCGATCGTTCATAGGCTCATACATTGTTAGCTCGAGTAATCCCTAACTGTTCTACCTTTCTTGCCCCATTGGAAGATAGCTTAGCTGGGCATCAGTCACAAGACAAGTTGAGCTGGAATGAAACTCTACACTCCGCCTTTTCTGATGCACAGAAAGCTCTGTCATCACACAGAACAATCGCACTTCCTCGTGGAGAGGACCAACTATGGATCGTCACAGATGGATCAGTCAAACAGCGCGGTCTAGGGGCTACATTATATGTCACGCGTAACGACAACAAACAACGGCTAGCCGGTTTCTTCAGCGCAAAACTAAGAAAACATCAAGTCAGATGGTTACCATGTGAAATTGAGGCCCTTAGTATTGCAGCAGCAGTGAAACATTTCAGTCCGTTCATAATACAATCCGACACCAAAGCATGCATACTTACAGACAGCAAACCATGTGTACAGGCGTTCGAGAAATTGTGTCGTGGCCCACGAGTGTGTACATTTCTAGCCACCATAAGCCGCTACCAAGCATCTATTCGCCATCTTACGGGCTCAGCTAATTTACCATCAGATTTTGCTAGCCGAAATGCACATGAATGCCACGAACCAGGCTGTCAGATTTGTACCTTCATTTTGAGAACAGAGGAATCAGTCATTAGAAAAATTTCCACCACAGAAATTCTGTCAGGAGCTATTAAGCTACCTTTCACCAGCAGAACAGCGTGGTTAAAAACCCAATCAGAATGTCCAGACTTGCGTAGAGTACATGCTCATCTCACACAGGACACCCGCCCATCAAAAAAGGCAACCAACATCAAAGATGTGAAAAGATATCAGAACATTGCTACAGTTGCTCGAGACGGTTTGCTCATTACACGTCGTGAAGAACAGCGTCTCGTGAGTGCATTATCATACCTAGATCCGTCCTAGATGGTCTACTAACGGCACTACATATCAAACTCGATCATCCCTCTCGCCACCAACTCAAACTTGTGGCCCAGCGACATTTCTACGCCCTTGACCTTGACAAAGCTGTCGAGCGAGTCCCCACTTCCTGTCACATATATGCATCCTTTCAAAAGATCCCACATACACTTGTCAAACAATCTACAAGTGACCCTCCAACTGGCGTTGGGGTCAGCTTCGCTGCCGATGTCATGAAACGTACGCGACAACTGATACTGGTGCTCCGTGAAACTGTAACATCGTACATCACTTCCTGCCTCATAGATAACGAACGCCATGACACTCTCCGCAGCGCACATGTGTGTCTAACTATAGAACTCATTAGATGGCCCACCTATAGTGGTTCGGGTAGATTCGGGCCCCGGGTTTAAAACACTGAAAGATGACCCCCTGTTGAGGCAACATAACATCGCCCTCGACTTTGGTCGCATACACAACCCTAACAAGAATCCTGTGGCTGAACGCGCTATAAGCGAGTTACAAGATGAGTTACTCCGCCAGTCACCAGAAGGGGGGGGGGGGGGGCCATCACTCCACTTGTATTGTGCGACGCGACATCTCGATTGAATACACGCATTCGACACTCCGGAATGTCCGCAAGAGAAATGTGGTCACACAGAGATCAATTTACAAATGGCCCCTTGCCCGTGCATGATAGTTTACTCATTCGCGACCAACAGACATTACGTCATCAAAATCACACCTACAGTGAACCTGCTAAAGCACATGGTCGACAACCAGCATCACCTTGTCATGTGCAGGTCGGTGACCTCGTGTACATCCACCACCTAGTAGTCGGTACCGACGGGGAATGGTGCGACATCCGTAGATTTACCGGTTCTCAGTTGCGATCTCCGTCATACCGCATAAAATCGTCAGAGTGTTACACCGTTCCCAGTCATACAATGTCCTTTAGACAAACGCGGCCTCTTCGTGACGATGACGCAACTTCCAGTGAGGATGATGATGGTTTCCAGAGTATAGTACCTCAGACTTCTCCTGCTATACCGCAGGAACTCGCTTGTCCTGTAAAGAGCGATCAACCTCATGGTATGCCTATGATATCTAACCAGGAGCCTAATGCCGCTGATACTCAATCTCACCACACCATCGTTGAGGATGGACGACCCGTTCGCATCCGACGTCGACCGCCATACCTCGATGACTATGCTGAGTGATCTCTCATGTGTTATCGAACTTGTATCCTTTTACTGGACTTGATCACACTGTTCGTTACATGTTTATTTTCGTATTGTATTTTCGCTGTTTGAAAGATATAAATTCAATAACAGGCTACAACAGGCGAGTGATACATTTGATCAGTTTGCTACAGACTTAAAATTTCTTGTTAAAGACTGTGGTTATGATAACCCTGATGAAATGGTATGTGAAAGAATTGTGTTTGGTTTAACATCCCAGAAAGTGAGAGAAAAACTCATGCCACAGGGATCAGATCTTACTTTGCAAAAAACTATTCAAATAGCTCATGCATCTGAAAATGTGCGCTATATACATGTGGATATATTATTATAAAGTATATATAGATCCATCGTCGAAATTTTTCTCCGATATTTAAACTCCTCAAGGCTTTTTTCGATATAATTGAATTCTAGGGCGTCATAAGCTTTTTGAAAATCTATTTGAACCATTATACCCTCCATTTGTTTGCATTTTGTAATGTGTAACATACCTTGTATTACCGGCTTCTGTGGCTCGGGGGTAGAGCGCAAAACTCAAAGCCGGGAGATCGTGGGTTCGAATCTCAGCCGAGGCTGTGAGGTTTCTCACGGTCGGCCCCCACCCAGGGTAAGCGCTCTGCATGCTTAATGGGAAGGCTGTGCCCCACAGCCGTGTATCACTCACATACGAGTGCGTCTTTTGGGGATTTCTAGGTGTTTTGACCAAGCAATAGGGATGATTACACACTCAGGACCCGCAGGTACGGTAGACACCGGGCCTGGGTGACACCAGGCTATAAAATAAAAATGATCGGAAGCGAGTGCTACTGCCCTGTCCAGTAGTCCCAAAACCTAAATGGAAACTCTGCAGAGGTACATACTTAGGTTTAGAATTAGATAAGTCAGCATTAAAAAAATGGGGCGGTTACCTCCACCATAAAAATAGAAAAAAAAACATCTTGTTTTATGCGAATATTTTCTCCTATATATCTCCCCTTTATAAAACCCGTCTGATCTCCGTGAACATATCTGATAATAATGGCTTTAACCAATTTGATAGTCCTTTGAGAGTAATGAAATCGGCCTCCAGTTCTTAATAAACATTCTATCCTTTCTTAGATTTCTCAGATTACGCCTCTTCTTTGTTCAGTTGTTAAAAGGCCATGATTGAATGAATGATTAATGGATTCCATAAAGGGGTATCTTATCGGTCCAAAAATGTTTGTAAAATGTTTTCCTCTATTGTCCAACTTACTATAATAAAACGGCCAGTCTCGTCTATAATGGTTTCCCCCAGGGAGAAATCCAACTGTCCAGGGAAAAGAAATGCGACGCCTCTGCTGTTTAAATACCCATGTGTAAATAATATTTTAGAGCCCAAATCTGTTTCCAATGAAGATTAATTCAAATTCAGCTTTACTATGCGTTTCCTGTAGGAAGATGATTCATAAACTTATTAACTCTTGAAGAACTGTCAAAATAATCATGACTCATTGAGAGAAATTCGCTTTATATGCGGTAGTCACTCTGTATGATATTATGCATTCATCTCCATTAACACAATTTATATGCGCACATGCTTCAAAATAAACATTTTTTTATCGTGCATCTTGTTACTGTTACCAGCTGCTGCAACCTTTTTCCAAAGGGTTTCTGACAAATTTTCCCTGCTTGTACCCCTCCCCCCCCCCCCCTTTTCCGGACCTGAGGACCTTGTTTTAGGCTTTGTAGTTAGTCCTCTCGAGTTGGACCCCTTCTTTTCCTAAATCCTGGATCCGCCCCTGTACATACAGTGATAATAGAGAAATATATGTTCTAAATCAAGTATATATTATAAAAAAATATAATGTAAAAATTAACATTCATAATTCGCATTAAACTGAAATTTTATAAGATTCATGTAATATAAATTTGATAATTTACCAAGCTAAGTATTTTTCTGATTTTACACAAATGGGAACCAATCCGAAATTTATTTTAAACACATCTGTCATATATACTTGCAACCTTCGAAAAATGCAGAAATTGTCACTTGTCAAAGATTGATTTGTAACCTCACTATTCTTGTGGTTTGTCTTTTAATCTTGTTTATAAGTTTTCGTGAATTCCTCTGCAGAATCAAATGATCATTGGAACGTTTAATTTTGTACTATTATTGTACATTATATACTCAAATTCTCCAATAAATAATGCAGTGACACGGCGACACTGAGTGTACTTAGTGATGTATGTATAATATATATTATTTTATAAACGTTTTATACATTAATTGAGGTCACTGAATAGTAACTCAGTTCTGAGACTTCATAATCATTAATTTTTATATAAAATTATAACAATTTATTTCAAAGCAACAAGTATTAGATATATTTCCTTAAATATGTTTTCTCCCAGCTCACTCTGTAATTTAAGTTTCTCTCTTAAGATATTCAAAATTTGGTATACACATCCGTTATAAAAAACTGTTTAGCTAACTTGAATATATAATATATTTTAAACATAATATAGATATAAATATATATATATATTATAATTATATGTCGAAGGAAGAAACAATTAAATAAAAATGGGAAAATTTAATGAAATAGAACATATAATAAGCAAAAAACATATTTATATATATTTAATTTAACTATATAACTATATTTAACATTATTAATATATAAACATACATACATCCATGCATACATATATATGCATTTCAAGGAATGTTTATATATATATGGGACTATATGCAAAGAGCTGAGACTTGTGCTGGCATTAAAACATAAAGCGTTTATTCCGTGTCTCGGCTCTCTTCCTTGCATGAACAGGGCCCAAAGAGGCTGCGAGGGCCGCTGCGAAAGGATTTTCAAATTCGCAAATTTACGAGAGCCTGTGCCTTTTAGTTTGCAAAAGTTTTGATCACATCCGAAACCAGTCTGCGAGTGGATTGCGAAATGTTTTTGTTCGGCAATACCCTTGCGAGACCGTTTGTCACATAGGTCCTGAATTGCTTCTTGGCGACTGCTATTTGCTACCGCGCATATTGCTTATAACTTTACTGTCTGAGCGACCTCTTGCAATAAACACTTCGCCATTATATGGATGTTTAATTTATATCTGTACAATCTTTACTACATAGTCCCTATCACCAGGTTAGAAACCTTGCCGTAGCATTTGAAGTATGGTCCCTTGACTAAAGTAATGAAAACCTTGCCCGCTTTCCTCGCCCGCTTCACTTGTGTTCGGGCCGTCACATAAAACAGACGTGCCTTGTCATTTTGATGTTTATATAATAAATACTCTTGGAATACAAGTCCGTGTTTCGCGTCACTTGGAAGGTGGGTGCGATAGCTGTACAGATATAATCTTCCTCATTGGCGCTTGTACTAATTCGATGGTCGCAAAAATCCGATCGCAAATTGATAGCATCCTTGGAAAGCAGGTGACAGGCATTTGCTTCCGCGCAGGTTGCAGGTTTGATTTGCTACTTTGTGACTGCTATTGCTACCGCACATATTGCGCTTATTAGCCGCAAGACAACTGGATGCTCAGTGCGCGTTGTGCTGGACAATGCGCAAGGGTAGCAAATGATCGAAGAGATTAGTCTGAAAAACAGACAGTCCTGGCATATATAGACTGGGGGGGGGGGGGGGGGGGCAGATAGAAAGCCTAGCTTACCTGAACCTAGGAACCTGCCTGGAGTGAAACAGATTACATAACATAGGCGAGGGCTGCATCACTCACTGCACGCCACCGTGCTGGGCTGGCTTGATGTAAACAATGCTTGACATGGTGTCTAAAAACTTGTATAAAAGCTACTCTTTTTGACCATTTTCTTTCAAATTTCATATTATTAAAGATTAAATCCTTATGTGTATATGCTGTGAAATGAAATCAACAGTGTTTACAGGAAAAACAAGGGACCCATGGGTCACGGCGCTCAGCTGATCGTGATTGGACTGTAAATGTAATGTATGAGTAAATGATATATGGAATAACCTAACTGATGGACTAACAGGGAGTAAAATATACTAGTTTATTTTTTATTAATTTGGGAAGGGTTGAAAATAGCCTTATTTTTGAGAAAATATGAATGCATTGACAGTATATATGTACTAAGCAGTTGTAGATTGATGATAAGGCTATTTGTTGAAGGATCGATTGAGTATGAAAGCCTGCATGATTTCAATTTGACAGATATAATGTTATGATTTACTGTGCTAATGGGGCGATTTATGAATTTGTGACTGTATGACATGATATCTCTTCGGTACCTGACAAGGTACAATATTTTGATGCCCAGCACGTGATTATTATTTTAATTTTTTTTTTGTAATTTTGTAAAAAATATAACACAACAAATTAAACACATGCACGGAAAAGACCTGGAAATTTAGATTTATTTAATATAATCAACTGCATCATTGTCTATCATTAACTTGCTTCATATAATCCCTTATAGTAAACAACAAATTTATTTTATTTTTATTTTACATTTTAATGATTGAAATGAAAAATACCCAATGATGACTGCATGGTGTCATTTGAAATACCTTTTCGGCCATTCATGGAAGATCCATAAAACATCAGTAATTGCAAAATAATTCCCTGTTACTCATTAACTATGAAATTCATTTTCCCTTTATTTTTCTAAAAGTTGTAATTATAAGCAAATATTTTTTTAAATTATTGTTTAATGTTTTTGGCCCAAATAAGTACTAGAGGAGGGGGTTGGACAGTTAGATCCAGCTGAAGCAACCCAAAAGCTGGATGGCAGCGGAGTATGCCTTGCTTTAAGCATGCATAATTGGCCTGAGAGGTCAATAAGGGGACATATAGAGGGGTTCAGTATAGCCTAGATGCGACATGGTCTCATATTAACTTGAATAAAAACTACAGGGTTTTGGTCAATTCCTTTCAAATTTCCGAATTAAGAAGCTGAAATCCTTACGTGTGCATGATATGAAAATTAAATCAACAGTGCTTTCAGGGAAAAAAGCGTGCCATGGCCAAAGTTGGGCAAAATTTAAGGTATTGATTTTTATTTATGCGAATAACTTGTAAAATTTGAAAAATTTAGATCTAATTTTCGGTAAACAATCGAATCTTGGTTAAATGAAGTTTTTTCCCTGACAAAAGTCTCGAGCTTCAGTAATTCTTATGTGAAGTGAGTAAATATATTTCCTGATTTTTTACAAGGTGCATTATGTTCGGGCCCATAATTTCAACAAAATACGAAATACTGACCTAATGTTTAATATGTACATTAGAAATGTATGGAAGAATATGCTTATTAGTATGATCGAATTCAGACCAGAGGTTTTGATATTAGGCAGTCTTGAAGTGTAACAATGGGTTTTTGATTGAAAACGGATTTTTTTCCTTAAAAAAGTCCTAGTGACCCGATTATATATATATATATATATATATATATATATATATATATATATATATGCGGCGGGGGTGTTAAATATCTTATTACCGACTGCTGTAGTTAATAATCTTCTCTTATATATAGCCTATATACTACCTCCACCCGCCTGTCAATAGCACACTACTGTAATAAAAACTGTACGTTACTGCAAATATAACGAAATTTCAAATGTATACATGCATAAAGTTAACTGTACATAACAGACCCATGCTCAACATGTTGCCGGGAAGGCTTTGGGACAAGGAATCCCTTGTGAAAACACGTCACGCGAAGGAAGATTCCGCGCAAATGAAAAAGCTCAATTCAGCGCAATTTTTTGTAAACTAGGTACCCATGGGTCTCGACGCTCAGCTTAATTTGATTGTAAGGATATTTATGAGTGTTTTTCTTCAAAATGTGGTTCCGGTGACCTTGTGACAAAAAATTTGAGAAGTTACTATTCTTGAACGTACAGCATTTAGATTATATCAACAATCTTTGATACATTGTGATACTAACCGCGGACCATGAACCTCAGAATCTACAGATTTTTTCCACATTTAGCCGATCGATAAGCCATGTGTGAAAGATGGAAAGTTTGGGATGAAAATTTTGAGCAATATGTGCAAGATGGAAGGTTTGTTATGAAAAGCATGGCTTAAAATGCAGCCATTACCTTTTATTATGCCACCAGTCTTCAGGAACTGAAGAAACTAATTATGATCAATAAATGCATCACTAGATAACATCACATCTAAATACTGACATTGCTGTGATTTGATGAGAGAAAAAAAAATTCAGCTGGCCCCAACAGTCTTCTGCAACTGAAGGAGATAGACATGTTCATAAAACATGCCTGGTTTCAGGACACCAGGTGACAAAATTGTGCTACCCGCCCAGTGCATGTCAAATGGAATTTCATAAAATAATGCAATAAGTTAGGGAAAACATAATTTATGCGGTGCATCAACAGGTCAGTTTATATTAATTTGGAATATCAAATCATGAAGTGTAGTCAGAGAGACAGAGTTAGTAATAATTCATAAAGTTGCAAGTAGTTGTTGTCATCCAGATTGTTTACATCAGGAGGAGGCTGGTGGATTATTCAATAGTATTTTGTTTATGATATAAACAAATGGACTAACTGTACCATGATTTATTATAATTAGATCACAGAAGGTTCTAGAGAATTCAGGTAATGTGTAACTTCCTATAGGTAAATTCTAGAAAATTCCGTAGGTGCTAGTCTTGACAAGTAAAGATCTGATGATTCTAGAGATTTCTAGAAGTTTCGGTTACCCAGAGATACATAGGCGGTGTCAAGGTCAGTCAGCCAGTGATTGAATTTGGAAGATAGCGTCAACTGGTGACGGGTCGTGTTTTATCAGCAACAGATTAGTTGATGCCGAGCGGAGAATTGTTATAAATTCCGCGAGGACATTATTAGTCCTGGAGACAGTACATACAGTTACAGCCGAGCAGGGCGTTAGAAGATTTACGTGACTTGTATCTATTGAAGGCGTTATTGTGAGATTGGAACCAGTCACCGACGACGGTTCCCAATTGTTTGATGTTACCGGAATAAACCTGTGTTCTTCAATTCAGACAACGAGTGGTATTGTGGCCTTTACAGAGTGAAAGAACTCGGGAATATATGTCCGCTGCGTGTGTGGTGTAACATATTAGTGGGGTCTCGTCCGGTGACAGACACCAAAAGAAATCAAGTGGAAATTCAACAGACTGAATTGTTGATTGGGCGATAATCGGCAAGATACCTTAAACCTGGAGGTACTACTGCCAGAGGTCGGTATAATTCCTAAACCAGTGAGATCGACTGTGCTGTAACAACATGGCAACCACAGTCCAGAAGCTGATTAAAGTTGACCAAGAGTTGGGATATGAAGGTCCTGCCTTGCAAGAGTTTGTAAGGGAACAGCAGGCCGCCGACAGAGAGGAAAGGCAAAGGGAGAGAGAAAGAGAAAGAGAGGAGGCGGAGAGACAGAGAAAGAGAGAAAGAGAGGGAACAAACAGCCAGAGAAAAGAAAGAGACAGAGGGAAATACAAAGTGAACATGCAACAATAGAAGAGAGAGGGAGACAAAGGGAAATTGAAAGTGAACAGGCAGCTAGGTAAGAGAGAGAGAGAGAGAGAGAGAGAGAGAGAGAGAGAGAGAGAGAGAGAGAGAGGCAGCATGAACTCCTCATGTTGAAAAGAACACTCCAGCTGCAAGAGAGGACTGTTCAGCCCCAGACTCCTGTGATGACAGCAGATTTTCGCTGCTCTGAATTACCCAGATTCACCGAGAGAGATGACCTAGACAGCTGCTTGATGAGGTTCGAAAGATTTGCCGAACAAGCGAAGTGGAAAAGAGATTCCTGGTCATCTCGTCTATCGGCACTTCTGACAGGCAAGTCTTTAGACTGTTATTGCCGTTATATAATAATCAATTTTTAGATTACGATGTTGTAAAAACAGCCTTGTTAAATAGATATGGCTATATGGAAGATGGTTTCAGGGTTAAGTTTAGAGAGTGCAAGCCAGAGGATTCAGAGAGTCAGGGTCAATTTATCGTTACCCTCCAGGGTTATTTAGATAGATGGATAGAGTTATCTCATACTGCGAGAAAGTTTGAGGGACTCTGTGATTTGATAGTAAAAGAGCAGTTCATTAACTCTTGTCCTAGGGATCTAGCTATCCACCTGCGCCAGGAAGCCCCAGGTACTTTATCAGAACTGCCAAATTTGGCAGAAAACTACTCAGTGGTTAGACGAAGGCAGTTGGCCAATAGACAGCAGCATGTGTGAACAACAATGTGTGACAACAGCCAAGTGTGAATCGGAGCCTACAAATTGGCCAGACACAGTCAAATAGTAAGTTACAATGTTATATATGTATGAAAGCTGGTCACAAAGCATCTGACTGTAAATTGAAGGATCAAGGGACCCGCTGTTATAAGTGTGGGAAGGCTGGCCATTTGGCACGTGATTGTAGGAATCTTCCTATGAGAGATAGTAAGAATGACCGAAATCAGGTAAGCCATAGAGTTAACCAGGCTGTGATTGACATAGAGCCGACAGCAGCTAATGTTGCTTATATTGGTGTAGAATCGATACTGTAGAAGCTCAGTCAGGTCTTCAAGTAGACCAATGTATACTTGGTGCTGGTGCTCAGGACATCGCACGATTTGAAGAGCGACTGACAGTTGCCCAGGGTAAAGTGGGAGACAATGATGTGAGTATGATGAGAGACACTGGGTGTGATGGCGTTAATATGGAGACCGATCTGGTAGGTAGTGACCAGTAGTTAGATTGGATGACACGTGTTATTGGTTTTAATCGGCGTTGAGTATACATCGCATGGCGAGGATAGACATAGACACAGCATACTATGTAGGTAGCGAAGAAGCTATTTGTGAATATGATCCCATGTTTGATTTGATTGTTGGAAACACTGAGGGGGTCCGTCAGGATCCAAACCCTGAATGGCATGTCAGTGCTGAAA
Source organism: Sipunculus nudus (assembly GCA_026874595.1). Taxonomy (NCBI): domain Eukaryota; kingdom Metazoa; phylum Annelida; class Sipuncula; order Golfingiida; family Sipunculidae; genus Sipunculus; species Sipunculus nudus. Next base: position 63,756,543 of record CM049310.1, on the reverse strand, counting down.
CTACCAGGGCTCAGGCTAAGCAATATAAACAGCTTAAGCCCTTAGCAGTATTCGAGGGTGTAAAAGGAGAGCAGGTTAGTAGAGTTGGGCTTATTGAGCTCCAAAAGATGACCAGAATTTGCAGAAATTTAGAGACACTGCTAGCCATTTGATAAAAAGTCAGGGGTGCTGTATCGTCTGTATATATGTGACCGTCTCGCTGGATTCGGACAAACCCCCGAATATTTGGTTATTTTTGTACTGTGCTGCCACCTTGTTTAGGAGCCGGTTGTCAGTCGCCAGTCTACTAATTCCGCCAACCAGCGCCATCTGCCTGAGAGTTTCTGTGAAATAGGCCTTTTTGTGAACGCTCAGCTTGTTGAAACGTCTCCTGCCGTTTGCCGCTCAATAACAAAGGTTTTACGCCGATTTGCGGTAAGAATGACTTTTCCAGGCGATCTTCGTATGGCAAGCTGTTTCCAGTCATTGTTTTGATATGTCCAATTTGTTGAATGACGGTGTGTCAGCTGGCATCCAGATTCATGATGTTCACAAGTTTGGAACTGCGTAGTTAAACTGCCGTTTTGTGATTGGATTGCAGGCTGCAGAATGTTGCACATGACGATAGTCGTGCCTCGCCGTAATGACGTCCAGTGGTTCCACCCTTAGAAACCTGCTAACCGCGGTTCGTAATATTTGATACAATTCTAATCTTGTATGGTGTATGTATGGGATATGATGAGACGTGACGTCATCAGATATACTTAAAAGTATATTTCATCAAGGTCTTGTAGTTTAATAAGAACATTAAGTAGATTTATGTCATGACAACTTCGATACTCCTTAATTGTCATATTCATATGTAACATATGGTCTATGGAACATAACCTGGTGTGCTATATGATATCATTCCCACAATTCAGTATTGTTTAATGCATATGTGTAAGTATTTAAGACTGTTTTAAGTGTACTAAGTACTGTCTATTGATGTATTTTGTTTTGATTGACTTATTTAGGTATTAGTTCTCATTGTCACTCTTATGTCAAGGTTACATGGGTGTATTTGTTTCATACATTGTGAATGGATAGTAATAGTCGAATCTCTATGAGCATTATTGTGAGATAACTTATATATATATATACCATATATATTACAGTATAACCCCATTACCTTGCCACCCATTCTGTTTGTTTTAAGCTCAACATCTGTACAGTCTAACCCGGTTGTTTGACTTACTTTGTTTATTAATAGTTATCTGGCCCTAATAAAGTTTCCCTGTACACTAACAGAGTTATATGAAGATAACAACAGAATATATCCTGAATTATATTAAATCTAAGATCACACTACTTTGCATGCTTAAGGATACTACAGTGACTCGGTAAATGTTTTATTTCTTTATTGTCATATGTTTTTCAGGGTTTCTTGTGCTGTCCTGAGTTTTATGTAACCAATATGACAGAATAAAGCTTTGTCAACCTTTGCTGGTTGTCTGTCTCAGTCCATGGGGATTCGGCCACAGTTTCTGTCAGAAGTTGGATATTCCAGATTACCGGATAGTCCAGATTACCGGATTGTCCAGATTACCGGATTGTCCAGTTAACCGGATTGTCCAGACTACCAGATTGTCCAGATAACTGGATGTGTCCAGATTTCCAGATGTTCAGATTAGCAGATGTACAGATTAGTGGATGTCCAGATAACCAGATGTCCCGATTACCATATTTGATGGACTTTATCCATGTTTCCACCTACCATGGACTTGCTACCTGCTGTGATTGGCACAAGTATTACCATATTTGATGGACTTTATCCATGTTTCCACCTACCATGGACTTGCTACCTGCTGTGATTGGCACAAGTGTATTATGATTGGTGTTAAACTGGACTGTCATGGTGTTCCAGTCAAAAGCAAGTGCAGATAGATGTACACGTGCTGCGAACTCATTTGTGCTGTATAGCTCTCTGTGTAATGTTGTGCACATGCTAAGTCATGAGAGTATTTATTATCAGTAAGATATGACATGCATCTTGTAGAGTTGTGAACTTACTCTATGTCAGTGTTGGCTACACATCATTACCAAGATGCAAACAGGTGGTGTAGCACATAACATTAACATTATTGCAGTGCTTCTGTTTCTGAAAATATTCATGGTTAATGTTTTTTTTATTCTTCTGGTGCATGCAGAGTTTTAGGTACTAAACTACTGATTTTGCCACAGTGCTGCTAGACTAACAGATGAATGGTGATGAAAACATAACCTATTATTAAGGTTTTTGACATAATAACCTACATGAGTGAAGAGATATAATACACAAAAGTAATGTAACACAGGTCACATTCTTGGCTAATTGCAACTGATCTGAGCTCACATATATTCATTGTTTTTAAAGTGGAACATATCTGCTGTAGGTGATGGTGATACAGTATACTTATATTACTATGCTGAGTATTATAGATTACATGTGTTGACTTGATGATAAGATGAAGCTGCGCCATCATCTTAGTTCCTTGGTTCATTACAGAAACTGTGTTTACCTCCTTGAAGTAGCAGTTACTGTATTTAGTGTAGTAAATGTAGAGTTATTCCCATGGTTATGGTTTAAATGTTTAGGGTGTACATATAACATATTGCGACACAGTTGTGCAGATACTGTAGAAGAAAGACATCATTGTAAATGATTGCTCTCACACTTTTTTTTTATATGAGACGATAAAACCAGTGTATTGAGGTGCATATTGTGAAGATTAGTTTACATACCGTAATACTGCTAACAAGTTTTTGAGTAGTTTGATCTTTGTAATTTGCAGAGGCTGTGTTCATCTGTGTCGAAAGGTAAATTATTTGTTTTCATGACGCATTGTGGGCACTTTGCGGGTTTAAGCCTGTTCAAGACCCTTCAATTTCATTAAAGGGGAACATCGCTGTGTTCCTGGTTTTTAAAGTGACCCCCACAAATGTGATAAAGCCAGTAAGGCAAGGGTCTGAACTTATTGATAGGATTTTGCGATGCAGTTGATGACTTTTTTTTGTAGGGATGTTTCTTATTTTGTCAATGAATGTTAAATCCATGCATATGGTTTTCACACTATGATGTTCACGTTTACTCATACTCCTGCCTGCATATTTGAGTTTTTTCATATTATAACACAAAATGTACTGTATACACTGGACTGATAGTTTAACATAGCTATATATTTAGTGGTAAATTGACCAGAGTGAACAAAGTGAATCTCAGCAAATTCACCTATCATTGATCGATACTCTTGTCATGTGCAGCTGATTACAGTTTCTGCATAAAGATCCAGTGTGGTTGTACTCTTCCTTGAGGACAGATAGTTGCTTTATCTCAGTGGTTGGTGTGTAAGGTCACATCCTGCTTATCGCAGTCATACATTTTTATTTTTGTATGACTAGCAGTGATTTCCAGTTTATAATTTACCTTGAGGTTTGACCCTTCATTAGTGTGTTTGCTGACAAGCATCCGGGCCCTGTGATCCATTGTCTTGTATTGTCGCTGGTACAGGTTTCTGATGATCTTGCTTTGATATTGTTGAATCATAATTGAAGATGGCTGACTTGGAGAGTCTAAGGAAAATAGTTGAGGACCTACAACAGAAAGTAGATGAGAAGGAGGGTGCCTCATCCACGCGTGTTATACAGACTCGTCAAAGATTACGTAGTTTTGATGGCACCTCAGGTGATGTAAATGAGTGGATTCTAGAAGTTGAGAGGGCTCTTTGCATACAAGGCTTTAGAGGTAAGACTGCTGTCTACTTTATTGAAAGTCGTTTAGAGGACCCTGCCCGACAGGAAGTGAGGTACGCAGATGAGTCGGATCGTAAGGATCCTAAGCAAGTCCTAAAGATTCTTCGTGATGTCTTTGGGGAAAAGTTGTCTACCACCAAACTTTTGACAGTTTTCCATGCGAGGGACCTGCGAGAGGGAGAATCGCTGCGGGAATTCAGTCACGCTTTGATGGGACTTTTATCGCGAGTTCAACTGGAGGACAGCTCCGCTGTCGCTGACCTGATAAATTACTTAAGAACTGCTTTGCGGAAAAGGTTAAAGATAAATATTTGCAACGCGATCTCAAGAAACCGATGGAGGATAATCCAACATTGACTTTCAAGGAAGTACAGAATCCGGCTATTCGCTTGACTGAAGAGACTCCTGGCTATTCAAACGATCGTAACACAACATGGTTAGATGAGGATGCAGTGTATAATATTGGTGGTGCTGCAGCTCGCCACAATCTATGCAGAGGAGGTACAGTGGCCACACCTGTTAATACAGAGACTGAGCTGTCAATTTTACGTAAGACTGTCTAGTTACTAGAACAGCAAGTCCAGTCACTAGTTACGCTTCAAGATCGGCAGCAGGAACAGATTAAGGCTCAGCAGGAACAAATCAACCAACAACAGAAGATGATCACAACCTTATTTGATAATTTTTCTCGTAAAAGTACCCCTGTGCCTAGAGCAGAGAATGTCAGAGGCCGTGGTGGATATTACCAAGGTGGACACAGATTTCGACGTGGTGGATATGATTCGTAACCGAATAGGAGAAACGAGCCCTCTAGTAGTGCAACAAACCAGACAGAACAGGCCCCTGCTTCCCTTAGCAATAATCGGATAGACGCTGATCTCAAAGTGGAGATATCAAAGATTACTGGGCCTAAACCAACCATTTCCGCTAAGTTTGCAGGTATAGAAGTTTAGTTGATACAGGTTCAGTAGTGACTACCATCTCTGAAAGTTTTTCAGAGACTGGATTTACAGTGAAGATGGACGGAATGTGTTGGAGCCAATTGAATGGCTCAAAGTCAGAGCGGCCAATGGCTTAGAGGTTCCCTACATTGGGCTTGCCATCCTTGATGTTGAATTAAATGGGAAAGTATTCCCTGATGTTGGTGTGCTGGTAGTTAGATATACTCCTCACACTCTGGAGAGTCGGAAACAACTCCCTGGGCTGATTGGGACGAATGTCCGAAGTAATGTCAAAGACTTTGACAGTCTCATACATTTGGTTGAGGATGATCCAACAGAAGAGAAACCTCTTACTTTGAACTTTGAACTTTGATATATGTATACCCCCTCAAAGTTTGACTGCTGTGCCAGTCACAGGTCCTCCAAGAAGGATAGTTTCGGTAGTTAAACCCCTCGAGGACAGGCAACATCTTCCTGATGGATTGCAAGTAGCTCCCACAGTTGTCCAGCACCAACCGAGATGTGTCCAACTTATGAATTGTAGTGATGAGGTGATAAGAATTAAACCACGTACATTGATTAGGAGAGCACAAGAAGTGGACTCCGTGGACGGTGACATTTATGTGTAGGCTTATCCCATGAGGAAAATAACCATCGAAAAAGACAACTCTGTAACTGAAAAAGACCACCATAGTGTTGACTCTGTACTCACCAAAATTGACTTTGATAATACGGAAATCTCGAAGGACAAGGTTACAAGTATGTTCAGGAAATATGAAGAGATCTTCTACAAGGAAGGATCTGAGTTGAGTGCGACCCCTATGATACAGCATAGAATAGTAACAGCTGATGATGACCCGATTGTACAACCATTTTGGCGTCTTTCGCCACATCTATGGCAGGAAGTAAAAGCTCACTTAGAGGAGTTAGTGCGGAAAGATATCATCTGCGAGAGTAATTATCCATATGCCTCACCGATGGTGGTGGTACGAAAGAAATCAGGAGGTATTCGCCTATGCATTGACTATAGGAAACTGAATCAGAAAACTAGAAAGGATTCGTTTCCATTACCAAAATTGTTGAGTCTCTTGAAACACTTGGGAACTTAAAGGTCTGTAGTACTTTAGATCTAGCAACAGCATATGCTCAGGTTGAAGTAGTTCCTGAGGATCGTCACAAGACAGCGTTTGTAACACCAGCTGGATTATACGAACACATTTGAATGCCAATTGGGTTAGTCTCGGCACCAGCTACTTGGCAACGCTTGATGACCATGATATTCAGGGATGATCTCTATTCCTCTCTTCTAGTATACTTGGATGACATAGTAATATTCTCCAAGTCTTACGAGGAACATTTGGTCCACTTGGAAAATGTTTTCCAAAAGTTGCAGAAGAATCAGCGCAAACTTTCTCTTGATAAATGTCAGTTCTGTAAGACAGAAATAAAATACCTGGGACATGTGATCACGGAGCAAGGTATTTGGCCCGATCCAGGCAAACTTGCATGTGTTGCTGATTGGCCACGTCAGTTCGTCAGTTTCTAGGGTTTAGCTCATTCTACCGGCGGTTCTTAACCGGATTTGCTGCCAAGGTCAAACCATTGAATGACCTAGTTGGTGTTTGAATTGCCCAACAGAAGGTCAAACGGCAGAAAGTGCCTATCAGAGAGTGGAGTGCGATAGGGCATTCCAAGAGGTTAAGCAAGCATTAGTTTCTGCACCTGTATTGGCATTTGCTGATTTTTCCTTACTCTTCATTGTTGAGACTGATGCGTCCTTTTCAGGATTAGCTGCTGTATTGAGCCAGGTTCAAGACGGTAAAAAGAGAGCAGTAGCATATGCTAGTCGCGGACTCCGCCGACATGAGAGGAATATGAACCGTTACAGCTGGAAAAAGTTAGAACTGCTAGCCCTTAAGTGGGCAATCACAGAGAAATTTCGAGAATACCTGCAATACTCATCTTTCACTCTACTGACGGATAACAATCCCCTTACCGATCTACTGAAGCAGAACAAGCTAAATGCTGTTTAGCAGCGTTGGGTTAACGATCTCGCAGGTTTTGATTTTGAAATCATCTACCGCCCAGGCAAAAGGAGTGGAAATGTGGATGCACTGTCTCGTCAGACAAACAGGCCTTGGGACCAGAATTGCGATAGATTAGTTGATGACAAAGTACGGCCTGAAATCAATGCAATGGAAGCATTACGTGAGGATAACAGTGAACAGATCTCACATGAGCAAGAGGAAAATCAGGATTGCTCTGTGATGGCACAAACCACACTGATACCAGGTGACTTGCAGTTAGCTATGTGTAAAGAGATGTCAAACTCTCTTCACCTGGAGATGCAGGCTACTGAGGTGAATATATTACCATGTCTCTCAACTGAGAAGTTTTAACTGATGGATTTACAGAGGAAGGACCCTGTTATAGGCATTTTCTTGAAGAGCTGGGACAAAGGTGGTAAACCACCTTATGTCGAACTAAGAAGGTCAGCATTGGAAGTACAGCTTCTCTTTCGCCAATGGCATCGACTTGAGCCACATGATTGAGTATTATATAGATGTGTGGAGGACCCTAAACTTGGAAAACTAAGGCAACTAGTATTGCCAACTGAACTTAGATCAGAAGTGGTAGAAGGACTCCATGATAAGAATGGCCACCAGGGTCTTGAGCGGACCACCCAGTTAATTCGAACAAGATGTTATTGGCCCAAAATGTCTTTTCATATAGCACAATGGTTGGCACAGTGTAAACGCTGTGCTTTGGCTAACCCCGAGCGAGTCAAAACACCTTTGGGTACGATCGTAGCAAGAGAACCTTTGGACATTATAGCCATAGATTTCACAGTGCTAGAGCCAGCTTCAGATGGCCGGGAAAATGTTCTTGTGATAACCGATGTTTTCTCGAAATGGACGGTGGCAGTACCAACACGAGACCAAAAGGCAACGACCATGGCACGCGTCCTAAGCCGAGAATGGTTTGCACGTTATGGAGTACCTAAAAGTATTCATAGCGACAAAGGTAGATCTTTTGAAGGACAAGTTGTTCGCTCTTTATGTCTCTTGTATGGCATCGATAAGTCACATACAACACCTTATCTTACAATGGGTAACGGGCAATGCGAACGTTTTAATCGTTCCATGCACGATCTTTTGAGAACTCTTGATGAAGAGAAGAAGCGAAGTTGGCCAGAACATCTTCAGGAATTAATCTCTGCATATAATACCTGCCCACACTCGTCAACAGGGCTTAGCCCGTATTATTTGCTATTTGGCAGGGAACCTAGATTGCCCATTGACATTTACCTGAACACCACCAGGGGACATGATGAAACGGTACCTTGGATTACTGCCCATCAGACACGGTTGAATGATGCTTATAAACTTGTCGAAAGTCGACTGAAGCAAGCTGCAGAACAGACGAAAGCGACATAGTGGAAAGGAATCAACACTTGATGTTGGCGCTCTTGTGTATGTCCGCAAGCGGGGACACAAGGAGCGGCACAAGATTGCAGATGCATATACCCCGGAAGTGTACGAAGTTATCTCACGATTTAAGGAGAGAGACGTGTACCAAGTACAACAACTTGATGGTAGTTGTGAGAATACTAAATGGTTAAACAGGAGCGAATTAAAGAAGTGTCTTGAACAACACTTGTCACGTAGTGACAAGGAAATTCAGCAAGAAATAAGACCTCGGTCTGATAGTGAGGAATCTGATGGTGATCTTATTATTGTCCAGAACGTAAACTCAGATGATGTTACGCATAGAAGTGAGGATATTCCTGTAAGTCAAGATGACTTCGATCCACTCGGAGAAGAATGTCCACAGCCGCATAGACACAGAAGGGCCACAGCAGGTAAACACAGGAATCCATTCAGAGAACCACGTTCCGTGTTGGAATCCTTAGGTTCTTTTGAAGTAGCGTATGAGGTATTTATATAAGGAGTCTGATCGTTGAGATACGACAATGAGTGTCAGTGTATCAGTTGTGTTTGGCATTCAAGTAATTTGTTTGTAATATGTCGCCGAACCGTAGTTTTGTCTTCTCTCTAGATCCTGGTTCTTTGTAGTGAATCCAGCGATCTCATGAGGGTATTATTTTGTCGATTTCTGTCCAGAGGACCGGACAGTGATATGAGAGGGGTGTGTGTGACCATCTCGCTGGATTCGGACAAACCCCCGAATATTTGGTTATTTTTGTACTGTGCTGCCACCTTGCTTAGGAGCCGGTTGTCAGTCGCCAGGCTACTAATTCAACCAGTCTACTAATCTAACCAGCGCCATCTGCTGGGGAGTTTCTGTGAAATAGGCCTTTTTGTGAACGCTCAGCTCGTTGAAACGTCTCCTGCCGTTTTGCCGCTCTATAACAAAGGTTTTACGCCGATTTGCGGTAAGAATGACTTTTCCAGGCGATCTTCGTATTGCAAGTTATTTCCAGTCATTGTTTTGATATGTCCAATTTGTTGAATGACGGTGTGTCAGCTGGCACCCAGATTCATGATGTTCACAAGTTTGGAACTGCGTAGTTAAACTGCCGTTTTGTGATTGGATTGCAGGCTGCAGAATGTTGCACTTGACGAAAGTCGTGCCTCGCCGTAATGACGTCCAGTGGTTTCACCCTTAGAAACCTGCTAACAGCGGTTCATAATATTTGATACAATTCTAATCTTGTATGGTGTATGTATGGGATATGGTTATACGTGACGTCATCAGATATACTTAAAAGTATATTTCAACTGGGTCTTGTAGTTTAAAAAGAACATTTAGTAGATTTAAGTCATGACAACTTCGAAACTCCTTAATTAGTGATATTCTTTAATGATCTGGTCATATGTAACATATGGTCTATGGAACATAACCTGGTGTGCTATATGATATGATTCCCATAATTCAGTATTGTTTAATGCATATGTGTAAGTATTTAAGACTGTTTTAAGTGTACTAAGTACTGTCTATTCATGTATTTTGTTTAGATGGACTTATTTAGGTATTAGTTCTCATTGTCACTCTTATGTCAAGGTTACAAGGGTGTATTTGTTTCACACATTGTGAATGGTTAGTAATAGTTGAATCTCTATGAGCATTATTGTGAGATTTTTATATATTCTTTTTATATATATACCATATATATTACAGTATAACCCCATTACCTTGCCACCCATTCTGTTTGTTTTAAGCTTAACATCTATATAGTCTAACCCGGTTGTTTGACCTACTTTGTTTATTAATAGTTATCTGGCCCTAATGAAGTTTCCCTGTACAGTAAGAGTTATATGAAGATAACAACAGAATATATCCTGAATTATATTGAATCTAAGATCACACTACTTTGCATACTTAAGGATACTACAGTGACTCAGTAAATGTTTTATTTCTCTATTGTCATAAGGATTTTGGGTTTCCTGTGCTGTCCTGAGTTTTATATAACCAGTACGACAGAATAAAGCTTCGTCAACCTCTGCTGGTTGTCTGTCTCAGTCCATGGGGATTCGGCCACATATAGATAAGTCAGACCCAGCAGAGAAAGTCGTTAACCAGTTTGTAATACCTGAACCCCTCCGTTAGGGTGTTATGGAGATTGCTCATGACTCCATGATGAGTGGGCATATGGGCGTGAGAAAAACCACCAATAGGATTCGGTCAAATTTTTATTGGTCAGGAATGAGTCGTGATGTTGCCAGGTTTATTGCATCATGCGACAGATGCCAGAAAACGGCGAATAAAGGTTCTGTCCCTCACGTTCCATTAGAAAAGATGCCTCTTATAGACATGCCCTTTAAACGATGTGCAGTAGATATGATCGGGCCCATAACGCCACCTAGTGAGCTGGGACATCAATATACTTTGACTTTGGTGGATTATGTCACACGTTTCCCCGAGGCTGTAGTATTAAAGAACATTAAGACAGAAACGGTGGCTGAAGCTCTTGTAGATATCTATAGTAGGCTTGGTATACCAGAAGAGATAGTGAGTGATCAGGGCACTCAGTTTATTTCACAGTGTATGCAAGAAGTGTCTCGTTTAGTAAGTATCAAGAGGCTAACCTCGAGTCCATTTCACCTCATGTAATGGACCTGTAGAGATATTTAATGGAACTCTTAAGAAAATGTTAAGGAGGTTGTGTGTAGAACAACCTAGGCAGTGGCATAGATATCTCAATGCTGCTGTTTGCGTATCGTGAGGTGCCATAGGAATCTACTGGTTTCTCACCATTTGAATTATAGTATGGGCGTACAGTCAGAGGACCCATGCAGAATCTTAAAGAGTTGTGGACCAAGGAAGTAGAAACGCCTGAAATACAAAATAGCTATCTCTCTGCTTTTTAATCCAGAGACCGGTTGGAACAATCTAGAAATGGCCCACGCTGAATTATCTAAGGCTCAAAAATCCTTAGCCATTAAAGGGTAATGATTGTTTTTATGATTGGCCAATAGGATTGTGCTGCCAGAAAGAACACAGCCTGGTCGTTAAGGGCTAGCAGTAAAAAAGATGGATGTGTCAGGTTGTTTTGACCGAGCAAAAGGGCATAACAATGAAATATATGTATATAGAATCCCTACATATATGACGCTCAGCTAATTTTGACTGGGTGCTCATTTTTAGCTCAGCTGACTGTAAGTCATCTGAGCTATAGCGATCACCCTTTGACCCTCGTCCGTCTGTTCTTCTGTCTGTCCGTCCGTTAACCTGGCACAAATCGTAACCGCTAGACATAGAAACTTGTTACTTGAAATTCTGAGAGGTCCATGAAAAATCTCCTTGGAAACCAGAAATTAGGTCTCTGTTACCCATATCCTTCGAGCTATGGGGCCCCAAAGTACCCCCCCCCCCCCAGAATAGTAAAAAAAATTTCATACAAAAACTGCAGTATCTCAACAACTTCAACACTGATGCTCATGATTTTTGGGATACATATTGATCATGAGGTGTTCCATCAGTTTCTGCAGACTGGGTGCGCCACCTCTATTTATTCAAATTTTAACGATTTTTTCTGTATTTTTTTAGACCTTTGAAGATGTTGTTATCTGTCAACAGGGTACAAATCGTAACAACTGGACCTAGATTCTTCATTCTTGTAATGCAAGGAGGCCCATGAAAAGTGTTTGTGGAAACCTGAAATTAGGTCTCTGTTTCCCATATCCTTCAAGCTATAGCACTCCGAAGTATCCCTCAGAATAATGGAAAATTTAATACAAAAGCTGTAGTATCTGAACAACTAATGCAAAGATCACCATAATTCTTTGCATGGATATTGATTATGGAGTGTTTCATCAGTTTCTGCAGACTGGTGGTGCAACCTATATTTTATTCAATTTTTCGAATTTTTTTCTCTATTTTTGAGACCTTCAAGGATACTGTCATCTGTTAACGTGGCACAGATTGTAACAACTGGACCTAGAATCTTCATTGTTGTCATGCAAGGAGACCCATGAAAAGTATCTGTGGAAACCTGAAATTAGGTCTCTGTTACCCATATCCTTTAAAGTATAGGACTCCGAAGTATCCCTCAGAATAATGGAAAATTTGATACAAAAGCTGAAGTATCTAAACTACTAATGCAGAGATCATCATGATTCTTTGCATGGATGTTGACCATGTGTTTTTGCAGACTGGTGGAGCCACCTGTATTTTTTTACGCATTTTTTTCTCTATTTTTGAGATATATAAATACAGACACAATCTTGGCCTGTTGGTTAATCTGTTTGATGCTTCAGTTGAATGGGTATATACTACCATTCAGATGATAAAATTTCCTTTTGCGAATCTCTTCCCTGTCAGCTGAGCGTCATGACCCATGGGTCACTTGTTTTTTAAATGTTATATATTGTCTGTGAGAATAGCCTATGGCTAAAGTTACTGTGTTGAAAAATGGACAGAAAATAAAAGTTTCAGGATTCATAGGAGACCTGGCCAAGACCCCCCTCACAATAGAGGGTTCCAAGGAAAATGGATACAATTTGTACCCTATCTGTCTGGGTGCTCAAAATCATGTTTCTGGTCCATAATTAGCAAAATATCGGTCACCATGATCCAATTTCAGGTTTCCAAGGAGAATAGCCTAGGATTTCCCTGAATGTCATTTTAGAAGAGTCTAGGGCTAATGGATACAAATTGTGCCTTGTCTGTCTGGGTGCTCAAAACCATTTTCAGCATACAGGTCACACAATATAGGTCACCATACCTAATTTTAGGTTTCCAAGGAGATTTGCCTAGAGCCTCCAAGGAAATTATGTAAGAATATTCTAGGCCTAACAGATACGATTTGTCGCCATCTGACATTCAGTGTGTAATACGACATCTTTTCCCTATAGGTCGCAGAACATAGGTCACAGTGACCTAGTTTCAGGTTTCCAAGGACATTTGCCAAGGATCTCCCAAAATGTCAGGTTAGAGGTTTCTAAGCTTAATGGATACAATTTGTGCCCCGTCTGACTGTCTGGATGCTCAAAAAAAATATTTTGACCTGTAGGTCATAAAATATTGGTCACAATGACATAATTTCAGGGTTCCAAGGAGATTTGCCTAGAAACTTCCGGGATATTGTGTGAGAAGATCCTAGGCCTCACAGATATTATTTGTCCCCATCTGACATTCAGGGTGCTCATATGACAATTTCTCCCTATAGGTCGCAGAATATAGGTCACAGTGACCTAGGTTCAGGTTTCCCAGGAAATTTGCCTATTATCTCCCAAAATGTCAGGTTAGAGGTTTCTAAGCCTAATTAATACAATTTGTGACCCGTCTGAATGTCTGGGTGCTCAAAATCATGTTTTCGGCCCGTAGCTCACAAAATATAGGTCACCATGACCTAATTTCGGGTTTCTAAGGAAATTTGCCCAGGACCTCCGTGGATGTACAGATAGAAAATTCTAGGTACTAATGGTTACGATTAGTGCCCTGTTAACGGACGCCGGGCAAAGGGTGATCGCTATAGCTCAGATGACTTACTAAAATGTACATGTATACACCCAGGTTCCGCTATTTTGCAATATTATAAATACTGCACTATCTCGACATATGGGGTGTAGGACTCACCAATATGATTCTGTAGCAATCTTTGCTAAACTACAGCAACTCTTTGAAAATGATGAGTGACGTCTTTGAATTCCTTATGTCCAACTTGACCAGAAGAAAACTAGATCATAGTTATTCAATCTTTAAGTTTTGAGTCCAAAATATTTTGTGAAACTACAGAGAACAGAACTTTAATCCTTTCACTTGTCAGATAAGTCATGACTGAAGCTAGCAGCTTTCTTCCTAGGAGAGCTGACATTACTCAAGCATTTAGGTGTGACCTTAAAGTTCTGGAATCCACCGATGTCTATCAAATGATCCAATACCAGATGCTGTGAGGAGAGGGATATCTCCTCTATGTTTTCGACAAGAATTTCTTTGTTATATGAGAATCCCCTCTCTACCCCGCTACCCTTGTCCATGCGATAAAATCAGTAGTTGTTATACCACACCACGGAGGCTACAGTCTATTCACTCTAACCTGGCACGTGGATGAAGTGCAAGTAGTCCCTATGTGCTGTGATCAGGCTGAAAGTAGTCACCCTGGCTGTGACAGATCACACACAACTATTTGTGAGTACACACTACCTAGTGCTAACAAAAAAGAATATCTCATATTAATTTATACATACCTGCCTGTGGAAGTAAGTGATTCTAGTTATCAGACATAACTTATAACTTTTGGTCATTAAATCTCTAATGAAAGAAATATTCTGGGCAGTTTTACCATGTGTTCTGTGCCCTGAGGGACCATCTCTACTGGGCGGTAGATTTGAAACCATGTGCATCCTTTACAATTTATGAGTGTTCTGCCATTCTATCTTTATTTCTATTATTCTATCTATCCTTCTTTCTACTTTCCTGTTTATCCATCTCTACTGATCTTTGATTTAATTCTCTCTCTCTCTCTCTCTCTCTCTCTCTCTCTCTCTCTCTCTATATATATATATATATATATATAATTAATGACATTGATACAAGTAATTAAAAATTCAAAATAATGGATGGAAAATGCAAAATTTCAATCACGAATGCTAACAATTACCGTGTCTACTTAAAAAAAAAGGAATTTTCTTATGTTAATCTCAAGAGTATATCAATACCTGTATCACTGGTACACTTGTGTCAAAGTCACTAGTATTGTAACAACATCGGCTCTGAACAATGTTCGCTGGGCTGGTATGCGTTTTTTCTGAAAACGCATACATGGATACGATAAATAGTCCTGATGTCATAAGAGGTCGATGTAGCGGGAACAAAGTGGGAGCAGATTTCGACCTTTTATTTAATTGAATAATTAAACGAGCCTTACCTGTAAGGTGATGTTTGATTTAGATTCTTTCATTCACCAGCAGCAAGTAAGATCAAACGAGATGTGCGCACGCATACTGAGAGGTCAATTTGGTCGAACGAAGTCATGTTGAAATAGAAAAGGGTAGGGTAACTAGAAAGTTGGGGTGGGCGTTTGATCTTACTTCCTGCTGGTGAATGAAAGAATCTAAATCAAACATCACCTTACAGGTAAGGCTCGTTTAATTATTCAATTCTTTCATTCACCCAGCATGCAAGACCAAACAAGACTTTAAAGCCATGATGGCTGAAGTTCCAAAAAAAGAAAGGAGGCATGAATATCACAAAACAATCTTTATTCAAAAGTACCCACCACCATAACATGCGTACAATGTCCTGTTCATTATAAAAAGAACACAATCATGATATAATGATACCATAAATCTTGCAGTTACCCTTTTAGTGTATTGTAAAATCAACTGTTAATAATGGCTACCGCAAACTGTTCTTTGTTTATAATAGGCTTGTTATAGAATTTTGAAAAGGTACATTCTTGTGTCCATCCTGCAGACTCCATAATGTCACCGAGTGGCACATTTTTGGTAAATGCAGCACTGGTTGAGGCAGACCTTGTGCTATGTGTGGTAAACATGGTAGTATCTATGCCAGCGTTTTTAAGCATGGTGCGAACCCACCTGGAGAGTGTTGCACGGGATATATGTTTGTGAGGTTTGTTGTAGCTAATAAAGAGTTTGGTACCCTGCCTAAGTGTTTTTGTTTTCTCTAAATATTCTTTCAGGCAAGTCACAACACATAATCGCTGATCTGCAGGGTATGCAGGCAAAATTAATTCTGGCTGTTGCATACCTGGCCTGGAGTGTTTTACCAACTCCTGAATGTAAAATATTGTACTGGAATTAGTGTGTTGCATATGTTCAATGTCCATCAGATGTATCGTCTGGCACCTTTGACCTGTGACAAGAAAACAACACTGCTAATTTAAAGGTAAGGTCCTGTAAGCTAAGCTGATTTGATGGGGCTAGGTTTTTTAAATACTCTAGTACTAAAGAGACATCCCAGGTTTGATGGGTTTCTCGGGACAGCCGGGCGCATTTTAAATACTCCCTTAAAAAACGCTTGATTAATGGGTGCTCCCCTAGGTCACAATCAGTGTCTGCGAGATTGATTGTAGTAGCTAATGCTGATCGTGCAGTGCCCAAGGCACTGTATCGCAGTCCGCTGTCATACAAATCTCTAAGAAAACCCAGCACTTGGGGAATGGAAGGCCTAAATCTGTTAAAGTTATGTTTCTTTGCAAAAGTAATCCACTTTGAGATATAAACACTGTACTGTTTTTTCGTGCTGGGGAACACTGAATTCAGAATAATATCTAAAGTTCGATCTGGCAAATCTTGTATGTTTAACTGGTCCCCGATACCAGGCAGGCGATCATTTGAAGTTTCGGCCACAATGGGTGGGTTCTGGTCGGGTCGAAAGGAAGAGTGAGTAAGGTTTTGGACTTTGTCAGGTATATTGGGAGTGCTGCCATCAATTTCTGCAGTAGAGGATACCAGTTTTGGGGTTTCCAGTCCGGAACTATCAAAATGGCTTTTCCCTTGTCGTCCTTCAGTTTCTTGAGTACTCTGCCCACCATACTGAATGGAGGAAACATGTACATAAATGAATCTGACCACGACAGAGTAAATGCATTGGCCGCAGAAGCTTCAGGGTCCTCTCTCCATGAGACAAAGGGTTTTATTTGATAATTCAGGTGTGAAGCGAACATATCAATGTCAGGGGATCCCCACATGGAAATGATACGTTGGAAACTGCTAGGGTGAAGTTTCCACTCTTATCATCAAGTGCGCGGCTCTCTTTGTCTGCTTTCACATTGTTGATGCCTGCGATGTGTGCTGCTGTGAGCCAGATATTTCTATCTATGCACCACTGCCAAATAGCTTGTGCCATATTGTTACAAACTAGAGAGTGACTGCCCCCCATGTTATTTATGTAGGTCACAGCAGTTGTGTTGTCCATTTGTAGTAGTACATGTGTATCACTCAACTGTTTGCACAAAGCTTTAAGGCCAAGAAAGGAGGCCTTCAGTTCCAGGATATTAATGTGTTGAAACAAGTCTAAGTCTGCCCAGTGTCCCCCTGTGGAATTCCCACCTAACAGATTTGCACCCCAGCCTTTCATGGAGGCGTCTGTTTGCAACGTAAAAGATGGGTTCCCATGTTGAATCAGATTAGGACTATGAGCAGCATGTTTCAGCCACCACACCAGTTCTTGTTTGGCACTTTGAGAAATAAACATTTGTGCTTTAAAATTCCCACGACTGCGCTGAAGAGCTACAATTTTATCATGTTCCAGCTGTCGATAGTATAGCTTCCCATTTTTTACAGCTGGTATACAAGACACCAGAATGCCAATGACTTTTCACCACTTCAATTTTGTAATGTTCAGAATGCAACAAAAATTGACACCAATGCTGTAAATTGTCTACTTTATCTTGAGGTAGTGAAACCACCATATTTTTTGAGTCAATGACAAAGCCTAAATGTTGTATTACCTGAGTAGGCTGCACAACAGACTTTTCCACATTAAAAGTAAAGCCAAGCTGTATAATCAGTTGAATAGTAGCCTGAATGTTCCTAAAACACTGTCCATAGTTGTCCCCAAGAACTATAATGTCATCTAAATAGGCACTGGATGTAAAGCCCTGACTGCGTAGCTTGCCCAAAACGGGTTTCAACAGCTTAGTAAAGTACCTAGGTGCAGGGCTCAGACCATTGGGCATGCATGTGAATTTAAACAATCTGTTATTATGCACAAATTTGAGGTATTTCTGGTAAAATTCATGTACTGGTACAGAATAATAGGCATCTGACAAGTCTATAGAACCCATTTAGCATCCATATGATACAAAATTTAAACATGAAGACAAAGTATCCATTTTGAAATGTCTATAAACAATGAATTCATTCAGATATTTCAAATTCAAAATCATCCTGAAAGTGTTATTCTTTTTTGGTCTGAGGAAGATATTAGACAAGAATTCGCCTGGTTCATGCAGGCATTCAACTATTACAGATTTAGCCAGTAATTTATCAATTTCAGCATTGACTGCAAAATTTTCTAACTCAGTAAAGTTACATGGTACTGGCACAGAGTTCTGAAAGGGGGTGTCAGAGAATTCAAAGGTACACCCCTGAACAATCTTAAGAATGTTACTGTCTGAAGTTAACTGCTGCCACACAGTCAAATGATCTTTGATCAAGCCAGCCTTAAAAGGTGTATTATTGCTGTCAATAATGCTCACCTCTAGTGGCTTACCAGCTACTTCTTTGTTGCTTGCTGGTGGGTTTTGTTCTGGAAGTGGCTCCTTCCCCTGTTGCTGCCATTGCTGCTCCCCTTGTGATACGGCCGTTGAAACTTTGATTTGCCGAGGCGGTGTCTGAATCCACTGCCTAAAAAAGGGGCGAAACCACCCTGTCTCCCGTTTGCAGTACTGTTGTATGCAGGCTTTTTCTTGGTCAGTCTAGATGTCACTTTATTCATTCAGCTCTTTAGTGACTGACTCAGCTGATCTCCAAACAGTTCTCCCTTCACAGGGTTACTGTCAGAGCAAAGGGCTATGTACTCATCCTTTATTGCTTGCTTGAAGGAGTATCGTCTGCGCAAATCCAGCTCATGCGAGCCGGCACGAAGCATTCCTACTGTCTGTGACAGCGTTGTAAGCATTTCTTTAATTGTTGGGGCTTCCGTTTTCTGTTGAATGGATGTCAGCAGTTTGTCCATCAGAGTGACTAGGCTGTTAATACCCGCAATAATAGGTCTTTGCACTCTCTGGAAACATATATCTTCTTGTTTCAGCTCTTTGCTGACATTGTTGAATATCGCTGGGTTTGCTTTGACCACTTGGAGACTATCACAGTTCTTAGGTCGCAGTGAAGCTTCTAGCAACTTATTGAGGGAATCACTGTCCATGCCCCTCTCAAGGTACTGTGTCACCACACTAGCTATTTGTTCATTGATATCATTGATATCTGCCTGGTTTATGGATTTGGCCATATTCACCAGTATGTCAACATCAGCCCTGTCAACACATGCTGCAGGTACATTATCATTATGAGAACTGTCCTCATCATTAAACTGATCCTCACCATTACTGGTCTTTGTTTTCTTTGGAGGTGGTTCTTCTGAGTCCGACTCGGAGATGCAGTGCGAATTGTCTTCTTCATCTGATGCGTACTCGGCTTGTTCTTGCCACTGATCTCTGGCAGCCTTGAGTTCCGAAATGATGGGTGTTACCACCGCCATGGTATTTGTCAACACAGCAAGCTGCTGTTTGATATCATCAAGTTGTTTCTTGGCATCAGAATCAGACAAATTGTCACTGTGCGAGTGCCTGCGCTTACCAGAATCACGGGCCCTGTTATTGTGTCCATGTTTGGATTTGTCACGCCCGGATGCGTCCAAATCAGCGCTACTGCTCCGCCCGGCATTGGAGCTACGTCTGCGTTCATCCGACCCTTTATGCAGTGAACTAGACTTGGAATGTGAGCTTGAAGATCTTGAGCCACTAGTATTTGCTGATAAAGTTCTATCATTACTTTCTTGAGACCCATTATTCTCAATACTCACGGTCGCATGTTCCGCTGAGGCGCCGCCATGTTTGTTTACACTGTCAGTGACTTGGCTTCGGGCCGAGCTTACGTCCGCCGGTCTATCGCCAGTCTGCCGCATTTGTTGCTCATTTTTCTTAGCGGAGACGTGGGGCTTTACTGGAACTTGTTCCAGGCTGAGACAACCTAGTCGTCTGTGCTTCCATCCCCTGTAGGATGGTATCCACCACATCACTGTCGATCCTCTTATCGACCGTCGCCATTTTCACTGGCTACCAGTGAACCTTGCAGAGCCGGGCAACCCGACCGCCAGTATTAGTTATTGCGACTTAAAGGCGAAAGCTGATGTATACGATCAATACACAACCAGTTCGTTCACGAGATTATGAAATCTCAAAGAAAATGAGCACGTCAATGAAGTAAAAAAAAAAAAAAAAACAGTGAAATCTACACACACGAATCGTTCTGACTTTATCCTTCTCAAGTAGGTTGGTCACATGACCTCTCAGTATGCGTGCGCACATCTCGTTTTGTCTTGCATGCTGGGTGAATGAAAGAATAAGAGTAGGCTGAGGGACGATAATGCCCTAGCAAAGGTATATGCTATAGGAGTTTTGTCAAGTAGGCGCTTGGCAGTTGTTGCAAGCATTGACTTCATGCGGACCTCCATGATTTCCCTCTCTGAAACATCTCTGAAACACTGCTTTCTTCAGCTCTGCTTCAGCCCTGAAGCCAATGTCCACAGCTTTATAGGATAGATGTTTCTCTGCCTTATCAGGGTCTATTTTCAACAGGTTGCTCGCATTGGTGGCAGTGATCAGCACTGAACTTTTTACAAATCCTTTCATTTGAGCCCTCGCCATCTTTTCAAGATGCATGGCTAGGAATGGCACCAGAAGGCGCTCACTTTGAAACATGCTCAGGAATAGAGTCATCTGGCTTGAAACTGTTTGAATAAACGCTAGCATGACCAACATCAACTTGTCATCAACAGCATTCTTCACAGTAGTGTATGAGTTTTGAGTATTTTGACTTCTCTTTCCTAACTTTAGTAATGTATTTAACTATGTTCGGCCAAATTTCCAAAGCCCGGACTACAACTGGCCTGTTTTCAACCCAACGGTGCTCACAAAACTGCCATGGGAATACCTCTGATATGGTAATGCAAGTGTAGTCTGCATCAGAATTTTTGAAAAGCCAGAACAAAGTCTTAAGAACCTTATTTACAAGCAAGCCAGATTTTTTACTCCCTTCTTGAAGGCACTGAGGGTTGTGTGCAGACCGCAACTACCAATGTTTAGCAGGCCAGCACACTGACTTTCATTTAACTTTTCATTGAGCATCCTTAACTGTTTCCAGTTTACAGCAGGACCATCCATGGAAAGTTGAACAAGTTTCTCCAGGCCAAATTCAGTCACAGCATTAAGTAGAGGATGCAGAATATACTCAGCTTTTCCATGCCCAAGAAATTCCGACTTAAGGTACCTTGTACGGACCCAGTTTTGAACAGGATTCCAAAACCTAACGTGAATATCAAGCTGTTTTTTTGTTGCAAGCTTTCATTTTGCGACTCATCAAACATCATCACAAATTGATCCAGTTCCTTCATCTTGCAGTGCAGAAGTTCTTAAATATATGGGCCAAGGCCAAATGCCACTATGTACGAAATTTTATTCTCACCATAACTCATATTTTGGGCTATGGGACTGTCATTAAATGCCCTCTTAAAGAATTGGCCAACATGCTTACAACTACTATAACTGTAGTGACAGACAATACATGTTACAGCCCATAGAATTTCTGCTGTTGCTACGCCTGTACTGTAAACATAGGTATCCATACTCACGCTGCTAGCAGTACCACCATGACATTGACCCCGACCTTGACTTGGAAATGGAACACCTTTCCTCTCATCTGCGGCACCATCAGTGTCGGCACCAGACTGACCAGTTTTATCATTACAATCCCTACTGCTATGAAGCCATGTCGATACACTCAAGATCAGCCCTGTTACTCCTTGTTTTAGTTTATGTTTATCACCCTTTTAATGCGACTTGATCGCCGCAATACCCATATTCCTCACGCTAAACGTCTTTGCACAAGTCTTGCACCCCGCTGAATATTCACCATTTTTCACTCGCTCGAGCCATTCAAACTTCTCAAACCACTCGTCGTGGAATTTGCATGCCATTTTCCGAATTCAGATCTCGATCATTCCGCTAAATCGGAGATATTTGAAAAGAAAAGCGGCTTGTTTGTTGAATGACTGGCTGCCATGGCAACGAATTCGAATGGTACATCGGTACATTCATGCAAGGCCCTTTGCCTAACTTGGTGTGACCTCTTATTTCAACCAATGAAAGTGTGAGCCGACAATATCAGAATACACAATATAAAGGTCAACTGATGGCTGGCCGGTTAGATCTGTGACGTTTATGCAAATAACTCTGGGGTCAAATGGCATCGTGGGCTAGACGGTGTCAGATAAACTGTTGAACGTTGTCAAGTTTTACGCAAGTTTCGCCGAGTTACATACAACACACTATTGGCTGGAGAATGGGTGACCAAGAGTGATTCTTGCGCTTATAAAACAAACTATTTATATTTTAATAAGAGGTCACCGGCCTGAATAAGCAACTGATAAACAATAAATATCGAAAGGTCACAGCTGATATGTTCCTTATGTGGGATATACACTCGACAATTTGAAAACTGAACACACGGCGGGATCAGCGCACGCATGCAGTTATGGTGCTCATTTTGCATGACATGGCATGACCTGGGGTCGTAACCATAGTCACAAAACTTCGTGGGGAACGTGGCTGAAAGAGAAACGTTTGAAATTTACTAGCAGAGGATTATCGATATATTTTTTCTTACAAAAAAAAAACAAACAAAATATTCCTTGTTTTTCAATGACTTCACTAATAAATCACAAAATTCCATGATTTTCCAGCCATGGAAAAACTTTTTTAAAATTCAAACATTTTCCATGGTTTTTAAGAGGCGCGAGAACCCTGTGCTAAGAAAATATGTGGCCCGAGCAGCACCAGGGTCTAAGTAGACTTATGAACAAGGTAACGGAAAATGCGGCGGAGCTTTGTTAGAGGTAGCTGTGCGACAGTAGTAGAACCCACTTAATGATGGACATGAAGGATACAGTCAATGATAATGGGCAGAGATAGGGCAAGATCAGAAGTCAGACAGGTTATAGATGAGTACAATGATGTGTTCACTGATGTACCTGGTACCACTAACTTGGTAGAACATCATGTTCAGTTGACAGCTAATGAGCCAGTTAAGTGCAAACCATATCCTGTGCCTTATGCTATCAGAGAATCTCTTAAGAAGGATACTGATGATATGTTAAAGATGAGAATTATCCGTGAGTCAACATCATGTTCCGCTTCACCAGAGCTGGTAGTTCGGAAGCGTGATGAAACAAATAGGGTATGTGTGGACTATCGCAAGTTGAATAAGATCACAGTAGTGGATCCTGAGCCTGTAGATAGAATTGATGATGTGTTCAGCAGGTTAAGCGAAGATAGGTATTTTACTAAGATTGACCTGAGTAAGGTTTATTGGCAAGTACAAGTAGCTGAGCAAGATGTGTATAAAACAGCTTCTAGTTTGACTGCTAGACCTACCAAGTTTTTGTTACGGACTACCAGTGTAGACTTTTTAGGTCACCAAATAGAACCGAATGGAGTAGGTCCTCAAAATGATAATATATGTAAAATTGACAGAGTAACTAGACCTAGAACAAAGAAGGAGATCCGATCATTCATTGGCCTGGTTAGATATTACAGAAACTATATTCCTAACTTCGCTACTAGAGCAGCTCCTCTTACGGATTTGACTAGAAAGGGTAAGCCTAATAAAACAGAGTGGAATGAGTCTCAAGAAAGGGTATATTGTACACTGAAAGAGTATTTGGCTATGATTCTCATGTTAGCCGATCCCAAGAAACCATTTGTTCTGCAGACGTAGGAGTCGGCGCTATTTCAATGCATGAATACGATTCTCAGTTATTTCCTGTGTCATATGCTAGCAAAAAAATTGTCAAACCGAGAATAGAAGAACTCAACTATCGAGAAAGAATGCCTTGCATTAGTTTTGGGTGTCAATAAGTTCAAGTTATATCTCACAGGAAAAGAATTTGTTGTACAAACAGGCCATCAGCCTCTTACTTACTTGAACAAAGCTAAATTCACCAATGACAAGAGTAACGAGATGGGTAATGTATTTGCAGAACTACAAATTTCACATTAAATCAATCCAGGGTAGTAAAAACAATGCAGCTGACTTCCTAAGTCGTGTTGTGAAAGTAGATCTGAAACAAATAGTGTAAACAGAGGTTAAACTATGTAAATATGACTTATGATATCAATTTACATACTATAATGTTATATTTGAAATGATTTGAAGGTTGCATTATAGATTAAAATACATGTGCTTTAAAGGACTTTGCATTATTGTATATATGTTTGATGATGTTCAAATATTATGATGAGGGTGTAATGTTTTACATGTGTTGAGTAGTTACAATAGCAGAACCATTGTATGTTTACACGTATGTAAGCAATTTAATACTGAGGATACAAGGTCATAAATGTACTAAATGAATGCTTGTAATTTACATGATGATACATTTGATATTGTAACAGTACATATTTGTATTTTTGTTGGGTACTGGAAAAATATCTCTCAGTGAATTTTCTTGGGGGGGGGGGGGGGGCGTGTGACACAAAAGTTAGGGGAAACATAATTTATGCGGTACATTAAAAGGTCAGTTTATGTTAATTTGGAATATCAAATCATTAAGTGTAGTCAGAGAGACGGAGTAAATAATATTTCTTAAGGTTGCAAGTTGTTGTTGTCATCCAGATTGTTTACATCAGGAGGAGGCTGGTGGATTATTCAATAGTATTTTGTTTATGATTTAAGCAAATGGACTTACTGTACCATGATTTATTATAATTAGATCACAGAAGGTTCTAGAGAATTCAGATAATGTGTAATTTCCAATAGGTAAATTCTAGAAAACCCGTAGGTGCTAGTCTTGCCAAGAAAAGACCTGATCATTAGAAGATTTACGCTACTTGTATTTGTTGAAGACGTTGTTATTTTTTGTGAGATTGGAGCCAGTCAACGACGACGGAGGCCGATTGTTGGATGTTACCGGAATAAACCTGTGTTCTTCAATTCAGACAACGAGTGGTATTTTGGACTTTTCAGAGTGAAAGAACTTGGAAATATATGTCCGCTGCGTGTGTGGTGTGACACCAGAGCTGAGAAACTGGCATGATTGCTGTCATTTGACTGTCTCCAAAAAAGCAAAACAGTTAAAAAAAAAAAAAAAAAACAGAAAAAATGCAGGTGGCGCCACCATTTATCCGGAAGTGACAAAATTAGTCATGGTCAATATTAAAGGCAATATTTATGGCAATCAGTGCATTAATTATCAAGATCATTGAGGTTTTGTGTCAATTTTAAAATCATTCTGGGGTTACTTACAAGCCCCATAGCAGCGAGAATATAGGTCGCACTGACCTTATTTCAGGTTTCAAGGGAGATTTTTTCATTGACCTCCCTGGATATTCATTAAGAAGTTCTAGGTCCAGGCAGAGGTGGCGGAATGATTTTTGAGGGGACATCATAATAGAAGAAATATATATATTGTTACGAAACCTAATATAAACAGATCATGTATGCGTGATGAACACAAATTCTGTAACGGAGATAAAAAAAATCAGATTCTGCAACACTAGGCAGCGTGAAATGTCTAGGGGAATGAATAAAGAAGTCAGTGTTTTTCGTTAACAAATAACTATAACTTATTCTTAAAACAACCCTAACATTACAATACACTAAATCAATACAATTATACAGTAAAACAGCGGTATAGCAACAAGTCGATACAATCACATAGAAAATATTGTATGTGGATACCAACACCATCACAACGATAAGGCCTTTAAATGTAAACTCTCTGAGAATGACAGTCCAGTGGAAAGTTCTTGCAACAACCCAGAAAGGAAACTGAAGTCCAAATGCATAAAATCCAGGAGAAAGTCTTTGAAAATGTATAATTGCCGCATTCGTCGGATAAGGTCCTGACACACGCTTCTGCGTCCGCTGGAATCTGCTCTGCTGTCTGCCCTCTGGTTCTAAAAAACAGCCCCTTTTTATACCTTCACACCCAAAGCCGAGAATTTTCCACTTCTCGAACAGTCCATAAGGACCCTACTCAACAGTAAACACGCGTTTCAGGAATTCTCTAGAAAACATCGCCGTGCCTCTACACAACATGGTGTACACGTGATCTCGCCCCAAGCCAGCACGACAACAAGAGTTCAACCAGTACGGATTAAACATAGAATGTAATACGCGGCCAGACACGAGTGCCACAACAGGAGTTACGCCCGTGTCACATAATAAAAAGAGCACCTGTAACAATATATCCAATAACACAGGTTCTGTTACTCTTTCTTTGGAACATTACTGGTACTATCACAACTACTAATACAACAACGTTTCATCTATTTCTATTACATGGATTCTGTTACTAATATTACTCTAAAAGAAGGGATGTTAGCATACCTGGCATTTTTCAATCCCCTTTAGGATTGTTTATCTGGCTATACTCATAATAGCCATATCACACTAACAGTTCCTCCAAATCATATGATTCCTAAAATTTGAAGTAAAGATCTAAATTTTAAACCAATGGAATAAAAGACTGTAGTTGAATAAGCTTGGTCCTGTGTTTGAATGGTAATATAAATCTGGATCTAAGTTTAAAATGAATCTAAAAAAATTGAAGTCATTTATTATGACTGAACTTCCTCTAGCAAATCTATGTGTACATTTCGGCTAAAACCAGCATTATTTCCAAGCAGCAAGTTCATGATCAGTAAATTTATCACAATTTATGGCAATATGTTTTATGTTCAATTCTACATCTCACACAATATTCAATGGAATATTAGCAAAACAAATGGATGTTGAGCAGTTTAAACAGAAACAAAGTAAGCATTGAATGATCCTGAAATACAGAAATATTAAATAAATGTTTGATATTATTTTGAACATGTAGTATAATACAATCAGTTTCTCTTCTAGGTGACATAAACCCAGTAATCTCATGTACACAAAATCTTTAGTCATATTAAGTTACTATTCAGCACTTATTTAGATTTGTCCAGTATATTACAGAGATTGACTATAAAATTCAACAGCTATAAAGAGAAAATAAATCTTTTCATTCCTTTGGCCCATGTTTTTTACTAAAAGACTGTATTTGTCTCCAATAATCTGCCTGTGCATCTGCCAAATTGAGAATATTTTTACAGAGAATACAGTGCACACATTATCCTTCTTGCACATAGCATTTACATTCAAAATATTTACATTCAGTAAACATGAAAGTTTGTAATTCTGTGTACAGCATGCACGAATATATCTTCTTGTATCAGCCTCTTTTACTACGTGAGCAGGTGTTTATACATAACATTTTTAAACGGACTCAGCAGCAGCGTGCCCTACTAGTCTGAGCTGACAAGAATTTGCTCGATATACTCTGTCCAGGCCCGAGGAACAGCTCCTATATATACTGACCAAGCTTAATTAAAGAGATCTGCAAACTGACCCAGTGTTTATCTAAATGGCTCTTACCTCAAATTACACAAATACCTTGTGCCAAGTGCCCACTGGACCACGTACACATCTAGCATGAACAACAACTTGAACCCTGTAGGTTGAATCAATCAATATGTTTTAGCAAAGGGTTGAGATAAGACACCAGTGATTTCAAGTTAATGTGCTCAATATTTTACATTTTGCGAAAAAAAGTAAATATCAAAACATTCAAGTTTTGATGCCAGGCCCATGGCCTTATCTCTATTCTCGGGTTTAGAAGTGTCATCTGCAATATGAAGCACAGCTTTGTGAACAGCTCTGTATGCCTTCAATACTGCAGAGATAGACCTTGTTCTGATTGTCCATCTTGTTGGGCACAGGAGATGAATGTTTTCCTGAGTTTGCATTTCAGCTGCTATCTCCTGAAAAGAGTTCATCCTCTTAGGGGATTTTTTTATGAATACGGACAAATCCTGTACAAAATCTAAAGCACTGCGCACAAGAGAGCTTTCCCTGGAGCAACTCTGAAGGGCTAAGTCAAGATTATGATTCGCACAGTGGAGATAAAGTGCTGCAGGACATTCTGTCTATAGACGTGCAGCTACTCCAGTCAGGGACCCAGACATTATTGCCGCCCCATCATACGCCTGCCATCGACAATCAGAAAGTCTGATGTTGCACCTCAATAAGATGTCCTTAAGGGCATTGGTAATGCTTTCAGCATCCGTTTTGTTGAGTGCATAGATTCCAATGAAATCTTCATGAACTTCCAGGTTGTTTGGATGAAACCCATTGGATCTCACATGTCATTTGTTCTATGTTGCTGATGTCTCTTGATTTATCCGCCATCAATCCGAAAATTCTGTTGTGTGAATGTCATCAGGAGTTGATCGCAACACAGAAGTAGCCATTACATCTACCATCTCATTGATGATGTTATGGCTGAGGTAGTTACCATTCTCTATCCACTGGTTAAGGGCTGGCACATCCTCTACTCTCAGCTTTAGTATCTGCATGAGGTTACTGTCCAGTTCATCAGCTTTCCAGAGGCCTACACCTTGACGTGCCAGATACTTGATGCTGGTCAGCTGCTACAGAAGGCTCGTCCCTCTGGTATTTTGAAGTTACTGAGGTGTTGGCTCAATGTTTTCGCAACATTGATATTCTTATCCAGGTTACATGTGACTCTCGTAACCGCTTCTTTATGAAACTGTGAATTCTCATGTTTCCTCAACTTTTCAAAACTTTTCGTCCAATCCGAGAAAAGACCAGCAGAGAAAGCACTTTTTAAACAGTGACTGAAGGTTATGCGTCTATGGGCTTCACCAAATCTTCAGTAAAATAGTGCAACGTTCCCTTTGTTGTGCAGTAGGATGCCCATGGATGCGTTTGAAACAGTGACATCAGACAACGTCTCTTTACACCTTTCCCAGTGACCGTCGTTTGGACAACTGACATGCAGGGCCGGATAAACAAAATAGCAAGTAAAATTACCTCCACATCAAATGTCTGACCATATGTGTCAATAAATAACACTTAAGACACAAATGTTTATGTATTTATGTATGCCTGGCTAGATAAGCCAAGTTACATATTGTGTTAGGATACACTTACAGAAAATATAATCCCTACTTTAACTAGATTTAAAAATAACATAAAATAATTATTTTGAAAATATAATCCTTAAATTCTGACTATATATATATATATATATATATATATATATATATATATATATACCACTCTAATTAACCATCCGCATCGGAAATTGTCTGTTACACTTGCATATACGCCCCGATACTATGATATGAAATTTCAGTCACATTTTAAAGTTCAGGCATTTAGTGACATAATATAGGCCTGAATTCAGGCGAACAGGTATGTGTTGCAAGTTCTGGCAGGAAGATCAGTACAGCCTAATTTATATGACAGTATAATAGTACCACAGTATGGAAATTGGCCGTGACAAGGGCATTCCGTAATAATTAGGTTTTACAACATGTGAAATATATAAATGTATATACTGGTTAGGCCAAAATAAAAAAAAAAGGTATGGTTCTCAGGCACTTTTTTTCTGAAATCAATGCCGGCGGGCGGTTTTTTTATTTTTATTTTTTTTTTTTGTGTATGTTTCGATAAAAATGTCAAATGATAAGGGAAAAACATGATAATAACAGATTTATTTTGCTAAACAAGCTAAAGTACTACATAACAAAGGAAATTGTATGATTTTATCTACTTGAAAGAAATATCCGAGCGGCTGCAGCTCAAAATCGGTAAGTTTCTGTTGAAAATCGAAATAAAAATGTTTGATGCGGGGGGTTAAAATTGATGCGGGCGGTGCCTGAGAACCATACCTTTAATTTTTTTTGGCCCTATATATTTCACATCTCACCAAAGGAATTATATTATAGGCTAGCATGATTCAGGTTTTGGAGAGAAAAGACCATATTACGATTTTTATGAGAGAAAATAGGGTTAAAATTAAAATTAAAAAATGGAAAAGCTTATATTCATATAGATAATGAAGAGCACAAAATATATCATTTAACATACCTTGCTTGGTCATTGGTGGAATCTTAAGCTTTTGCAATGAAATCTGAAATCTTTCTCTTCTTGTTGGCCGCCATTAACCATTAGGCCTAGACTGTTGACTGTCTTCGTTTCAAGCAGTTAAATGGACTAACCAGCAAGCCAGCCAGCCCGTGTATATAAAACATAGGCCTGTCGCCCCTGTTATCTGGACACTTTCACATATAATCAGGGTGACAGGGCCAAGGATGTCAGCATCACAGCCTTGCGGAGCCTTTGCTTGACCAGAGACACCTTGATTAATTAAACCCCTGTGACTGCTGGTAAAACTGTGTGATAACTGACAAGAGAAGTCTTGATAAGGTAGCCTTGGCACTGACTACCTGCTGAATTTTATATGAGGTTGATGTATATAGAGTGAGTTCATTGTCAGTGTTAACATATTTCATAAAAAGGGCACCTTGGTGAAAAAAAGTGTCAGTGTGTGTGTGTGTGTGGGGGGTGGGGGGAACACGTGGCCCCCGAGCCCCCCCCCCCTCCAGCTCCGCCACCTCATGGTCCAGGGGTAACGATTTGTGCCCTGCTAACGGACACCCGGACGGACGACGGACAAAGCGCCATTCCTATACCTCAGTTGACCTCCAGTCAGGTGAGCTACAAAACGTCAGATTTGGACACAATTTAAGGTACCTATTTTATATTTATACTAATAACTTAATAAATTCAGATCTAATTTTGGGAATACAGTTGAATCTTGATTAGGTCCATATATAAGTTATATCTCTGAAAAATAGTCTTTAGCTTTAACATTTCTCATGTAAAGTGAGTAAAAATCTTTCCTGTTTTTTTTCTTCAAAAATTGCATTATGTTTGGGCCTATTACTTCAAGAAATCATACAAAACTAACCTAATTTCTAGTATGTTCATAGGATAAATATACAGGAATATTTATACTAAATATGATCAAAACAGATGATGGTTTTGATATTAGGCAGTCTTGAAGTGTGACAATGGGTTTTAATGGAAAATTGAGGTTTTTTGAGTGCATTTTTAACGGAAGTCCGAACATTCAGACCACTGGATGAACAATGGACAAGAGGACCATCGCAATAGCTTAGATGACTTATTGTCAGCTTAGCTAATTATGCAAAACTGAATTAATTCCCGGTGTGTACATGGGAATATCAAAGCCAAACAAATAACACCAGTAGTTTTAATAATGGGCACTTTTGAAGTGTCATAATAGAATTTACTGGAAAACGGAGTTTCCTTTATTTCTTGAAGGAACAAAGTTGTAGAGGCCCTGTTTTTGTTTGGTTAGAGAAAATTTAACTGTAAGTGAATTTCAGTCAACTGAGCTAAAGATTTAATTATCCAGATATAATTTTTGATGTATACAAAAATATATCAAAGGTTGTGACATTGTGTGGAAAATAAAACTCGAGAGCTTCCAAAGTCAACGTATTTAATGAGTATAAATATCTTTCTGACTGTTCTGATGAAGTACGTTATATCCCAGCCCGCAAGTTTACAAATTTCGAAATACTTACCTAGTTTCGTGCATGTACACAGAAACACCTGTTTGCCAATTAAGGATATTACAAGTGACCCATGGGTCATGACGCTCTGCTGCCAAGCATGACCTGCGACATCATGGGCTGCTATTCACAACTTCCAGTCAAATTTTTTAAGAACCTATATGCCAATTTTGTTGAAACTTTCTACGTTGACATAAATATATAGCACACTAGCTGCACCCGTGGAAAATCCACGGTTCTCTAAGTTAAACAATTTTTTATTGTGCAGGTAGGGACTGAATGTCGCATTGTTTAATCCTGAGCTTTTTGCGAGTTCTTTTTAGCTCAGCTGACTTTTGCCTCTACGGAAATTAACGTAAAAAATTATGAACGTTTTCTGAAGAACATTTGCACAGGGTTAGGGTAATCAATAGCCCATTAAAGTTTGCGGGTTATCATAATCATCACTATAAAATTCCTCTTATATACTTTATATATTCATACCTTATCCTTTTATGAATTTAATGGATACATCATATTACGCATGATCGATAACAGATTTTCTCGGTTTAGATATTCCAACATATTGATATTAAATGCATATTATATAATATATATTTGTATATTATTAAGACATTCACTGATATATTGTTATAACGGATTTATGTTAAATGGACATTTCTCTTTAATTGTTTGACATTTGTATATTGTATCTCCTGTTTTTATGTTTGCAGAGTACTTATATTAGTGCTTCAGCGCTACTTGTACAATCCAAAAGGAATATATATGTTTAAACCAAATAGATGTGTCGGAACGACACAAATGCCCCCGCCTGGAGCATATTAAAAATATTTGTTATATTTTGTAAAATTTCAGGAGCTGTCATATGGTCAAAAGTAGGTCAACCAGGACCAAATGCAAACTCGATCTGTAACGGGTCATTTCCAAGCAACACATCAAAAATCTGGCCAGTGTTTGCAGGCATTGCGAAAAAAAAAAGTCCATACTGGTGCATTTTTCATTAAAAATTCTATTTTTCATGAAACTTTCTATGTTCAGGATCTGTCATACAGTCAAAACTAGGTCAACTTGGACGAAACGCGAACTCGATCGGTAAGTGGGCATTATGTGCCCACAGACCAAAAAATAGGCCAGTATCTGTAAGCATAGCACTGCGAAACTAGAATATTAGCAAAGGCCGAAAATCAATTATAAATTTAAACTGGAGAGGTATGTACCATGTTTCATAACAATCCATCAAATGCTGCCTGAGAAATAAGCTCCTAAGTTTTTATTCTATTCTAAGCTCTGTGACCCTGAAAGGTAGGTCAAGGTCACCCATCTTTAAACCTGACCAAGATTTTGTAAATATGCAATAGCACTGAAGAAATAAAGTTCCTGTGTTGAATACCTTTGGAGATATCCTGCACAAAAGGCCAAAATTGAAAAATCCGATAAAAATTCATTAAGAAAATCAGAAACTGTTGGTGGCGCCACCAAAATTGTGCAGCACGAACAGACCATCAGTCCCAAATGACCATAATAAGTTTTGTGAAAATCCACACAATAGTTCCTGTGATATAAGCTTCTATGTGTTTTTCTATAATCAGCTTTAAAACAAAGAACAAGGCCTACAGGCCTAATGCGAACCTGTGCAATGAGAATACACCAGGTATAATGCTTCGATGCTGGACCATTACTTTTCAAGAACATGTGTAACATGTATATGAACAATGTAGGTACTAAACACTTAGAACAAGAAACAATTAAACAAACATCACTGCTGCAATTCTGGCATGGGTGCACACAACAAGCTATAAATAGATGCAGGCTGCACGTTGGTGCCAAATATGATGCAGTGAGCAGTCTGCCAAAGCTATAAATAGAATGCAGCTACTGCACTGAGTGAACTCTTGACCTATACCTGGCTGCACTTCTTCCAATCCTGGCACTGTGCCAAAACTATTTATAGAGCTGACATCATCTTGGCTAATGGTCATCATCAAGGCACTGGCAATCTGCCTATGGTAAACCAAGTGCTGCCATCTGTACACAAAAGTGGTCCCTACTTGTAATAACTTTGAAATTTATTTTCCCAATACGAAAAGCTTTTCAGCTGACTTTTTATAAGAAAGAAATCAGGAATATATGTAAAATTATTATGGATACATACTAAATGCAAAACTAAAATACAGATATATCCCATTGATGGCAAATTCTTGAATTAAGTTGAGTAGGGAAACCAATAATTTATAATACACGTACAGTTGTCTTTATATAGCCACAGAGAGCTGAATGTCCATGATTGTAACATTGCCTGGTATGATGAATAACTTAAATCATAAATCTATATTTTTTAAAAGCTTTTAAAAAAAACTTTGTCTATATTAACCAAAGATAACCTGAAATCTAAATGTCTAGTGGCATGATGTAATAGATGCTGATAAACTGGTGCCAGGCTAGATGTAACAGCATCACACAGCTAACATATATGGTAAAATGACTCAATTCAAGCTCCATAATTCAGCCAAAAATCATTCATGTGGAACCATTAATGACAATTATTATAAGAATAATTGTAGGGATTATTCTTGTAAAATATTTAACAAACTGGCTTCAGTGGCATCAGCACTGAACCGAAACCATTTGAACAAACTTGAATTATCAACATCTGAGGATAATTAATGTGTGAGATTTAAGAATTTGGCCCAGTGGTTTTAGAGAAGATCTTTGTAGCCACTGAGCTTAAATGGGCTGTTATGGCATATGACTAAATTCAGCTTCCCATAACTTAGCCAAAAGTCACTGAACTGAGACCATTTGAACAAACTTCAGAAAGCACTACCCTAGGATCATTTCTGTGCGATATTAAACATTTTGGCCATATGGTTTCAGAGAAGAAGTCTTTTGTAGCCCTCAGTGTAATACAGGCACTGATGACCCCGTACAAAAAAGGCCGATGCAGATGGCGCCACCAATACCTCAATTTCAGATATGACTTATGTGACCAAGATTGGCATAAAACTTGGTGATGATAGCTCCAGCCGTTTCTGAGATTTAAATTTTAATATGCTTTTTTGCACAGGTAACAAAGTTCAACCTCCTGTAACTCGGCCAAAATCTCCGAACTGGAACCATTCGAACAAACTTGAGAAAGATTGTTCCAGGGATCATTTCTGTAAAAATATTGGACAATTTGGCTGGACAGTTTCGGTGAAGAAGATTTTTAAAGCTTTTTTAGCTTTTTCCCTATAAAATCTAAGAAAATGCAGTTAGAAAAAAAATTAACAAAATCCGATATAGTTTTTTGGATGACTGATTATTTGCAAAATATTTGGTGATGCTAGCTCCAGCCATTTTTGAGAACAAGGGACTCATGGGTCACATGGCTCAGCTCGATTTTGGAAAATATTAGTAACTGCAGAATATTTTTATTCTTTTGGTTTTTCATGTATAATATCATTAGAAAAGCTGTGAGAAAAGGGCCCTGCTAAAATGAAACTCTGTAAATTATAGAATAATGGACATGAGCTAAATCATTAAGTGATGCACCAAGGGAACAAATATGCATACGTTAAGTGTTAAATAAAAGTAACATGTCATAAACAAATGATGTGTGAAGGTAATTAAGTTTTCAAAAGTTAAATATATGGCCATATGAGTTAAAAATTAGACCAAAGTTTGACCAATATTCCTAATTTTTTTTACGAAGTTAACAGTGTTATTCACACCTAGGCCCCGCCAACTTTATATATATGAATGAAATGCTACAAAGTATTTATATCTTGTTAAATCTTGTCAGTTAGCAATTACATTAGATCCTAATATTTTTATCACATTTGAATATTAGGATTAAATTTCTGATATTTTTTTCTTTGAAAAAATCAAAATTGTCCAAGTCTCATCAAAAAGAATTTAGTTAACATTAAAATTATAAGATTCATCTTGTTTATTAGTCCTGTATATTGAAAGGGGTGAGTTGGGGGAGGGGCCTCCATTGTTACTGCTTGTTGCTGAAAAAAATGTTAATTTTAAGATTCATCTATTCATAGTACAGGTCTGTCAACAGAAAAAAAGGCTTCCTGTGGTATGGTATTAACTGCAGACAGCCTGATCAAGGTCAACTCAGTGGAGAGAGGGCTTGCCCTATTGATGGGATTGCATAACATAGAGCATAGAATGACCTACAGATCCTAGAATGACCTACAGTGACCAAAGTGGACTACTTGACAATGTAAGGGAATACAACAAGAGCCTCCAAAAAAAAAATCCATTAACTAGCCTAATTTTGCAGCTTTTATTTTCAATTTTCAGATTTTAACAGATTAAATCCTTATGTGCACATGCTGTGAAAATTAAATCCACAGTACTCACAGGAAAAACGTGCCGCGGCCAAAGTTGGGCAAAATTTAAGGTACCAATTTTTTATTTTTGCTAATATTTTAAAAAATTTAAAAGATTTTGATCTAATTTTGGTATACAATTTAATTTTGATTAATTAGAGTTATATTATATATATATAGCTTTAACATGCTTTGTGTTAGGTGATCAAATATCTTTCCTGATTTTTTACAAAATGCATTATGTTTGGGTCCATAACTTTTTTAAATTAAACAATACAGACATAATTTCAGGCATGTACATAGGAACTATACAGGGGAATATTTATATTTATTAATATGAGGAAAAACAGATGAGTAGTTTTGATATTAGGCAGTCATGAAGTGTGAAAATAGGTTTTTAATAAAAAATTTAGGTTTTTCCTTATTTTCTCAAAGGAACAAAGTCGCAAAGACCCAGTTTTCGGCTTGGTAGGAGATCTAACATTATGCCGAAATTTTGATTCCTAGGTCTTACCGTTTCAAAACGTGCCACATCTACGGACGGACGGATTATAGCTCAGATGACTTGTAGTCAGCTGAGCTAAAAACCCGAAATTGTAGGTGGCCCCACCAAACTTGTGCAGCCGGTACAGACCATCAGTCCAAATGATCATAGTTAAGTTTTATGAAAATCCACACAATGTTTCCTGAGATATAAGCTTCAGAGTGTTTTTCTATAATCAGCTCTAAAATGTAGAAAAATGGGTCACCCATCTTCGAACTTGACCGAGATTTTATCGATATACATCTTCAATGATGAAATAAAATTTCAACGGTGAATCCTTTTAGAGATATCCCGCCCACAAGGTAAAGGGTAACGGACGCCGGACGGACGGACAGCTTGAGTGACGACAATGTGTAGGAGCCGTCAAACAGTCAAAAATAGGTCAACCTGGACGAAACGCGAACTTGATTTGTAACTGGTCATTATCTGTCCACGTATAACAAATCAGGGCAGTATCTGCAGGCATTGCGAAAAAAAGTCCGTACATGTGTAATTGTCAAGAACATTTCTAATTTTCATGAAATATTCTATGTTAAGGAACCGTAAAACGGTCAAAAGTAGTTCAACCGGGACGAAATGCGAACTCGATCAGTAACTGGTCATTATCTGCCCACATCAAAATCAGGCCAATATCTGCAGGCATTGTAAAAAAAAAGTCCGTACAACTGATTCATTTCGGAATAACGGAATGACGGACTTGGGTAAAACTAAATGCTCCTTTGTGGCGGGGGCATAAAAATAGAGATGGTCCACAAAGTAAGTTTTTATTGTGAACATCCCTGACCTATGACTTTGGCCTTCTGCCCACATATCAATTGGACTCTTTTTAAAGTGATGGGTAACTACTAACAACTTAAAACTGGAGTAATCACTTGGCAACAAATGTGTGAATAACTTTGACCTGCAACCTTTAACCTCCTGACCAGCTGACCCCAAAATCAATAAGTTATTTCTTAAAGCAAAAGACCCATAAATATGTTTGAATCAAATTGAGTGATGCATAGATGAGGTATATGTGGAAAACTGAAGGTCTGGGATAAATAGTATAGCTTGAAATATAGCATTTGGAACAATTAAGTATTGTGACCTTGACCTCTGACCATTTTAAAACATTATCAGTAGGGTTCTTCCCCTATTGATAGGTTAGCTATATATCAGAGGTGGTGTTATAGGTTGAAAAGTTTGCCTTAA
This sequence comes from Sipunculus nudus, assembly GCA_026874595.1. Classification (NCBI taxonomy): domain Eukaryota; kingdom Metazoa; phylum Annelida; class Sipuncula; order Golfingiida; family Sipunculidae; genus Sipunculus; species Sipunculus nudus. The sequence goes on along the minus strand of CM049310.1, from coordinate 63,719,145 downwards.
AATGACTCAACACAAGAAGTGGGTGCTGTGAACTTGACCTTTGACCTCGAGTCTTTTCCCCTGTTGGTAGAGAAGCGATATGTCAGTGCTGGAAAATGAAAATTCTAGCTTGAAATGTGTCCACAACCTTTTTAAAGAAGTGGATCCTGTGACCTTGGCCGTTGACCTTAAAATCTATAGGATTCTTCTCCCACTTGGTAGGTGAGCCATATGTGAAAAATCAAAGGAATGGGATGAAAGGTTTGGCTTAAAATGCATTCACAAACTTTTCAAAGAAGTTGGTCCTTTTCACCTTGACCTTTGACTTTGTGATCTCAAAATACTTATGGTTCTTCCCCTGTTGGTAGGCGAGCTGTATGTGAAAGATTGAAGTTTTGGGATGAAAAATTTGGCTATAAGAATTAATTCGGGGGGGGGGGGGGGTGTTAAACACACCCGGTAAGGCCAAAAAAAAATTAAAGGTATGGTTCTCAGGCACCGCCCGCATCAATTTTAACCCCCCGCATCAAACATTTTTATTTCGATTTTCAACAGAAACTTACCGATTTTGAGCTGCAGCCGCTCGGATATTTCTTTCAAGTAGATAAAATCATAAAATTACCTTTGTTATGTAGTACTTTAGCTTGTTTAGCAAAATAAATCTGTTATTATCATGTTTTTTCCCTTATCATTTGACATTTTTATCGAAACATACACAAAAAATTAAAATAAAAAAAACAGCCCGCCCGCATTGATTTCTGAAAAAAAGTGCCCGAGAACCATACCTTTTTTTATTTTGGCCTAACTCGGATAATATAGGTCGCGGTGACCTAATTTCAGGTTTGCAAAGAGATCTTTTTAGAACCTCTAAGACTGCAGAGACTTCATGATCCTAGCCCGTAAGGTTACGATTTGTGCCCTGCTAACGGACGGATGGACGGCCGGCTGGCTGGACGGACGGCCAGACTGAAGGACGACGGACAAAGACCCATCGCTATAGCACAGCATCACTAAAAGTCAGCTGCGCTAAAAACGGTGTCAATATTAGGCCTTCTTGAATGTAGCAATGGGTTATCAATGGAAAAAGAAGGTTTTTGCTTATTTCCTTGAAGGAATGAGGTCACATTGACCTAGTTTCTCAGATTTAATTATTCAAAATGTCAGTTCTGAAACTATAATGGTTCAGGAGGTGCCGTATGGTCAAAAGTAGGTCAACAAGGGCAAAATGCAAACTCGATCTTTAACGGGTCATTATCAAGCAACACACCAAAAACCAGGCCAGTATCTGCAGGCATTGTGAAAAAAAGTCCATACATGTGCATTTTCCATAAAAATTTCTGTCTTTCATGAAATTTCTATGTTTAGGAGCCGTAAAACAATCAAAAGTAGGTCAACTGGGACGAAACGCGAACTCGATCTGTAACTGTCATTATCTGCCCATACATATAAAATCAGGGTGGTATCTGCAGGCATTGAGGAAAAAAAGTCAGTATATATGCATTTGTTATAAAAAATTTCTATTTTTCATGAAACTTTCCATGTTCAGGAGCAGTCAAATGGTCAAAAGTAGGTCAACTGGGACAAAACAAGAACTCGATCTGTAACTGGTCATTATCTGCCTAAACACTAAAAATCAGGCCCGTATCTGCAGGCACTGTGAAACAAAGTCCGTACATGTGCACTTTTTTTTATGATATTTTCTATGTTAGAGCATCGTCAAACAGTCAAAAGTAGGTCAACCTGGACAAAATGTGAACTTGATCTGTAACTGGTCTATATCTGCCCAAACACCAAAAATCAGGCCAATATTTGCAGGCATTGCGAAAAAAAATCCGTACATATGTATTTGTCATGAAAATTTCTATTTTTCATGAAATTTTCTAAGTTAAGGAGGCGTAAAACGTTCAAAAGTAGGTCAACCGGGACGAAATGCGAACTCGATCTGTGACTGGTCATTATCTGCCTACACACCAAAAATCAGGCCAATATCTGCAGGCATTGCGAAAAAAAGTCCGTACATGTGTATTTGTCATGAAAGTTTATATTTTTCATGAAGATTTCAATGTTCAGGAGCCATTAAACGGTCAAAATTAGGTAAACCGGGACGAAACGCAAACTAGATCTGTTACTGGTCTATATCTGCCAACACTCCAAAAATCAGGCCAATATCTGGAGGCATTGCGAAAAAAAAATCCGTACATGTGTATTTGTCATGAAAATTCCTATTTTTCATGAAATTTTCTAAGTTAAGGAGGCGTAAAACGTTCAAAAGTAGGTTAACCGGGACAAGACGCAAACTCGATCTGTAACTGGTCATTATCTGCCCACACACCAAACATCAGGCCAATATCTGCAAGCACTTCGAAAAAAAGTCCGTACATGTGTATTTGTCATGAAAATTTCTATTTTTCATGAAATTTTCTAAGTTTAGGAGCCGTAAAACGATCAAAAGTAGGTCAACTGGGAAGAAACGCGAACTGGATCTGTAACTGGTCATTATCTGCCTACACCAAAAATCAGGCCAATATCTGCAGGCATTGCGAAAAAAAGTCCATACATGTGTATTTGTCATGAAAATTTTTTTTCCATGAAATTGTCTAAGTTTAGGAGCCGTAAAACGGTCAAAAGTAGGTCAACCGGGACGAAATGCGAACTCGATCTGTAACTGGTCATTATCTGCCTACACACCAAAAATCAGGCCAATATCTGCAGGCATTGCGAAAAAAAGTCCGTACAACTGTTTGATTTCGGAATGACGGAATGACAGATATGGGTAAAACTATATGCCCTGGCCACTTTGTGGCGGGGGCATAAAAAAGTATCAACAAAAATCTTAATTTGTGGATGTCTTATAGCTGTCAATGAAGCAGCATCTTACAAGAAAAGCTGCTCGGTCTGTAATTCCTGTATAAATACTGTCAGTTCAAAGGGGTTATTAACATACGCTATTTACCTGGCTGAGTATCTGGGGGTATTTCATCTCAGCCAACATAAACTCTATATGACAGAGATCATATACTTCTTGATACAAATGTAATATCTCATATCATGATACAAAAAATGTTTCATGGCGGATCAAACATATCAGATTCCCTGCTATAAGGTCTAATAAGCTGAAGAAGTCTTTATTCACATATCATACAGCTGGCAATTACAATAATAACATGTAAAATCACATATAGTGTATAGGTGATTTTGATCTTTGAACAAGGACTCAATCATCAACAATAAAAATGCAAAATAAATAACTGAATTCAAGTGAAAGGGTTCAATATGAGCAGCTTTGAAAAGATTCATACAGGTTTGATCACTTTCCACAAATGCAAATAACTTGCCCAAAATGCACAACTGATCACGTAAATAAATTTAATATTTTCTGTTAAAATTGCAGTACCCATGACCCGCAACAAACTGGCTTTACTCTTTCTTAATTTTTCCGTTGATGTGGTCTTATTATAAGTTAATCTTATTAGAATATGGGAATGTTGATGGAATTATCATGTGAGCTTTTAATGGGAGCAAGAAAAATAAGGACAGACCACCAGTAAAGAAGCCAGTCTTAGGCCAAAATAAAAAAAAGGTATGGTTCTCAGGCACTTTTTTTCAGAAATCAATGCGGGCGGGCGGTTTTTTTATTTTTATTTTTTTGTGTATGTTTCGATAAAAATGTCAAATGATAAGGGAAAAACATGATAATAACATATTTATTTTGCTAAACAAGCTAAAGTACTACATAACAAAGGAAATTGTATGTTTTTATCTACTTGAAAGAAATATCCGAGCGGCTGCAGCTCAAAATCGGTAAGTTTCTGTTGAAAATCGAAATAAAAATTTTTGATTCGGGGGGTTAAAATTGATGCGGGCGGTGCCTGAGAACCATTCCTTTAATTTTTTTTTTGGCCTTAGGCAGGTCACCTTTACTGTAATTTTACACTTGTTTCCAGTGTCGCTGATAACTTCACATATCATATAATTTTCATAAACATCTATTGGCAATTTTGGATGGCTGCAACACGTTTGCTGACATACAATGTTATGTCACTATAATGAAAGTGTAAACTCTTGACAAAGTCCAACAACACAACTGTTGTTAATTTCTAATTACATGGATGGGATTTTCCATCAGAGTATCATATCATACAAAGGAATCGATATCAGAAAGATATCTCCTACCCATAAATGCATGAAACACTAAGTTTTGTTGGCAGTTAGAATGCAGACTCCAGTGGAGCAATAATGCTCATTAACTAAGCAATGGGGTGCTCCATACGATACTGTCAAGGAAAAAATATACCTTACACAAAATTCAGTGTTTATGGAAGGAATGAGCTTTATCATGTATCCCATACATTCAGGACCAAAGCAAATTACATAACCTTAACATGTAGTGAACATATTTTTAATTAAGAATACGAGATAGGTTGTGTTACTGATCCAGCTTAATGACTTGTTTATAGGACTTAAGCTTCTGATAAATATACAATAAATACACTGTTAAAACTGGAAATAACAAAAATTACAAATGTTATTTAAGTCAGCACCATACGCACCTGTGTTCTCATATGAAACACATGAAAACAATATATTGCACATTTAAATGGCTTGTTTACACAAAACACGATAACCTATTAACCAAAATGTTCTATTTATGCATGACAGCAAGAAATATATGACACAAAATGACATCAAATCAAACTCACCAAACACTGTTTCTGAAAGTCTCCACCCGAAACAAGGCACTGAATTGTCTCTTAATCCTCAAAATTCCTATTTTTTATTTATTTTTTATTATATATAAAAATCAAGACTTGAGTCTGTATCAAGCTAATTGATGCACTAATCCTTACCTCATCGTCATCATTTTCAGTATCATCAAAATAAACATATATTGTACCATGATGAAAGGCTGACAACGTCTGACACTCCATGATTTATTGTGGCCTATACAGGACCATCTTCTTTACAAACTAATACATGTGCATCTGTAACAGCAACAGTCGCTTTACAAGATGTACTTCTCTGTGTCAAAATGAAGTTCCTATACACAGACACAAGCAGTAGAAAAACACGGTGTATCATGAAAACTACTCTCCCCTGGAGACATACCATTCCCGCTCCCACTCCTATAACCTGTTAATGTTCTTCATTTCAGTGTGGGCGCCATACACAAGAGCAAATGAATATAGCAACTCAGCCACCTCTTCGGTTGATTTTTAATATATATCAGGGCAATTCAGGACAGACACCCTACCACGACCATGAAAGCTGATCACAATTAGTGAACCATGTGTCATGATGTTCAGCTTGTAAGTAAAACTTATAATAACATTAATTCAGAACTTAAAAATAATGATGATTATAATATAGAACAGTGATTTTCACAAATGTTAGTGACAATTGTTTAATAACTATGAGACTGGCCCAATTTTATTTGGACTTTGCAGGGTGACAAGTATGCATGTCTCAATTTTAATTCAACGCAAAAGCAAAATATATGATTAATAGGCACCTGATTGATATAACATTAGCGCTGGTTTAAACTCTTACTAGATGAAGTTACATTTGCATCCACAAATACACCAAATCTAAGGGTCTAAGGGAAACCTCACATGCAAGTGCAAGAAATGCCTAATGTTCACTGTGACCCGACACATTGCGACGAAAGGTAATGACAATTTAAGTGGCTACTGATATACTAAACAAAGAAGACGGCAAGGTTTTGTATAATTCTATTCAATGTAAATAAGGACAATTATCATGACATACATGGGTTGACCAAGTCTCATATCTGATCTGGCTCACAGTGACCTTATTTCAGAAAATAGGTGCTAAGGCCAAAAAAAGGTATGCTTCTCAGGCACTTTTTTCAGAAATCAGTGCGGGCGGGAGGTAATTTATTTTTACCTTTTTTTGTATGTTTCGATTAAAAATGTCACATGATCATGACAAAAACAGGTTTTTTTTGCTAAACAGATAAAAGCACTACATATATTGTGCTATTTTGTCTTCTTGAAAGATAAAAATCCAAATAAAAATTTTTGTAGCGTGGGGTTAAAATTGACTCGGGCGGTGCCTGAGAACCATACTTTTTTTTTTTGGCCTAACAAGCTACAATGCAATACAAAAACATCATCTGACTTGCAACTGACTTGCATGTTAAGATGTGCCCAAGATAACACTTAAGTGAAATATGGAGTCAGTAGTGAAAATGAAAGGGATTTTAATTTGGAAAATAAAATTCAAGGGCAACCAACGTTGATCAGTCCGAGGACGTTTTTGTGTCGCTTCTTTCTGCAGAGTACGAACCAAATCTGATGAACATTTTAAGTTATCACACTCATAAGCAAATGATGCCGAAAGAGAACTGTGACCCAACCTTGAGTCAAAACCATAACTTAAACTGTAACATTATACAATTTTACGCACTGACTAGGACAGTATAGTGTGTTGTATTTGTGGATAGCATTAGTGAAGCCAACAACATTGATAACGTTATGCTTTTTTTACCTAGTTTTATGACAATATTTGGTCACAGTGACCTTATTTCAGAAACTGGTGTTAACTTGCTGTATGTAGCACAAATCTACTATATATGAACAACTGATTTGCATGCCAAGATATGCTAAAGATAGATTTTAATTATTTATTCAGTGGTCAAAATGGAAAAAAAAACAGTAAATAATACGCCCGTCGTGTATCTTGTGACCTCTGAACTCATTAAATATGCATGGATTTTGCTGGAAATCGAACTTAGGCGAGATATTTTATTGATTAACATTTCTGATGAGTTTTATCAAAATCCTTCATATTCTTCATAAGTTATCGCGGTAACACAAAAAAGTAGCCTAGTGACCTGTGACCTTATAAATATGCGTGGATGTTGCCCTAAATCGAACTCAGGATAGATAATCTGTTGTTAAGTAGTCGTGGTGAATTTCGTGAAAATCAATCAAAGCCCCGGTAAGTTATCGCGGAGACACAGTATTCCATAACACAAACCCGTCATATGACGGGCGTATAAAAATATAAAATGTTTTCCGCCATGTTTGAGTGGAATCTGATAAAAACTTAAAGTGCTACCGCGCTGAGAATACATGGCCTCAGATCAAAGGTCAAGGTCACAGCAACTAGACTAGGGACCCATGGGTCTCGACGCCCAGCTGAATTTGTCTAAATGGATATTTTTTTATGAGATTTTTCAGAATAACAGTCCTGTGACCTTAACCAATGACCTTGTGACCAAACAATCTATGAACTTATTATCCTTGAACTTGCAGCATTTAGATTATTGTAACAATCTTTTAAAAATTGATCTTAACCTCTAACCAGGTTTGGGATGAAAAGTTTAATTTACAGTGCATCAACAATCTTATTAAAGATGTGGCTCCTGTGACCTTCTACTTTGATCTCCGGACCCTGAAAATCAAAATGAATTTACTGAAGTGGTTGGTCATAAATAAAATCAAGTTTGAAGCCAATCTGTCTATCAAAAGCAGAAGTATCATCCAAGATTCGTGATCCAAACTTTTCAAGGTTTGTGATGAAAAGTTTGGCTTGAAATACATACACATTCTTTTTAAAGAAATGGGTCCTGTGACCTTGACCTTTGACCGTTGGACCCCTTAATTAACACGGTTCTTACTTTAGTGGTGAGCCATATATAAATTAAGTTTGAAACTAATATGTCAAACTGGAGTTATCATCTGGCAACTAATTTGTTAACAGACGGCCCCTGTGACATTGACCATTGACCTTGTGAACCCAAATTCATTTATGCTCTCCCCATACTGGCAAGTCAGATAAATGTGCAAGATGAAGTTTGGGATGAAAAGCTAGGGTTAAAATGCAGCCAAAATCTGTTTAAATAAGTGAGTCCTGTGACCTTGACCTTTGACCTCATGACCCAAAAATCATATAGCTTCTTGCTTTAGTGTTCGGCCATATTAAAGTCAAGTTTGAAATCCATGTGTCAATCCAACCTGGAGTTATCATCTGGAAGCAATTTGTGTAGATGGACAGATGGACAGACAGACGGACGGACAAACAGACAGACAGACAGGGTGAATACTATAGGGCATGCACTTGTGATCAATAATCACACCAGGTTTTGGGATGCTAATTGCAATCACAGCTGAGTAACAGACATGATTGTTGCCATTTTATAGATAAACTAGATTTGTCGGAACGACACGAATGCCCCCGCCTGGGGCAAATGAGAAACATTTGTTAAATTTTGTAAATTTTTTTAAGTTCAGGAGGTGTTGTATGGTAAAAAGTAGGTCAACAGGGGTAAAATGCAAACTCGATCTGTAATGGGTCATTATCAAGCAACACACCATAAATCAGGCCAGAATCTGCAGGCATTGTGAAAAAAAGTCCATACATGTGCATTTTTCGTAGAAATTTCTGTCTTTCTTGAAATTTTCTATGTTCAGGATCTGTCATATGGTCAAAAATAGGTTAACTGGGACAAAATGCGAACTCGATTTGTGAGTGGTCATTATGCGCGCACAGACCAAACATTAGGCCAGTATCTGTAAGCATTGCATTGCGAAACTAGAATATTAGCAAAAGCTGATAATCAGTTAAAAATTTAAATTGGAGAGGTATGTACAATGTTTCATAACAATCCACCAAATGCTTCCTGAGAAATAAGCTCCTAAGTATTTTTCTATACTAAGCTCTGTGACCTTGAAAAGTAGGTCAAGATCACCCATCTTTGAACTTGACCAAGATTTTGTAAATATAATGCAATAGCACTGAAGAAATGAAGTTCCTGTGTTGAATACCTTTGGAGATATCCTGCACAAAAGGCCAAAATTGAAAAAAATCCAATAAAATTTCATTAAAAAATCAGAAATTGCAGGTGGCACCACCAAAATTGTGCAGCACGCACAGACCATCAGACCCAATGATCATAGTAAGTTTTGTGAAAATCCACACAATGGTTCCTGAGATATAAGCTTCTGAGTGTTTTTCTATAATCAGCTCTAAAATGTAGAAAAATGGGTCAAGGTCACACATCTTCGAACTTGGCCGAGATTTTATCGATATACATCTTCACTGATGAAATAAAATTCCAACGGTGAATCCTTTTAGAGATATCCAGTTCACAGACGCGGAACAGACGACTGACGGACACCGGACAGACAGATGGACGGACGGACAGACGGACAGCTTGGGTGACGACAATAGCCCATGAGCCTATGAGCTGAGGGCTTAAAATGGCTGTACATGTACATTTGTCATGAAAATTAATATTTTTCATGAAATTTTCTATGTTAAGGAGCCGTAAAATGGTCAAAAGTAGGTCAACCGGGACGAAACGCAAACTCGATCTGTAACTGGTCATTATCTGCCCACACACCAAAAATCATGCCAATATCTGTAGGCATTGCGATAAAAAGTCCGTACATGTGTATTTGTCATGAAAATTTCTATTTTTGATGAAATTTTCTAAGTTAAGGAGCCGTAAAATGGTCAAAAGTAGGTCAACCCGGACGAAACGCGAACTCGATCTGTAACTGGTCATTATCTGCCCACACACCAAAAATCAGGCCAATATCTGCAGGCATTGCGAAAAAAAGTCCGTACATGTGTATTTGTCATGAAAATTTCTATTTTTCATGAAATTTTCTAAGTTAAGGAGCCGTAAAATGGTCAAAAGTAGATCAACCCGGACGAAACGCGAACTCGATCTGTAACTGGTCATTATCTGCCTACACACCAAAAATCAGGCCAATATCTGCAGGCATTGCGAAAAAAAGTCCGTACAACTGTTTCATTTCGGAATGACGGAATGACGGAATGACAGAATGACGGAATGACGGACATGGGTAAAACTATATGCCCCGGCCACTTTGTGGCGGGGGCATAAAAATAGAAAAATATTCGTTAAAATAAGAAAAATACAGTTGGCGCCACCACTTTTCAGGAACTAACAAGACTAGTCATGGACAATATTAAAGACAAGATTCATGACAATCCATGCATTAATTATCAAGATATTGAAGGTTTTGTATAATTTTTTTTATTATTCGGGGGGGGGGGGGTTCTTTCAAGCCCCATAGCTCGAAGGATATAGGTCGCAGTGACCTAATTTCAGGTTTCTAAGGAGATTTTTTATTGACCTAATTGGAAATTCACTGAGAAGTTTCTAGGACGAGCAGTTACGATTTGTGCCCTGCTAACGGACGGCCGGACGGACGACGGACAAAGCGCCATTCCTACTTACAGTCAGCCGAGCTAAAAAATTGACTAACCCTAGGAATATAGCAACATGATATAATGTCGATGATTGGCAATGTGTCTTTGATACAAGTTAATCAAAAGTTTGGATGCTCAGACGGAACAAGAGACCCATGGGTCACGTCATCAGCTTAATTTTAGAAAGTTTTAAGCAAATGCAAAAAACACTTTATTTCTATAGGTTTTCATATATATTAGCATTTGATAAGCTAAGAGGAAAAGGCCCTGCTTAAACGAAACCCTGTAAATTATAATATAATGGACATGAACTAAAGTATTATAATAAACATTAATTTATTAACTGAAATTAAATGCTGTTAAATATCAAAAAGAGCATAAACAAAATTTAAACAGCACGTTAACACAAGCCAATTAGGTAAAAATCGCATTTGTACTGTGTAATAAATTAAACTTGTGGCCTGAAACCATTAAATGATACAATAAGAAAACAAGTGACCCATGGGTTATGACGCTCAGCTGACAAGCAGGAGAAAATGGCCTAATATTTACAACTGTTGTCTTATTTAGAAGAAAATAAGTGCAAAAATTGGGGAGGGACATGAAGGGTTGTACGCATAAAGCACATTACTTGATAGTTCAGGGCAAATTAGTTGTATTAGGCATTAATGAACATTAGCTTGCAGAAAACAGCTTGCAGAATATAGATCACCATGACCTTATTTAAGGTTTGCAAGTAGGTTTTTTTTGCTAAGCTAAAAGTACATTCTATTGTTTACGATTTGTGCCCTGCTTTGGTATCAAATGTTCAATTATTCTGGGGGGGGGGGGGGGGGGGGTGTATTATAAGCCCCATAGCACGGAGAATATGGGTAACACAGACCTTATTTCAGGTTTCCAAGGAGACTTTTCAAGGACCTTCCAGGATGTCAAGTAAGAAGTTTCTAGGTCCAGTGGTAACGATTTGTGCCCTGTTAACGGATGACCTCATCTTTCAAGGTCTCAAAAATAGAGAATCAAGGGACCCATGGGTCACTGTGCTCAGCTGAAGTTGACCTTGAAGGTAAAAATCTAAAATAATATCAAATGGCGATAAAGTCTAAGATAAAAAGGTAATATATGCCATGGCTTGTTGACACGATTGGTTTGTATTGATTAGTAAGAATCTGTTGCAAATAATATTTTGTGACCTGACCATGCATTTCCTTATGTTAAAATTGAAGCATGTGAGCAGTTTGTGAACATAAGATGTATATTTTTACTATGATAAGTAGTTGGCTTTTTGGTAAATTGTGAACAGTCCAGTAGTTTACACATTTGTTTAATTTGATCTATTTTTCTTATAATATATATTTTTAAATATATGTATTTCATTTATTTTATAAAATGAATACAGCTGAAATATAACTTATGTCCCCAGTTCACAGGTGCAAGAACTTGGTGGTATGGTTGGGGGGGGGGGGGGGATGATGGGAGTTACACGATGTCTGTATTATTATAGTGTATATACATAGGATTTTCACTTAATTCAACTATGCTTAGAAGATATAAAAAAAAGTTCATTCACAATAACTTAATATTTAAAAAAGGACAGACGGACTGGCAGACAAACAAAGATGATAATATATAAAGTTTCAATTATTTCTTAATTTTTTTATTATATCAATTTTTTACATGAAGTTTAACATCTGCAATATTACACAACTGGATATATGTTGCTTTCAAATTTGAGATTTTAATAGCTTTAATCCATCCACATACAGCGTATATGAAAATTATTTTAACAGTGCTTCTAGGAATAATTTCAAAATTATTATATATTTAATGATAGAGATGATGGACAGACAGAGCATATCACTTTATGTTCCTTTCTCCTAAGGCAAGAATATGTTTCAATTAGATCTTATCTTTTTCTATCCAATTATTTTTTAAATGAAATAGATTTTACATATTTGCAATAAAAACTAATGTCCCAGTGCACAGGTGCAAAGGAATCAATGGCAGCGGGGGGGGGGGGGGGGGGGGGGGATGGTTAGATTAACAACACTCCTGTATATACATACAGGGCAAACAAAGCCTGATCTCCAATTCTGCTGAGGCAGAAAAAAAATGAACAAATGTTTGTATTAGATTAAAAATTATGACATCAATTTCCAATATAACATATATATGTGAATCTAAATGTGGATTCATAATTATAAATTGCATCATCATACATCTCAGTCTTGTCAGATAACACCACATCATGCAAACATATGGATATATTTATTTTTTTTCTATAATAAACAATAAATATCTAAAAATAATACTTGATTCAGATTTCACAACTTTAAATTGTGCCTTTCTTTATCCATAATTTGCTTTATATTTTATAAATTTATGCTTACTGAAGGGTCTACTTCTATTTTAATTGGTTAAAATCATTTAAAAGAAAACTTATTTCTTTAAAAATGCAACATTAACTAAACATGGCATCTTCCAGATTACTCCTTGAATTACTTTTTCAAAGAAAGTTTTGTTTATTGGAGTAGAAACAGCATTACAATAAACAACAAGTGACCCATGGGTCATGACACTCAGCTGACTGGGAAGAGATTCACAAAAGGAAATTTTATCATCAGAATGGTAGTATATACCCATTGAACTGAAGCATCAAACAGATTAACCAACAGGACAAGATTTAGTCTGTATTTATATATCTCAAAAATAGAGAAAAATGTGTAAACTTTTAACAAGACCTACAGGCTTAGTGCAAACCTGTGCATTGGGAAATACACCAGGTATAATGCTTCAATGCTGGACCATTACTTCTCATGTATATGAACAATGCAAGTATTAAACATTTTGAACATGAAACAATTACACAAAAATCAATTCTGGCATGGGTGCACACAACACAAAAATGATTGTAGCTGGCACCATCAGTCTTATATACAACAAAGTTATCAGAGATGTATACATATGCCCAATTTCAGGCTGATATATCAAATTCCTCTGTAGAAATAAGCAGGCACATACACTGCGCAAAAGTCATTGTAGGTGGTGACACCTGTCTTGCGAACGAGAAAGTCATCAAAGACACATAGACAGGTCAAAATATCAGGCCAATACATCAAACTTACCTTAAGTCTGGTGCATGGGGCTGACCACACTTAGGTGAGAAAGGCAGTTGCCCTGAGTGAACTGTGTCAAATTTGCTGGCTCAGGCTACTGCACTGAGTGAACTCATGACCTGCACCTGGCTAGACTGGGTGAACTTTTGACCTGTACCTGGCTGCACTGAGTGAACTCTTGACCTAATCTGATACAGTTGGCAGTCTGCCAAAGCTATAAATAGATTGGCTCCACATGCAGCCCTGAGGGACATGACACCCATGAGGTGATCACATGGTGCCCATGAGGTGTTCACATGTCACCCATGAGGGGATCACATGCCTTGTGCTTGGCTGCACTGACTGAACTCTTGACCTATATCTGGCTGCAGTGAATGAACTCTTAATGTATTGCCAAATCTGAAACAGTTGGCAGTTTCTCAACCTATGTAAATATACAGACAGAATCTTGGCCTGTTGGCAAACCTGTTTACACATTCTGAAAGACTTTGGCTAAAATGATTTTTTTTCAAGCTGAAATATTCATAAACTTTTTATCAAAATATCTAGAAAAATAAAAGATTCAGTATTTTCATTGTTAAAGGTCCAATAATTCTGCAAAATTTATTCAAGTAAACTTGAACAGAGGCCACCTAAGAATAATTTTTGTGCCATGTAACAGAAGTTATAATTGAAACAATAATTTTGTAGAAGAACAGTTTTGCAGTCCTCAGTTTGAGTTAGAAATAATAATGGCCATAAGACCAACTTAAGTTTCTGATATTATTGAAAGAACATGTCCTACGATAATTTGGCTGGACCATTTACAAGAAGAAGGCTTTTAAAGGTTTTTCAGCTTTTCCTCTATAAAATCTAAGTATATGCAGATAGCAAAAAAATAAGCTGAATCTCACAAAATGTGATATGTGACAGATTATTGCATAAAATCTGGGGATGGTAGCTCCTGCTTTTCCTGAGAAATTATGGGTTAATGTACAGATGACCAATGACCCCCATACAAAAAAGGTCAATGCAGGTGGCACCACCAATACCTGAATTTCATATATGACTCATGTAACCAACAAGCCGTTTCTGAGATTGTCATTTTAGTATGCTTTTTTGGACAGATGACTAAGTTCAACTTCCTGTAACTCCGCCAAAATTCACTGAACTTGAACCATTCTAACAAACTTGAGAGAAATGATATAAAAGATTATTTCTGTGAAATATTGAACAATTTGGCTTGACCGTTTCTGAGGAGAAGATTTTTAAAGGTTTTTCAGCTTTTTCTCTATAAAATCTAGGAAAATGCAGAGTTTTTCAGATGGCTAATATTTTGCATTAAATTTCATGATGCTTGCTCGAGTCATTTTCGAATAGTAGGGTAAACGTACAGAGGATGGACTACGGATGCTGCCACACCATCAAATTAGCTTACAGGTTCACTAAATATTACTACAGATGCATATTGAATGCAAAATTATAAAACAGATACATCTTACTGATGGCAAAATCTTGAATTAAGTTGAGTATGGATACCAATTATTTATAATGCATGTATAGCCGTCTTTATATACCCACAGAGAGCTGTATACCTGTGATTGTTAACATTGCCTGGCATGAAGAATATCACAAATCATAAATCTACATTTTTAAAAGCTTTTAAAAATCATTCTTGTCAATATTAACCATAGATAACCTGAAATCTAAATTCTACAGGCATGATGTAATAGATGCTGATAAACTGGTGCCAGGCTGGATGAATCTGCTTTACATAGCTAACATATATTGTAAAATGACTCAATTCAATCTTTATAATTCAGCCAAAATTCATTCTTTGGAACCATAAAAGACAATTATTATAAGAATTATTCAAGGGATTATTCTTGTAAAATATAAAACAAACTGGCCTCTGTGGCATCAGTCAAAACACGTTTTGCAGGTTTATAACTCATATGGGAAAATACAGCAAAATGGCTAAGTTAAGCTTCCCATAACTCAGCCAAAAATCACTGAACCAAAACCATTTGAACAAATCTGAATTATTAACATCTAAGGATAATTAATGTGTGAGATTTAAGAATTTGGCCCAGTGGTTTTTGAGAAGAAGATCTTTGTAGCCACTGAGCTGAAATGGGCTGTTATGGCAAATGACTAAATTCAGCTTCCCATAACTCAGCCAAAAGTCACTGAACTGAGATCATTTGAACAAACTTCAGAAAGCACTACCCTAGGATCATTTCTATGCAATATTAAACAATTTTGCCATATGGTTTCAAAGAAGAAGTTTTTTGTAGTCATCAGTATGATACAGGCACTGTTGACCCTCATACAAAAAAGGCCAATGCAGGTGGCGCCACCAATACCTCAATTTCAGATATGACTCATGTGACTAACATTGGCATAAATTTGGTAATGATAGCTTCAGCCGTTTCTGAGACTGTAATTTTAGTATGCTTTTTTGGACAGATGACTAAGTTCAACTTCCTGTAACTCGACCAAAAATCACCGAACTTAAACCATTTGAACAAACTTGAGAGATATTGTTCCAGGGATCATTTCTGTGAAATATTGGAAAATTTGGCTGAAGAGTTTCGGAGAAGAAGATTTTTAAAGCTTTTTTAGCTTTTTCCCTATAAAATCTAAGAAAATGCAGTTAGCCAAAAAAGAAGCAAAATCCGATAGAGTTTTTTAGATGACTAATTTTATGTATAAAATTTGATGATGCTAATTCTTGCCGTTTTCAAGAAAGTATAGGTTAACGTACAGTCGACGGACAACGGACGACGCCACACCATCGCATATGCTCACAGGTTCGCTAAAAATTGAGGTTTTTCCTTTATTTCTCAAAGGAATAAAGTCGCAAAGACCCAGTTTTCGGCTTGGTAGGAGATCTTGGGGACATCTAACATTATGCTGAATTTTGGATTCCTAGGTCTTACGGTTTCAAAATGTGCCACATCTACAGACGGACGGACAGACGACGGACAATGGACCAACACTATAGCTCAGATGACTTATAGTCAGCTGAGCTAAAAATGCAGTTAGCCAAAAAAATAAGCAAAATCCGATAGAGTTTTTTAGATGACTAATTTTTTGCATAAAATTTCGTGATGCTAACTCTTGCCTTTTTCAAGATAGTATGGGTTAATGTAAAGGCAACGGACGATGGACGACGGATGACGCTACACCATCGCATAAGCTCACAGGTTCGCTAAAAACACTTCACATGGTGTCTAATAAACTTGAATAAAAGCTACTCTTTTCAATCAATTCCTTTGAAATTTCAGATTTTAAAAGGTTAAATCCATATGTAAACATGCTGTAAAAATTTAACATCCTTATTTTCCATGTTTAAAAATGTAACTTTATATTTAGAGTATAACATATATATGTGAATATTTCAGTTGATTCACATTTCTAAATTGCATCAACATATATAGCTAATGAATCAGGTTTACAGAACCTGTCAAAAGAATGAGGTGGAGGGAGGAAAGGAGGCATTTTGGTGAGTGAGAGAGAGAGAGAGAGAGAGAGAGAAGGGGGGAGGGGGGTGATATCAGAACAACTGTACACCTGTCACAGTAGGGGATCTCCCCCAGTGACTGTAACAAATCAGGAACCCTGGCATAGCCGACTTCCAGTGACCAGGAGTGGCCTACCTGCTTCTGGAACAAAGCAATTGACTACAATAGAGCCTCAAGAAAAAAATTAAATAACTAGCCTAATTTTCAAGCTTTTATTTTCAAATTTCAGATTTAAACAAATAAAATACTTATTTTTACATGCTGTGAAAAATTAAATCAATGGTACTTACAGGAAAAACTAGAATATCAGCTGACAAAAGCCCTCAGCCAAAAGAACAGTGTTTATAGGTGGTAACAGTAACAAGTATTAAATATTTGTTTTCACATTGATGTATATCTGTACATGTCTCATACCATGTACCATGTTTCATAACAATCCACCAAATGCTTCCTGAGAAATAAGCTCCTAAGTTTTACTCTATTCTAAGCTATGTGACCCTGAAAAGTAGGTCAAGGTCACCCATCCTTGAACATTACCAAGATTTTGTAAATATACTTCAGCATTGAAGAAATGAAGTTCCTGTGTTGAATATCTTTGGAGACATCTCGCTCACAAGTCTAAAGTTGAAAAATCCGAGAAAAATTCAGTAAAAATCAGAAATTATAAGTGGCGCCCCCTTACTTGTGCAGCAAGTACAAACCATCAGTCCTAATGATAATAGTAAGTTTTGTAAAAATCCACCCAATGGTTCCTGAGATATAAGCTTCTAAGTATTTTTCTATAATCGGCTCTAAAACGTAGAAAAATAGGTCAAGGTCACTCATCTTCGAACTTGGCTGAGATTTTGTCAATGTATATCTTCATCAAGGAAATAAAATTCCTACAGTGAATCCTTTTAGAGATATCCCGCTCACAAGGCCAAATTGGAAAAATCAGAGAAAAATTCATTAAAAATCAGAAATTGTTGGTGGCGTCCCCTTACTTGTGCAGCAAGTTCAGATCATCTGTCCCAATGATCACAGAAAGTTTTGTGAAAATTCACCCAATGGTTCCTGAGGAATAAGCTTCTAAGTGTTTTTCTATAATCTGCTCTAAAATGTAGAAAAACAGGTCAAGGTCACCCATGTTCGAACTTGACCAAGATTTTGTCGAGACACATCTTCACTGAAGAAATGAAATTCCTACCGTGAATCCTTTTAGAGATATCCCACTCACAAGGTAAAAGTTAACGGACGCCGGAAGGACGGACGGACAGCTTGAGTGACGACAATAGCCCATTAGCCTAAGGGCTGAGGGCTAAAAAGTGCCATGGTCAAAATTGGGCAAAATTTAAGGTACTGATTTTATTTATATGCTAAAAACTTAAAAAATTCAGATCTCATTTTGGGTAAACAATTGAATCTTGATTAAACATAGTTATATACTTGGGAAAATAGACAGAAAAGTGGTTTTGATATTAGGCTGTCCTGAAGTGTGATAATAGGTTTTAATGGAAATTTTAGTTTTTTCTAAATATCTCAAAGGAACGAAGTCATATTGACCCAAATTCCAGTTTTATGGTTTCAAAACGTGCTACATCTATGGACGGACGGATGGACAGAGAGACGACTGACAGTGGACCACAACTATAGCTCAGTTGACTTATAGTCAGCTGAGCTAATAAACCATTCACTACCTAATACATGATATTAACTAGAATTTCTTGGTGATGATACCAACTTAAATATACCTCATCCCATAACCTATATCTATGTATATGCATAATATGAAAGAAATTTGTCAATTTTTACTTAGTTTTTTACTTAAAATGCTCAGAGTACTGTCAATGGCAATGATGGGGGTATTAAATGGCATGAAAAACAAGAAAAGGATAACAGGTGGCGCCAACAGTTTCAAGTACATGACAACACTATTCAAGATCTTTGGTCAACTTGATTTTTGGATCAATCCATACAAGATTTCTTAAAGTATTTGTGTGATTTTCCCCCAAAATGGACCTATTTAAGGTCAAGGTCACTCTCCTAATAAGGGTCATTACCCCATTTTAAGTAGGCTATTTCCCCTCACCCATATCTATGCACATGTCAAGTTTGGTAAGGATCCTAAAACTTTCTCAAGTTATCTCATCCAAAAGAAATCTCTGCGGCAGCCAGTGACCATGCTTAAACCATAGTAAATGAATCTTAAACAAAAAGCTAGAGATCAAACATTTCACTCACAGCAAATAAAGAAAATAGAAAATAATGGAAAATATGGGAAAAAGACTTTTAATGAAAATTAAATGTCATTCTTTTGTCAACCCTTCTGACTCAAAATATCTTCAAACATGATTTTAGGTTGGATCAAAATCTTACTCTTTACATGAAGGGTAATCTGTTGCAGTATCTTAAATATTTAGGAAGTTATAAAGATTTTCATTACCTCTAACCCTATCCTATGATCAAAATCTGCAGGTTTTCATAACTGGGATGGTGTATAAATACATGCTGTCACTAAAAATCACGCCACTTTTTCTACTTCAGTTTGCCCTGACAATAAACCAAAAAGCATTTGCTGACCATGTATACTAATAAAAAGTATATATGAATTTTGAACGTACAGCTCAGGGTAAACTCTGCACTCCAGAAGGGTAGTATAAAGAAACAAAATATTTAAAGAAAATTATGTTACATGCACCTGTGACCCCTCTGACCTTTCATAAAAATTTTACAAGCATGTATTGATGTTAAAGCATAATTCCTACTCATTCAAATGAGGGCTAATTTGTTTCAATGTATAAAATACTTAAGAAGTTACTGAGATTTTCATCGCCCCTAACCTTACCCTGAGAACACAGATTTACTCTTTTCTTCCCAGAAGTTTATAAAAATATGCTGTAACAAAATATGCACCACTTTTCACACTTGCATCCACCCAGACAATAAACCAGAGATATTTACCTGAAACCTGGTACCAATGAAAATTTTCTAGGAAATGGGCCCTCGGGTCATGACACTCAGCTGTCTAGAAAGACATTCAAAAAAGGAATTTTATCATCTGAATGCCAAATTTTGTAGGAGGTATCCGAATTCAACTGAAGCATAGCTCAAAGGATATGGGTAACAGAGATCTAAGTTCAGGTCTCCAAGGAGATGTTTCATGGACCTTCCTTGATATCAAGATAGAAAATTGTAGGTGCAATGGTTACGATTAACAGACAACCTCATTGAAAGTCTCAAAATTTTTTTTTTACAAAAAACACGACAAAATATCCAGGTGGTGCCACCAGTCTGCAGGAACCAATGAAACACTCCATGACCAATATACTTGAACATAATCATGGTGATCAATGCATTAGTTGTTCAGAAAGACGAGGTTTTGTATCAAATTTTGAATTATCCTGAGGCGTATTTACAAGCCCTGTAGCTTGAAGGATATTGGTAAGGATATTTACAATGGATCTCCGTGGATGTTAAATTAGAAGATTCTAGGTTGAATGGTGATGATTTTTACCCTGTTAATGGACGACTGAATCTTTGAAGGTCTCAAAAATAAAGAGAAAAATTGAGTAAAAATTAGAAAAAAAATCCAGGTGGCATCACCAGTCTGGAGAAACTGATGTAACACTCAATGATGAATATGCATGAATAAAATTATGGTGACCAAAGCATTCGTTGTTCAGATACTGGAGCTTTTGGATAAAACTTTTTAAACTTAATTAATCTTTGGGGTACTTCTGAGCCCCATAGCTTGGAGGATATGGGTAACAGAGATCTAATTTCAGGTTTCCGAGGAGATTTTTCATAGATCTTGCAGGATGTCAATAAGAAGTTTTTCAGTCAAATGGTAATGATTTGTGCCCTGTTAACAGATGACAACACTTTTGAAGGTCTCCAAAATAGAGAAAAAAATGCATAACCAGCGGTTACAATTTGTGTATGGTTAACAGACAGACAGATGGCCAGACACCAGACAAAGTGTGATCGATATATCTCAGATGACTTTCAGTCAGCTTAGCTAACAACCTTAAATAAAGCTACTTTTTCCACTTGGCTCCTAGACTACATATATAACATGGTGTTAAAATACATAAAATAATAATGTGAGCATTTTATACCACAGGGACAAGTAGTAATCTTTTACAACTGGTCTGCCATACCTTAGTTTTATGTTCACATACATGGCTAGCTGAGGCACAAGTCTTTTCATTCTTCACAGCCAATGATGCATGGTCTGAACTGAGAAAGGAAAGGGAAGGGGGGAACAGCATAAACTGTCTAAAGAGCATGGAATATACAGGGTGAACAAATGGGTCTTGGCACTACTGACAAAAGTAAATTATATACCATCAGAAGTTCAGATCATATACCATGAAAAGAGCATATTACTGAGCCAGCTAACATATTGAACAAATATTCCTGCACTTCAATAACACTGGCAACAAGACAGAGGGGATAGGACTGATTTTGATTATTTTCTTCATTTCAGAAAAAAAACCAAATGTCTTCCTTGCATTAAAAATAAAATCTCAAATTAATAAATACATGCAAACAAACAATACATCTAGAATTTGGCAGAGGGAAAATGATGAAACATGTGACTTGCAGCCTAACACAGAAACATGACTTGTTATATTAAGGCTGAACTTGAATGAAATCCTTCTCTTCACTGACTGATCCCCCTGATGAACCATGTACTCCCATGGACAACCCTGACTTCTCTTCATCTTCAGGAACAGGTAAACCAACATCAACACTCGTATCAATACAGCGAGATGGCAACTGTTTGTTTGAATTTGAGGTTGCTAGGGAAACAACAGGATGGTCATTCTCCACTTCTGTCAGGCAGCTAATGCTCCCTCCTTGGCTAGAGAGTACATTATCCATGGACGTGCAATACGAAGGACTGCTGGAGGGACAATGGTACTGTGGAGCCACCTGTAGACTGTCTTTCTTACTGCACTCTGTGGCAGTTAAGCTTTGCACACTTATATCTTCTGCATGCCTGTCGGTGTGTTCATGTATTTTGTCACCAACACTAACACTCCTTTTCTTGTACCGACGGCTACTGTTACGATGTGGTCTCAGTGTATCATCCACTGTGAAATTTACACTGCGGGAAGAGGTTGGGGATCCTGAGCCCTTGGCAACTTCAACTTCTGAAGGGCCCTCTCCTCCATAAAACTTCGCGGAACTACTTGTGACATCTATCTGTATCTCCAGGACACGAGAAGCATTATCACAAGCTCTGAAAAATTAAACAAACCTTATTGTAAAAAATTACAATAAAAAAAGAGACCCATGGGTCATAGTGCTCAGCTGAATTTGCCTATGATAGAAATTTTTCAAATCCAAGCATGGGTTCATACAGTTTCAGCAAATCACACTATTTTATGACTTTTTCATGACCTTCGACAAAAATTCATGATCTTTTCCTCATCACTCATACATATGAAGAATATAGCTATATGAACAAATATAGTTAAATATATTAAATATTCATTATTTGTGTAGCTAAAATATGTCCTGTTGTTTGTGTTTGAAAGGATAATGTGGAAAATTATTTTATTTTCCTTTTTTCTATTATTTTAAAATTCCGGGTTTAAATGAAAACTTTTCAAGATTCTCAATTAATGAGAAGGAAATATAAGCCTTAACAAGTTTACAAGACTGCAGACTAAATAACTTGCAAAATCAGAGATGCCTAGCATCAAAGGGTAAAACCAGGGTTGTGTAAGGTTTGTAAGACCAGCACTGTTTAACTAGGGTTAGCAAGAATAGCAACATTTACATTTATGTAATAACAAGGGACCATGGGTCACTGTGCTCAGCTGAAGTTGACCTTGAAGGAAAAATCTAAAATAATATCAAATGGAGATAAAGTGTAAGAGGAAGAGGTAATACAGGCCATGGTTGGTTTATAAAATTGGTTTGTATTGATGAGAAAGAAATTGTTGCAAATAATATTCTGTGACCTGACCATGTGTTTCCTAATGCTGAAACTGAAGCATGTGAGCAGTTTTTGAACAAATGATCTGTACTATTACCATGATCATTAGTTGGCTTTTTGACTAACTGTTGATATTTCAGTAGCTACACATTTGTTCAATTGAATCTATTTTTTATAATATATATTATTAAATATATGTATTTATTTATTTTATGAAATGTATACAGTTGAAATATAACTAATGTCTCCAGTCCACAGATGAAAGGACATGATGCTAGTGGTGGATGGGGGGGGGGGGGGGGGGTGGAATGGTGGGAGTTACAACATATCTGTTTTATTATAGTGTATATACATAGGATTTTCACTTAATGCAACAATGCTTACAGGATAAAAAAAGTTCATTCACAATTACTTAATATTTAAACAAGGCCTACAGGCCTGCAAACATGTGCAATGAGATCACACCAGGTATAATGCTTCAATGCTGGACCATTACTTTTCAAGAACATGTGTAACATGTATATGAACAATGCAAGTAATAAACACTTAGAACAAGAAACAATGAAACAAAAGTCACTGCTGAAATTCTAGGGTGGTTGTACACAACACAAAAACTAGAATTCAGGTAGTCAACAAGCGACTACTTGTATCTGCCAAAATCAGAGTGGGACGGGTGAAGTGAGGCATGGATTGAGTGGCAAAGGGAAATAGAGTGAGGTGTGTTGCATAATAGCCGCCTGGATGTCTGCAGCCGAAATGTGTACGTAGGCTGCGCCACCTACCACAAAATCTAGAAAGCTGTCCAAGATGTATAAACATGCCAAATTTTAGGCAGACAAGTCAGACCACTACTGAGATATGAGTGATTTTAGCCCATGGCAGACAAACAGACGAAAGCTGTGCAAAAATGGTTGCAGGTGATGCCACAACTTTTGTGTATGATTAGGAGCTATGTGAGATCTACACACATGCAAAATTTCAGCGGGATTTGTCAAACCAGTCCTGAAAAATAAGCCTGAATGTCTGCAGCGTATACAAAAATGTAGGTGGTGCCACCTGCCACAAACTCGAGAAAGCTATCCAAGATGTGTAAACATGCAAAATTGTAGCCAGATAAGTCAAACCACTACTGAGATAAGAGTGATTTTAACCCATGGCAGACAAACATACGGACGCTGTGCAAAAATGGTGGCAGGTGGCGCCACAAATTTAGTGTATGATTAAGAGCTATGTGAGATCTATACACATGCAAAATTTCAGGGGGATATGTCAAACCAGTCCTGAGATATAAGCCTGAATGTCTGCAGCGTATACATAAATGTAGGTGACGCCACCTGCCACAAAATCCAGAAAGCTATCCAAGATGTATAAACCTGCTAAATATAAGGTGGATAAGTCAAACCACTGCCAAGATATGAGTGATTTTATCCCAAGGCAGATGAACAGATCGACGCTGTGCAAAAATGGTTGCAGGTGGCACCACCAGTTTTGCGTATGATAGAGAGCTATGGGAGATCTATACACATGCAAAAATTTTGGCCCAACTGGTCAAATGGTTCCCAAGATATGAGCTTGGATGTCTGCAGCTTAAATGAGAATGTAGGTGGGGCCACCTGTCATAAAATCAAGAAAGCTGTCCAGGATGTATAAACATGCAAAATTTCAGGTGGAAAAGTCCAACCAATGCAGAGATATGAGTGTTTTATCCCAAGGCAGATAAACAGATGAAAGCTGTGCAAAAATGGTTGCAGGTGGAGCCACCATTTTTAGTGTATGTTATAAAGCTTTCCAAAGGCTACATTTGTGCAAAATCTTTAGCCTTATCGGTCAAATGGTTCCCGAGATATGTGGGTTTATGTGTGGAAACAGACACACAAATGGACGCTGGGCAGAGAGGAAAGGTCAGAGGTGAACAAGAAATGAGGGCACAACAGTTCACATGTGATCGATCATAATTCGGAATTTTAGAAAATTCTGCCCAGTGGTTATGGAGGAGTTCTCTGGAAACCTATGCGGCGATGGGGGCAGCGTCGGCATCCGACTGAAAACAGAGTTTCCACAAAATTCTGTCTTGGCAGATACAATGATTGTAGCTGGCACCACCAGTCTTGTATACAACGAAGAGATATATACATATGCCCAAAGTCAGACTGATATGTCAAACCCCTCCTGTGAAATAGGCAGGGATATACACTGTGCAAAAATTATTATAGGTGGCGCCACTAGTCTTGTACACTATAAAGCTACCCAATATGTATAAATATGCCCAATTTTAGGCTGATGTATCAAATTCCTCTGTATAAATAAGCAGGCGCATACACTGCAAAAGTCAATGTAGGTGGCACCACTTGTCTTGTAAATGAGAATACCATCAAAGACGCATAGACAAAATATCAATCCAATACATCAAACTTCCCCAGAGTTTGATGCACTGGGCTGACAAGGCTTAGATGAGTACGGCAGTTACCCCCGAGTGACCTGTGACAAATTGCTGCCTCAAGCTACTGCACTGAGTGAACTCTTGACCTGCACCTGGCTAGACTGAGTGAACTTTTGACCTGTACCTGGCTGCACTGAGTGAACTCTTGAAATGTTGCATAATCTGACACAGCTTAGTCTGCCAAAGCTATAAATAGATTCAGGCTGAATTTTGGTGCCAAATCTGATGCAGTGAGCAGTCTGCCAAAGCTATAAATAGAATGCAGCTACTGCACTTAGTGAACTCTTGACCTATACCTGGCTGCACTTCTTCCAATCCTGGCACAGTGCAAAAACTATTTATAGAGGTGACATCACCTTGGCTAATGGCCAACATCAAGGCACTGGCAATCTGCCAATGGTAAACCAAGTGCTGCAATCTGTACACAAAGGTGGTCCCTACTTGAAATAACTTTGAAATTAATTTTTCAAATACAAAATGCTTTTCAGCTGACTTTTTATAGAAAAGAAATCAGGAATATATGTAAAATTATTACAGATGCATACTGAATGCAAAATTAAAATACAGTTATATCTCATTTATGGCAAATTCTTGAATTAAGTTGAGTAGGGATACTAATAATTTATAATCCACGTACAGTTGTCTTTATATAGCCACAGAGAGCTGAATATCCATGATTGTAACATTGCCTAATATGATGAATAACTTAAATCATAAATCTAAATTTTTAAAAGCTTTTTAAAAATCTTTCTTGTCAATATTAACCAAAGATAACCTGAAATCTAAATGTCTAGTGAATGCTTTAATAGATGCTGATAAACTAGTGCCAGGCTAGATGTAACAGCATCACACAGCTAACATATATGGTAAAATGACTCAATTCAATCTCCATAATTCAGCCAAAAATCATTCATGTGAAACCATTAATGACAATTATTATAAGAATTTTGTAGGGATTATTCTTGTTAAATATTTAACAAACTGGCTTCAGTGGCATCAGTTGTAAAACATTTCACAGGTTTATAACTCATATAGGAAGATACAGCAACTGGCTTCTCATAACTCAGCCAAAAAGCACTGAACCAAAACCATTTGAACAAACTTGAATTATCAACATCTGAGGATAATTAATGTGTGAGATTTGAGGATTTGGCCAAGTGGTTTTTGAGAAGAAAATCTTTGTAGCCACTGAGCTAACATGGGCTTGTACAAAAAAGGCCGATGAAGGTGGCACCACCAATACCTCAATTTCAGATATGACCTAAGTGACCAACATTGGTATAAAATTTGTTGATGATAGCTCCAGCCGTTTATGAGATTTAAATTTTAATATGCTTTTTTGCACTGTTAACAAAGTTCAACCTCCTGTAACTAGGCCAAAAATCTCCGAACTGGAACCATTCGAACAAATTTGAGAAAGATTGTTCCAGGGATCATTTCTGTGAAATATTGGACAATTTGGCTGGACAGTTTCGGAGAAGAAGATTTTTAAAGCTTTTTTAGCTTTTTCCCTATAAAATCTAAGAAAATGCAGTTATAAAAAAATAAACAAAATCCGATATGGTTTTTTGGATGACTGATTATTTGCAAAAAAATTGGTGATGCCAGCTCCTGCCTATTTTGAGATAGCTATGGTTAACATACACAAGACGCACAAGGCACGACACAAGACGGACGCTGCCGCACCATTGCATAAGCTCACAGTTTCGCTAAAAAAACAAATGATTGGTTTTGATATTAGGCAGTCCTGAGTGTGAAAATAGGTTTTTAATAAAAAAATTAATATCTCAAAGGAACGAAGTCACAAAGACCCAGTTTTCGGCTTGGTAAGACATCTTGGGGACATCTAACATTATGCTGAATTTTGGATTCCTAGGTCTTACAGTTTTAAAACGTGCCACATCTACAGATGGACGGATGACAGACAGACGGATGGACGACGGTCAATGGACCACGACTATAGCTCAAATGACTTATAGTCAGCTGAGCTAAAACCAATGACTTATTTATTAATTCCCCTAGACATTTCACGCTGCCTAGTATTACAGAATCTGATTTTTATTTTTTCTCTGTAACAAAATTTATGCTCATCCAACTACGTGATCTGTTGTTATATGTTATATGTACTAGAGACCTCTACAGTTGGACAACTTTTGCAAAGAATTAAACCATTTGGTTTACAGTTTCATCATAGAGCATTTTAATGTAGTGGCTGAAACAGGCTAAAATTACAAGTTTTTTGCTCATAAAATCAGCTCATGTAGGTGGCGCCACATTAACCTCAATTTCAAATATGAGTCATGTGACAAACACTTGCACAAAACTTGTTGATTCTAGTTCCTGCCGTTTCTGAGATCTTAATATTAGTATGCTTACTTGGCTAATTGATTAAGTTCAAATTCCTGTAACTTGGCCAAAATTTATTTAACCATAACCATTTGAACACACTTGAGAGAGCTCATCTCTGGAATCATTTCTGTGAAATATTGAACAATTTGGCTACATGATTTCAGGGGAGATTCATGGAAAATGTAAGTAGGTGGTGCCACAGAAAGATCAATCCCACAACATTTGACAAGTAACTGAATTTTGCATATAATTTTATGATGCTAGCGTCTGCTGTTCCTAAAAAAATATTGGTTCATGTACTGTTGACCAATGACCCCCCTATAAAAAAGATCAATGCAGGTGGCACCACCAATACTTCAATTTCAAATATGACTCATGTGACCAACATTTGTATTAAATTTGGTGATGATTGCTCCTGCCATTTCCCAGATTTTAATTTTAGTAGAGTTATTTGGCCAAACGACTAAACTCACTTTCCTGTAACTATGCCTGTGATATATATTAAACAATTTGGCTGGACAGTCTTGAAGAAGAAGATTTTTGAAGTTTTCTTTTCCCCTATAAATTCTTAGTCAAAGCAGATAGCAAAAAAATACATTCAATCCAATGAAGATTAATTCAATGTGATTAATTCTTCCAGAAAATATGACGCTCTGGCTCTGATGGTTTAGGAGATAGCATAGGTTAACGTACTGACTATGCCCACCATCCCAGCTACCAGGTACACCCAAAAGGAAAGGAAACAGTTTTTAACTATTCTGAAGCAAGGAATTCCTCACAACATGAACATCAATACTTTCACATTAATACATGACATTGTGGACACATAGTTAAATGTGCACTCATTGTAACCCCTTGTAATACAAAATAAGTTAAAAATGTAGCAAAGCTTTAGAAACAAGGGACCCATGGGTCACGTGGCTCAGCTGAATTTTGGAAAATTTTAGCAAATGCAAAATATACTTATTCCTTTTGTTTTTTTTTATAAATATCAGCATTTGAAAAGCTAAGAGGAAATGGCCCTGCTTACTGGTGATAATCAAACATTAAATATATTTTTGCTGAACTTATAATGTGCACTTTAATGGTTTATATCAAAGATGCAGGAGCCTCTCATGATCAAATATTTCTAGAAGTATTATTATTTCAGCAATATGACAGTAATATGTGCATAAAACAACCATGGGAATGTAAGAACACCTGTCATTTATAGAATAAAGGATAAAGTGGAGATTAGCAGAAGTACAAAAATACAAATTTAATTTGTTAAATGATATAAAATGCTGTAAACAATAATAAAAAAATCCATTTTCGAATGAGCATAAAATAAATCTGATAAGTATATATTTTACTGTGAAATAAATGAAAATTGAGCCCTGGAACTATCTAATAAAGCAATCAGGGAAAAAAAATTAACTGCCTGAAAGTTATATGAAAGAATACATTTTTCCATAACAATTTTAATCATGGCTAAAAGTAACTCCTCTCATGGTTTTAATATATCATTTATATGAGTGAACATATTACAATTTACCGTTATATACTTAAGATAGAGATTGCAGAACACTTGCATTAATTTTACAAATAACATAGGGCCCATGGGTGACAGTGCTCATCTTAAGTTGACCCTGAAGGTAAAAATCTAAAATAATATCAATTGGAGAGAAGAAGAGTTAATATAGGCCATGATTGGTTAATATGACTGAATTGTTGCAAATAATATTTTGTGATCTGACCATGTGTTTTCTAATGCTGAAACTGAAGCATTTAAGCAGTTTTTGAACAAATGACCTGTACTATTACCATGATCATAAGTTGGATTTTTTATTAACTGTTGACATTTCAGTAGTTTACACATTTGTTCAATTGAATCTATCTTTTTATAATATATATTATTAAATATATGTATTTTTTTATTTTATGATATAAGATTTATACTATTACCATGATCATCGGTTGCCTTTTTGATAAGCTGTTGACACTTCAGCAGTTTACATATTTGTTCAATTAGATCCTTTTTTTTAAACCAGCATTATTTTCTATTTTGTAAAATCCAAACAGTTGCCATAACGTACCAAATCCATTGGTAGAAGGACTTGAAGGTGGGTGCAGGAGGGATAAGGGGTGGGGCTGGGGGGGGGGGGGGGAGGAATTATGATTGGAGTTATCACATCTCTGTATATACTTTCTTTATCTAAACAATTTTATGCATTTGCAACAAAGGACCCATGGGTCACGTTGCTCAGCTGAATTGTGACATGAGAATAACTGTACACCTGTGCTGGACCAGTGTTGCATCACTAATAAGGTTACCATGACAGGGCTGTTGTGACAAGAAATGGGCAGCCTGAGATGGAAATGATTAAATAGAGCCTCTGAAAGAAACTTCAATAATTAGCCTAATTTTTTGTGCTTTTATTTCAAAATTTTAGCATTTAACAGATTAATCACTTATGTGTACCTGCTGTGAAAATCTAATCAAATGTACTTACAGGAAAAGAAACATGCCATGGTCAAAGTTGGACAAAATTTAAGGTACTTATTTTACATTTAAGATTTACAAAATTCAGATCTTATTTTGGGTACACAACTGATTCTTGATTAAATAAATTAATATACCTGAAAAAAAAGTCTCTAGCTTCAATACTTAGCAAGTTAAATGAGTAAATATCTTTCCTAATTTTTTACAAAGTGTATTATATTTGGACCTTTAACTTTTATAAATGAGATAATACTACCTTAATTTCTCACATGTACATTGAAACTATATATGGGAATATTTATGGTTAATATGAAGAAAAACAGTTGAGTGGTTTTGATAAAAGGCAGTCCTGAAGTGTGAGAATAGATTTTCAATGTAAAATTGTGGTTTTCCTTAATTTCTCAAAGTCCCATTTACCCAGTTTTTGGTTTGGTAGGAGATCTCGGGTACATCTAACTGTATGCCAAATTTGAGATTTGTAGGTCTAACCATTTAAAAACTTGCCAATCTAATGGGCGGACAGACAGACAGACAGATGGATGAGGGACAACTGACAAAGACTATAGCTCAGTGACTGGGTTTTTGGTATAGTAGGATATTTTGAGGACATCTAACTGTATGCCAAATTTTGGATTTGTAGGTCTAAAGGTTTTAAAACCTGCCCTGTTAATGGATGGCTGGATGGTCAACCGACAAAGGAACACTACTATAGCTCAGATGACTTTTAGTCAGCTGAGCTAAAAACAAAGCAAATCTCTTTAATTCCTTTTCTACTGAATCAGGAAATCAGGAACAAATGTTTGCATTAGATCCTTATTCTTTTTAAAACATTTTCTTAGTCAAGTTTATAAATTAATTTTACTTTACATTTACAGTATAACATTTATTTCTGAATATTTTAGATTATTTACAATTCTAAATTACATCAACATTTATAGCTAATTTGGTCAGGTAACATCACATTATGCACACAGATGTATTTTTTTTATAAAATATTTTTTATAAATTTGCAAAACAACTAGACATTTCTGGCATCAGAGATGCCGTAGCATCCCCAGACAAATGAAGCATACCCCGTACTTAAATAGGAACCCTTCTTCTGAAATATATATTGACAAGTGAGAGGGCCAAGATCACTAAATGTTTGAACCTGTCCAACAGTCATCTTGGTGGCGATTGTTGTGTCAAGTTTGAAGGAAACAGATGCAGTACTTCAAAATTATGGGGTTGACCAATATCCTGTTTCCACAGATTAGAACAGATGGCTCCTGTGACACTGACCTTTGACCTTGTGAACCCAAAATTGATAGGAATCTTCAACTATTAGCAGGTGTACTATATTTGCATGGGGGTATAGGCCTGGGATGAAAAGTTGGCTTAAATGCATCCAAAATCTTATAAAGATGAGGGTCCTGTGACCTTGACATTTGACCTCATGACCTCAAAATCAATAGCGGTCTTGCTTCATTGATCGGCCATATATAGGTCAATTTTAAAAAATCCATAAATCAATCCAAGCCGGCGTTATCATCAGGAAATGAATTTTTGGACAGATGGCTCCTGTGACCTTCACCTTTGACCTTGTTACCTCAGAATGGATAGGGGTCTTCCTCTATCGGCTGGTGAACTATATGTGCAAGATAAAAGGTCTGAGATGAAAAGTTTGGCTGAAAATGCACCCACAGTCTTTTCAAAGGTGTGTGTCCTGTGACCTTGACCTTTGACCATGTGACCCCAAAATCAATTGGGATCTTGCTTTTTTAATGGGATGTATATAAGTCAAGTTTGAAATCCATACATCAAAACAAGTGACCCATGGGTCATGACGCTCAGCTGACTGGGAAGAGATTTGCAAAAGGAAATTTTATCATCTGAATGGTAGTATATACCCATTCAACTGAAGCATCAAACAGATTAACCAACAGGCCAAGAGTGTGTCTGCATTTATATATGTCAAACATAGAGAAAAAATGAGTAAAAAAATACTGGTGGATCCACCAGTCTGCAAAAACACATGGTCAATATCCATGCAAAGAATCATGGTGATCTCTGCATAAGTTGTTTAGATACTTCAGCTTTTGTATCAAATTTTCCATTATTCTGAGGGATACTTCCGAGTCCTATAGCTTGAAGCATATGGGTAACAGAGACTTATTTCAGGTTTCCACAGACACTTTTCATGGGTCTCCTTGCATGACAACAATGAAGATTCTAGGTCCAGTTGTTACAATTTGTGCCCCTTAACAGATGACAGCATCCTTGAAGGTCTCAAAAATAGAGAAAAACAAGGGACCTATGGGTCACGGCACTCAGCTGTTATATATGATAAAAAAATATGATTTAGAAATGAGGCACATGCTGGTTTTGTGTGGTAATAAGTATAAGCTGTATTATGAGTTGTTGTTGCTGTTAAGCTTATGTATGATTTTGATAGTACCTTTGGAGACAGAGAAGAGAATTGATTTCATTTATTTTATTAACAAATGGAGTACTATTGTCACACAGATTTTGACTTGGCCATATAACTTATAAGCAGAACATATAATATAAGAGTTTAACTATTTTTTAAAAAAATTACAAATATTGTCCCAGATATAATTTTTCTTAAAAATAATAGAATCGTATGATTTTTAAAATGAAATATAACTGAAATGATTATTAAAATAATATTAAAGAATATATTCATGAATGCATTCATGAATACATTTGGAAAGTATTTGCACTGGTATTCATATACTTTCATTTTTACCTGAATTCTCATTCTTTATGCATGAAATTTTATAATGGAGTACATGTTCATATTCGTATTTAAATACAATTGCAAAGTATTCCCACCATGTCTGGTATTTATTCAGTTTTCACCAAACAATGGTGTTGAAAATCCAGAATGTACAAAATTCACACATTTAAATAATGATCATAAGTACCTGGTTTTATGGCTTTTATTTATATTAAAAAAATAAATGTGATATATTTATTTTGGACTAATTTCACATCAATGTACACACTAGACACAGTAGGAATCTAGATTGATATTATCAACTGCATCTTTGTCTATCATTAATTTCCTTCATATGATCCCTAATGATTAGTAATGAATAATATGATTTATTTTTTTATCATTAAAATTGAACTGAAAAATACCATAGGTGACTGCATGGTGTTATTTAGAATACGTGACATTCTATCCATCGATACAAGATTCTTATATCATCAGTAACTGCAAATTAATTCCCTATTATTATAAACTAACAAATTCCGTTTCTATTTTTCTTTAATTTGTTATTAAAAACCAATAAAAATTGATTAATTTTTGTTTATTGATATGTTGTTGGTTAAAACAACTAGATGAGTTGGGTTGGCCACCTGGATCAACTGTGGCTGGCCATAAGCTGCCTTGCTGCCAAGTATATGCCTCGCCTCAAGCGTGCATAATCTGCTGAAAGTTCAACAAGGTCAACATACAGGTGACTCAAGAGTGGCTGGAAAGAGTCAAGGTCTGACATGGTCTCATAAAAACATTAATAAAAGCTACAATTTTTGGCCAATTTCTTTCAGCTTTCTAAACTAAAAAGCTGAAATCCTTATGTGTGCATGATATGAAAATTATATAAACAGAGCTCACACGAAACAAAAGTGAAATGGTCAAAGTTGGGCAAAATTTAAGGTACTAATTTTATATTTATACTAATAACTTATAAAATTTTAAAAATTCAGAACTAATTTTGGGTATTCAATTGAATCTTGATTAAATAATGTTACATCCCTGACAAAAAATCTCTAGCTTCAGCAAGCCCCTTCTTAAGGGAGTATATATATTTCTTGATTTTTTACAAAGTGCATTATGTTTGGGCCCATAACTTAAAACAATTATGCAATACTCACATCATTTCTGGCATGTGCACAGAGAATGTATAGAAAAACACGTATATTATATATGATTAAAGTCAGATCAGTGGTTTTGATATTAGGCAGTATTGAAGTGTAACAATGGGTTTTTAATTGAAAAATGAAGTTTTTCATTAATATCTCAAAGGTATTAAGTCCTAGTGACCAAATTCTTGGCATGGTAGGGAATTTTGGAGACATATAATTGTATGCCAACTTTTAGGAACTGAGAGCTTAAGCTGGGGAGCTGAGCTCTTGCAAACTGCATAACACTAGCCTGATGTAAACAATATCTTACATGGTGCTTGAAAACTTGAATAAAATCTACAGTTTTTGATCAACTGGTTTCAAATTTTTGGTGTTACCAGACAAAATGCTAACAAAAACATGCTGAGAAAATTAAATCCACAGTACTTACAGGAAAAAAACGTGCCATGGTCAAAGTTAGACAAAATTTAAGGTACCAATTTTTTATTTTTGTTAATATTTTAAAAAATTTTAAAGATTTTGATCTAATTTTGGGTATACAATTTAATTTTGATTAATTAAAGTTATATTACTTGAAAAAAAGTCCATAGCTTTAACAAGTTTTGTGTTAAGTGATCAAATATATTTCCTGATTTTTTACAAATGCATTATGTTCTGGCCCATAACTTTCTTAAATTATACAATACAGACATAATTTCAGCCATGTACATAGGAACTTTATAGAGGAATATTTATGGTAAATATGAGGAAAAACAGATGAGTGGTTTTGATATTAGGCAGCCCTGAAGTGTGAAAATAGGTTTTTAATAAAAAATTGAGGTTCTTCCTTAATTTCTCAAAGGAACAAAGTCGCAAAGACCCAGTTTTCGGCTTGGTAGGAGATCTTGGGGACATCTAACACTATGCCGAATTTTGGATTCCTAGGTGTTACGGTTTCAAAACGTGCAACATCTACGGACGGACGGACGGACGGATGGACAGATAGATGGACGGACGGACAGACGGACGGACGACGGACAATGGACCACGACTATAGCTCAGATGACTTATAGTCAGCTGAGCTAAAAATTCTAAAAAATTGAATTAAATATAGGCTGCACCACCAGTCTGCAGAAACTGATGAAACACTCCATAATGAATATCCATGCAAAAAATTAAGGTGATCTCTGCATTAATTGTTCAGATACTTCAGCTTTTGTATAAAATTTTCCAGTATTCTGAGGGATACTTCAGAGTCCTATAGCTTGAAGGATATGGGAAACAGAGACCTAATTTCAGGTTTCCACAAACACTTTTCAGGGGCCTCATTGCATTACAAGAATGAAGAATCTAGGTCCAGTTGTTACGATTTGTACCCTGTTGACAGATAACAACATCTTTAAAGGTCTCAAAAAATAGAGAGAAAAAAATTGTAAAAATTTGAAACAAGGCCTACAGGCCTAATGCGAACCTGTGCATTGGGAAATATACCAGGTATAATGCTTCAATGCTGGACCATTACTTTTCATGTATATGATCAATGCAAGTACTAAACATTTTGAATATGAAACAATTACACAAACATCACTGCTGAAATTCTGGCATGGGTGCACACAACACAACTAGTCATTGTAGGTGGCGACACCTGTCTTGTGAACGAGAAAGCCATCAAAGACACATAGACAGGTCAAAATATCAATCCAATACATCAAACTTCCCCAGAGTTTGATGCAATGGGCTGACAAGGCTTAGGTGAGTAAGGCAGTTGCCCCCAAATGACCTGTGACAAATTGCTGCCTCAAGCTACTGCACCGAGTGAACTCTTGACCTGCACCTGGCTAGACTGAGTGAACTTTTGACCTGTACCTGGCTGCACTGAGGGAACTCTTGAAATGTTGCATAATCTGACACAGCTGGCAGTCTGCCAAAGCTATAAATAGATTCAGGCTGAACTTTGGTGCCAAATCTGATGCAGTGAGCAGTCTGCCAAAGCTATAAATAGAATGCAGCTACTGCACTGATTGAACTCTTGACCTATACCTGGCTGCACTTTCCTCCAATCCTGGCACTGTGCCAAACTATTTATAGAGCTGACATCATCTTGGCTAATGGCCAACATCAAGGCACTGGCAATCTGCCAATGGTAAACCAAGTGCTGCCATCTGTACATAAAAGTGGTCCCTACTTGAAATAACTGTGAAATTTATTTTCCCAATACAAAATGCTTTTCAACTGACTTTTTATCAAAAAGAAATCAGGAATATATGTAAAATTATTACGGATGCATACTGAATGCAAAATTAAAATACAGATATATCTCATTGATGGCAAATTCTTGAATTAAGTTGAGTAGGGATTCCAAAATTTATAATCCACGTACAGTTGTCTTTATATAACCACAGAGAGCTGGATATCCATGATTGTAACATTGGTATGATGAATAACTTAAATCATAAATCTAATTTTTTTAAAAGCTTTTAAAAAAACTTTCTTGTCAATATTAACCAAAGATAACCTGAAATCTAAATGTCTAGTGGCATGATGTAATAGATGCTGATAAACTGGTGCCAGGCTAGATGTAACAGCATCACATAGCTAACATATATGGTAAAATGACTCAATTCAATCTCCATAATTCAGCCAAAATTCATTCATGTGGAACCATTAATGACAATTATTATAAGAATTATTGTTGGGATTATTTTTGTAAAATATTTAACAAACTGGCTTCAGTGGCATCAGTCAAAAAACGTTTTGCAGGTTTCTAACTCATATAGGAACATACAGCAAACTGGCTAAGTTCAGCTTCCCGTAACTCAGCCAAAAAGCACTGAACCAAAACCATTTGAACAAACTTGAATTATCAACATCTGAGGATAATTAATGTTTGAGATTTAAGAATTTGGCCCAGTGGTTTTTGAAAGAAGATCTTTGTAGCCACTGAGCTTAAATGGGCTGTTATGGCATTATGACTATTATATAGCATATTCAGCTTCCCATAACTTAGCCAAAAGTCACTGATAAGAGACCATTTGAACAAACTTCAGAAAGCACTACCCTAGGATAATTTCTGTGCGATATTAAACATTTTGGCCATATGGTTTCAGAGAAGAAGTTTTTTGTAGCCCTCAGTGTGATACAGGCACTGATGACCCCATACAAAAAAGGCCGATGCAGGTGGCGCCACCAATATCTCAATATCAGATATGACCTAAGTGACCAACATTGGCATAAAATTTGGTGATGATAGCTCCAGCCGTTTCTGAGATTTAAATTTTAATATGCTTTTTTGCATAATTAACAAACTTCAACCTACTGTAACTCGGCCAAAAATCTCCGAACTGGAACCATTCGAACAAACTTGAGAAAGATTGTTCCAGGGATCATTTCTGTGAAATATTGGACAATTTGGCTGGACATTTTCGGAGAAGAAGATTTTTAAAGATTTTTTAGCTTTTTCCCTATAAAATCTAAGAAAATGCATTTAGAAAAAAAAAAAGCAGAATCCGATATAGTTTTTTGGATGACTGATCATTTGTTAAAAATTTGATGATGCTATCTCCTGCCATTTTTGAGATACCGTAAAAGTCGTTGCAGAAGTCGCATCCTTATTACAAGTCACACCCTGACTTAAAGGATTCCTCAGGAGAAAAGCCGTTCAAGTTTTGTTTCAGGAAAAGTCCATAATATAGGTCGCACCCATACTTCAGAGGCGTCCCAACTACCTGATACTTATGGAATTTATGTATCATTCCTTGTGGTGCAAGATTACAACCAACGTCCCCGTAGTACTAATGTGGTTTATTAACTAGTAAACCATTTAAACATAAAACTAATTGGACAGCTTTAATACAATGCTTATATTTAAGGAATAACAAGAAAATCATTACAAATAAAGTCGGGGTTTGATTGTCAGGTAAGATTTGTACGTTAAAGATCGTCAAAAGTATGGAGGATTCATTACACTATGATCAGTTTGCGCACGCGTGACCAGTCTCAAACCGATGCATTGGGCATATTTTTAACTAAAGATTATTGAAGGATGGAAAGAATAATTAAGTTTGAATTTATTCATCTAATTTCTTAAATGGGCTCTCAAACTGAATTAAGTAGCCCTTGAATTAATTGTTACAACTTACCATCAAGGCGTGGTACATGCACGGTATCATTTAAATCACTGAAATATGTCAGTCAACAAGGGGATAATGAACGCTTTAAAGACCGGTCAGTTAAATAAAAAAAAAACAATTGAATTTACGGGTATTATACTAATGATTTTGTTCTGTGATAATATCTGGAAAGTCCAATTTCCGTCGTTATCATTGAATATATTCAAATGGCTTAGATGTATGGCAGACTCGGCCGTATTGAATGAAATCCGTCAGGACACCAAACGATGCCGGTTCCCGTGGAATTTAGGTACGTATGTGGCAATTTCAGAAAATAACATATATACTTGTATGGTGTTTTTTATTTCATTGTATTTATTAATGTGTCTTTATTAAAAAAAAATCACGAATACGTCAACGCACGATTGACCGTAATGCATGCGTGCCGCTATATTGTTGACCGGGCATACGATCGTCATGAGAGAGACACAGGTAAATCACGAAGCAAATCGTATATTTGCAGCTAACGTGAAACATTATAACATTATATTATCACATTATCCAATACGCTTGAAAACCACGAGATGGTGACGGTGATCTGATGGGAGTTTATAACTGTGGTTATCAGTCACGGAAGGCTTAGTTGACCTGGATATGTAAAGGTCATTGAACGGGTGACCCGTGGCTTGAACTTCCGCTACACGGCTTCTAGGGCACCTGGTACCAAGCGATCAACCGGGCAGGCAATAAAATTCACGTGTATGTAGTGGATCAAGCTTGAATGTGACGCAACTTTACATGTATAAACGGATATGGAACCGCGAGTTTTTCATAATGGCACGCATACTCATAAAGATTAAACGGAAAGAAAATTTACATCAGAGAGCGGCAGACTGGCATATGCGTCAAATTGACTTATGATATAACAGTACCGCAGATTAGGAAGTGTCACTTGAATTGCGACTTGTCAGAACGGGTAGGCCTTGAACTGAGCAAATTTCATGTTAATAAAATCAAACTTCCGTCAGTTCACAAAATATGAGGCAGGTTTTCATTAGAGATGGTTAAAGGTGTAAATTATTTGGGATAGACGTGTCACAAAGCACTGGTTAAAGGTATCGCATATTATCGCTCAACTGACGTCGTTCCATATACCGGGAAAGCTGACTGAGACGGGATAAGTACGTATTATAAGTCGCACCCCGACTTTTCTAGAAAATTCTTGTTTTAAGAATTCAATTTCCTAGTACAAGTCGCGACTTCTGCAACGACTTTTACGGTAGCTATGGTTAACATACAGACGACGCACAACGTACGACGCACGACACACAACGCCGCACCATTGCATAAGCTCACAGGTTCGCTAAAAAATAGAGGTGGCGCACCCAGTCTGCAGAAATTGATGGAACACCTCATGCTCAATATGTATGCCAAAAATCATGAGCATCAGTGTTGTAGTTATTGAGATACTGCAGTTTTTGTATCAAATTTTCCATTATTCGGGGGGGGGGGGGGGAATTATGGAGCCATACAGCTTAAAGGATATGGGTAACAGAGACCTGATTTCAGGTTTCCACGGAAACTTTTCATGGGTCTCCCTGTGTGCCAAGAATGAAGATTCTTGGTCCAGTTGTTATGATTTGTGCCCTGTCAACAGATGTTCATATCTTTAAAGGTCTCAAAAATTGAGAAAAAAATTCTTAAAAACACCCGAACAAAACAGATGGTGCCACCAGTCTGCAGAAACTGATGAAAAACTCAATGAACAGTATCCATGCATACAATTATGATGATCTCTGCATTAGTTGTTCAGATACTTCAGCTTTTGTATCAAATTTTCCATTATTCTGAGCTGTACTTTGGAGTGCCATAGCTCATAGGATATGCGTAACAGAGACCTAATTTCAAGTTTCCATGGAGACTTTTCATGGGTCTCCCTTTGTGTCAAGAATGAAGATTCTTGGTCCAGTCTTTACGATTTGTGCCCTGTTAACAGATGTTCAGATTTTTAAAGGTCTCAAAAATAGAGAAAAAAATTCGTAAAAAATAAAAAAATTACAGGTGGTGCCACCAGTCTGCAGGAACTGATGGAACATCTCATGATCAATATGTATGCCAAAAGTCATGACCATCAGTGATGTAGTTAATGAGATATTGAAGTTTTTGTATGAAATTTTAGACTATTCTGGGGGGTACTTTGGGGCCCCATAGCTCAAAGGATATGGGTAACAGAGACCTAATTTCTGGTTTACAAGGAAATTTTTCATGGACCTCTCAGAATGTCAAGTTCCAAGTTACTAGGTCCAGTGGTTAAAATTTGTGCCAGGTTAACGGACGGATGGACAGACAGACAGACGATGGACAAAGGATGATAGCTATAGCTCAGCTGACTTACTAAAAAGCTGGCATTTATCATCTGGAAACTAATTTTTTTACAGATAGCTCCTGTGTCCATGACCTTTGACCTTATGACCACAAAATTAATATGGATCATCAACTTTTGGCAAGTGAACTATACTATTGGCAAGTGAGCTATACTATTTGCAAGTGAGCTAATGTTCAAGATGGCAGATCTGGGATGAAAAGTTTGGCTAAAAATGCATCCACAATATCTTTAAAGATATGAGTCCAGTGACCTTGACCTTTGAACACATGACCCTAGAACCTATAGGGTTCTTACTTTAGTGGTGGGCCATACGTAAGTCACTTTTGAAATCCATATGGCTATCAACACTGGAGATATCATAAGAGGTGTTTGATTTTCACCAAATAAGGAAATATTAAAGGTCAAGGACACTCTCATGGTAAAGGTCATGACCAAAATTTTAAATAGACCTCATCCCATAAACCCATCTCTCTACATGTTCTTATTTGAAAGAAATCTGTCCATCAGGTTTTGACTTATAATGCTCACAGTATTGTTAAGTGGAAAATATGGGGGTATTTAAAGGCGAAAAAACAAGAAAAGGATAACAGGTGATGCCACCAGTTTCCAGCATATCACAAGGC
The DNA here is from genome assembly GCA_026874595.1 of Sipunculus nudus. NCBI lineage: Eukaryota > Metazoa > Annelida > Sipuncula > Golfingiida > Sipunculidae > Sipunculus > Sipunculus nudus. Next base: position 63,678,168 of record CM049310.1, on the reverse strand, counting down.
TATCCAAGATTTTCGTTCAACTTGTTTTTTGGATCAATCCATGCAAGCTTTCCTGAGATATTTAAGAATTTGTGTTATTTTCAGCAAAAATTGACCTATTCAAGGTCAAGGTCACTCTCCTAGCAAAGGTCATGACCCCATTTTAATCCTCTTACCTATATCTATACAAATGTAAAGTTTGAAAAAGATTGGTGAAATATATTTTGAGTTATCCTGCTCACATGAATTTTTGGCGGCAGTGGCGGTGGCGCGGGACCGTCTTGAAACCATAGTATCCCAACTTTGTCTTGGGATACAATGATGAAAAGGTAGGACAAACTACACATGCAACATTGAATAAAATTTCAAATCCAAGGTCAACATGTCAAAAAGTGCTTGTCTAACAGATGCATGGATGAACATTCACACAATGGGCCAGGGCCACTGCAAAAGTCAGACGAGCTAAGAATCATCCCTTACTGTGACCATCAAAGTTGCACAAAGTGAGCACACAGCTTGAAGTATATTTTGGTTTGGTCAAAATGTGTGATTTCTTCAAATAACTAACTATACACTGTTTCTTTATGACAATGACATCCTGTGGAATATAGGAGTATATCATTTGGGTGAAGTATTATTGTGTAAAACAGGAGAGCTGGTTAATTTTGTTATCAGTAGATAAAATTTTGCATAATATTAATCTTTGGTTAAGTACAGGTGTGAACAAAGACTGATCTGAACCCTACATCCTACTGCACTGAGGACTCACCGATTTCCTGCTAGAGACCCAGCAAGTGCTTTTGTGCTAGCATCATCACTAAATGATACTGTGGCTGATTTTTCACCAATGCTGAAATTAGCAGATTCGCTGCTGAGACTGGATCGTTTGTGTGGAGCAGGGTTGGAGGCAACATCAACCTGGACTTCTAGCCTGTTAGTCAAACACACACCAATACTGTATACAATAAACTCCAGATCATTATCATGCTGAAGCTTAGACCTCTTTTACAAGTACTCAATAATTGAGCAAACATGAGTTTACTTTTCAATTCTGAATATTTTGAAATATAGGTTGTGTTTTTAAAAACTGATTAAGGATAACTGTAAGAGTCATATAAAGCCAATACAAGAGCTTTTTATTTGTTCAAACAAAATTGAACAATCAAAATCTTGAGATGTATTTGCAACAAACTGATTAGGAATTTGCATTTCAACCTTCAGAGCAAGTAATATTAGTTATTTAAAGATAAAAAGGAAAATAGCAAAATGATAGTCTGATCCATCCCCTCATGTCCACCTGTTTTTTGCTACGAAATTCTTTATTAGATACATTTCAAGGGGGAAATGGTTATATATTGTACTAGATAATTGGGCCTTATTTTCAACAATATAAACAGATAACTACCTGACACCTTATTCAAGAAACAATAATTTAATTTAATATGAGAAATCAGCCTACATTTTACAACATATCAGATGTCAATGGTCAGATGTGAAACCAGCCTTAATTGACAGCTCGAGACTAGCTGATGTCATGTTTAAACACTCTAAACAAGGGACCCATGGGTCACTGAGCTCAGCTGTTATATGATCTCAAAATATGACTTGGAAAAGAGACAAATGCTTTTTTGTGCGGTAATGTAACCTGTATAAGGAGTTGTTGGTGTTTAACTCAAGTTATGTAAGATTTTGATAATATCCTTGGAGACAGGGAAGAGGACTGATGTCATTTATATTATTTACAAATGGAGTGCTACTGTCACACAGGTTTTGACTTGGCCATATAACTTTATTTACAATGCAGTAGAAGTATTTGAAAACAAGTGACCCATGGGTCATGAAGCTCAGCCGACTGGCATGTTGACAACATGTCCTTGCACAGGCAACTAATTAAGATAATGTAGGTGGCATCATAGTTCGTGCATTTTTTTGCTAATTCATCAAGACCCATTAGCACACCAAATTAGATGACAAACCATCAAGACGTTCTAGAGGAATCTGGCAATTTGTGTTTATTTTGCATTATTTCTGGGGTGCTCAATCATGGCCTGTAAATGATTGATGTCATTAATATTATTTACAGTTGGAAATGGTGTGCTATTGTCAGATAAGATTTGACTTGGCCATATAACTTTATCTACATTGCAGTAGAACTATTTGAAACAAGGGACCCAGGGGTCTCGACGCTCAGCTGTATTTGTCTATATGGATATTTTAAAAGAAATTTTTCAGAATGATGGTCCTGTGACCTTAACCCAGGCCTTGTGACCAAAGATCTGAGAACTTATTATCCTTGAACTTGCAGCATTTAGATTATTGTGACAATCTTCTAAAAAGTGTGGTTCCAGTGACCTTTACCTCTGACCAGGTAACCTCAAAATCTACAGATTTCTTCCACTCTGGGCAAATAAGCCATGTGTGAAAGATGGAAAGTTTGGGATGAAAAGTTTAATTTACATTGCATCCACAATCATTTTAAAGATATGGCTCCTGTGATCTTCACCTTTGACCTCTGGACCCTGAAAATCAAAATGTTTCTTACTTAAGTTTGAAGTCAATCTTTCTAGCCAAAGCAGAAATATCATCCATAAACTAGTTTGTGAATGGACGGCCCTGTGACCTTGACCTTTGACCCTATGACCCCAAATCAAAGAGATTCTTCCCCTTTTTGCAGGTGAGTAATATCTTGAAGATGGAAGGTTTGTGATGAAAAAAGTTTAGCTTGAAATGCATACACATTCCTTTAAAGAAATTGGTCCTGTGTCTTTCTTTAGCGGTTCTTACTTTAGCGGTGAGCCATATATAAGTTAAGTTTGAAACCAATATGTCAGACTAAACTGAAGTTATCATCTGGAAACTAACTTGTTAACAGATGGCCCCTGTGACCTTGACCTTTGACCTTTATCTTTTAAAATAAGTGGGTCTTGTGACCTTGTTCTTTGACCTCATGACCTAAAAATCAAACATTCTTTTTTTAGTGGTGGGCCATGTGTAAGTCATGTTTACTTAGAAGTTTCTAAGACCAGCAGTTACGATTTGTGCCCTGCTAACTGACAACCAGACAGCTGGACGGACGATGGACAAAGCGACATTCCTATACCTCAGTAGAGCTAAAAACCAAGTGACCCATGGGTCATGATGCTCAGCTGCCATGTATGACCTGTGACATCATGGGCTGAGATTCACAACTTTGAGTCAATTTTTTTAAGAACCTATTTGCCAATTTGTTGAAATTTTCTTTGATAACAGAAATATATATCACCAATGTCTGGTTAAAACACAGTGAATTGATGGTCTGAGGAAAATGTATGATTGTTGAGCTATCAGGAACTATTCCCATAGCTTGCTTGATACCTGTCAGTCTCAAAAGGAACACCACACAGGCCAAATATAAGATCAAAATATATAGCAACAAGTGACCCAGGGGTCATGACGCTCAGCTAACCAGGAAGACATTGACAAAAGTAATTTTATCATCTGAATGTCAAATTTGAATGAAATACTTTTTCCAAACTTGACCTTTTGTATAAAATCATCCAATATTCATTGGGGTACTATGGAGCTCTGTAGCATGAAGGATATGGGTAACAGACACCTATTTTCAAGGTTTACAAGATGACTTTTCAGGGGTCTCCCAGCATGTCAAAAAATAAAATTCTAGGTCCAGTTATTATGATTTGTGCCCTTTTAACAAATCCAAATGTTTATTCTGGGGGGTATTTCAAAGCCGCATAGGATGAAGGATATGGGTAACAGAGATGTAATTTCAGGTGCACAAGGAGACTTTTCAGGGGCCTCCCAGCATATCAAGAAAGGAGATTCTAGGTCAAGTCATTATAATTTGTGCTTTGTTAACAGATGACCAAATCTTTATTCTGGGGAGTACTTCGGAGCCCCAGAGCATGAAGGATATGGGTAACAGGGACCTTATTTCGGGTTTACATGTAGACCTTTTATGGGCTTCCCTGGAGGTGAGGACAGAAGATTCTAGGTCCAGTCATTATGATTTGTGCCCTGTTTACAGATGACCAAATGTTTAAAGATCACAAAAGTAGAGAAAAAAAATCGTAAAAAATAAAAAAAATATAGGTGGCGCCACCAATCTCCAGAAATTAACGAACACTCCATGATCAATATCCATGCAAAGAATCATGGTGATTAATGCATAAGTTGTTCAGATACTTGAGCTTTTGTATTAAATTTTGCATTATTCTGGGGGGTACTTCAGAACCCCATAGCTCGAAGAATATAGGTCACAGTGACCTAATTTCAGGTTTACAAGGAGAATTTCCATAGACCTCCCAGGATTTCAAGTAAGTAGATTCCCGGTCTAGCGGTTACGATTTGTGCCCTGTTAACAGACAGACGCCTGGATGGCCGGACGGACGACGGACAAAAGGTGATCCCTACAGCTCAGATGACTTTCAGTTAGCTGAGCTAAAAATTGAAAAAATACAGGTGGCGCCACCAGAATGCAGAAACTGATGAAACATTTCATGATCAATATCCATGCAAATAATCATGGTGATCAATATAATAATTGTTCAGATACTTGAGCTTTTGTATCAAATTTTCCATTATTCTGGGGGGTACTTCGGAGCCCCATAGCTCAGAGGTTATGGGTAACAGAGACCTAATTTCAAGTTTTTAAGGAAACTTTTCATGGGCCTCTCAGGATGTCAAGAGAGAAGATTCTAGGTCCAGTTGTTACAATTTGTGCCATGTTAACAGATGACCGCATCTTATGAGGTCTCAAAAATAGAGAAAAAAATTCGTAAAAATAAAAAAAATACAGGTGGCGCCACCATACTGCAGAAACTGATGACACATTCCATGATCAATATCCCTTCAAAAAATCATGGTGATCACTGCAATAGTTGTTTAGATACTTGAGGTTTTGTATCAAATTGTCCATTATTCTGAGGGATACTTCAGATGACTTACAGTCAGCTGAGCTAAAAACACTTAATGGTCAATATCCATGCAAAGAATCATGATGATCTCTGTATTAGTTGTTCAGATACTTCAGCTTTTGTATCAAATTGTCCATTATTCTGAGGGATACTTCAGAGTGCTATAGCTTGAAGGATATGGGTAACAGAGACCTAATTTCAAGTTTCCACAGGCACTCTTCATGGGCCTCCTTGCATGACAAGAATGAAGTTTCTAGGTCCAGTTGTTGCAATTTGTACCCTCTTGATAGATAGCATAGGTGGCTCCACCAGTCTGCAGGAACTGATGGAACATCTCATAATCAATATGTATGCCAAAAATCATGACCATCAGTGATGTAGTTATTGAGATATTGAAGTTTTTGTATGAAATTTTTGACTACTCTGGGGGGGTACTTTGGGGCCCCATTGCTCGAAGGATATGGGTAACAGAGACCTAATTTCTGGTTTCCATGGAGACTTTTCATAGGTATTCTAGTGTGTTGAGAATGAAGATTCTAGGTCCAGTCGTTACTATTTGTGCCATGCTAACAGATGACAGCATCCTTAAAGGTCTCAAAAATTGAGGAAAAAATCGTAAAAAATCGAACGATACAGGTGGCGCCACCAGTCTGCAGGAACAGATGACACATCTCATGATCAATAGATATGCCACAAATCATGACCATCATTCAAGTATTTAATGAGATATTGAAGTTTTTGTATGAAATTTTTTACTTTTCTTGGGGGTACTTTAGGGCTCCATAGCTCGAAGAATATGGGTAACAGAGACCTAATTTTGGTTTCCATGGAGACTTTTCATAGGTCTCTCAGTGTGTCAAGAATGAAGATTCTAGGTCCAGTCTTTATGATTTGTGCCTTGTTAACAGATGTTTACATTTTGAAAGGTCTCAAAAATAGAGAAAAAAATTCGTAAAAAATTGAACGATACAGGTGGCGCCACCAGTCTGCAGGAAGTGATGGAACATCTCATGATCAATATATATGACAAAAATCATGACCATCAGTCAAGTATTTAATGAGATATTGAAGTTTTTGTTTGAAATTTTTTACTTTTCTGGGGGGTAGTTTGGGGCCCCATAGCTGGAAGGATATGGGTAACAGAGACCTAATTTCTGGTTTCCATGGAGACTTTTCATAGGTCTCTCAGTGTGTCGAGAATGAAGATTCTAAGTCCAGTCATTACGATTTGTGCCTTGTTAACAGATGTTCACATTTTTAAAGGTCTCAAAAATGGAGAAAAAAATTCGTAAAAAATCGAAAAATACAGGTGGCGCCACCTGTCTGCAGGAACTGATGGAACATCTCATGATCAATATGTATGCCAAAAATCATGACCATCAGTGATGTAGTTAATAAGATATTGAAGTTTTTGTATGAAATTTTTGGGGTACTTTGGGGCCCCATAGCTCGAAGGATATGGGTAACAGAGACCTAATTCCAGGTTTCCAAGGAGATTTTTCATGGCCCTCTCTGGATGTAAAGTTAGAAGATTCCAGGTCCAGTGGTTACGATTTGTGCCTTGTTAACGGACAGACGGCCAGATGGCCGGACGGCCGGATGGACGACAGACAAAGAGTGATCGCTATAGCTCAGATGACTTACAGTCAGCTGAGCTAAAAAGTGGAAGTCCAATATTTTTATTGGGTAAACTGCAAAACCTGAAAGAAAAGAAATTCAGAAAGCATGACTAAGCGTCTTGTTATAAACAAGGGACCCATGGGTCATGGCGCTCAGCTGAAAGTGACAGATATAATTGTATCACCATTGTTGTATATATGTCTGTAAGATTTCATTTTGACAGATGTAATTTTTTGTAATAATTATGTAGTTGAGTGGAATAGTAATATACAGAAGTATCAGTATTTCAAATATGTACAAGAATGTGTGTCTAAAATATTGCATTGGGAATGACCAGATGTTGTAAATTACAGAGGAAGGAAGTGGAGATTTCCTAGTATAAAATACAAATTTAAAAAATCAAAATACTTATTGAAAAGCAGAAAACTTATATGTTTTGGGAAGCAGTTGTTACTGAATGGGAGAGGAAACAGAATGTCTCAAAAAGTATCTACAGAGAAGAAATGGTAGATTAAGCTATGAGAAATTGTCATATTTGATCTGAATTGAAGAATTGGTGATTGTTGCTAATAATATCTCATGATCTGACCATGTGTTTTCTAATGTTAAAACTGAAGCATTTAAACAGTTAGTAAGGACAAGATCTATGGTATATCCATGGTCATTGGTTGGTTCTCTGACTAGTTGACATTTAAAAAGTTGACATAATTGTGTCATTTTGGTGTAATATATTATATTAGAAATGTCAATATTGAAATCGCCCATGATCACTATAGGCAGGTTAAGGTAAACTTGAGAGACTAAAACTTAGTTCAAAGAAGAAGTTACTGATGGGACATGCAGGTGACTATAGAGGAAAACAATCTGAAGTGACTCATGGCTGGTCTGGAGGTTCAAAATGTAAATAAATTAGAGACTCAGAAAAACTTCAATCACTACAATGATTTTTAAGCTTTTACTTTCAAATTTCAGAATTTAACAGATTAAATCTTTATATATACTGACTGTGAAAAGTAAATCAAATGTTCTTACAAGAAAAAAACATGCCATGGTCAGACTTTGGCAAAATTTAAGGTACCAATTTTATATTTTCGCTAATATTAAAAAGAATTTTACAGCTTTTGATCTAATTTTGGTATACAATTAAATTTTGATTAATTAAAGTTGTATTACTGAAAAAAAGTCCCTAGCTTTAACACTTTCTCTTAAATGACCAAATATCTTTCCTGAATTTTTACAAAGTCCATTATGTTTGGGCCCATAACTTTTTTCAATTATATAATACAGACTTAATTTCTTACATGTACATAGGAATTATATAGAGGAATATTTATTGTAAATATGTAAAAAAAAACATGAGTGGTTTTGATATTAGGCAGTCCTGAAGTGTGAAAATAGGTTAATAAAAAAATTGAGGTTTTTCCTTACTATCTTGAAGGAACGAAGTCCTATTGACCCAATCTTCAGCATGCTAAGAGATTTTGGGACATCCAACTGTATGCCTAATTTCGGATTCGTAGGTCCAATGGTGTCAAAACGTGCCAGTCTTACGGATGGACATCCGGACGGACCGACAGATGGTAGGACAATGGACTACGACTATAGCTCAGATGACTTATAGTCATCTGAGCTAAAACAAGGGACCCATGGGTCACATCGCTCAGCTGAATTTAGTAAAATATTAGTAACTGCAAAATATTTTTACTTCTTTTGGTTTTTCATGTATATTATAATTAGAAAAGCTATGAGAAAATGGCCCTGCTAAAATGAAACTCTGTAAATTATAGAATAATGGACATGAGCTAAGCCATTTAGTGACGCACCAAGGGAACAATTAGGCTTTATGGTAAGTGTTATATAAAAGTAACATTTCATAAACAAATAATTTGTGAAGGTAATTAAGTTTTCAAAAGTTAAATATACAGCCATATGAGTTAAAAATTAATCCCACAAAGTTTGAACAATATTCCTAATTTTAATACTAAGTTAACAGTGTTATTCATACCTAGGCCCCGCCAACTTTAAGAGATATGAATGAAATGCTACAAAGTATCTTAAATCTTGTCAGTTAGCACTTACATTAGATCCTAATATTTTATCACATTTGAATATTAGGATTAAATTCCTGAACTTTTTTTCTTTAAAAAAAATCAAAATTGTCCAAGTCTCATCAAAAAGAATCTATTTAACATTAAAATTATAAGATTCATCTTGTTTATTAGTCCTGAGCATTGTAGGGATGGGTGGGGGAGGGGTCTCCGTTGTTACTGCTCATTGCTGAAAAAAATGTTAATTTTAAGATTCATCTAGTTCATAGTACAGGTCTGTCAACAGAATGGGGTGGGGGGGGGGGGGGGGGAGAGAGAAAAAGGCTCCCTGTGGTATGGTATTAACTGCAGACAGCCTGATCAAGCTCAACTCAGAAGAGAGAGGGCTTGCCCTAGTGATGGGCTTGCATAACATTATGCCAACAGCCTGGGGAGCATAGAGAGCTGCAATGAATGACCTACAGGGACCAAAGTGGACTGCTTGACAATGTAAGGGAATACAACAAGAGCCTCCACAAAAAAATTTAATAACTAGCCTAATTTTGCAGCTGTTATTTTCAAATTTCAGATTTTAACAGATAAAATCCATATGTGCACATGCTGTGAAAATTAAATCCACAGTACTTTCAGGAAAAAAACATGCCGTGGCCAAAGTTGGGCAAAATTTAAGGTACCAATTTTTTATTTTTACTAATATTTTAAAAAATTTTAAAGATTTTGATCTAATTTTATGTATACAATTTAATTTTGATTAATTAAAGTTATATTACTGGAAAAAAGTCCTTAGTTTTAACATGTTTTATGTTCAGTGATCAAATATCTTTCCTGATTTTTTACAAAATGCATTATGTTTGAGCCCATAACTTTTTTTAATTATATAATACAGACCTTATTTCTGGCATGACGGACAATGGACCACGACTATAGCTGAGATGACTTATAGTCAGTTGAGCTAAAAAGCCATCCTAAATCCAGGTACACATCCACATATTATGAGTACAAACACAAACTTATTTTATCTGGTGATTTATATAAAAATATTCAGATATCTAGGGAACTAAGTTTATTGCTATGATTCCATAAAATAAACTGCAAAATGTTCCAATCATCTTATGAATTAGTAGCTAAACCTTAATACTATACTCTCATGGTCTTAATGCCTGGCTGAAGCATTAGGACAACAGTGTTTTTGATATGCAGTAACGAGGTACTTATCACTCAGCCTTATCACTTAATAGGCCATGCAAAAGGGGTCATGTGTCACCAGCGTCACTCACAATTACAGCCACACAGGGAGATGTACCAGTTGGGAGTGCAATGGTTATATATAAAAGAAAAACAGAGATGGTCTGCAAAATAAGTTATTGTGAACATCTCTGACCTATGACCTTGGCCTTTGCCCACATATCAACTGGATTCTTTCTAAATGATGGGAAACTACTAACCACTTAAATCTGGTGTAATTACTTGGCAACTAATGAGTGAATCACTTTGACCTGCAACCTTTGACCTCCTGACCAGCTGACCCCAAAATCAATAAGTAATTTCTTCAAGCAAAAAGACCCATAGATATGAAGATTGAATCAAATTGAGTGATGCACAGATGGGGCAAATGTGAAAGACTGAAGGTTTGGGTTGAATAGTTTCACTTGAAATATGTTCACAAGCATTTAGAACAATTTAATATTGTGACCTTGACCTCTGACCTTTTGAACTCAACATCAATAGGCTTCTTGCCCTATTGGTAGGCAAGCCATATATGACAGACGGCTGGTATAGATTGAAAAGTTTGCTGAAAATGACTCCACACAAGAAGTGGGTGCTGTGAACTTGACCTTTGACCTCTAAATCAACAGGTCTTTTCCCCTGTTGACAGAGAAGCGATATCAGTGCTGGAAGGTTTGGAATGAAAAGTCTAGCTTGAAATGTGTCCACAACCTTTTCAAAGAAGTGGATCCTTTGACCCTGACCTTTGACCTTGTGACCTCAAAATCTATAGGATTGTTCTCCCACTTAGCAGGTGAGCTTTATGTGAAAGATCAAAGAATTGGGATGAATGGTTTGGCTTAAAATGCATCCACATAACGATGGTTCTTCCCTTGTATGTGAAAAATGGAAGATTTGGGATGAAAATTTTGGCTAAAACTAATATTCTGGAGGGTTCAAAAACACGCCGTAACTTCAAGAATAAAGGGCACAGTGACCTAATTTCAGATTTGCAAGGAGATCTTTTTACAACCTCTAAGACTGCATAGGGTTCATAACCCCACACATACATACGTACAGACAGACGGAAGGACGACGGACAAAGACCCATCACTATAGCTTAGCATGACTGAAAGTCAGCTGAGCTAAAAAACTGTCCGTTATCAGTCATGTTTATTATGTTTTTTTACAAATGAGTTAACTGTTATTTAATAATTACAGGTTATTGATAAACAAGAGTGCCACTAGCACAATTAATATAAGCAAACTATTTATTAACAAGGGACCCATGGGTCACTGTGCTTAGCTGAAGTTGACCTTGAAGGTAAAAATCCAAAATAATATCAAATGGAGATAAAGTCTAAGAGGAAGAGGTAATATAGGCCATTGTTTGTTTTATATGATTGGTTTATGTTGATGTGCAAGAAATTGTTGCAAATAATATTTTGTGACCTGGCCATGTTTTTTCCTAATGTTGAAACTAAAGCATGTGAGCAGTTTTTGAACAAATGACCTGTACTTTTACCATGATCATAAGTTGGATTTTTGATTAACTGTTGACATTTCAGTAGTTTACACATTTGTTCAATTGAATCTATTTTTTTTATAATATATATTATTTAATATATATTTTTTTTAATTTTATGAAATGTACACAGTTGAAATATAACAAATGTCTATAGTCCAAAGATGAAAGGACTTGGTGATGGTGGGGGGGGGGGGGTGTGGAATGGTGGAATAGTGTTGAAATGGGGGTTGAAATGTGAAATAGTGTATATACATAGGATTTTCACTTAATTCAACAATGCTTACAGGAAAAAAGAATTCATTCAAAATAACTTAATACTTAACAAGGCCTACAGGCCTAATGCGAACCTGTGCAAAGTTTGGGAGTATGAATGAAGGTTTTTTTTTCAGATTTGATATTGATCTTCTTAAGTCCTGCATATCTACCTTAGTCATTATGATTCCAGCAAAATGGACTTTTTGGACCTGCAAGTTTCAGACTAGGACATTTTAAAACTAGAATATGGGTAGTCGACAAGCAATTAAGTGTATTCGCAGAAATCAGAGTGGGACGGGTGAAGTAAGGCATGGATTAAGTGGCAAGGGGAATAGAGTGAGGTGTGTTGCATATTAGCATGGATGTCTGCAGAGTGAAAGCGAATGTAGGTGGTGCCACCTGTCATAAAATCAAGAAAATTGTCCATGATGTATAAACCTGAAAAATTTCAGGTGGAAAAGTCAAACCACTGCTGAGATATGAGTGATTTTATCCCAAGGCAGATGAACAGATGGACGCTGTGCATAAGTGGTTGCAGGTGGCACCACCAGTTTTGCCTATGATGAAGAGCTATGTGAGATCTATACACAAGGCCTACAGGCCTAAGGTAATCGTGCAATATAACGGACCCATATTTTATGGTCTCACAAAAAACGTGTGACCACATTTCAATGAAAAAACTGTTTCATCTAAAAGTTGAAGATCCGGCGCATCTAATGATACAATATTTTTGTATGTTTGATATAAATATATTTTGCTACAAACTGTTGAAACAGGGTAGTTTGCTGAAAATACCCAAAATGACGTCGTGTCAAAGACGTTCTCAGCCGACGTCATGAATCCACAGTACTGTACATGCATACCATGTTAAACAAAAGGATGATGTCTAACAAAAATTACAGTCAATATATCTTTTTATGCATAGATAGAGAGACAATTTTACCTCTAAATATCCATATTTCCCAAGATTTAATAAAAGTTGACGTCGTCGTGCCACCAAAAACATAAACATGCAACTGTCGTCTGTGAATGTATTCGACTGATCACGTTAACTCTTGCTCTATTCAGCTTTGTCTCTATGTACGTTTTATATGTCAAATAAATATTAATTGTGTAATAAACAGTCATTTTTGTGGACAGAGTATAAAGACTACATTTTAGACATGATATTTATCTTATTTATTTTTTTTGTCCTGTTAGACTACTTTATCAGTGTTTATGTAAGGACAATCAGATGGGAACATCCCCTCCCCATGAGTAACAGACCGGTAGCCCTTAAAATCGAGACGAACGCGGGAGAAACATGGGACCATGTTGGGCATATCATCCATATGTGACCACATTTTATAATATTATGTATATAATACAAACTTATATGGCTGGTCAAATAAAATGTGGTCACACCTTATTTTTGTCAATATTTATTGTAAACAAGGGACCTATGGGTCACGACGCTCAGCTGTTATATATGATAAAAAAATATTATTTAGAAATGAGGCACATGCTGGTTTTGTGTGGTAATAAATATAAGCTGTATTATGAGTTGTTGTTGTTTAGCTTATGTATGATTTTGATAGTACCTTTGGAGACAGGGAAGAGGATTGATTTCATTTATTTTATTAACCAATGGAGTACTATTGTCACACAGATTTTGACTTGGCCATATAACTTATAAGCAGAACATATAATATAAGAGTTTAACTATTTATTAAAAAAAATACAAATATTGTCCCAAATATAATTTTTATTAAAAATAATAAGAGAATCATATGATTTTTTAAAATGAAATATAACTGATATGATTATTAAAATAATATTAAAGAATATATTCATGAATGCATTCATGAATACATTTTGAAAGTATTTGCATAAGTATTCATATATTTTCATTTTTACCTGAATTCCCATTCTTTATGCAAGAAATTTTATAATGGAGTACAAAATCATATTTGTATTTAAATACAATTACAAAGTATTTGCACCATGTCTGGAATTTATTCAGTTTTCACCAAACAATGATGTTGAGAATCCAGAATATACAAAATTCACACATTTAAATAATGATCATAAGTACCTGGTTTTATGGCTTTTATTTATATTAAAAAATAACTGTAAAAAATTCATTTTGGACTAATTTCACATCAATGTACACACTAGACACAGCAGGAATCGAGATTAATATTATCAACTGCATCTTTGTCTAATTTCCTTCATATGATCCCTAATGATTAGTAATGAATAATATGATTTACTTCTTTATCATTAAAATTTAACTGAAAAATGCCATAGGTGACTGCATGGTGTTATTTGGAATATGTGACATTCTACCCATCGATACAAGATTCTTATATCATCAGTAACTGCAAGTTAATTTCCTGTTATTATAAACTAACAAATTCCTTTTCTATTTTTCTTTAATTTGTTATTAAAAACCAATAAAAATTTATTAATTTATTGTTTTTTGTTATGTTCTTGGTTAAAACTACTAGATGAGTTGGGTTGGAACACCTGGATCAACTGTGGCTTGCCATAAGCTGCCTGGATTCCATGTATGCCTCCCCTCAAGCGTGCATAATTTGAGAAAAGGTCAACAAGGTCAACATACAGGTGACTCAAGAGGGGCTGGAGAGAGCCAAAGTCTGACAGGGTCTCATACAAGGGACCTATGGGTCACGACGCTCAGCTGATCATGATTGAACTATAAATGTATCACCATTGTGATACTATATTTAGTCGACAAACCTTATGAATATCATGGACCTATTAGGCTATTATAAAGAAATATAATGTAATATGCGAGTAAATCATGTATGAAATTACCTGACTGATGGATTAATATGGAGTAAATATAGTGGTTTATTTTTTATTTATTTGGGAGCTGTTGAAAATAGCAATATATTTGAGCAAATATGAATGCAATGACAGTACACTAAGCAGTGGTAGAATGATGAAAAGGCTATTTGTTGAAGGATCTATAGTGTATAGAAGTCCGCAAGATTTCAATTTGACATATATAATGTTATTATTAACTATGCTGAAGAGTGGATTTATGAATTGTGACTGTATGACATGATATCTCTTAGGTCTTGACAAGGTACATTATATTGATGCCCACCACATCTACATATTACACAATATTGACATAATTTTTGGCACGTACATAGGCAACAAACAGTTATACAATATATAAAAATATGAATATATCTGATTTAACTTGTTCTCGTTTACTGAGGCTGACATTGGGATGGGGTTCGGAGAAGGAAACAGTGTGGGCAGCAAGGAGGGTTGGATGTAGAGAGAAAAGGAGATAGAGAAAGAGGGAGGGAGCATTCAACAGTACTTAAACACCTGGAAGGTTAAAATCTAAAATATTATGAAATGTAGATAAAGTCTGAGAGAAAGAGGTAATCTAGGCTATGGTTGGTTGATATGATTGAAGAAATTGTTGCAAATAATATTTTAAGATCTGACCTTGCGCTTTCATTGGATACCTTTTTGACAGGCTGTTGACAGTTCAACATTTTACACATTTGTCTAATGAGATCCAATTTTTTTTAATTTAAACTTTAATTAAACTGTTTTTTCTATTTTATGATATGTATACAGTTGCTATAAAATCCCCACTCCACAGGCGGAAGGACTTGATGGAGGGGGGGGGGGGGGGGGTTACGATGGGAGTTACAACGCCTCTGTCTCTCTGTATATATTTTCTTCAAATTATTAAATTTTATGCTATAGCAATAGCACTATTGTTGACAGTGCGAAGGAGCAAGGACTTAGTAGGGTGGGGGAAGGGGATGGTGGGAGTTACAATACCCTTGCATATACGTACAGAATATGAAATTTAATTAATCAGAGCTTACAGGAAAAAAAAGTTTATTCATAATTATTAAATATTTAAAACAGGCAAGAAAGCTAGAGAAACAAAGCAAATAATTTTAATTCCCATTCTTCTGAGCCAGGAAATTATGAACAATTTTTACATAAATTCCCTTTTTTATAACATCATTTTTTTCCAGGTTTGAAAATGTAACTATACATTTAGAGTATAACAAATATATGTGAATATTTCAGTTGATTCACATTTCTTAATTGCATCAACATATATATCTAATAAATTAGGTTTATAGTACCTGTCAACATAATGGGGTGGAGGGAGGAAGGGAGGCATAGGGGTGAGAGAGAGAGAAAGAGAGAGAGAGAAAGAGAGCTAGAAAGAGAGAAAGGGAAAGAGAGAGGAGAAAGGCTCTCTGGTAATTACTGCCTGACCCAGCCTGACCCAGACACTCACAGAAGCAGTAGGCAAGGAGTGAAGGTGTTATGTAACAGCCTGGAACACTGTTAACCAATGACTTGATGTAAACATTCAAGACATGGTGCTATAAATATTGGTCACTGGGCTCAGCTGAAGTTGGCCTTGAAGGTAAACATCTAAAATAATAATGGAGATCAAGTCTAAGATGAAAAGGTAATATATGCCATGGCTGGTTGACATGATTGGTTTGTATTGATGAGTGAGAAATTGTTGCAAATAATATTTTGTGACCAAACCATGCATTCTCTAATGTCAAAATTGAAGCATGTGAGCAGTTTGTGAACATAAGATGTATATTATTACCATGATCATTGGCTGGCTTTTGGATAGTTTGTTGACAGTTCAGTAGTTTACACATTTGCTCAATTGGATCTATTTTACATAATATATGTTATTAAATATATGTATTTTTATTTTATAAAATGTATACAGTTGAAATATAACTGATGTCTCCAGTCCCCAGATGCAAGAACCTGGTGGTGGTGGTTGGGGGGGGGGGGGGAGGGCTGGAATGATGGGAGTTACAACATCTCTGTATTAACATAGTGTATATACATATAGGATTTCCACTTAATTCAACAATACTTACAGGATTAAATAGTCCATTCACAATTACATAATATTTTAAAAAGGACAGACAGACTGTTAGACAAACAAAGCTGATAATATATTTTAATATTTTAAAGTTTTTCATCTGCAATATTACACATCTGAATACATAAGTTGCTTTCAAATTTCAGACTTTAATGGCTTAAATCCATACACATACAGCATATGAAAGTTATTTCAACAGTGCTTAAAGGAAAAATTTCATAATTAGTATATATATTTAATGATAATTGAGAGGTGATGGACAGACAAGAGCTGATCACTTTATGTTCCATTCTCCTGGGGCAAGAATATGTTTCAATATTAGATCTTAATTTTTCTAATCCAATTATCTTTCAAATTGAAAAAATTGTACACATTTGCAATATTAACTAATGTCCCAGTGCACAGGTGACGGTGAGGTGCTAAGGATCAATGACAGCCGGGGGGGGGGGGGGGGGGGTGGGGGGGGTGGGAAGAGATGGGATTAACAACACTTTTGCATAAACATTCAGGGCAAACAAAGCCTGATCTCCAATTCTGCTGAGGCTCGAAAATAATGAACACATGTTTGTATTAGATCCTCATTTTTTTATTTTAAGTTTAATTTGTATACATTTCCAATATAACATATATTTCTGAATATAAACGTTGATTCATAATTCTAAATTGCATCATCATAAATCTCAATCTTGTCATGTAACACCACATCATGCATACAAATGTATATTTATATATTCATGGGGGGGGGGGGGAGGGGGTGTGATATGAGAACAATTGTACACCTGTCACAGCAGGGGATCTCCCCCAGTGACTGAAACAAATCAGGAACCCTGGCATAGCTGACTTCCAGTGACCTGGAGTGGCCTACCTGCATCTGGAACAAAGCAAGTGACTACAATAGACCCTCAAGATAAAATTCAATAACTATCCTAATTTTCAACCTTTTAGTTTCAAATTTCAGATTTAAACACATTAAATACTTATGTTTACATTCTGAGAAAATTAAATCAACAGTACTCACAGGGAAAAAATGTGCCATGGTCAAAGTTGGGTAAAATTTCAGGTACTGATTTTATGTTTATGCTAATTACTTATAAAATTTACAAAATACAGATCTAATTTTGGTTATAAAATTAAATCTTAACTAAACAAAGTTATATACTTAAAAAAAAATTCTCTAGCTTCAATAATTTTCATGAAACCTAAGTAAATATTTTTCCTGATTTTTTCAAAGTCAATTTTGTTTGGGCACATAACTTAAAACAATTACGCAATACTGACATCATTTCTGGCATGTGCATAGCGAATGTATAGAAAAATATGTATATTATATATGATCAAAGTCAGATCAGTGGTTTTGATACTAGGCAGTCCTGAAGTGTAACAAAGGGTTTTTAATGAAAAAATGAAGTTTTTCATTAATATCTCGAAGGAATTAAGTTCTGGTGACCAAATTCTTGGCATGGTAGGGGATTTTGGAGACATCTTACTGTATGCCTAATTTAAGGAACTTAGAGCTGAAGCTGGGGAGCTGAGCTCTAGCAAACTGCATAACACTAGGTTGATGTAAACAATATGTGACATGGTGCTTGAAAACTTGAATAAAATCTACAGTTTTTGATCAACTGGTTTCAAATTTTAAATGTTATCAGTTGAAATGGCAACAAAAACATGCTTTGAAAATTAAATCCACAGCAGTTACAGGAAAAAAAACGTGCCATGGTCAAAGTTGGGCAAAGTTTAAGGTACCAATTTTTTATTTTTGCTAATATTTAAAAAAATTTAAAAGATTTTGATCAAATTTTGGGTATACAATTTAATTTTGATTAATAAAAGTTATATTACTGGAAAAAAAGTGCTTAGCTTTAACAAGTTTTGTGTTAAGTGATCAAATTTTTTTCCTGATTATTTACAAAATGCATTATGTTTAGATCTGAATTTTGTAAATTTTTTAAGTTATTAGCATAAAAAATAAAATCAATACCTTAAATTTAGCCCAACTTTTACCATGGCACGTTTTTTCTCCTGTATGTACCATTGATTTAATTTTCACAGCATGTAAACATAAATATTAAATTTGTTTAAATCTGAAATTTGAAAATAAAAGCTTTAAAATTAAAATTAAGCTAGTTATTGATTTTTTTTCTTGAGGCTCTACTGTAGTCATTTGCTTTGATAACAGATTACAGATGCAGGGTCCCCACTCCAGGTTACTGGAAGTCGGGCTATGCCAAGGTTTCTGATTTGTTACAGTCACTGGGGGAGACCCCCCTGCTGTGACAGGTGTACAGTTATTCTAATATCACCACCCCCAATTCCCCCCCCCCCCCCCCCCCCCCCCCCCCCGCAAACCCAACCCACTTAGTGTAATATTTATTGTTTTCAATGTATTTCCTTAATTGTAACGCTGTTTCCACTCCAATATACAAAAACTTTCCTTAAAAAAGTAATTCAAGTGTAATCCAGAAGATGCCATGTTGTGTTAATGTAGCATTTTTAAAGAAATTAATTTTCTTTTAAATGATTTTAACAGATATAATTGAAACCCATCAGTATGCTTAAATTTATAAAATATGAAGCACATTATGGATAAATAAAGACACAATTAAAAATTGTGAAATCTAATCAGGTATTATTTTTAGATATTTATTGTTTTGCAGATTTAAAAGATACATTTTTGTGGTAAAAAATAAATAAACATTTGTATGCATGGTGTGGTGTTATATGACAAGATTGAGATTTATGATGATGCAATTGAGAATTATGAATCAACTTTTATATTCAGATGTATCTGTTTTATTGGAAATGTATAGAAATATAAACTTAAATTTTAAAAAAATTGATGTGATAAAAAAATTAGGATTTAATAAAAACATTTGTTCATTATTTTCATGCCACAGCAGAATTTGAGATCAGGCTTTGTTTGCCCTGTTTTATGTTGTTAATTAGTTATATTTCATCTGTAAACATTTCATAAAAAAATACATATATATTTAATAATATATATTATACAAAAAAATAGATTCAATTGAACTACTGAAATGTCAACAGTTAATCAAAAAGCCAACTGATGATCATGGTAATAGTACAGATCATTTGTCCACAAACTGCTCACATGCTTCAGTTTCAACATTAGGAAACACATGGTCAGGTCACAAAATATTATTTGCAACAATTTCTTGCTCATCAATACATACCAATCATATGAACCAACCATGGCCTTTATTACCTCTTCCTCTTACACTTGATCTCCATTTGATATTATTTTAGATTTTTACCTTCAAGGTCAACTTCAGCTGAGCACAGTGACCCATAGGTCCCTTGTTTCAAACCAAGAGACCATATTTTTTACCAATAAAAAAATAAGTTGTGACCACATTTTATTTGACCAGCCATATAAGTTTGTATTATATATAGAATATTATAAAATGTGGTCACATATGGTGTGACCACATTTTTAAAAATAAATTTTGCCAAAAATAAGTTGTGACCAAATTTTACTTACAAATTTTACGTGGTCCATTGTCCGTCGTCCGTCCGTCTGTCCGTCCGTCCGTCCGTAGATGTGGCACGTTTTGAAACCGTAAGACCTAGGAATCCAAAATTCGGCATAATGTTAGATGTCCCCAAGATCTCCTACCAAGCCGAAAACTGGGTGTTTGCTACTTCGTTCCTTTGAGAAATTAAGGAAAAACCTCATTTTTTTATTAAAAACCTATTGTACATAGTACATATGTACATAGGAACCATATAGAGGATTATTTATGGTAAATATGAGGAAAAACAGATGAGTGGTTTTGATATTAGGCAGTCCAGAAGAGTAAAAATAGGTTTTTAATAAAAATTTGAGGTTTTTCCTTAATTTCTCAAAGGAACGAAGTCGCAAGTACCCAGTTTTCGGCTTGGTAGGAGATCTTGGGGACATCTAACATTATGCTGAATTTTGGATTCCTAAGTCTTACGGTTTCAAAACGTGCCACATCTACGGACGGACGGACGGACGGACGGACAGACGGACGGACGACAGACAATGGACCACGGACTATAGCTCAGATGACTTATAGTCAGCTGAGCTAAAAAATTCAGGATTAAATTTAGAAAAAAATAAGGGATATGATGATGTAAGAATATTTTTAAATGTGGTCACAACACCTATTTTTACTATTTCTAACTACTATATGTGGTCACACAATTTATAAAAAAGAGATCACACCTTAATAATGTCATTCATTATAACTAATAAATGTTGTCACACTTAATAATTATTTTATTAAAAACAAGGATATTATTATGTTAGTATAACAAAAAATGTTGTAACATAATGCGGACGAAAGTGTTTCTCCCGTGTCTCTCTTGATTTTAAGTGCATGACTTGTCACGTGACACTCAACATTTGTTTACGTTCTGGCGGCAGGGCGTCGTCACCTTGAACGTACATCAAGTGAAATGTGGATAAAAAGAGGTAAAAAAGTATAAACATATATGGGTAATATTATATATTGACTGTAAATTTTATAAGACATCATCTAAATGTTTAACATGGTATATATGTATATTACTGTGGATTCATGACGTCGGCTCAGAACGTCTTTGACACGACGTCATTTTGGGTATTTTCGGCAAACTACCCTTTTTTCGACAGTTTGTAGCAAAATAAATATATAAATAACATACAAAAATATGATATCATTAGATGCGCCGGATCGTCAACTTTATCATGCAAAAAAAATTTTAGTGAAATGTGGTCACACTTATTTGTGAGAGAGAGTAACATGGGTCCGTTATATTGCATGATTATTTTTAATTAAATAATTATTAAGTGAGGCATGAATTAAGTGGCAAGGGGAATAGAGTGAGGTGTGTTGCATATTAGCATGGATGTCTGCAGAGTAAAAGTGAATGTAGGTGGTGCCACCTGTCATAAAATCAAGAAAATTGTCCCATGATGTATAAACCTGAAAAATTTCAGGTGGAAAAGTCAAACCACTGCTGAGATATGAGTGATTTTATCCCAAGGCAGATGCAGATGCACTGTGAAAAAATCTAAGAAAATGCAGTTAGAAAAAGAATAAACAAATGATGACTGATGACTGATTATTTGCAAAAAAAATTTGTTGATGCTAGCTCCTGCCATTTTGAGATAGATATGGTTAACTGGAGATCACGCATGATGCACTGACGCACGATGGACGATGCAGCTACATTGAATAAGCTCACAGGTTCGCTAAAAATCTGATAATTTTTTAGATGACAAATCTTTTGCAAACTAGATGTGTCAGAACGACATGAATACCCCCGCCTGGGGCAAATTAGAAACATTTGTTAAATTTTGAAAAATTTTTTAAGTTCAGGAGGTGTCATATGGTCAAAAGTAGGTCAACAACGGCAAAATGCAAACTCAATCTGTTACAGGTCATTATCAAGCAACACACCAAAAATCAGGCCAGTATCTGCAGGCACTGTGAAAAAAAAGTCCATACATGTGCATTTTCCATAAAAATTTCTGTCTTTCATGAAATTTTCTATGTTTAGGAGCCGTAAAACAATCAAAAGTAGGTCAGCACAGATGGAACGCGAACTCGATCTGTAACTGTCATTATCTGCCCACACATAAAAAATCAGGGTGGTATCTGCAGGCATTGAGGAAAAAAAGTCGGTACATATGCATTTGTTATGAAAATTTCTATTTTTCATGAATCTTTCTATGTTCATGAGCAGTCAAATGGTCAAAAGTAGGTCAACTGAGACAAAACAAGAACTTGATCTGAAACTGGTCATTATCTGCCTACACACTAAAAATCAGGCCAGTATCTGCAGGCATTGTGAAAAAAAGTCTGTACATGTGCACTTTTTTATTAAATTTTCTATGTTAGAGCACCGTCAAACGGTCAAAAGTAGGTCAACTGGAACAAAACATGAACTCAATCTGTAACTGGTCATTATCTGCCCACACACCAAATATCAGGCCAATATCTGCAGGTATAGCAAAAAAAAAGTCAGTACATGTGTATTTGTTATGAAAATTTATATTTTTCATGAAATTTTCTATGTTCAGGAGCCGTAAAAACGGTCAAAAGTAGGTCAACTGGGACTAAAACGTGAACTCGATCTGTAACTGGTCAATATCTGATGACACACCTAAAATCAGGCAAATATCTGCAGGCACTGTGAAAAAAAAGTCCCTACATGTGTATTTGTCATGAAAATTTATATTTTCCATGAAATTTTCTAAGTAAAGGAGCCGTAAAACGGTCTAGTAGGTCAACTGGGACAAAACACGAACTCCATCTGTAACTGGTCATTATCTGCCCACACACCAAAAATCAGGCCAATATCTGCAGGTATTGCAAAAAAAAGTCAGTACATGTGTATTTGTCATGAAAATTTATATTTTTCATGAAATTTTCTATGCTAAGGAGCCGTAAAACGGTCAAAAGTAGGTCAACTGGGATAAAACGCGAACTCCATCTATAACTGTTCAATATCTGTCCACACAAAAAAATCAGGCCAATATCTGCAGGCATTGCGAAAAAAAGTCTGTACATGTGTATTTGTCATGAAAAATCTATATTTTTCATGAAATTTTCTAAGTAAAGGAGGCGTTAAACGTACAAAAGTAGGTCAACTGGGACAAAACGCGAACTCCATCTGTAACTGGTCATTATCTGCCCACACACCAAAAATCAGGCCAATATCTGCAGGCACTGCGAAAAAAAGTCCCTACATGTGTATTTGTCATGAAAATTTATATTTTTCATGAAATTTTCTATGTTAAGGAGCTGTAAAATGGTCAAAAGTAGGTCAACTGGGATGAAACGTGAACTTGATCTGTAACTAGTCATTATCTGCCCACACACCAAAAATCAGGCCAATATCTGCAGGCATTGCGAAGAAAAGTCCATACAACTGTTTTATTTCGGAATGACGGAAGGACGGACATTGGTAAAACTATATGCCCCCGCCACTTTGTGGGGGGGGGGGCATAAAAAATTGGTAATGCTAGCTCCTGCCCTTTTTGAAATAGCTATGATGCACGATGGATGACAGACTACGGAAGACGGACGATGCCACACCTTTGCATAAGCTCACAGATTTGCTAAAAATGCAAACAAGTTTTTTCAAACAGCTGAAAGATGTAGATCCAATAATCTGGGAATTCTGCTTCTAGACATAGTGTCTAGACATCTAGACGCTGTGTCTAGACGTATAGACACATTGTCTATACACCTGCCAGAGCCAGGTCAGTTGCCATGGTGATTTCTGGACCCCACCTGGTTGTACTGAGTGACCTCTTAACTTGGCTGCTGAAACTTAGCATGTTGTCAAATCTGTTTTCAAACACAGAAAGCCTTTTTCAATTGGCTACAATGCTTTTTTAAAGCTGTATTTACCCAATCTATTCTTATAAAAACTGGCAGAACCCTACCATAGAATAATTCTTGTAAAGTTTAAACCAATCAGCTTAACAGTTATCATAAATCAGTGTATAAGTTGGAAGAGTTTAAAATTACACTTTCCCTTGTAAAAAACAGATCAATGTTGGTGGTGCCACCAATACCTCAATTTCAGATATAAAATATGTGACAAACATTGGTATAAAATTTGGTGATTATAGCTCTAGCTGTTTCTGAGATTTTAATTTTAGTGTGTTTTTTTGGACAGATGACAAAGTTCAACCTCCTGTAACTCGGCAAAAATTTCCAAACTGAAACCATTCGAACAAACTTGAGAGAGATTGTTCCAGTATCATTTATGTGAAATATTGAACAATTTGGCTGGACAGTTTCGGAGAAGAAGGTTTTTAAAGCTTTTTTAGCTTTTTCCCTATAAAATCTAAGAAAATGCTGTTAGAAAACAAGGGACCCATGGGTCACGGCGCTCAGCTGATCGTGATTGGACTATAAATGTTTCTCCACTGTGATACTATATCGAGTTGATAAAGCTTATGAATATCATGGACATGTTGGGCTATTATAAAGGTATGTAATGTAATATGTGAGTAAATGATAAATGAAATTACCTGACTGATGAATTAATAGAGTTAAATATAGTGGTTTATTTTTTATTTATTTAGGAGGGGTTGAAAACTGTGATATATTTTAGCAAATATGAATGCAATGACAGCAGTAATAAGCAGTAGTAGAATGATGATAAGACTATTTGTTGAAGGATCTAAAGTGTATGGTAGTCTGCAAGCTTTCAATTTGACAGATATGATGTTATGATTAACTATGCTGATGAAGTGATTTATGAATTTGTGACTGTATGACACAATATCTCTTTAGTCTTGACAAGGTACATTATTGTGATGCCCACTATGTCTACATATTACACAATATTGACATAATTTCTGGCATGTACATAGGTACCTATGGACGATTAGTTATACAAAATATTAAAGTATGAATATATCTGATTCATCTTGTTCTTGCTTACTGAGGCTGACTTTGGGATGGGGTTCGGAGAAGGGAAAAGTGAGGGCAGCACGAAAGTGGATGTAGAAATATTCTATTGTAATGTTTTTCATTTACATATGAATATGAAAAGCTAAGAGGAAAGGGGCCCTCCTACTTGGTTATAATAAAGTTCTAAATATATGATTGCAAACTAATACTCTGACAAGACTGTCATGAAGAAAAACAGTAAAATTTTGAGATACTGTGATGCATATGAAAATTTACAGATGGACAGGCAAGTGGACAGAATGGACTAATACCTTTATTTCACTTTCAAGGGAATAATGCATTTAAGTTTATATATAATCCTTTTTTTTTAAGCATATTCACTTTTTCCATTAAGAAGTTTTTATCTGAATCATTTTTTTATTTACAGGTTTTATAAATTTTTAATAAAAAAACCTGAAAATATAAGTTAAAATATTAGAATCGTTGCAAAAGTTGCAATCATTATATATACAGAGTAAAAAACTGAAACTATAAGTTAAAATATTAGAATTGTTGCAAAAGTTGCAATCATCATATATCCAGAGTGTAGCTCATATTGGGTCATATTATGCATACACATATATTTTATTATTTTTAAATCATAAATGTTTAAACTGAATTTAAAAGAAAATAATGCCACAACATGGCATCTACAAGAATATTCCTTGAATCACTATGAAAAAGTTTTGCACATTAGAGTTTTCAGTACATGCTTAATTTTATTCACCAAAATAAAATAAAAGATTCAGTAGATTTGATAAAATAAAACATCTTTTCAAATAAAGTATACACACTGTTGGTTGAATGAGGGACAAACAATATCATTGTGCTAATTACTATCCCAGTTTTAATTTATTACTGGAATTAATAGTCAACTTCACACCTGGTGAAGTTTTTACTCTTCTGAAGTAAGGAATTACTTATCTGATGAACATCCACACTTTCATAGCAATACACCATTTTGTGGACACAATTAAATGTACACTTTAATCATTGTAACCCTGGTGGTACAATACAAAATCTAAAATCTAGCATAGCCTAGAATAAGAATGAATCAAATACAGAAAATAATAACATTCATCTAGTTTATGCACCATCAGGGGGGGGGGGGGGAGTGCAGGGCATAGGGGAAGCCTGCTGGTAGTGGCCAGGCTGACCTAAGGCAAGCTGCTTTGGGTGGGTTACATAATGCAAGTGAAGGCTGTACTACTAGGTGGGCTAGATGTAAACAACACTTGACATGGTGTATGAAAACATGAATAAAGCTATTCTTTCCAATCAATTTTTTGAAATTTCATATTTTAAAAGATTAAATCCTTATGTATATATGCTGTGAAAATTAAATCAACAGTGCCAAAGTTGGACAAAATTTAAGATATTGATTTTTTATTTATGCTAATAACTTGAAAAATTTGCAAAATTCAGATCTAATTTTGGGTAAACAATTGAATCTTGATTAAATGAAGTTATATTCCTGAAAAAAAGTCTCTAGGTTCAGCAATTCTCATGTTAGGTGAGTAAATATATTTCCTGAATTTTTTAAAAATTGCATTATGTTTTGGCCCATAACTTCAAAATAATACCCAATACTGACCTAATTTTTGGTATGTTCATAGAAAATGTATGAAAGAATGTGAATACTAAACACGATCAAAAACAGATCAGTGGTTTTGATATTAGGCAGCCTTGAAGTGTAACAATGGCTTTTTTTATGGAAAACGGAGATTTTTTCCTTAATATCTCGAAGGAACGAAGTCCTAATGACCCAATTTTCGGTATGGTAGGAGATTTTGGGGACATCTAAAATTATGCAAACAGCCTGGGGAGCATAGAGATGCGCACTGAATGACCTACAGTCATCAAAGTGGACTGCTTGATAATGTAAGGGAATACAGGAGCCTCCAAAAAAATTCAATAACTAGCCTAATTTTGCAGCTTTTATTTTCAAAAAATTAAATCCACAGTACTTACAGGAAAAAAACGTGCTGTGGCCAAAGTTGGGCAAAATTTAAGGTACCAATTTTATATTTTTGCCAATATTTAAAAAAATTTAACAGATTTTGATCTAATTTTTGGTATACATTAAATTTTGATTAATTAAAGTTGTATTAATGGAAAAAAGTCCCTACCTTTAACACTTTTGGTCTTAAGTGACCAAATATCTTCCTGATTTTTTTTACAAAGTCCATTATGTTTGGGCCCATAACTTTTGTAAATTATATAATACTGACTTAATATCTGGCACGTACATAGGAATTTATATAGAGGAATATTTATGGTAAATATGAAGAAAACCAGATGAGTGGTTTTGATATTTGGCAGTCCTGAAGTGTGAAAATAGATTTCTAATAAAAAATTGAGGTTTTTCCTTAATCATGCTTAATTTTCCTTTTCGAAATGTGCCAGTCTTACGGACGGACATCCGGACAGACGGACGGACAGACAGACAGACAGACAGACGGACGACGGACAATGGACCACGACTATAGCTCAGATGACTTATAGTCAGCTTAGCTAAAAATAAACAAAATGCAATAGAGTTTTTCAGATGACTGAATATTTGCAAAAAATTTGGTGATGTTAGCTCCTGCCATTTTTGAGATGGCTATGGTTAACATACAGACGACTCACAACGCATGACGGACAATGCCGCACAATTGCATAAGCTCACAGGTTCGCTAACAATGCAAGTACTAAACATTTTGAATAAGAAACAATTACACAAACATCACTGCTGAAATTCTGGCATGGGTGCACACATCACAAAAATTGTTGTAGCTGGCACCACCAGTCTTGTATACAACAAAGCTATCAGAGATATCTACATATGCCCAATATCAGACTGATATATCAAACCCCTCCTGAAAATAAGCAGGAACACACACTGTGCAAAAATTATTGTAAGTTGCACCACCAGTCTTGTATACAACAAAGCTATTCGATATGTATATATATGCCCAATTTCAGGCTGATATATCAAATTCCTCTGTAGAAATAAGCAGGCACATACACTGTGCAAAAGTCATTGTAGGTGGCGACACCTGTCTTGTGAATGAGAAAGCCATGAAAGACACATAGGTCAAAACATCAGGCCAATACACCAAAATTACCTTGAGTCTGATGCATGGGGCTTACCGAGCTAGACTGTGTGAACTCTTAACCTGTTACATAATCTGACACACTTGGCAGTATGCCAAAGCTATAAATAGATCAAGGCTGAACTTTGGTGCCAAATCTGATGCAGTGGGCAGTCTGCTTACACTATAAATAGAATGCAGCTACTGCACTGAGTGAACTCCTGACCCATACCTGGCTGCACTGAGTGAACTCTTGACCTGTTGCCTAATCTGATACAGTTGGCAGTCTGCCAAAGCTATAAATAGACTGACCTCTAGCCTGTTGCAAAGTCTGAAATATTAGCCACACCATTGAGGGGCATGACACCCATGAGGTGATCACATGGTGCCCATGAGGTGTTCACATGTTGCCCATGAGGTCATCACATGTCACCCATGATGTAATCACATGCCTTGTGCTTGGCTGCACTGATACAGACACAATCTTGGAGTGTTGGTGAATCTGTTTACACATACTGAAAGACTTTGGCTAAAATGCTTTTTTTTTCAAGCTGACATATTCATACACTTTTTATCTAAATATCTAGAATAATAAAAGATGCAGTTCTTTCATTGTTAAAGGTCCAATAATTTTGCCAAAAATCATTCAAGTAAATTTGAACAAAGGCCACCTATGAATAATTTTTGTGCAATGTTACAGAAGTTATAATTGAAATAATAATTTTGTAGAAGAACAGTTTTGCAGTCCTCAGTTTGAAATAGACATAATAATGGCCATAAGATCAACAAAAGCTTTTCTGATATGATTGAAAGAATCATTTCCTAGGATAATTCTTTTGAAAAATTGAACGATTCAACTTTACAGTTTCATCATAAACATTTTAAGCTGAAAGAGGCTAAAATTATGAGGTTTTTGCCCATAAAAAAAACGATCAATGTAGGTGGCACCACAAAATCTGCAACTTCAAATATGAGTCATGTGACCAACATTTGCACAATACTTGGTAATGCTAGCTTCTGTCATTTCTGAGATTACTATGTCAGTATGCTTACTTGGCCAAATGATTGTTCAAATTCATGCAACTCCAATTAAATTCATCAAATGCAAACCATTTGAACAAACTTGAGAGGGCTTGCCTCTGGGATCATTTCTGAAAAATATTGAACAATTTGGCTGGACCGTTTACAAGAAAAAAACTATAAAATCTAAGTAAACGCAGATAGCAAAAAAATAAGCTGAATCCTAAAAATTTGATATGTGACAGATTATTGCATAAAATCTGGGGATGGTAGCTCCTGCCATTCCTGAGAAATTATGGGTTAATAGACAGATGACCAATGACCCCTGTACAAAAAAAGGTCAATGCAGGTGGCGCCACCAATACCTGAATTTCATATATGACTCATGTGACAAACACTGGCATGATGATAGCTATGGCCGTTTCTAAGACTGTCATTTTAGTATGCTTTTTTGACAGATGACTAAGTTCAACTTACTTCGGCCAAAATTCACTGAACTTGAACCATTCAAACAAACTTGAGAGAGATGGTATAAAAGATTATTTCTGTGAAATATTGGTCAATTAATTTGGCTTTACTGTTTCGGAGGAGAAGATTTTAAAGGGTTTTTTACCTTTTTCTCTATAAAATCTAAGAAAATGCAGAGTTTTTCAGATGGCTAATTTTTTGCATTAAATTTCATGATGCTAGCTCCAGTCGTTTTTGAAATAGTATTGGTTAACGTACAGACAGCGGATGCCACCACACCATCGCATTAGCTCACTGGTTCGCTAAAAATTACTACAGATGCATATTGAATGCAAAATTATAATACAGATACATCTCTCTGATGGAAAAATCTTGAATTAAGTTGAGTATGGATACCTATTATTTATAATCCATGTACAGCCGTCTTTATATACCCACAGAGAGCTGTATACCTGTGATTGTAAACATTGCCTGGCATGAGGAATATCTAAAATCATAAATCTACATTTTTTAAAAGCTTTTAAAAAACATTCTTGTCAATATTAACCATAGATAACCTGAAATCTAAATGTCTAGAGGCATGATGTAATGGATGCTGATAAACAGGTGCCAGGCTAGATGTATCCGCTTCACACAGCTAACATATATGGTAAAATGACTCAATTCAATCTTTATAATTCAGCCAAAATTCATTCTTTGGAACCATAAAAGAACAATTATTATAAGAATTATTCAGGGGATTATTCTTGTAAAATATTAAACAAATTGAACTCAGTGGCCTGAGTCAAAAAACGTTTTACAGGTTTATAACTCAAATGGGAGCCCTACCCTAGGATCATTTCTGTGGGATATTAAACAATTTGGCCATATGGTTTCAGAGAAGAAGTTTTTTGTAGCCGTCAGTATGATACGGGCACTGATGACCTGTAGAAAAGAGGCCGATGCAGGTGGCGCCACCAATACCTCAATTTCAGATATGACTCATGTGACCAACATTGGCATAAAATTTGGTGATGATAGCTCCAGCCCTTTCTGAGACTGTAATTTTTTTTGACAGATGACCAAGTTCAACTTCCTGTAACTCTGCCAAAAATCACCAAACTTAAACCATTCGAACAAACTTGAGAGAGATTGTTCCAGGAATCATTTCTGTGAAATATTGGACAATTTGGCTGAACAGTTTCAGAGAAGAAGATTTTAAATCTTTTTTAGCTTTTTCTCTATAAAATCTAAGAAAATGCAGATTTTTTCAGATGGCTAATTTTTTGCATTAAATTTCATGATGCTAGCACCAGTCGTTTTCGAAATAGTATGGGTTAACATATACCTGTGATTGTAAACATTGCCTGGCATGAGGAATATCTAAAATCATTAATCTACAATTTTAAAAAAACATTCTTGTCAATATTAACCAAAGGCATGATGTAATGGATGCTGATAAACAGGTGCCAGGCTAGATGTATCTGCTTCACACAGATAACATATATGGTCAAATAACTCAATTCAATCTTTATTATTCTGCCAAAATTCATTCTTTGGAACCATAAAAGAAAATTATTATAAGAATTATTCAGGGGATTATTCTTGTAAAATATTAAACCAATTGGACTCAGTGGCTTCAGTCAAAAAACGCCTGCAGGTTTATAACTCATATTGGAAAATACAGCAAAATGGCTAAGTTAAGCTTCTCATAACTCAGCCAAAAATCACAGAACCAAAACCATTTGAACAAACTTGAATTATCAAAATCTAAGGATAATTAATGTGTGAGATTTAAGAATTTGGCCCAGTGGTTTTTGAGAAGAAGATCTTTGTAGCCACTGATCTAAAATGGGCTGTTAAGGCATATGACTAAATTCAGTTTCCCATAACTCAGCCAAAAGTTTCTGAACTGAAACCGTTTGAGCAAACTTTAGAAAGCCCTACCCTAGGATCATTTCTGTGGGATATTAAACAATTTGGCCATATGGTTTCAGAGAAGAAGTTTTTTGTAGCCGTCAGTATGATACGGGCACTGATGACCTGTAGAAAAGAGGCCGATGCAGGTGGCGCCACCAATACCTCAATTTCAGATATGACTCATGTGACCAACATTGGCATAAAATTTGGTGATGATAGCTCCAGCCCTTTCTGAGACTGTAATTTTTTTTGACAGATGACTAAGTTCAACTTCCTGTAACTCTGCCAAAAATCACCAAACTTAAACCATTCGAACAAACTTGAGAGAGATTGTTCCAGGAATCATTTCTGTGAAATATTGGACAATTTGGCTGAACAGTTTCAGAGAAGAAGATTTTAAATCTTTTTTAGCTTTTTCTCTATAAAATCTAAGAAAATGCAGATTTTTTCAGATGGCTAATTTTTTGCATTAAATTTCATGATGCTAGCACCAGTCGTTTTCGAAATAGTATGGGTTAACATATACCTGTGATTGTAAACATTGCCTGGCATGAGGAATATCTAAAATCATTAATCTACAATTTTAAACAAGGGACCTATGGGTCACTGTGCTCAGCTGAAGTTAACCTTGAAGGTAAAAATCTAAAATAATATCAAATGGAGATAAAGTGTAAGAGGAAGAGGTAATAAAGGCCATGGTTGGTTTATATGATTGGTTTGTATTGATGAGCAAGAAATTGTTGCAAATAATATTTTGTGACCTGACCATGTGTTTCCTAATGATGAAACTGAAGCATGTGAGCAGTTTGTGAACAAATGATCTGTACAATTACCATGATCATTAGTTGCCTTTTCGATTAACTGTTGACATTTCAGTAGTTTACACATTTGTTCAATCGAATCTTTTTTTTGTATAATATATATTATTAAATATATGTTTTTTTTTTATGAAATGTATACAGTTGAAATATAACTAATTAACAACATAAAACATGGCAAACAAAGCCTGATCTCAAATTCTGCTGATGCAGGAAAATAATGAACAAATGTTTGTAATAAATCCTCATTTTTTTATCACATCAATTTTTTTTTTAATTTAAGTTTATATTTCTATACATTTTCAATATAACATATATATCTGAATATAAAAGTTGATTCATAATTCTCAATTGCATCATCATAAATCTCAATCTTGTCAGATAACACCACATCATGCATACTTTATTTTTTACCACAAAAATATATCTTTTAAATCTGCAAAACAATAAATATCTAAAAAAAATACTTGATTTAGATTTTACAATTTTTAATTGTGTCTTTATTTATCCATAATGTGCTTCATATTTTATCATAATTTAAGCATACTGATGGGTTCCATTATGATTGGTAAAATCATTTAAAAGGAAAATTATTTCTTTAAAAATGCTACATTACACAACATTGCATCTTCTGGATTACACCTTGAATTACTTTTTCAAGGAAAGTTTTTGCATATCAGAGTGGAAGCTGCATTACAATTAAGGAGATACAGTGAAAACAATAACAATACTGCATAACACTTGGTGGGTTGTGTTTGCGGGGGGGGGGGGGGGGGGGGGGTGATTATGGTGGTGATATGAGAATAACTGTACACCTGTCACAGCAGGGGATCTCCCCCAGTGACTGTAACAAATCAGAAACCCTGGCGTAGCTGACTTCCAGTGACCTGGAGTGGGACCCTGCATCTGTAATCTGTAAACAAAGCAAATGACTACAATAGAGCCTCAAGAAAAAAATCAATAACTAGCTTAATTTTCAAGCTTTTACTTCAAAATTTCAGATTTAAACAAATTAAATATTTATGTTTACATGCTGTGAAAATTAAATCAATGGTACTTACAGGAAAAAAACGTGCCATGGTCAAAGTTGGGCAAAATTTAAGGTACTGATTTTATTTTTATGCTAATTACTTAAAAAATTTACAAAATTCAGATCTAATTTTGGGTAAACAATTGAATCTTAATTAAACATAGTTATATACTTGGGAAAACAGACTCTAGTTTCAAAATTTTTCATGTTAAGTGAGTAAATATTTTTCCTGATTTTTTACAAAGTCCATTAAGTTTGGGCCCATAACTTAAAGAATTTATTCTTAACAGACTTAATTTCTGGCATGTACATAGGAACTATATAGAAGAATATTTATGGTAAATATGAGGAAAAACAGATGAGTGGTTTTGATATTAGGCAGTCCTGAAGTGTGAAAATAGGATTTTAATAAAAAATTGAGGTTTTTCCTTAATTTCTCAAAGGAACGAAGTCGCAAAGATCCAGTTTTCGGCTTGGTAGGAGATCTTGGGGACATCTAACATTATGCTGAATTTTGGATTCCTAGGTCTTACGGTTTCAAAACGTGCCACATCTACGGACGGACGGACGGACGGACAGACGGACAGACGGACGGACAGACGGACGGACAACGGACAATGGACCACGACTATAGCTCAGATGACTTATAGTCAGCTGAGCTAAAAAACATTCTTGTCAATATTAACCAAAGGCATGATGTAATGGATGCTGATAAACAGGTGCCAGGCTAGATGTATCTGCTTCACACAGATAACATATATGGTAAAATAACTCAATTCAATCTTTATTATTCTGCCAAAATTCATTCTTTGGAACCATAAAAGAAAATTATTATAAGAATTATTCAGGGGATTATTCTTGTAAAATATTAAACCAATTGGACTCAGTGGCTTCAGTCAAAAAACGCCTGCAGGTTTATAACTCATATTGGAAAATAAAGCAAAATGGCTAAGTTAAGCTTCCCATAACTCAGTCAAAAATCACTGAACCAAAACCATTTGAACAAACTTGAATTATCAACACCTAAGGATAATTAATGTGTGAGATTTAAGAATTTGGCCCAGGGGTTTTTGAGGAGAAGATCTTTGTAGCCACTGATCTAAAATGGGCTGTTATGGCATATGACAAAATTCAGCTTCCCATAACTCAGCCAAAAGTCACTGAACTGAGACCATTTGAACAAACTTCAGAAAGCACTACCCTAGGATCATTTCTGTGAGATATTAAACAATTTGGCCATATGCTTTTAGAGAAGTTTTTGGTAGGTGTCAGTATGATACGGGCACTGATGACCTGTAGAAAAGAGGCCGATGCAGGTGGCGCCACCAATACCTCAATTTCAGATATGACTCATGTGACCAACATTTGCATAAAATTTGGTGATGATAGCTCAAGCCGTTTTGAAGATTGTAATTTTAGTATTCTTTTTTGGGCCGATGACTATGTTCAACTTCCTGTAACTCAGCCAAAAATCACTGAACTTAAACCATTCGAACAAACTTGAGAGAGATTGTTCCAGGGATCATTTCTGTGAAATATTGGACAATTTCGCTGAACAGTTTCGGAGAAGAAGATTTTTAAAGCTTTTTTAGCTTTTTCCCTATAAAATCTAAGAAAATACAGCAAAATAAGCAAAATCCATTTTCAAGATAGTATGGGTTAACTTACAGACGACGGACGATGGATGACAGACGACAGATGCCGGATGACGCCACACCATCGCATAAGCTCACAGGTTCGCTAAAAACCCTATCCTAAAATATTCTTGTAAAAAATTAAACCATTCAGCTTGTCTTAAAACATTTTTAAGCTGATACAGGCTAAAACTACCAGGTTTCTGATCGTAAAAATCAAGTTGATGTAGGTGGTGCAACAAAAATGTGCAATTTCAAATATGAGTCACATTACCAATATTTGCACAAAATTTAGTGATTCTAGGTCCTACTGTTTCTGAGACTGTTATGTTAATATGCTTACTTATCAAATGACTAATTTCAAATTCCTGTAACTCAGCCAAACTTCATCAAACAAAAACTATTTGAACAAATTTGGGAGAGCTGGTCTCTGGGATAATTTCTATGAAATATTGAACCATTTGGCTGAATGATCTCAGGGAGGAAGATTTTCAAAGGTTTTTTAGCTTTTCCCCCATAAAATGTAAGTTAATGCAGGTGGAGCAACAAAACACTCAAACCCACAACATTTGATATGTGTCAGATTATTGCATAAAATTTAGGGATGCTAGCTCCTGCTATACCTGTGAAATAATGAATTAATGAACTGATGACCGATGACTCCTGTACAGAAAAGGTTGATGCAGGTGGCGCCACCAATACCTCAATTTCAAATATGACTCATGTGACCAACATTTGCATAAATTTGGTGAAGATACCTCCAGTAGTTTCTGATATTGTAATTTTAGTATCCTTTTTTTGCCAAATGACTAAGTTCAGCATCCTGTCACTCGGCCAAAATTCACTAAACTGGAACCATTCAAACGAAACTGAGAAAGATTGTTCCAGGCATGATTCCTGTGAAATATTGAACAATTTGGCTGTAAAATTTCGGAGAAGATTTTTTAAGCTTTATTTGCTTTTTCCCTATAAAATCTAAGTAAATGCAGATAGCCAAAAAATAAGCAAAATCCAATAGAGTTTTTTAGATGACAAATTTTTTGCATAAAGTTTGGTGATGCTAGCTCCTGCCATTTTTGAGATAGTATGGGTTAACGTACAGACGACGGATGACGCACAATGCCACAGCATTGCATAAGCTCACAGGTTCCCTAAAAAAATTATCTTGCAGGAGAAAATTAACCATTTGTTTCCCAATGCAGGATACAAATTAATCCAAACTATACACTTGCTATGATTGATTCTATGTTGTCACCATGCACTCCTGAAATGAGTATTTTCCTGTATTATATAAATGAGTATTTTCCTGTATTATATAAATGAGTTTCAAGGAAACCTCTTTGACATATCTGTTGAGAGTACATACTTATTATGGTAACCTGGGTACCCTGCAGCTGCACTGTCATAGAGACTGCCATTTAAGCTGGCTCCAGCTATGGCACGATGGCTGGCTGACTCCCGGTCACTGTCATCTCGTAGAACACCTACTCTCTCCATGTGACTTCCACTGGCACTCAGACTGTTTGTCATACCAACAGACATCTCACCAATACTTGGTCCAATGCTGGGATTAGTCACATGGCCATGGTGACTGTTTGTCTCAACACTGTGTGTGTCTGTGAATAAGCATGTTATATATTATGATTATTCAAAGTAAACCATTATAATAAACACATAAAATGCAGAAAAGGAATAAACTTAATAGTTTCCTTCTGAATCCAGAATAATGTAATATAACTCAGTTCTTACAACAAGTTTATGGAACAAACACATTTTAGTTAAGACACAAAAGTCTTGGCATTAAAGTTACACAGGCAGCAATAAGTTTCTCCAAATTTAACCTGTATTTTTAATCTTAAACAAAAACAAATGACCCATGGGTCATGATGCTAAGCTGACTTGTACAGTCTGAAATGTTAAATTTTAGAGTGCATAAAACATAAAACAGGCATAATTCACAAAATACAGGTCACAGTGACCTAATTTCTTGGTATGCAAGGAGACTTACAAAAGACCTACCTACATTTTAAGTAAAAAGTTTCTAGGTCTAGCAGTTATGATTTGTGCCTTGTTAACAACTGGCCAGTTGTGATTTTTTAAAACAAAAAATACAATTAAAACAAAGGACCCATGGGTCACTGTGCTAAGCTGAAGTTGACCTTGAAGGTAACAAGTGGCCCATGGGCCATGACGCTGAGATAATTTTGGCTGGGTGCCCATGTTTTTTTCATTAATGTTATATACTGTCTGTCAGAATAGCCTATGGCTAAGGATACAGTGCTGAAAAAACTGACAGAAAATAAAAATTTCAGGAAACATAGGAGACCTGCCCAGGACCCCCCTGGATTTCAACAGAGGGTTCCAAGGAAAATGGATATAATTTGTACCCTGTCTGTCTTGGTGATCCAATTTCAGTTTTCCAAAGAGAATCGCCAAGGATTTTCCTGAATGTCATGTTAGAAGAGTCTAGGGCTAATGGATACAATTTGTGCGTTGTCTGTCTGGGTGCGCAAAACCATTTTTCAGCCCATAGGTCACACAATATAGGTCAACATGACCTAATTTCAGGTTTCAAAGGACACTTGACTAGGACCTCCTAGAATTTTGTTAAAAGGTTCTATGCCCAATGGATACAATTTGTGCCCTGTCTGGGTGCTTATATGATATCTTTTCTGATAGGTTGCAAATTATAGGTCATGGTGACCTAATTTCAGTTTTTCCAATGACACTGGCCAAGGACATCTCAGAATGTTACATTAGAAGATTCTAGGCCTAACAGATACAATGTGGGCCCTGACTGATTGTCTGGGTTCTTATATGACTTCTTTTCCTAAAGGTTGCAAAATATAGGCCATGGTGACCTAATTTCAGTTTTCCACAGACATTTGCCACTGATGTCCAAGAATATTAAATTAGAAGATTCTAGGCCTAACAAATACAATTTGTGCCCTGCCTGCTTTCTGGGTGCACAAAATCCTGTTTTCGGCTGTAGGTCACTGAATGTAGGTCACCATGACCTAATTTCAGGTTTCCAAGGAGATTTGCCTAGGACCTCTCAGGATGTTGCATGAGAAGATTTTAGGCCCAACAGATATGATTTGTGCCCATCTGACATTCAGGAGGCTCAAAATCAGATTTTTGTCTCGTAGGTCACAAAATGTAGGTCACCATGACCTAATTTAAGGTTTTCAAGCAGACTTGCCTAGAGCCTCCAAGGAAATTGTGTAAGAAGATTCTAGGCCTAACAGATACGATTTGTCCCCATCTGACATTCAGGAAGCTCATATGACATCTTTTCCCTATTGGTCGAAAAATATAGGTCACAGTGACCTAGTTTCAGGTTTCTAAGGACATTTGCCTAGTATCTCCCAAAATGTCAGGTTAGGGGTTTCTAGGCCTAATGGATACAATTTTTGCCCTGTCTGACTGTCTGGGTGCTCAAAATCATGTTTTCGGCGCACATGTCACAATAATAGGTCACCATGACTTAATTTTTGGTTTTTTAAGGAGATTTGCCCAGGACCTCCCTGGAGGTACAGTTAGAAGTTTCTTGGTCTAACAGTTACGATTTGTGCCTTGTTAACGGCCGGACGGCCAGAGGCTGGACCGACGCCGGAAAAAGGGTGACCCCTATAGCTAAGATCACTTACAGCCAGCTCAGCTAAAAATCTAAAATAATATCAAATGGATATAAAGTGTAAGAGGAAGAGGTGGTATAGGTAATGTTGAAATTGAAGCATGTGAGCAGTTTGTGAACAAATGTTCTGTACTATTACCATGATCATAAGTTGGCTTTCTGATAAACTGTTGACATTCGGGTAGTTTACACATTTGTTCAATTGAATCTATTTTTTTCAATATATATTATTAAATATATGCATTTACTATTTTAAATCATTTAAAAGAAAATTGATTTCAACTAGATGTGTCGGTACAACACGAATGCCCCTGCCTTGGGCAAATTAGAAACATTTGTTATATTTTGTAAAATTTTTTTTAAGTTAAGGAGGTGTTGTATGGTCAAAAGTAGGTCAAGAAGGGCAAAATGCAAACTCGATCTGTAACGGGTCATTATCAAGGAAAACACCAAAAATCAGGCCAGTATGCAGGCATTGTGAAAAAAAGTCCATACATGTGCATTTTTCATAAAAATTTCTGTCTTTCGTGAAATTTTCTATGTTCAGGATCTGTCATATGGTCAAAAATAGGTTAACTGGGAAGAAACGCGAACTCGACCTGTAAGTGGTCATTATGCGCCCACAGACCAAACATTGGGCCAGTATCTGTAAGCATTGCATTGCGAAACTAGAATATTAGCAAAAGCTGGTAATCAGTTATAAATTTAAATTGGAGAGGTATGTACCATGTTTTATAACAATCCACCAAATGCTTCCTGAGAAATATCCCCCTAAGTTTTTTTTCTATACTAAGCTCTGTGACCTTGAAAAGTAGGTCAAGACCACCCATCTTTGAACCTGACCAAGATTTTGTAAATATGATGTAAAAGCACTGAAGTAATGAAGTTCCTTAGTTGAATACCTTTGGAGATATCCTGCACAAAGGCCAAAATTGAAAAATCCGATAAAATTTCATTAAAAAATCAGAAATTGCAGGTGAAGCCACCAAAATTGTGCAGCACGTACAGACCATCAGTCCCAATGATCATAGTAAGTTTTGTGAAAATCCACACAATGGTTCCTGAGATATAAGCTTCTGAGTGTTTTTCTATAATCAGCTCTAAAATGTAGAACAAGGGACCTATGGGTCACGACGCTCAGCTGTTATATATGATAAAAAAATATTATTTAGAAATGAGGCACATGCTGGCTTTGTGTGGTAATAAATATAAGCTGTATTATGAGTTGTTGTTGTTTAGCTTATGTATGATTTTGATAGTACCTTTGGAGACAGGGAAGAGGATTGATTTCATTTATTTTATTAACAAATGGAGTACTACTGTCACACAGATTTTGACTTGGCCATATAACTTATAAGCAGAACATATAATATAAGAGTTTAACTATTTATTAAAAAAATTACAAATATTGTCCCAAATATAATTTTTATTAAAAATAATAAGAGAATCATATGATTTTTTAAAATGAAATATAACTGATATGATTATTAAAATAATATTAAAGAATATATTCATGAATACATTTTGAAAGTATTTGCACGAGTATTCATATACTTTCATTTTTACCTGAATTCCCATTCTTTATGCAAGAAATTTTATAATGGAGTACATAATCATATTCGTATTTAAATACAATTACAAAGTATTCGCACCATGACTGGTATTTATTCAGTTTTCACCAAACAATGATGTTGAGAATCCAGAATATACAAAATTCACACATTTAAATAATGACCATAAGTACCTGGTTTTATGGCTTTTATTTATATTAAAAAATAACTGTAAAAAATTCATTTTGGACTAATTTCACATCAATGTACACACTAGACACAGTAGGAATCTAGATTAATATAATCAACTGCATCTTTGTCTATCATTAATTTCCTTCATATAATCCTTAATGATTAGTAATGAATAATATGATTTACTTCTTTATCATTAAAAATGAACTGAAAAATGCCATAGGTGACTGCATGGTGTTATTTGGAATATGTGACATTCTACCCATCGATACAAGATTCTTATATCATCAGTAACTGCAAGTTAATTTCCTGTTATTATAAACTAACAAATTCCTTTTCTATTTTTCTTTAATTTGTTATTAAAAACCAATAAAAAATTATTAATTTATTGTTTATTGTTATGTTGTTGGTTACAACTACTAGATGAGTTGGGTTGAACACCTGGATCAACTGTGGCTGGCCATAAGCTGCCTGGATTCTCCCCTCAAGCGTGCATAATTTGATGAAAGGTCAACAAGGTCAACATACAGGTGACTCAAGAGGGGCTGGAGAGAGCCAAAGTCTGACAGGGTCTCATAAAAAACATTAATAAAAGCTACAATATTTGGCAAATTTCTTTCAGCTTTCTAAACTAAAAAGCTGAAATCCTTATGTGTGCATGATATGAAAATTATATCAACAGTGCTCACGGGAAACAAACGTGCCATGGTCACAGTTGGGCAAAATTTAAGGTTCTAATTTTATATTTATACTAATAACTTATAAAATTTGAAAAATTCAGAACTAATTTTGGGTATTCAATTGAATCTTGATTAAATAATGTTACATCCCTGACAAAAAAGATCTCTAGCTTCAGCAATGCCCTTGTTAAGGGAGTAAATATATTTCTTGATTTTTTACAAAGTGCATTATGTTTGGGCCCATAACTTTAAAAAAATACACAATACTGACATCATTTCTGGCATGTGCATAGTGAATGTATAGAAAAATATGTATATTATATATGATCAAAGTCAGAGCAGTGGTTTTGATATTAGGCAGTCTTAAAGTGTAACATTGGGTTTTTAATGAAAAAAATGAAGTTTTTCATTGATATCTCGAAGGAATTAAGTCCTAGTGACCAAATTCTTGGCATGGTAGGGGATTTTGGAGAAATCTAACTGTATGCCAAATTTAAGGAACTCAGAGCTGAAGCTCGGGAGCTGAGCTCTAGCAAACTGCATAACACTAGCAATATGTGACATGGTGCTTGAAAACTTGAATAAAATCTACAGTTTTTGATCAACTGGTTTCAAATTTTTGGTGTTAACAGTTGAAATGCTAACAAAAACATGCTGTGAAAATTAAATCCACAGCAGTTACAGCAAAAAAACGTGCCATGGTCAAAGTTGGGCAAAATTTAAGGTACCAATTTTTTATTTTTGCTAATATTTTAAAAAATTTAAAAGATTTTGATCTAATTTTGGGTATACAATTTTATTTTGATTAATAAAAGTAATATTACTGGAAAAAAAGTGCTTAGCTTTAACAAGTTTTGTGTTAAGTGATAAAATTTCTTTCCTGATTATTTACAAAATGCATTATGTTTGGGCCCATAACTTTTTTAAATTAAATAATACAGACCTAATTTCTGGAATGTACATAGGAATTATATAGAGGATTATTTATAGGAAATAAGAGGAAAAACAGATGAGTGGTTTTGATATTAGGCAGTCCTAAAGTGTGAAAATAGGTTTTTAATAAAAAATTGAGGTTTTTCCTTAATTTCTCAAAGGAATGAAGTCGCAAAGACCCAGTTTTCGGCTTGGTAGGAGATCTTGGGGACATCTAACATTATGCTGAATTTTGGATTCCTAGGTCTTACGGTTTCAAAACGTGCCACATCTACGGACGGACGGACGGACGGACGGACGGACGGACAGACGGACGGACGACGGACAATGGACCACGACTATAGCTCAGATGACTTATAGTCAGCTGAGCTAAAAATGGGTCAAGGTCATCCATCTTCAAACTTGACCGAGATTTTATTGATATACATCTTCACTGATGAAATGAAATTCCAACGGTGAATCCTTTTAGAGATATCCCGCTCACAAGGTAAAAATCAGACGCGGAACGGACGGACGGATGGACGGACACCCGACAGATGGATGGATAGACGGACAGCTTGGGTGACGACAATAGCCCATCAGCCTATGAGCTGAGGGCTAAAAACGGCTGTACATGTACATTTGTCATGAAAATTTATATTTTTCATGAAATTTTCCATGTTTAGGAGCCATAAAACAATCAAAAGTAGGTCAACCGGGACGAAACACGAACTAGATCTGTAACTGGTCATTATCTGCATACACACCAAAATCAGGCCAATATCTGCAGGCATTGCGAAAAAAAGTCCGTACATGTGTATTTGTCATGAAAAT
The DNA here is from genome assembly GCA_026874595.1 of Sipunculus nudus. Lineage (NCBI taxonomy): Eukaryota > Metazoa > Annelida > Sipuncula > Golfingiida > Sipunculidae > Sipunculus > Sipunculus nudus. The sequence goes on along the minus strand of CM049310.1, from coordinate 63,635,518 downwards.
TTCTATTTTTCATGAAATTTTCTAAGTTAAGGAGAAGTAAAAAGTCAAAAGTAGGTCAACTGGGACGAAACGCGAACTCGATCTGTAACTGGTCATTATCTGCCCACACACCCAAAATCAGGCCAATATCTGCAGGCATTGCGAAAAAAAATCTGTACATGTGTATTTGTCATGAAAATTTCTATTTTTCATGATATTTTCTAAGTTTAGGAGCTGTAAAACGGTCAAAAGTAGGTCATCCAGGACGAAACGCGAACTTGATCTGTAACTGGTCATTATCTGCCCACACACCAAAAATCAGGCCAATATCTGCAGGTATTGCGAAAAAAAGTCCGTACAACTGTTTGATTTTGGAAGGACAGAAGGACGGAAGGACAGAAGGACGGACATGGGTAAAACTATATGCCCCGGCCACTTTGTGGTGGGGGCATAATAAAATTGCTACATTAACACAACATGGCATCTCCTGGATTACACCTTGAATTACTTTTTTAAGGAAAGTTTTTGTATATTGGAGTGGAAACAGCATTACAATTAAGGAGATACAGTAAAAACAATAACAATTACTGCATAACACTTGGTGGGAAGGGTTTGTGGGGGAGGGGGGGGGGTTGACTGGGGTGGTGATATGAGAATAACTGAACACCTGTCACAGGGGGGATCTCCCCAGTGATTGTAACAAATCAGAAACCCTGGCATAGCTGACTTCCAGTGACCTGGGGTAGCCTACCTGCATCTGGACAAAGCAAATGACTACAATAGAGCCTCAATAAAAAATCAATAACTAGCCTCATTTTCAAGCTTTTATTTTCATATTTCATATTTAAACAAATTGAATACTTATGTGAAAACTGAATCAATATTACTTACAGGAAAAAAACGTGCCATGGTCAAAGTTGGGCAAAATTTAAGGCATGGATTTTATTTTAATGCTAATGCTTACAAAATTTGGATTTAATTTTGGGTAAACAACTGAATCTTAACTAAACAACATTATATACTTGGAGAAATAGTCTCTAGTTTCATTATTTTTTCTTGTTAAGTTAGTAAATATTTTCCCTAATTTTTTACAAAGTCCATTATGTTCGGGCCCATGCATAACTTATAGAAATTATACTTAACGGACTTTATTTCTGGCTTGTCTATAGGAAATAAATAGGAGATTACTTCTGGTAAATATTAAGAACATGTGACCCATGATGCTCAGCTGCCAAGCATGACCTGCAACATTATGGGCTGAGATTCACAACTTCCAGTCAAATTTTGAAGAACCTATTTGCCAATTTGTTGAAATTTTCTACAACAACAGAAATATATATCACCTATGTCTGGTTGAAACACAGTAAATTGATGGTCTGAGGAAAAATGTATGATCGTTAAGCTATCAGGAACTATTCCCATAGCTTGCTTGATACCTGTCAGTCTCAAAAGGAACACTACAAAGGGCAAATATAAGATCAAAATATATAGCAAATATCAAGAAAATCCATGCAAGAATAATTGAGAAACGGATGCTTCTGTATTAATTTTTATTCAATACAAGCCAACTGTACTGCACTTTTATAAATGATGGTAATATTTATTAAGTAATATTTGACCCAATCCTTTACAAGATTACATAAATATACGTCCGACTGCATCTGCTTTAACAATTCTTGAGATAATATAACCAAAAGGAATTAAAGATGGTTGCCTGGTGGCCATATTGGCCATGACAAGTCTGAAATCAGACAAAAAACATTCTCTAAATCGGACCTTACATTGAGGAAAAATCACTGAAACTGCACTGAAAAAAGGATTTTTAAGGTGGCTAACTGGCAGACATAATGGATTTCTGACAAGTCTGACATTTGATATCACACATCCTCCAATAAGAGACCAAATTTGCGGCAAATTCTCCAGAGGATTTTAAAGTAATGAATGTTCAAAACAATTTAAAAGGCATGTTCAGGCCCTCATATCAGATTTATAGATATGCAAATGTAAAAAGTGAAAGTCCGATTTATAGATATGCAAATGTAAAAAGTTTAAGTCCAATATTTTTTATTATCACTCTGCTTTTCAATGGGATCAGCAGGGTAGGAAAACTGCAAAACCTGAAGGAAAAGAAAAGCAGAAAGCATGACTAAGAGTCTTGAAATAAAAAACAAGGGACCCATGGGTCACGGCGCTCAGCTGTTATATTAATAAAAAATATGATTTGGGAATGAGGCACATGCTGGTTTGTGTGGTAATAAATATAAGCTTTATTATGAGTTGTTGGTGTTTAGCAAATGCATGATTTTGATAGTATCTTTGGAGACAGTGATGAGGACTGATTTCATTTATTTTATTAACAAATGGAGTGCTATTGTCACACAGATTTTGACCTGGTCATATAACTTATAAGTAGCACATATAATAAAAGAGTTTAACTATTTATTAAAATTTAATAAAAAATATTTTGCCAATATAATTTTTATTTAAAAACAAGGGACCTATGGGTCACGACGCTCAGCTGTTATATATGATAAAAAAATATTATTTAGAAATGAGGCACATGCTGGTTTTGTGTGGTAATAAATATAAGCTGTATTATTAGTTGTTGTTGTTTAGCTTATGTATGATTTTGATAGTACCTTTGGAGACAGTGAAGAGGATTGATTTCATTTATTTTATTAACAAATGGAGAACTACTGTCACACAGATTTTGACTTGGCCATATAACTTATAAGCAGAACATATAATATAAGAGTTTAACTATTTATTAAAAAAAATACAAATATTGTCCCAAATATAATTTTTATTAAAAATAATAAGAGAATCATATGATTTTTTTAAAATGAAATATAACTGATATGATTATTAAAATAATATTAAAGAATATATTCATGAATGCATTCATGAATACATTTTGAAAGTATTTGCACGAGTATTCATATACTTTCATTTGTACCTGAATTCCCATTCTTTATGCAAGAAATTTTATAATGGAGTACATAATCATATTCGTATTTAAATACAATTACAAAGTATTCGCACCATGTCTGGTATTTATTCTGTTTTAACCAAACAATGATGTTGAGAATCCAGAATATACAAAATTCACACATTTAAATAATGATCATAAGTACCTGGTTTAATGGCTTTTATTTATATTAAAAAATAACTGTAAAAAATTCATTTTGGACTAATTTCACATCAATGTACACACTAGACACAGTAGGAATCTAGATTAATATTATCAACTGCATCTTTGTCTATCATTAATTTCCTTTATATAATCCTTAATGATTAGTAATGAATAATATGATTTACTTCTTTATCATTAAAAATGAACTGAAAAATGCCATAGGTGACTGCATGGTGTTATTTGGAATATGTGACATTCTACCCATCGATACAAGATTCTTATATCATCAGTAACTGCAAGTTAATTTCCTGTTATTATAAACTAACAAATTCCTTTTCTATTTTTCTTTAATTTGTTATTAAAAACCAATAAAAAATTATTAATTTATTGTTTATTGTTATGTTGTTGGTTACAACTACTAGATGAGTTGGGTTGAACACCTGGATCAACTGTGGCTGGCCATAAGCTGCCTGGATTCTCCCCTCAAGCGTGCATAATTTGATGAAAGGTCAACAAGGTCAACATACAGGTGACTCAAGAGGGGCTGGAGAGAGCCAAAGTCTGACAGGGTCTCATAAAAAACATTAATAAAAGCTACAATATTTGGCAAATTTCTTTCAGCTTTCTAAACTAAAAAGCTGAAATCCTTATGTGTGCATGATATGAAAATTATATCAACAGTGCTCACGGGAAACAAACGTGCCATGGTCACAGTTGGGCAAAATTTAAGGTTCTAATTTTATATTTATACTAATAACTTATAAAATTTGAAAAATTCAGAACTAATTTTGGGTATTCAATTGAATCTTGATTAAATAATGTTACATCCCTGACAAAAAAGATCTCTAGCTTCAGCAATGCCCTTGTTAAGGGAGTAAATATATTTCTTGATTTTTTACAAAGTGCATTATGTTTGGGCCCATAACTTAAAAAAAATACACAATACTGACATCATTTCTGGCATGTGCATAGTGAATGTATAGAAAAATATGTATATTTTATATGATCAAAGTCAGATCAGTGGTTTTGATATTAGGCAGTCTTAAAGTGTAACATTGGGTTTTTAATGGTAAAATGAAGTTTTTCATAGATATCTCGAAGGAATTAAGTCCTAGTGACCAAATTCTTGGCATGGTAGGGGATTTTGGAGAAATCTAACTGTATGCCAAATTTAAGGAACTTAGAGCTGAAGCTCAGGAGCTGAGCTCTAGCAAACTGCATAACACTAGCAATAAGTGACATGGTGCTTGAAAACTTGAATAAAATCTACAGTTTTTGATCAACTGGTTTCAAATTTTTGGTGTTAACAGTTGAAATGCTAACAAAAACATGCTGTGAAAATTAAATCCACAGCAGTTACAGCAAATAAACGTGCCATGGTCAAAGTTGGGCAAAATTTAAGGTACCAATTTTTTATTTTTGCTAATATTTTTAAAAATTTAAAAGATTTTGATCTAATTTTGGGAATACAATTTAATTTTGATTAATAAAAGTAATATTACTGGAAAAAAAGTGCTTAGCTTTAACAAGTTTTGTGTTAAGTGATAAAATTTCTTTCCTGATTATTTACAAAATGCATTATGTTTGGGCCGATAACTTTTTTAAATTAAATAATACAGACCTAATTTCTGGCATGTACATAGGAATTATATAGAGGAAAATTTATAGGAAATATGAGGAAAACAGATGAGTGGTTTTGATATTAGGCAGTCCTAAAGTGTGAAAATAGGTTTTTAATAAAAAATTGAGGTTTTTCCTTAATTTCTCAAAGGAATAAAGTCGCAAAGACCCAGTTTTCGGCTTGGTAGGAGATCTTGGGGACATCTAACGTTATGCTGAATTTTGGATTCCTAGGTCTTACGGTTTCAAAACGTGCCACATCTACGGAGGGACGGACGGACGGACGGACGGACAGACGGACAGACGGACGGACGACGGACAATGGACCACGACTATAGCTCAGATGACTTATAGTCAGCTGAGCTAAAAATAAGAAAATCATATAATTTTTTAAAAATATAACTGAAATGATTATTAAAATAATATTATAGAATATATACATGAATACATTCATGAATAAATTTTGAAAGTATCTGCACTGGTATTCTAATACTTTCATTTTTACCTGAATTCCCATTCTTATGCAATAAAATTTTTTAATGCAGTACATATTCATATTCATATTCAAATACATTTGCAAAGCATTCGCACCATGTCTAGTATTAATTCAGTTTAAGCCAAACAATGATGTTGAGAATCCAGCATATACAAAATTCACTAATTTTAAAAAATAATATTATAATTAATTATATAATTATTATTTAAATAATTTAAATCATAAGTACCTGGTTTTATGGCTTTTATTTATATTAAAAAAAAATAAATGTAATATATTCACTTTGGACTACTTTCACATCAATCTTCACACTAGACATAGTAGCAATCTAGGTTAATATTATCAACTGCATCTTTGTCTATCATTAATTTCCTTCATATGATCCCTAATGATTAGTAATGAATAATATGATTTATTTTTTATCATTAAAACTGAACTGAAAAATACAATAGCATAACATGGAATAACATTTAACATTGACATTCTATCCATCCATACAAGATTCTTACATCATCAGAACACTAATAACTTATAAAATTTGAAAAATTCAGAACTAATTTTGGGTATTCAATTGAGTCTTGATTAAATAATGTTACATCCCTGACAAAAAAACTCTTGCTTCAGCAATCCTCATGTTAAGGGAGTAAATATATTTCTTGATTTTTTAAAAAGTGCATTATGTTTGGGCCCATAACTTAAAACAATTACGCAATACTGACATCATTTCTGGCATGTGCATAGCAAATGTAAAGAAAAATATGTATATTAAATATGATTCAAAGTCAGATCAGTGGTTTGGATATTAGGCAGTCTTAAAGTGTAACAATGGGTTTTTAATAGAACAAGGCCTACAGGCCTAATGCAAACCTGTGCAATGAGATTACACCAGGTATAATGCTTCAATGCTGGACCATTACTTTTCAAGAATATGTGTAACATGTATATGAACAATGCAAGTACTAAACATGTAGAACAAGAAACAATTAAACAAACATCACTGCTGCAATTCTGGCATGGGTGCACACAACACAAAAACTAGAATATGGGTAGTCAACAAGGGACTATGTGTATCTGCCAAAATCAGAGTGGGAAAGGTGAAGTGAGGCATCAATTGAGTGGCAAGGGGAAATAGAGTGAGGTGTGCTGCATAATAGCCTGGATGTCTGCACCCGAAATGTGTATGTAGGTTGTGCCACCTACCACAAAATCCAGAAAGCTGTCCAAGATGTATAAACATGCAAAATTTTAAGCAGATAAGTCAAACCACTGCCGAGATATGAGTGATTTTATCCAAAGGCAGATGAACAGATGGACGCTGTGCAAAAATGGTTGCAGGTGGCACCACCAGTTTTGTGTATGATAAAGTGCTATGGGAGATCTATACACATGCAAAATTTTGGCCCAACTGGTCAAATGGTTCCCGAGATATGAGCTTGGATGTCTGCAGCTTAAACGTGAATGTAGGTGGGGCCACCTGTCATAAAATCAAGAAAGCTGTCCAGGATGTATACACATACAAAATTTCAGGTGGATAAGTCCTACCAATGCAGAGATGAGTGTTTTTATCCCAAGGCAGATGAACAGATGGACGCTGTGAAAAAAATAGTTGCAGGTGGCGCCACCATTTTTAGTGTATGTTATAAAGCCTTCCAAGGGCTACATTTGTGCAAAATCTTTAGCCTTATCCATCAAACGGTTCCCGAGATATGTGGGTTTATGTGTGGGAACACACACAAATGGACACTAAGCAGAGAGGAAAGGTCAGAGGTCAACCAAAAATGAGGGCGCAGCAGTTCACATGTGACTGATCATAATTCCGAATTTTAAAAAATTCTGCCCAGTGGTTATGGAGGAGTTCACCGAAACCTATGCGGCGATAGCGGCAGCGTCTGCGTCCGACTGAAAACTTACTAGTATCCGCAAAAGTCTGTTTTGGCGGATACAATGATTGTAGCTGGCACCACTAGTCTTATATACAACAAAGAGATATAAAATATGCCCAATGTCAGTCTGAAATGTCAAACCCCTCCTCTAGAATAAGCAGAGATATACACTGTGCAAAAATTATTGTAGGTGGCGCCACCAGTCTTGTACACTATAAAGCTACCTGATATGTATAAACATGCCCAATTTTAGGCTATTGTATCAAATTCCTCTGTAGAAATAAGCAGGCGCATACACTGCAAAAGTCAATGTAAGTGGCACCACCTGTCTTGTAAATGAGAATACCATCAAAGACACATAGACAGGTCAAAATACCAGTCCAATACATCAAACTTCCCCAGAGTTTGATGCACTGGGCTGACAAGGCTTAGGTGAGTAAGGCAGTTGACCCCGAGTGACCTGTGACAAATTGCTGCCTCAAGCTACTGCACTGAGTGAACTCTTGACCTGCACCTGGCTAGACTGAGTGAACTTTTGACCTGTACCTGGCTGCACTTAGTGAACTCTTGACCTGTTGCATAATCTGACACAGTTGGCAGTCTGCCAAAGCTATAAATAGATTCAGGCTGAACTTTGGTTCCAAATATGATGCAGTGAGCAGTCTGCCAAAGCTATAAATAGAACGCAGCTACTGCACTGAGTGAACTCTTGACCTATACCTGGCTGCATTTCTTCCTATCCAGGCACTGTGCCAGGACTATTTATAGAGCTGACATCATCTTGGCTAATGGCTTCATCAAGGCACTCACTGGCAATCTGCCAATGGTAAACCAAGTGCTGCCATCTGTACACAAAAGTGGTCCCTACTTGAAATAACTTTGAAATTTATTTTGCCGATACAAAATGCTTTTCAGCTGACTTTTTATAAAAAAGAAATCAGGAATATATGTAAAATTATTACAGATGCATACTGAATGTAAAAATTAAAATACAGATATATCTCATTGATGGCCAATTCTTGAATTAAGTTGAGTAGGGATACCAATAATTTATAATCCACTTACAGTTGTCTTTATATAGCCACAGAGAGCTGAATATCCATGATTGTAACATTGCCTGTTATGATGAATTACTTTAATCGTCAATCTAAATTTTTTAAAAGCTTTTAAAAAAACTTTCTTGTCAATATTAACCAAAGATAACCTGAAATCTAAATGTCTAGGGGCATGATGTAATAGATGCTGATAAACTGGTGCCAGGCTAGATCTAACAGCATCACACAGCTAACATATATGGTAAAATGACTCAATTCAATCTTTATTATTCAGCCAAAATTCATTCTTTGGAAACATAAAAGACAATTATTATAAGAATTTTTTAGGGGATTATTCTTGTAAAATATTAAACAAATTGGCCTCAGTGGCGTCAGTTTTGCAGGTTTATAACTCATATGGGAAAATAAAGAAAAATGGCTAAGTTAAGCTTCCAATAACTCAGCCAAAAATCACTGAACCAAAACCATTTGAACAAACTTGAAATATCAACATCTAAGGATAATTTATGTGTGAGATTTAAGAATTTGGCCCAGTGGTTTTTGAGAAGAAGTTCTTTGTAGCCACTGAGCTAAAATGGGCTGTTATGGCATATGACTAAATTCAGGTTCCCATAACTCAGCAAAAAGTCACTGAACTGAGACCATTTGAACATCCTTCAGAATGCACTACCCTAGGATCATTTCTGTGTGATATTAAACAATTCGGCCATATGGTTTCAGAGAAGAAAGTTTTTTTAGCAGTCAGTATGATACGGGCACTTATGACCCCCGTACAAAAAAGGCCGATGCAGGTGGCCCCACCAATACCTCAATTTCAGATATGACTCATGTGACCAACATTGGCATAAAATTTGGTGATGAAAGCTCCAGCAATTTCTGAGATTGTAATTTTAGTATGCTTTTTTGGACAGATGACTAACTTCAACTTCCTATAACTTGGCCAAAAATCACCGAACTTTAACCATTCGAACAAACTTGAGAGAGATTGTTCCAGGAATCATTTCTGTGAAATATTGGACAATTTGGCTTAACAGTTTCGGAGAAGAAGATTTTTAAAGCTTTTTTAGATTTTTCCCTATAAAATCTAAGAAAATGCAATTAGCCAAAAAATAAGCAAAATCGATATAGTTTTTTAGAAGACTAATTTTTGGCATAAAATTTCGTGATGCTAACTCTTGCCGTTTTCAAGATAGTATAGGTTAACGTACAGAAGACAGACGCCGGACAACGCCACACCATCGCATAAGCTCACAGGTTCTCTAAAAATGAAGTTTTTCATTAATATCTCGAAGGAATCAAGTCCTAGTGACCAAATTTTTGGCATGGTAGGGGATTTTGGAGGCATCCAACTGTATGCCAAATTTAAGGAACTTAGAGCTGAAGCTGGGGAGCTGAGCTCTAGCAAACTGCATAACACTAGCTTAATGTAAACAATATGTGACATGGTGCTTGAAAACTTTGAAAAAAAAATCTACAGTTTTTGATCAACTGGTTTAAAATTTTTAGGTGTTAACAGTTGAAATGCTTACAAAAACATGCTTTGAAAATTAAATCCACAGCAATTGCAGAAAAAAAATGTGCCATGGTCAAAGTTGGGCAAAATTTAAGGTACCAATTTTTTATTTTTGCTAATATTTTAAAAAATTTAAAAGATTTTGATCTAATTATGGGTATACAATTTAATTTTGACTAATAAGTTATATAACTAGAAAAAAAGTGCTTAGCTTTAATAAGTTTTGTGTTAAGTGATCAAATTTCTTTCCTGATTATTTACAAAATGCATTATGTTTGGGCCCATAACTTTTTTAAAGTAGAAAACTGACAGGTCAGGAAGGGCCCCGCAAAAGATGCAGTCATTATTAATTGAAGTACTGTGAATTTGGTGTACTTTGGTAGCATGGGCTGACAGAGTGATATTTGGAAATTAAAGAACCTGTAAAGAACAGGTGACATGTATAAACTGGAAGAAAAGATATGGTAAAGTGAAAATGTTCAAAGCTAACAAAATAATGATATAAAAGAACTGCATGCATTTTTAGTTTCTGTATTTGTGTATTACCTGTGCCAATTATTCTTGGTTGAAGTCTTGGCTGGGCTGTGTCAAATATTTTTCCAGTATTTGTATGTTGAATTGGCCGTATTATATGTGAGGCTTGAGTCTGTACATGAACCTGGTAGTATAAGAGAGAGTCAGCTGCTGGTTAGTAGTGATAAAATGGTCATTCTCTTGAACTGAGGTTCAGCTGTTATTGCGCTTGGGTCTACAGGTGCGCTGTGTTGTGTAGAATGGCTACATAGGAATATCAATGTAAATTTGTTGATGGTCACTATAATAGGTCCAAATTCCTTGAGATGTTGGAAGTGGAGATAGATTTATCCAAACATGGTCGACATGAGAGCCACTGTGGTGCGTTGGGCCAGTTGTAACCTCGGTGAACCCTAAGGTTTGCAACTGGTTTATGACAGTGTTCTTTGACAAGTTTTTTGTCAGGTCAATGTTGAAATCACCTGCAATGATAACTTTTGGTCCTCCGTGCATATTGTTAGAGTTTTTAATGCAATTACTGATTTCATATAATGGAGTTCTTGGTGGAAAATACATGAGTAACAACTGAATCATAGTTGTGTCTTGTTGTTTTTGTATGATTAGATTTGCTGCATTTTAGCATTATCACCTCTGTGACCTTGAAAATCCATCAAGGTCACCCATCTTCAAACATGATGTAGCCCATCAAAAGGTCCATCACTGCTGTGAGTCTGGGGACCTTATATGAAATACTTTTTACGAGTTATTGTGTTAACAATGTGTGTCCTTTTGCATGCATATTTGCTAAGAGAGCCCAACCTTACTAGGTGTTCAGCAATGGTTTTTACCGCATAACTTACAGAAAAATAGCTGACTATGACCATATATCATGCTGTTGACATGAGGACCTGTCCTCCTGTTAAGGTGGAACAAACAATTATGGTTACAATTATTATTTCTGCCCTGCTGAAACAGATGAGTGGTTTTGATATTGGGCGGTCCTGAAGTGGGAAAATAGGTTTTTAATAAAAAATTGAGGTTTTTTCTTAATTTCTCAAAGGAACAAAGTCGCAAAGACCCAGTTTTCAGCTTGGTAGGAGATCTTGGGGATAACTAACATTATGCCAAATTTTGGATTCCTAGGTCTTACGGTTTCAAAAACGTGCCACATCTACAGACAGACGGACAGACAGACGGATGGACGACGGACAATGAACCACGACTAAAGCTAAGATGACTTATAGTCAGCTGAGCTAAAAAGCCATCCTAAATCCAGGTACACATCCACATATTATGAGAACAAACACTTGCTTTTATATGTGGTGATTTACATAAAAATATTCAGATATCTAGGAAACTTAGTTTATTGCTATGATTCCATAAAATAAACTGCAAAATGTTCCCATCATCTTATAAATCAGTAGCTAAACCTTAATACTATACTCTCATAGTCTTAATGCCTGCCTGAAGCATTCCGACAACAGTGTTGAGGTACTTATCACTCAGCCTTATCACTTAATAGGCTGATACAAAAGGAAGTCATATGTCACCAGTGTCACTCACAATTACAGCCACACAGGGAGATGTTCCAGCTGGAGTGCAATGGTTATGTATACAAGAAAAATAGAGATGGTCTATAAAATAATTAAATGTGAACATCCGTGACCTATGACCTTGGCCTTTTGCCCACATATCAACTGGATTCTTACTTAATGATAGGTAACTACTAACCACTTAAATCTGGTGTAATTACTTGGCAACCAATGAGTGAATAACTTTGACCTGCATCCTTTAGCCTCCTGACCAGCTGACCCCAAAATCAATAATTTATTTATTCAAGCAAAAAGACCCATAAATATGAATTTTGAGTCAAATTAAGTGATGCATAGATGTGGCATATGTGAAAGACTGAAGGTTTGGGTTGAACAGTTTAAATGGAAATATGTTCACCAGCATTGAGAACAATTCAATATTGTGACCTTGACCTTTGACCTTTTGAACTCAACATCAATAGGCTTCTTCCCCTATTGGTAGGTAAGCCATATATGACAGATGGAAGGTATAGATTGAAAAGTTTGCCTGAAACTGACTCCACGAAAAGAAGTGGGTGCTGTGAACTTGACCTTTGACCTCAAAATCAACAGGTCTTTTCCCCTGTTGGCAGAGAAGTGATATCAGTGCTGGAAGGTATGGAATAAAAAGTCTAGCTTGAAATGTGTCCACAACCTTTTCAAAGAAGTGGATCCTGTGACCTTGACCTTTGACCTTGTGACCTCAAAACCTATAGGATTCTTCTCTTTCTTAGTAGATCAGCTATATGTGAAAGATCAAAGAATTGGGATGAAAGGTTTGGCTTAAAATGCTTCCACAGGCTTTCCAAAGGAGTGGCTCCAGTGACCTTGACCTTTGGACCTCAAAATAATTATGGTTCTACCCCTGTTGGTAGGTGAGCTGTATGTGAAAGATGGAATGTTTGGGATGAAAATTTTGGCTAATAAATTATTTCTGGGGGGGTGCAAACATACTCTGTAACTTCGAGAAAATAGGTAACAGTGACCTAATTTCAGGTTTGCAAGGACATCTTTTTTGAACCTCTATAACTGCATAGGGTTCATGACCCTAGCCCCTATGGTTAGGATTGTGCCCTGCTAACGAACAGCCGGCCGGACGGACAGACGGAAGGAAGACGGACAAAGACCCATCGCTATAGCCCAGCATTACTGAAAGTCAGTTGAGCTAAAAACAGACAAGTGGTTTTGATATTAGGCAGTCCTGAAGTGTGATAATAGTTTTTTAATGGAAATTTCAGGTTTTTCCTAAATATCTCCAAGGAACAAAGTCATATTGACCAAATTTTCGGTATGGTAGGAGATTTTGGGGACATCTAACAGTCTTCCGAATTTTGGATTCTTATGTCTAATGGTTTCTAAACGTGCCAGTCTAAGGGACAAACAGAAGGACGGACGATGGACAATGGATCACGACTATAGCTCAGATGACTTATAGTCAACTGAGCTAAAAATGCATAAAAACGAAGGAAATGTAGAGGGCATCACCATTCTCCCATTGCTGAAAGGGCTATCCATGATAAATCAGCTTACTGAATGTCAAAAACGTCAAGGCAATCATTACTGAGATATTTGATCTTAAGTTTGAATTTCTTACATCAACAAGTGAAATTGTTAAAATTTTGCATTTGTGTCCACAACAGTTCTGAAGAACTGGCTGGGTGATTTTCTTCATTTTTTGCATGGTATACATATTTGATGCTCAATGTTCAAGTTAAATGGTTGAGTGCAAAATTTTTGTTTTACAAACCAGAACACAAACACAAGTCTGATTTTCTAAGTGCTAAAAACACACTAAAACACATGTTACTCAGTTACCTACTGTATGGAATGCAAGGAGATTAACCAAGGCCCTACCTTAATGTTAAGTTTGAAGTTTCTAGGTCAAATGGTTCGATTTGTGCCTTTTTATCAGAATGACAGACAGACGACAGACCTGACGGCTAGACAGACAAAGGGTGATTGCTATAGCTCAGATGACTTACGGTCAGCTGTGCTAAAAAAAGATAACACCTGCAATACAAGTCTTTGTGAGAACTAGGTTAACCTTTCAAATGTTAACAACTGATAGATTTATAATTCACTATAAATTGTGTTTAAATGTAATACTGCAGCACACTGATTTAAATTTCATATTCATAATATGTACAGATATCAATACCTGCATATGGTCCAGAAACCCCAACTGTTACCTCGTTGTCATCATCAAAATCAAACCTGACGCCACCAGAGTTGGTTGTGGTGACACCACACCCCCCACTACGACAGAGAGATATTGGCACAACACCATACACATAGGCCAATAAGATAGGTACTCCAATACCTGTAAAGACCAGTGAGAAACCAGAATCATAAAAGACACTCCAACACAAACCCTCACATGCCTTAATCCTATAAAGCATACACATGCATTTAACCTGTTGAATAACTAAGGATGATACGCCTTCTTTCTTAATAGGCTTACATTACAGTTACTCCTTAAGAGGCTGACATTATCATTAGCATGTATGTTATTATTCTTATTATGATTATTTTTATAATAATTATTATAACATCATTTTCTGTTTAGTTTGCATGTGTTTATTTCAGTAGAGGTATTATGAGTTAAAGAAACAGTCATATAAAACATAGTTAGGCTAGACTTATTTAATTTTTTATTTTGCAGACCTGCCGACCCTAAGTTGTGGCAATTTGGAAAATAAATATGACAGTGTTATAAAATGTGTCAATGAGTCGTAATATAAATCCCCTAAAAATGTAAATTCGCAGTCACCTTGTACAAAATGCAACCTACACAGACCAGTCGGTCATTTTTTTTTAAGTCACAACATTTGCCATGCTCATGGTTAGTCATACATTTCCCCTTGTCTTTCTCAAGACCACCTAAAATCTGAGGATCTGCGGAGATAAGAATTTTTGTCGGAGCTCTCCCTCAAGTCAAACCGTTCAAATATTCTCCATCCCACTTTCACGCTTTCTTCTTGTAATGGTTGCGCCACTTACTTTTAAAACATTAAAGGTGCAGACTGTAATATATTATATCAGCAGGAATTGTAATATTTTTCCACAAGGTGTCCAAAAATGTCTGGCTTTTGAATGTTTCTGCTGAGCTTAATTTCCGTTGCAACCTCCTTGCAGGGTCACTAACTATTGTGACATTCTTGACATCGCATGGAAAATCCTCTACAGGCATTCCTAAGGCTGAAGGCGGAAATAGCCGACTTATTTAAATCTCTTTGTTAATATGGCTACGAACAAGTAACTACGAGGTTGTGATTGAAGAAATTCTGGATGAAATCAGTTACTTTTAGTAATTATGATAACCGATCACCGTGTGTATGCTTGTATCGCATTTGTAAGCACTGGAATTTTTGCACACAGACTATTTCCCTCCATGAAATCACATGAATGAAACTAAATGCGCATGCGCATAGTATACTATGAATCTGATTAGCTCTCTTTCTAGGGCTGCTGGGCGGGGTCTCTTTCCGCGAAGCGTGCTGAAGCCCTGACAGATCCTCATATGCAAATAAACTGTTTAAACTCTCAATCAAATACTCGCACAATAAAAATGATAAATATAGCACTGGGCACCTGTGTGTTGTGGCCAATACCGCGTTATACTGCTACTGCGTTACACCCTTTTTAAGGACTCCTAAGCGTTTATCAAGTGACGGATGTACAAACCACATTGCAAAACATTCTGAATTTATATTCATCAGTATTTACTTATGTCTGATATATCTGTTTATATTAGCTTGATTTTACCCATGCAGTTGATTGAGGGGTAAACTTTTACTTCATTTTATTTATATTTGATTAAACTCATGAGGGGTATATTTTTACCATATTTGATAAATTGTTTTTTTATTTTGTGTTTCTGAGTTTTTTTTTCAATGATTGTCAACAGATAGATCATATGATTTCAGTAAAGATGATTTCAGCAATATTTTAAATAAAAAGGAAATTCCTGACTATGTGACCCTGATGAACCTTGATATTGCTTAAATGTGCATTTGTGATTTGAATTACATTTTTATTTGCCTGAACTTTCCTTTATTTGTTGTAAGCTTTGTATTTCCACTGACCATATAATATACTTAAAAATTAACAGTTAATTTTGCAACCAGTCTCCTATTCAGGTCATTATAAACTTGCCAGCTGTTTTAGTAAGAAAGTGGACTTATTGGTTTTTCAAAAATGTTTATTTAGTGGAAATGATTAATTTATAAATTGTTTATTTAAATTAATAAAAGTATATTTAAAAAAAGTACAAAAATCATGATTTTTTTTAAATGTTGATTTTTTACCAGCCCTTCCAGTTAGTCTTGAGGATATCCTGCAGATACTGAGAATACTTTAGTGCAATTGACATTGAAGAAGGGCATATATAGTTAATTCAGCATTTGTAAAATTTTTATGGAAAAAATGGCACTTTTTATTTTTTTTTAAATTATGAATTATATTTTATTTTATTTTCCCTCCTCCTCCCCACCACTTTTCATTTCTTCTTCTGATAAACTATTTATTAAAAATATAAGGCCTTAACAGCATATATATTAGGGTATTCTAATTATTTTTCTTTCAGATCAGTAAAATAGTGCATACTGGAAACTAGAATAGAATGAACAATGATTCCATTTTCTTATCTTTTCAGAATAATTGTAAATTATGATGTTATAATAATTTATGTTATAGTATGTTGGAAGCAATGCTGTTAGAGGTTTGTTATATATATTTCTGAATTGAATTTAAATTTTCATACATTTTAAACTATGCATCTGTTGCCTTCTATTCCAGAATAAAGTATTATCTCAACTATAATTTATTATTTACTGAAATTGACATTCAATTTCATACATGTTGAAAAAGACATTAATTAAGTTTTTACTCTTCTGAAGTAAGGAATTCTTTATTTTTTGAACATCCATACTTTAACAGCAATAAATCACTTTGTTGACACAATTAAATGTGGACTTTATTCATTTTAACCCCTTGTAATACAATAGAAAATCCAAAATGAAGCAAAAGTCAAGAATTAAAATAAATTAAATAGAGAAAATTATAATATTCATCTATTTTATGCATGCTGTATGAGGGGGTAAACAAAAACAGACAACTGGTACTGGGCATTCCTCAATTGTTACAAAAGGTTTTCAATGGAAAATTGAGTACTCTCTTTAAGTTCTGAAAGGAACAATGTCACAGTGACCAAGTTTTGGGTTTGGTAGGAAAACTTAGGGACATCAAACTGTATGTCACATGTTGGAATCAGAGGTCTGAAAATTTCAAAATGAACCAGTCTAATGCATGGACAAACAGACAGAGGGATGGATGGACTTTACAAAGATTACAACTATAGCTCAGAAGATTAATAGTCTGCTATAGTGTAAAAAAAAATTTATATTTGAATGTATCTTACCAACAGCTAGTCCAGCAATGATTGGCGAAACAAGAATGGAGGCAGTGACTCCTCCAGCTATAACTGCGTTCCTTCTGTGTTTTGATGAGTGTGCGTACTTTGCATGAAGCTACAATCATATCAGGAAACATTCATATTTTCTCACATACAAAGTGAAGCTGAACTTTTTTCTAGAGATCAAAAACTTAATAAGAAGGGTTAATTGTTCCATTTAACTTCTAGGATACTCTTAAAAGTATCATTTACAAATACTAATGATTAACTTGAAAGCTGCTAGTAAAACGCCATGGGACCCATGGGTCACAGCCCTCAGCTGAATTTTGTAAAATATAAGCAAATGCAAAATATATTTATTTCCATTGTTATTTTTTTTCATGTGTGACCTCTAGGTGAACAAATAAATGAGATCAAGAAATCAAATAAAGTCACTAGTAGCGTCATGTCAAAAACAGAGTGCTACAGTCACAACAGACTCAATGCTGCTCACATAGGCCACAAAGGGAGATTTCCCTTTTTAGGAAAATGACCAGCAACAAGCACAGCAAGCCATGTTCCCCATAAAAAAACAGAAAATGAACCAAACACCCCAGCACATTGGCAGAGGCAAAGCTCAACGAAAAACCAAAGGACAGAGGGTTCCAGGCCTACAGAGACCAAAGCCAGTACTGGTAATACATGAGGTGAGACCCAGATCTCAGTCATTTACTGACATGAATGCTACAATCAGTAAACCATTCAAAGCAGGCAATATAAACAAGGGACCCATGGGTCACGGTGCTCAGCTGTTATATATGATCATAAAATATGATTTGGAAGAAAAGCTGTATGAGTTGATGGTGTTTAACTCAAGTTATGTAAGATTTTGATAATATCCTTGGAGACAGGGAAGAGGATTGATGTCATTAATATTATTTACAGTTGGATATGGTGTGATATTGTCAGATAAGTTTTGACTTGGCCATATAACTTTATCTACATTGCAGTAGAACTATTCGAAAAAAAAAACTTATATAATAATTATGCTTTTTACAAATGAGTAAACTGATATTTAATAATTACTTTCATTTTTACCTGTATTCCTATCCTTATGCATGAAATTTTGGAGTACATATTCATATTGGCATTCAAATACATTTGCTAAGTATTTGCACCATGTCTGGTATTTATTCAGTTTCAGCCAAACATGAGAATAAAAAATTTACAAAATTCATAAATTTAAACTAGATATTTCTTGGCACCACAGGCACCCCTTTTAAGAATAGCCCCCCCCCCCCCCATCCTCAGCAGCATATACTGACACTTAGCAAGCGACTTTGGTTTCTTCCATCTATCAACTTGAGAAACAATATTTTCACCAAATATGGGGGCCATCTCTCTTGAGAAAAGAGCATTAATTTATTTTACAGTCACAGGAAGGTAGGTGGTGCCACCTGTCTGGTTTTCAAGAAAATTTTCCAAGATGGATAAACATGCCAAATTTAAGACCAATGCCTTGAACCACTCCAGAGATATGAGCAATTTTCACCAAAAGCACATGTACAGATGGACACCACGGCTAAATGATAGCAGATGGCGCAACCAGTCTTGAGTACAAAATGAAGGAGTCCAAGATCTATGGATATGCACAAATTTTAGGCCAATAGGGCAAATAACTCCTAAGAAAAGGGTATTAATTTATTTTACAAAAACTGAAAGGTAGGTGGCACCACCTGTATGGTTTATGAGAAAACTTTCCAAGATGGATGGACATAAATGTCAAGTTTGAAACCCATTTATCAATCCAAGCTGGAGTTATCATCAGGAAATGAATTTGGACGGGTGGCTCCTGTAAACTTCACCTTTGACCTTGTGACCTAAAAATGGACAGGGGTCATCCTCTATTGGCAGGTGAACTATATGTGCGAGATAAACAGTCTAAGATGAAAAGTTTGGCTGAAAATGCATTCACAGTCTTTTCAAAGATGTGGGTCCTGTGACCTTGACCTTTGACCTCATGACCTCAAAATCAATAGGAATCTTGGTTTATTGATGGGCCATATGTAAGTCAAGTTTGATACCTATATATCATTCCAAACTGGAGTAATCATCAGGAAATGAATTTTTGGACAGATGGCTCCTGTGACCTTCACCTTTGACCTTGTGACCTAAAAATGGATAGGGGTCATCCTCTATTGGCAGGTGAACTATATGTTCAAAATAAAAGGTCTGAGATGAAAGGTTTGGCTGAAAATGCATCCACAATCTTTTCAAAGATGCATGTCCTGTGACCTTGACCTTTGACCTCATGATCTCAAAATCAATAGAGGTCTTGCTTTTTAAATAGACCATATATAAGTCAAGTTTGAAATCCATATATCAATCCAAGCTGGAATTATCACCCCGGGACCTAATTTTTGGACAGATGGCGCCTGTGACCTTCACCTTTGACCTTGTGCCCTTAAAATGGACAGGGGTCTTCCTCCATTGGCAAGTGAGCTATATGTTCAAGATGAAAGATCTGAGATGAAAAGTTTGGCTTAAAATACATCCACAATATCTTTAAAGATGTGAGTCCAGTGATCTTGACCTTTGACCTCATGACCTAAGAACCTATAGGGTTCTTACTTCAGTGGTGGGCCATACATATGTCATATTTGAAATACATATGCAGGTTTCCTGCACATTTTTCAGAATAAAATTCCATGGTTTTCAAGGATCTTCCATGACTTATTTTCATACTTTTCCATGATTAAAAAGTATGTTTTCCATGATTTTCAATTACAAATGAGATTACGACACATCATAATGGTATTTTTTGTGGTACCAAGGTGAGTTTTTGCATGGGAAGTTAAACAGAAGGGGTTACACCTCCTATGTGCGTATGCACATGAGCAAATGATATTCCATTTCATCATACTATAATTCACGGGAATCTGTTTGTTGCTTGCCGGAAATCTTCGATTTTCGCAAGCTGTTTGGTCAGTCCCGGATGTCTGTCTGTTTGTCTGTTTGTCTGTCATCTCTCTACAGGTCTCAATTTTGCACCAATCACTTTCAAACTTACAAACTTTATAGATAATCAAAAATGCAAGAAGCCTATTGTTTTTGGGCAATATAGGTCAAAGGTCAAGGTCAAGGTCATCAAAAGTATACAAAACGGGTTTTTCTTCATATCTTTGTTACTATTAGTGGTATCTTCTTCAAACATAGCTCATTTTAAACGTCTTTCCCAGGCCTTTCTTCTGGTGTGTAGCTCTTTCAAATTTGCCGTAACCATGGTTACGCATTTGGGGGAAAAAGTCATGATATTCTGAAATAAGGGCTCTTATTTTTTTAACTTTGTCAGTTTTAAAGCTAGAGAGGTCTAGTTTTTTGCATCAGGTAGCATTTAACAAGTACTGCAAGATTTAATTAAAAGTTTTGCGATATCTCCTATAATATCTCGTCAAACGAGATATTTCAAGATTTCAGTAATCTTGCCCTGGAGGTCACAGTTTTGCAGGAATCTTTTGGAAACTGACATATCGTAAGTCCTACACTATTATCTCGAAATTATTTTTCCATTTTTTGAATGTGGCCGCTAGGTGGCGCTGTATGCAAACCTCCCCAACATGTCATGTTTTGGTCATATCTCCAAAACTGTAAGCCTCAATTACATAAACTATAGCTTATTTTCTTCCTCTGAGTCTTTTCAAAGTCCTGGTGGAGTCATTTCTTCCCAATCTTGAGTCACTTTGTCAGTGTGTCCGTCTGTTTCTCAGTTGTTTTCAAATTGGCCTGCTTACCGGTTCTTGCATCTCACATATAGCATTCTACAGGCCACAGTTTTGAAAGAATCCTTTTAAAACTATTACATCTTATGTCTTACACTAATATCTCGAAACAGATTCTTCATTTTCCAGAATTGACTGCTAGGGGGCGGTGCACTCAAACTCGCACAACATGTCATTTTTTGGCAATATCTCCAAAACTATAAACCTCATTTACATAAACTATAGCTTATTTTCTTCCTCTGGGTCTTTCCAAAAACCTGGTGTATTCATTTGGTCTCAAACTTAAGTCACTTTGTCTGTGTGTCCGTCTGTTTCTCAGTTGTCCTCAAATTCGCCTGCTTGCCGGTTCTTGCGTCTCACATGTAGCATTCTACAGGCCACAGTTTTGAAAGAATCCTTTTAAAACTATTACATCTTATGTCTTACACTAATATCTCGAAACAAATTTTTCATTTTCCAGATATGGCCGCTAGGGGGCGGTGCACTCAAACTTCCACAACATATCATTTTTTGCCATATCTCCAAAAGTATAAACCTCATTTACATAAACTATAGCTTCTTATCTCTTTCTCTGAGGTTTCTCCATCACATGATTAAGTCAACTGGTCTCAATCTTGGGTCAGTTTGTCAGTATGTTTGTCTGTTTGTCAGTTTTCCTCAATTTCGCCTGCTTCCTGGTTCTTGCGTCTCAAATGTAGCATTCTACTGGCCACAGTTTTGCAGGAATCGTTTTATAAATTACACTTGTCATATATTGTGATGATATCTGGAAGTCGTATGTTTATTATTCAAATAAGTCAAAGGTCAAGGTCAAGGTAATCAAAATATATCAAAATCTTATTTTCTTTAGAACTTTGTTAATATTGGTTCTTTCTTCACAAACTATGGATTATTTTCTTTCACTTTGACACTGCTCGTTCATCAGACTAACTTTACATCATTTCCGGCAAGCACGTGACCTCAGGTCATCTAGTTTGTTTGTCTGTCTGTCCGGATTCATTCGCACGCTAGGGATAGCACGGTCGTCAAACTTCGTGGGAGGGTGCATCTTGGTCCGGGGAAGAACAAGTTTATATTTTTTAGGCGTTTGGTAAAGAAATGGCCTCAAAATCGATAAAAATATTATGGGTTTAATACCTGCGCTGTGCCATGGCCATTCTCACATAGTGCGCCCACGTCGTCCTCAATCTCCTCTCGCTAACCGATCAAATCAAACCTGACATAGTCTGCCAAACATTCACTACGCGTCGGCCTTTTCTAAGCAGTCCGCTAGGTCAACAAAAATGAATGTTGTTGTGGGTTGACCGCGGGGACGAATTTAGACCGGGAACATCTCACCACTGCCCATATTGGCAATTTTGGCACAAGTGAATCATGTTGCAGGTTAATCGTTGGGACTAGTTGTTGTGGGTTAACCGCGGGGACGAATTTAGACCGGGAACATCTCACCACTGCCCATATCGGCAATTTTGGCACAAGTGAATCATGTTGCGGGTTAATCGTTGGGACGATTTTGGACGCGGAACATCTCACCCCTCGCCACATTTGTGTCAGTGCATTTCAAACGCGCACGCCATGTCAGTGCTCACTCATAATTTAAGAAAAGTGTGGATGCAGGTACTGATATGGGTATATTCTAGTTTGACAGAATTAAACATTTTATATATAACACTTCTTTGCTGACCCAATTTGAGCACCTTTTAAGCAATTTTATTGGCTCACTTTGAGCACCTTTTTTTAGGACTTTATTGCCATTTCATAAATATATTAGCTTCATTAAAAATACAAAACATGACAAAAATAAACATACGACATACCTCTTTAATTAATGGCTACAACTGAGCCTTTTGGAAAGTCTGCAAAGCTGCTAGTAAAATACTTTTTCAAGACCTTTACTCGACCTGTGACAAAAAAAAAATCATGACCTTTTTATCATCAATTTGATATATAAATGTTACTTCAGAGTATCCTTGATCAGCTATATTGAAGTTATAGCTAAATGAAAACACACACACACACACATATATAAATATATATATATATTTCTAAATATATCTGAATAGTCAATAGTTAGTTCATCACGTGTAATACGTTTGGTTATGGAGAAGGTTCATATTAAGGAGAAGCATAAAAATGTAGATATTTTAATTTCATCTCATTTGTAAAAACAAGGGACCTATGGGTCACGACGCTCAGCTGTTATATATGATAAAAAAATATTATTTAGAAATGAGGTACATGCTGGTTTTGTGTGGTAATAAATATAAGCTGTATTATGAGTTGTTGTTGTTTAGCTTATGTATGATTTTGATAGTTCCTTTGGAGACAGGGAAGAGGATTGATTTCATTTATTTTATTAACAAATGGAGTACTATTGTCACACAGATTTTGACTTGGCCATATAACTTATAAGCAGAACATATAATATAAGAGTTTAAATATTTATTAAAAAAAATTACAAATATTGTCCCAAATATAATTTTTATTAAAAATAATAAGAGAATCATATGATTTTTTAAAATGAAATATAACTGAAATGATTATTAAAATATTATTAAAGAATATATTCATGAGTGCATTCATAAATACATTTTGAAAGTATTTGCACAAGTATTCATATACTTTCATTTTTACCTGAATTCCAATTCTTTATGCAAGAAATTTTATAATGGAGTACATAATCATATTTGTATTTAAATACAATTACAAAGTATTCGCACCATGTCTGGTATTTATTCAGTTTTCACCAAACAATGATGTTGAGAATCCAGAATATACAAAATTCACACATTTAAATAATGATCATAAGTACCTGGTTTTATGGCTTTTATTTATATAAAAAAATAACTGTAAAAATTAATTTTGGACTAATTTCACATCAATGTACACACTAGACACAGTAGGAATCTAGATTAATATTAGCAACTGCATCTTTGTCTATCATTAATTTCCTTCATATGATCCCTAATGATTAGTAATGAATAATATGATTTACTTCTTTATCATTAAAATTGAACTGAAAAATGCCATAGGTGACTGCATGGTGTTATTTGGAATACGTGACACTCTACCCATCGATACAAGATTCTTATATCATCAGTAACTGCAAGTTAATTTCCTGTTATTATAAACTAACAAATTCCTTTTCTATTTTTCTTTAATTTGTTATTAAAAACCAATAAAAATTTATTAATTTATTGTTTATTGTTATGTTGTTGGTTAAAACTTCTAGATGAGTTGGGTTGGACACCTGGATCAACTGTGGCTGGCCATAAGCTGCCCGGATTCCGTGTATGCCTCGCCCCAAGCATGCATAATACAGGTGACTCAAGAGGGGCTGGAGAGAGCCAAAGTCTGACAGGGTCTCATAAAAAACATGAATAAAAGCTACAATTTTTGGCCAATTTCTTTCAGCTTTCTAAACTAAAAAGCTGAAATCCCTATGTGTGCATGATATGAAAATTTTGGGTATTCAATTGAATCTTGATTAAATAATGTTACATCCCTGACAAAAAAATCTCTAGCTTCAGCAATGCCCTTGTTAAGGGAGTAAATATATTTCTTGATTTTTTACAAAGTGCATTATGTTTGGGCCCATAACTTAAAACAATTACGCAATACTGACATCATTCTGGCATGTGCATAGAGATTGAAAAATATGTATATTATTTATGATTAAAGTCAGATCAGTGGTTTTGATATTTGGCAGTCTTGAAGTGTAACAATGGGTTTTTTAAATGGAAAAATGAAGTTTTTCATTAATATCTCGAAGGTATTAAGTCCTAGTGACCAAATTCTTGGCATGGTAGGGGATTTTGGAGACTTCTAACTGTATGCCGAATTTAAGGAACTTAGAGCTGAAGCTGGGGAGCTGAGCTCTTGCAAACTGCATAACACTAGCTTGATGTAAACAAGATGTTACATGGTGCTTGAAAACTTGAATAAAATCTACAGTTTTTGATCAACTGGTTTCAAATTTTTGGTGTTAACAGTTGAAATGCTAACAAAAACATGCTGTGAAAATAAAATCCACAGTACTTACAGGAAAAAAACGTGCCATGGTCAAATTTGGGCAAAATTTAAGGTACCAATTTTTTATTTTTATTAATATTTTAAAAAATTTTAAAAGATTTTCATCTAATTTTGGGTAAACAATATAATTTTGATTGATTAAAGTTATATAACTGGGATAAAATCCTTAGCTTTAACATGTTTTAAGTTAAGCAATCAAATATCTTTCCTGATTTTTTACAAAATGCATATGTTTGAGCCCATAACTTTTTAAAACTTTTTTTACATAGGAACTATATAGAGGAATATTTATGGCAAATATGAGGAAAAACATATAAGTGGTTTTGATATTAGGTGGTCCTGAAGTGTAAAAATAGGTTTTTAATAAAAATTGAGGTTTTTCCTTAATTTCTCAAAGGAACGAAGTTGCAAAGACCCAGTTTTCGGCTTGGTAGGAGATCTTGGGGACATCTAACATTATGCTGAATTTTGGATTCCTAGGTCTTACGGTTTCAAAATGGCCACATCTACTGACGGACAGACAGACAGACGGATAGACAGATGGACGGACAATGGACCACGACTATAGCTCAGATGACTTATAGTCAGCTGAGCTTAAAAATATTTGCATAGGCTTTGTGTTTACAATATCAAACCATAAATTGTATACATGGGAAAGTTAGATAAGAACAGCCTCTTTAATTGTTCAATTTTGCACAGTATCTTTTATTTCAGATTACATGTTTAATGAAAACTTCTTAAGTATTCTTTGATATTCACAGCAAAAAAACATTTAACAATCTCTCAAAACTGTCAATTAAATTCCTTTCAAACAGAGAGATGCCAACAACCAAAGAGTAAATCAATTGTATGATTTGATTAGACAAGCACTTTTTAACAAGGGTTAGTAAGAACTGCACCATTGACATCAATGTTAAGGGGCCTTAATTGAAATTGTCATTCCACGTAATTTAAATTTCACACACACTTGCCTTTTAAACTAGGTACTTCATTTCAGTACTACAGAAGTGCAGGATATAGATATTATTTCAGTTGTTCAATTTTTACCCTTTATTACGTTTACCTTATGCATTATAATTATTTTAGGAATCATTAACCAATTTCATTAGTTCGATATATGGACGTACATCACTTTAAACTAAGCTTATGTCGACATCTAATTCCCCTATTATCACTCACATACCGCTTCTGATTACCACTGAGATTTTTTTAATTATCAGGTCTCCATCTACATAATCATGTAATATAATATGTTCTTAATTATTGTTTCATAAAATATAAGAAAAACTACACCTATATAAATGTTTGGCCGGTTCCAAAGCGTTCAAGTGCTGTCTTCACATTATTTTGCCGTCAGCCATGAGGCACATGTGACCACATTATAAGTTGTGTGAAGGACATGGCGTTTAAATATGGTCAGTTGTAAGATAATGATTTTGGTAAAAGTATGGGATATTACAGTTTATTATAACCACCTTGTGGATTACAGATGATTTAATAATACGTCCTATCATTAAGAAGCATGCATCAGATTTTTGTGGCAGCAAACGCCATCAAAGTTACCAGGGAGTATGAGGTGGGGAAAACTTTGGTGCCCTCGGTGTTGTGCACTCATTCCATTGAAGTAGACCATGGCTCTTATTGTGCTAAAACTTTCAGGTCACTTTCTTAGCTAATCCTTCATTTTTTTCTATTTTGAAGACTTAAATTAATTCAATTCTTGGTTTTTGCAGTTATAGATCAGACCGGCAGATCAACAAGCTTCTGTATCCATATTGTTCCGACCGTTCCACTAGCAGGAGTACAGGTCAAATCAGTGAATACAGGTGTTGGCGGAAACAGTTTCCAACCAAATGATATGGCATGCACCTGCAGACTAAAGCCTTGGTCACAACCCGGAAACGGTTGCCGTATTGCAAATCTTTTGTGGTATTCCGTGCAGTAGACGCACAGCAACCGTGCGTTTTTCAAAGGCCGTAGGGACTTCCCAACAACCGTAACTGACATTAGCGCAGAGTTGATGCGGCGGCCATGCGTCAGGCAGCCACCTATGGGCTCCGTAATTGCTCACCGGCAATTTTGATAAGACTTTGTTACAAGTATTGATCTTTTGGTCTAATAATGAACTTAAAGGGATATACGACTGTTTGGAGCATGAGAATTAAATTTGCGATGCAATATGAATAGGCCCAGGAGGGCAGGAATTTGTCATTAAAATTTTGTAGGCTCCCGGGAAATGGGAACTTTGGAATCCCTTATTGGATAACAAGTTTACATGATATAAGTAACATTCTGTTATCTATACATTTCTGAAATGGAAGAATTTTCTTTTCATTAAAAACACTTTTTTTAGTTGCAATTTTAAACAAACGACAGTCTAACATTTTAACAGTCTTTTATTTATGATTTAACATCTTAATGCCCAAATACCTATACCAAGTAAAATACTCATGTCCACGTGAATATTCAGGTTCCATGACCACACAGGTTTACAAATAACTTTTTTGATTTGAGAACCTTCACTCTTTTCTCATTTCACAGGGTTTTCAATTAATAAAGCTGTGGCTCTCATTATGGTCCTCCATGTAAACAGGGATATTTAATATTATATCAATATAGCAATATATACTATAAACAACCAACAAAGAATAATTTATACGCATATGACACATGATATTCAAAGAAAGTTTATTACATAGGCCTATATTATTATTTAAACACAATTGCAGACCAACCCTAATATAATGGCCTTGTGGATGTTATCTAAAGTGCGCATCAGTGATGGTCTCTACAAGAAACATCCGCTGTGTTCATCATGAGCCGACCAATGTTGCTGGATGCCCTTTTGAAAGGTTTCTCAGATAACTCTTCTCACAGAATAACACCAGTGTATTTCATAGTGGGCAGTTCTGAAGTGTAACAACAGGTTTTTACAGGAAAACAGAGGTTTTTCCTTAAATTCTAGAAGGAATGAAGCCGCAGTGACCCAGTTTCAGGTTTGGTAGGAGAACTTTGGGATATCTAACTCTATGCTGAATTTTTTTATTCATAAGTCTAACCATTTCAAAAAGGGCCCAGTTAACAGACAGAAGCCCGGACGGTAGACAAAGGACCATCGCTATAGCTCAGATGACTTATAGTCAGCTGAGCTAACAATTCACAAGTGTAAACATTTTAGGCTAATATGAACTTTCAAATATCCCACATTGGTACAAATGTGACCCATGATGCACATTTGAATTTCATAACAGGACATATCAGTTGCTGTCCAATCTGTTCACAGAATGACTTCTGAGCTGAGCAGGCCCTCTTTATTTCTTACCTTTCTTCCAACCCACACTGGGATGCCAATTATCATGGCTGGTACAGCAATACCAGCCACAAGAGCAATTCCAACAGGAGCCCCCACCAGGGTGCCCAGTTGCCATAGTATCTTTTTCTTGCGACTCCATGGTTTTTTCCCCCAGAATGTACATCCTGATGGACTGAAAGAATGTTAGAGGAATACAGCATATTATATATATATATATATACATATATATATATATATATATATATATATATATATATATATATATATGTAACACACACATATATATTAATATATATACACACACATATTATTCACAGTAAATATATATATATATATAAATATATATATATATATATATATAAATATATATATATATATATATATATATATTTATATATATATATATTACTGAAAGGGTTTGATTGCCATTCCAGGATCAAAGTGCTCGATACATAAAGTAGAGCTGCTATAAAAATGCATCAATGCATAAATGTCACTACCCGCAGGTTTCGTGCGCACTGCGTGGCACTCATCAGGTGACTGAATGGGGTTGGTTTGTGTTCATGTGTGGGTGCGTATGCGAGATTATTTACGGTTGGCTGGTTTTTGCTGTATGATGCCTGCAAGTGTTAAGTAATTCACTTCGTTCAGTATCACATGGTCTATTATAGCTAATCCAACTACAACAACAATGAATAACAGGTGTAATCTATGCGAACAAGAAAAGCTACAAATTATGACTTACAAAAGAACGCCACTCCTTAATAAACGAAGTGAATTACTTAACACTTTTTGTTCAGTGATATATTTTTACAATTTACACCTGAGATATTTACATAGCCTACAATGTAAACAAGGCCTATAGGCCTAATGCAAACCTGTGCAATGGGATTACACCAGGTATAATGCTTCAATGCTGGTCAATTACTTTTCAAGAACATGTGTAACATGTGTATGAACAATGAACAAAGTACTAAACACTTTGAACAAGAAACAATTACACAAACATCACTGCTGAAATTCTGGCATGGGTGCACACAACACAAAAATGATTGTAGCTGGCACCACCAGTCTTGTATACAATGAAGAGATTTATGTCAGACTGATATGTCAAACCCCTCCTCAGAAATAAGCACGGACATACACTGTACACAGGGGGTGCCACAAGTCTTGACACAATAAAGCTACCTGATATGTATAAATATGACAAATTTCAGGCTGATGTATCAATTTCCTCTGTAGAAATAGGCAGGCGCATACACTGTGCAAAAGTCAATGTAGGTGGCGACACCTGTCTTGAAAACGGGAAAGCCATCCAAGAAGCATAGACAGGTCTAAATATGAGGCCAATACATCAAACTTCCCTTAAGTTTGATGCACTGGGCTGACAAGGCTAAGGTGAGTAAGGCAGTTGCCCCCAAGTGACCTGTGACAAATTGCTGCCTCAAGCTACTGCACTGAGTGAACTCTTGACCTGCACCTGGCTAGACTGAGTGAACTTATGACCTGTACCTGGCTGCACTGGGTGAACTCTTGACCTGTAGCATAATCTGACACAGTTGGCAGTCTGCCAAGGCTATAAATAGATCCAGGCTGAACTATGGTGCAAAATCTGATGCAGTGAGTAGTCTGTAAAAGCTATAAATAGAATGCCGCTAATGCACTGAGTGAACTCTCTTGACCTATACCTGGCTGCACTTCTTCCAATCCTGGCACTGTGCCAAAACTATTTATAGAGCTGACATCATCTTGGCTAATGGCCAACATCAAGGCACTGGCAATCTGCCAATGGTATACCAAGTGCTGCCATCTGTACACAAAAGTGGTCCCTACTTGAAATAAATTTGAAATTTATTGTCCCAATACAAAATGCTTTTCAGCTGACTTTTTTATAAAAAAAGAATTCAAGAATATATGTAAAATTATTATGGATGCATACTGAATGCAAAATTAAAATACAGATATATCTCATTGATGGCATATACTTCAATTAAGTTGAGTAGGGATACCAATAATTTATAATCCACGAGTTGTCTTTATATAGCCACAGAGAGCTGAATATCCATGATTGTAACATTGCCTGGTATGATGAATAACTTAAATCATAAATAAAAACTTTCTTGTCAATATTAACCAAAGATAACCTGAAATCTAAATGTCTAGTGGCATGATGTAATAGATGCTGATAAACTGGTGCAAGGCTAGATGTAACAGCATCACACAGCTAACATATATGGTAAAATGACTCAATTCAATCTCCATAATTCAGCCAAAAATCATTCATGTGGAACCATTAATGACAATTATTATAAGAATTATTGTAGGGATTATTCTTGTAAAATATTTAACAAACTGGCTTCAGTCGAAAAACGTTTCGCAGGTTTATAACTCATATAGGAAGATACAGCAAACTGGCTAAGTTCAGCTTCCCGTAACTCAGCCAAAAAGCACTGAACCAAAACCATTTGAACAAACTTGAATTATCAACATCTGAGGATTATTAAAGTGTGAGATTTAAGAATTTGGCCCAGTGGTTTTTGAGAAGAAGATCTTTGTAGCTACTGAGCTAAAATGGGCTGTTATGGCATATGACTAAATTCAGCTTCCCATAACTTAGCCAAAAGTCACTGAAAAGAGACCATTTGAACAAACATCAGAAAGCACTACCCTAGGATCATTTCTGTGCGATATTAAACATTTTGGCCATATGGTTTCAGAGAAGAAATTTTTTGTAGCCCTCAGTGTGATACAGGCACTGATGACCCCCGTACAAAGAAGGCCGATGCAGTTGGGCACCAATTCCTCAATTTCAGATATGACCTATGTGACCAACATTGGCATAAAATTTGGTGATGATAGCTCCAGCCGTTTCTGAGATTTAAATTTTAATATGCTTTTTTGCACAGTTAACAAAGTTCAACCTCCTGTAACTCGGCCAAAAATCTCCGAACTGGAACCATTCGAACAAACTTGAGAAAAATTGTTCCAGGGATCATTTCTGTGAAATATTGGACAATTTGGCTGGACAGTTTCGGAGAAGAAGATTTTTAAAGCATTTTTAGCTTTTCCCTTTTAAAATCTAAGAAAATGCAGTTATAAAAAAATAAACAAACTCCGATATAGTTTTTTGGATGACTGATTAATTGCAAAAAATTTGGTGATGCTAGCTCCTGCCGTTTTTGAGATAGCTATGGTTTACGTACAGACGACGCATGACGCACGACACACAACGCACGACGCCGCACCATCGCATAAGCTCACAGGTTCGCTAACTAGGATGTATCAGTCAGGATATTTGGGATATGTTCTTTTTGCCAGCATTTTTAGATACAGAGCATAACTTGATCTATTGTAAAATCTGACACAGTTGGCAGGTTCTAGACGTCTAGACGTGTCTAAACACATCTTCTAGACCTCTAGACTGTATCTGGACACCAGGCAGAGCCAGGTCAGTTGCCATGGTGATGTCTGGACTGCACCTGGGTGCACTGATTGACCTCTTGACTTGACATGTTGAAACTTGCCATGCTGCCAAATCTGTTTTTAAACACTGAAAGCCTTTTTCAATTGACTACACTTTTTTTTTAAGCTGCATTTACCCAATCAATTCTTATAAAACTGACAGAACAATACCATAGAACAATTCTTTTAAAGCTTAAACCAATCAACTTGACAGAATCTTATACAAGTGACCCGTAGGTCATGAAGCTCAGCCGACTGACATGTTGATAATATGTCCTTGCACAGACAACTAATTAAGATAGGTGGCATCATTGTTGATGCATATTAGCTTAAGTTCATCAAGACCTATAAGCACAACAAATTTGATGACAATCCAACCAGCCTTTCATGAGGAATCTGGCAATTTGTGTGAATTTTGCATTTTTCTGGGGTGCTCAAACATACCCCAAAACTCTGAGAATGTAGGTTAACTGTGACCCAATTTCAGGTTTCTGGGGAGAACTTTTTAGGAACTCTAAGGATGTCAAGTTAGAAGATTCTGGGCCCTATGGTTATGATTTGTGCCCTACTTTGGTATCAAATTTTCAATTATTCTGAGGGGTGCTTATAAGCCCCATAGCTCAGAAAATATGGGTAACAGAGACCTTAATTTACATTTCCAAGGAGACTTTTACTGATCTCCCTGGATGTCAAGTTTAAAGATTCTAGGACCAATGGTTACAATTTGAGCCCTGTTCTGGGACGACCGCATCTTTTAAGGTCTCAAAATAGAGAAGAAAAAAAAATCGTAAAAAATCGAAAAAATACAAGTGGCACCACCAGTCACCAGAAACTGATGAAACACTCCATGATGCATATGCATGCAAAGAATAATGCCAATCAATGCACTAGTTGTTCAGATACCAGAGCTTTTGTATGAAATTTTTCATTATTCTGGGGGGGGGGGGGGTACTTCGGAGCCCAAAACCTTGAAGAATATGGGTATCTGAGACCCAATTCTCGGTTTTCAAGGAGACTTTTCATGGACCCATCTGGATGTTAAGTTAGAAGATTACAGGTCCAGCGTTTATGATTTGTGCCCTGTTAACAGATGACGGCATCTTTTAGGGTCTCAAAATAGAAAAACAAGGGACCCATGGGTCACGGCGCTCAGCTTAAGTTTGAAATTTTTGCAAATGCAAAATATTCTTTTCTAATGTTTTTCATTTATATAAGCACATAAGAAGCTGAGAGGAAAGAGGCCCTCCTACTTGGTTACAGTAAAGTTCTAAATATATGATTGCAAACTAATACTTTGACAAGACTGTCATGTAGAAAAACAGTAAAAGTTTCGAGATACTGTGATGCATATGAAATATTTACAGATGGACAGGCAAGTGGACAGAAAGGACTAATACCTTTATTTCACTTTCAAGGGAATAATGCATTTAAGTTTATATATAAGCCTATTATTTAAGCATATCCACTTTTTCCATTAAAATAGTATCTGATTAATATTTTTTATTTACAAGTTTTATAAATTTGTATTAAAAAACACTGAAAATATAAGTTAGAATATTAGAATTCTAAGTTGCAATCATTATATATCCAGAGTGTAGCTCATTGGGTCATATTATGCATACACATATATTTTTATTATTTTTAAATCACAAATGTTTAAACTTAATTTAAAAGAAAATAATGCCACAACATGCCATCTACAAGATTATTCCATGAATCACTATTAAAAAGTTTTGCACATTGGAGTTTTCAGTACATGCTTAATCTTATTCACCGAAATAAAATAAAAGATTCAGTAAATTTGGTAAAATAAAAACATCTTTTCAAACTAGACATTTCTTGGCACCGCTGGTGCCATAGTATCGCCAGACAAATGAGGTTTTGTGGTATTTTGTTGATATAATGTGATGTATTTGTATTTTAGCAATGAATATGAGAAACATTTGTACAAAATATAGGAATATTTTGGATTGGGAAGGACAATTGATCAAAGGGTTTTTGACTTATAATGCTCACAGTGCTGTCAAGTGGCCCTTTTTAAGATATTCATGATTTTATGTTTATCACCAAATATGGGAATATTCAAGGTCAAGGTCACTCTCATAGTCACGGTAATGACCCCAAATCAATAAACTGCATTCCAAAATATCCAATATTTGAAAGAAAAAATTAAATTAAAAAAAAATAATTTAAATTAAATTAAATTTTAAAATTAAATTTAAAATTAAATATACCTCATTCCATAAACCATATCTATATACATGCATAACATGAAAGAAATCTGTCCATTACTGTTTGACTTGTAATGCTCACAGTATATACTGTCAAGTGGCAACGATGGGGTATTCAAAGGCGCAAAAACAAGAAAAGGACAACAGGTGGCGCCACCTATCTTCTGCAAAAGACAAAACTATCCAAGATCTTCCGTCAACTTGATTTTTGGACCAATCCATGCATCCCTTTTTAAGATATTCATGATTTTATGTGATTTTCACCATATATGGTAATATTCAAGGTCAAAGCCACTCTCAAAGGAAAGGTCATGACCCCAATTTTAATATACATCATCCCATAACCCATACCTATGTACATGCATAATATTAAAGAAATCTGTCAATCAGTTTTTGACTTGTGATGCTAAAAGTACTGTCAAGTGGCAATGATGGGGGTATTAAACGGCACAAAAACAAGAAAAGGATACTAGGTGGCACCACCAGTTTCCGGTACATGACATCACTATCCAAGATCTTTGTCCAACTTGATTTTTGGATAAATCCATGAAAGATTTCTTGAGATATTTAAGAATTTGTGTGATTTTCCCCAAAAATGGATCTATTCAAGGTCAAGGTCACTCTCCTAGTTGAGGTCATGACCCCATTTTAAATAGGCTTCGTCCTCTCACCTATAAAGAAAAAAGATCCTTGAAATATTTTTTGAGTTATTGTGTCCAAAAGAAATCTCTGCGGCGGCGGCGGCGCAACCGTGCCTAAACCATAGTATCTCCAGACTATGTCTGGCGATACAATAAAGTATACACACTGTTGGTTGAATGAGGGACAAACAATATCATTATGTTAACTAGAATACGGGTAGTCGACAAGCGACTACGTGTATCCACCTAAATCAGAGTGGAACGGGTGAAGTGAAGCATGGATTGAGTGGCAAGGGGAAATAGAGTTAAGTGTTGCATATTAGCATGGATGTCTGCAGCCAAATGGTGTATGTAGGTTGCGCCACCTACCACAAAATTCAGAAAGCTGTCCAAGTTGTATACATATGCAAAATTTGAGGCAGATAAGTCAAACCACTATGTTTATGAGTGATTTTAGCCCGTGGCAGACAAACAGATGAACGCTGTGCAAAAATGGTTGAAGGTGGCGCCACCAATTTTGCGTATGATAAAGAGCTATGTGAGAACTATACACATGCAAAACTTTGGCCAATCGGTCAAATGGTTCCCAAGATATGAGCTTGGATGTCTGCTGCATAAACTAGAATGCAGGTGGCGCCACCTGTCATAAAATCAAGAGAGCTATCGGGGATGTATAAACCTGCAAAATTTTAGGCAGATATGTCAAACCACTGCCGAGATATGAATGATTTTATCCCATGGCAGACAAACAGACGGGAGCTGTGCAAAAATGGCGGCAGGTGGCGCCACCAGTTTTGCGTATGATAAAGAGCTATGTGAGATCTATACACATGCAAAATTTTGGCCCAATCAGTCAAACGGTTCCCGAGATATGAGCTTGGATGTCTGCAGCGTAAACGTGAATGTAGGTGGCGCCACCTGTCATAAAATCAGAAAAGCTATCCAGGATGTATACGCATGCCGAATTTCAGGTGAATTAGTCAAATCACTGCAGAGATATGAGTGATTTTAACCCAAGGCAGACGAACAGATGGACACTGTGCAAACATGGTTGCAGGTGGCGCCACCATTTTTTGTGTATGTTATAAAGCTCTCCAAGGGCTACATTTGTGCAAAAAAATTTTCCTGAATCGTCAAACGGTTCCCGAGATATGTGGGTTTATGTGTGGAAACAGACGAACAAACGGATGCAGAGCGCAGAGGAAAGGTCAGAGGTCAAAACAAAATTGGGGCGCAGCAGTTCACATGTGACCTGAACATAATCCCGGGTTTCGTAAAATTTCGCCCAGCGGTTACGGAGGAGTTCTCCGGACACCTACGAGGCTGCGGCTGCGGCGGCGTGCAACTGAAAACATAGTATCTGCAAAACTCTGTTTTGGCGGATACAATTACAATCTAAGCTATAATTTATTACTGGAATTAATAGTCAATTTCACACCTGATGAAGTTTTTACTCTTCTCAAGTAAGGAATTACTATCTGATGAACATCCACACTTTCATAGCAATACACCACTTTGTGGACACAATGAACTGTGCACTTTAATCATTATAACCCTGGTGGTAAATACAAAATCTAAAATGTAGCACTGCATAGCCAAGAATAAAATGAAATACAGAAAATTATAACATTCATCTAGTTAATGCACCATCTTGGGGGGGGGGTATGCAGGGCAGAGGGGGGGGGGGGGTATGCAGGGCAGAGGGGGGGGGGGTATGCAGGGCAGAGGGGAAGCCTGCTAGTAGTGGCCAAGCTGAGCCAAGGCAAGCTGCCTGGGGTGGGTTACATAATACAAGTGAAGGCTGTACTACTAGATTGTTGGTTAAAACTACTAGATGAGTTGGGTTGGACACCTGGATCATCTGTGGCTGGCCATAAGCTGCCTGGCTGCCCCAGTGTATGCCTCACCCCAAGCATGCATAATTTGCTGAAAGTTCAACAAGGTCAACATACAGGTGACTCAAGAGGGGCTGGAGAGGGCCAAGGTCTGACATGGTCTCATAGAAACATTAACAAAAGCTACAATTTTTGGCCAATTTCTTTCAGCTTTCTAAACTAAAAAGCTGAAATCCTTATGTGTGCACGACATGAAAATTATATCAACAGTGCTCACAGGAAACAAACTTGCCATGGTCAAAGTTGAGCAAAATTTAAGGTACTAATTTTATATTTATACTAATAACTTATAAAATTTGAAAAATTCAGAACTAATTTTGGGTATTCAATTGAATCTTGATTAAATAATGTTACACCCCTGACAAAAAAAATCTCTAGCTTCAGCAATCTCCTTGTTAAGGGAGTAAATATATTTCTTGATTTTTTACAAAGTGCATTATGTTTGGGCCTATAACTTAAAACAATCATGCAATACTGACATCATTTCTGGCATGTGCATAGCAAATGTATAGAAAAATATGTATATTATTTATGATCAAAGTCAGATCAGTGGTTTTGATATTAGGCAGTCTTAAAGTGTAACAATGGGTTTTTAATGGAAAAAAATGAAGTTTTTCATTAATATCTCAAAGGAATAAGGTCCTAGTGACCAAATTCTTGGCATGATCGGGGATTTTGGAGACATCTAACTGTATGCCAAATTTAAGGAACTTACAGCTGAAGCTGGGGAGCTGAGCTCTTGCAAACTGCGTAACACTAGCATGATGTAAACAATATGTGACATGGTGCTTGAAAACTTGAATAAAATCTACAGTTTTTGATCAACTGGTTTCAAATTTTTGGTGTTAACAGACAAAATGCTAACAAAAACATGCTGTGAAAATTAAATCCACAGTACTTACAGGAAAAAAAACGTGCCATGGTCAAAGTTGGGCAAAATTTAATGTACCAATTTTTTATTTTTGCTAATATTTTAAAAAATTTAAAAGATTTTGATCTAATTTTGGGTATACAATTTAATTTTGATTAATAAAAGTAATATTATTGGAAAAAAAGTGCTTAGCTTTAACAAGTTTTGTGTTAAGTGATCAAATTTCTTTCCTGATTATTTACAAAATGCATTATGTTTGGGCCCATAACTTTTTTAAATTATATAATACAGACATAATTTCTGGCATGTACATAGGAACTTTATAGAGTATTATTTATGGTAAATATGAGGAAAAACAGATGAGTGGTTTTGATATTAGGCAGTCCTGAAGTGTGAAAATAGGTTTTTAATAAAAAATTTAGGTTTTTCCTTAATTTCTCAAAGGAACTAAGTCGCAAAGACCAAGTTTTCGGCTCGGTAGGAGATCTTGGGGACATCTAACATTATGCCAAATTTTGGATTCTTAGGTCTTACAGTTTCAAACTGTGCCACATCTACGGAGAGACGGACAGACAGATGGACGGACGGATAGATGGACGGACGACGGACAATGGACCACAACTATAGCTCAGATGACTTATAGTCAGCTGAGCTAAAAAATCGTAAAAAATTAAACAAGGGACCCAAGGGTCATAGCGCTCAGCTGTTATATATGATCACAAAATATGATTTGGAATAGGATGTAGGCAAAGGCTGGTTTTGTGTGGTAATAAAGTTCAATTATGAGTTGATAATATCCTTAGAGACAGGGAAGAGGATTGATGTCATTTATAATATTTACAGTTGGAAATGGTGTGCTATTATCACACAGGTTTTGACTTGGCCATAAAAAATTTACCTACAATTATTTGAAATGTCAAACTATTTATACAAAATTAACGTCCCCGTAGTTCCAACGTGGTTTATAAACTAGATAAACCATTTAAACATAAAATAAAAAGGACAGCTTTAATACAATGCTTATATTTGAGGAATAACAACAGAATCATTACATATAAAGTTGGGGTTCAATTGTCAGGTAAGACTTGTACAGTGCCAGAGTCAGCTGCAAAGGATAACATTTTGTGCTGTGAAACGATGTCATTATTGCCGTTTCTTACTAGGTTAAGCACCATAAGTTTGCCAAAAATAAAGTTAAATGACTGTAATAATGTGATAAAGAGTCTGAAGCAAAATACTATCACAATGGAGGAACTGTTTAAATTATTAAAGATCGTCAAAAGTACAGTGGATTCATTAGACTATGATTAGTTAGGCACACTTGACGAGTCCCAATCCGCTGCATTGGGCATATTTTTATCTGACTGAAGACAACTGAAGGATGGAAAGAATAATTTAATTTGAATTTATTCACCCAATTTCTGAAATGGGCTCTAAAACTCAATTAATTTTCCCTTGAATTAATGTTTACAATGTACCATTAAGGCGTGGCACAAAATTATGTCGCTTCCCGTGGATTCAGGTACGCATGCGGCAATTTCAGTCAATAAAATATATACCTGTATGGTGTGTGTTATTTCACTGTACTTTATTAATGTGTCTTCATTAAAAACAAGGGACCTATGGGTCACTGTGCTCAGCTGACATTAACCTTGAAGGTAAAAATCTAAAATAATATCAAATGGAGATAAAGTGTAAGAGGAAGAGGTAATAAAGGCCATAGTTGGTTTATATGATTGGTTTGTATTGATGAGCAAGAAATTGTTGCAAAAAATATTTTGTGACCTGACCATGTGTTTCCTAATGTTGAAACTAAAGCATGTGAGCAGTTTGTGAACAAATGATCTGTACTATTACCATGATCATTAGTTGGTTTAACTGTTGACATTTCAGTAGTTTACACATTTGTTCAATAGAATCTATTTTTTTGTATAATATATATTATTAAATATATATGTATTTTTTTATGAAATGTATACAGTTGAAGTATAGCTAGTTAACAACATAAAACAGGGCAAACAAAGCCTGATCTCAAATTCTGCTACGGCAGGAAAATAATGAACAAATGTTTGTATTAAATCCTGATTTTTTTATCACATCAATTATTTTCTAATTTAAGTTTATATTTCTATACATTTCCAATTTAACATATATATCTGAATATAAAAGTTGATTCATAATTCTCAATTGCATCATCATAAATCTCAATCTTGTCAGATAACACCACATCATGCATACAAATGTTTATTTATTTTTTACCACAAAAATATATCTTTTAAATCTGCAAAACAATAAATATCTAAAAATAATACTTGATTTAGATTTCACAATTTTTAATTGTGTCTTTATTTATCCATAATGTGCTTCATATTTTATAATAATTTAAGCATACTGATGGGTTCAATTTTATTTGTTAAAATCATTTAAAAGAAAATTGATTTCTTTAAAAATGCTACATTACACAACATTGCATCTTCTGGATTACACCTTGAATTATTTTTTCAAGGAAAGTTTTTGCATATCGGAGTGGAAACAGCATTACAATTAAGGAGATACAGTGAAAACAATAACAATTACTGCATAACACTTGGTGGGTTGGGTTTGCGGGGGGGGGGGGGGGGGGGGGGGGGGGGGGGGGGGGGGGTTGATTGGGGTGGTGATATGAGAATAACTGTACACCTGTCACAGCAGGGGATCTCCCCAAGTGACTGTAACAAATCAGAAACCCTGGCATAGCTGACTTCCAGTGACCTGGAGTGGGACCCTGCATCTGTAATCAAAGCAAGTGACTACAGAAAAAAAAAATCAATAACTAGCTTAATTTTCAAGCTTTTATTTTCAAATTTCAGATTTAGACAAACTAAATATTTATGTTTACATGCTGTGAAAATTAAATCAATGGTGCTTACAGGAAAAAAACGTGCCATGGTCAAAGTTGGCAAAATTTAAGGTACTGATTTTTTTTTTATGCTAATAACTTAAAAAATTTACAAAATTCAGATCTAATTATACTTCAACGCACGATTGACTGTAATGCATGCATACCGCCATATTGTTGACGAAGCATACGATCGTCATGAAAGTGACTCAAGGAAACACAAAGCAAATCGTATATTTGCAGCTCACGTCAAACGTTATAACATTTATCCAATACGCTTGAAAACCTCGAGATGGTGACGGTGACCTGATAATTCTTAATATGGGAATTTATAACTGTTTATATCAGTCACGGAAGGCTAAATTGACCTGGGAATGTAAAGGTCATTGCACGGGTGACCCTGGGCTTGAACTTCTGCTACACGGCTTCAAAGGTCAGCTGGTACCCAGCGATTAACCGGGAGAGGCAATAGAATTCATGACGTGTCTGTAGTACCTTGATAAACTTTGAAAGTGACGCAACTTTACATTATAGGCGAGTTTTTCATAATGACACGCATCCCCATAAAGATTAAACGGGAAGAAAATGTACATGAGAGAGCGGCAGACTGGCATATGCATCAAATTGACTCATGATATAAAAGTAATGCAGTATAGGAAGTGCCACTTGAATTGTCACAACAGGTAGGCCATGAACTGGGCAAATTTATAATTTGCATTTCATGTTAATAAAATTAAAATTCCGTCAGTTCACCAAACATAAGGCAGGTTTTCATAAGAGATCGTTGAAGGTGGAATTTATTGGGGAAAGATGTCACAAAGCACTGGTTAAAGGTATCGCCGATTATCGCTAAACTGATATCGTTCCATGTACAATGTACCGGGAAAGCTAACTGAGACGTGATAAGTACATATTACAAGTCGCACCCCAACTGTGGCATAAAATTCTGGTTTTAGAATTCCATTTCTTAGTACAAGTTGCGACTTCTACAACGACTTTTACGGTAATTCAGTTTCAGCCAAACAATGTTCTTGAGAATCCAGAATAAACAAATATCACAAATTTAAATAATGATCGTAAGTACCTGGTTTTATGAATTATTTTATATTAAAAAAATTAAACTATTATATTCACTTTGGACTACCTTCATATCAATCTACACACAAGACACAACAAGAATCTTATTGACAATTATTAACATTACAGAAATCATAATGAGAACTTTTCAAAGATCTGATTTTTTATCATTTTCAACTGTATCAGAAAAAAATGTTTAAGTTATCTCATCTATGAAACCAGTATAATGTGTAAAAAATAACCCAAGGATAAGAACACCCTATAAATTATACAAGGAGAAAACCAGAGATGGGCAAGTTTAATTTTATTAACTGAAATGTAGGACCAGTAATAAAAATTTACATAGTCGTGTGACAGGCACATGTCTTAATGTAAATAGTGAAACATACTGACATCTTTAATCAGTACTTGACTGAGTGAAATTTAAAAATTTTTACATATTTTATTTTTTTTAAATTTTGAAATAAATATTAATTAACAAACTGAAACACTTTTAAAAAAGACCTGGAAATTTAGATTAATATTATCAACTGCATCTTTATCATTAATTTCCTTCATATAATCCCTAATAGTAAAGTACAATATAATATAATTTTTTTTTCATTATAAAAATTGAAAAGAAAATAATACATGTGACTCAATGGTGTTATTTGGAAAACATTTTCATCCATCCATAAAAAATCCATAAAACATCAGTAATTGCTAGGTTATTCCCTGTTACTCATCAACTATCAAATTCCTTTTTTATTGATATTTTTTAAAGTTGTTATTATAGACGTATAAAAATTTATTTATTTATTGTTAATTGTTATGCTGTTGGTCTAAACAACTAATAGGTGAACTGGGTCAGACACCTGAATCAAATGAGGCAAGCCATAAGCTGCCAGGCTGACCAGTATATGCCCCGCCTCAAGCATGCATAATTGGCCTGAAAGGTAAACTACAGGACATACAGGTGACTGAAGAGGGGCTTGGTAGAGCCTGGGTCTGACATGGTCTCATTAAAACTTTAATAAAAGCTACAGTTTTTGGCCAATTTCTTTCAACTTTCAAAACTAACAAGCTGAAATCCTTTTGTCTGCATGATATGAAAATTATATCAACAGTGCTTACAGGGGAAAACAAGGGACCCATGGGTCACGGCGCTCAGCTGATCGTGATTGGACCATAAATGTTTCTCCACTGTGATACTATATCGAGTCGATAAAGCTTATGAATATCATGGACATGTTGGGCTATTATAAAGGAATGTAATGTAATATGTGAGTAAATGATAAATGAAATAACCTGACTGATGGATTAATAGAGTCATATATAGTGGTTTATTTTTTATTTATTAAAGAGGTGTAGAAAATTGTGATATATTTGAGCAAATATGAATGCAATGACAGCAGTAATAAGCAGTAGTAGAATGATGATAAGGCTATTTGTTGAAGGATCTAAAGTGTATGGTAGTCTGCAAGCTTTCAATTTGACAGATATGATGTTATGATTAACTATGCTGATGAAGTGATTTATGAATTTGTGACTGTATGACACAATATCTCTTTAGTCTTGACAAGGTACATTATTGTGATGCCCACTATGTCTACATATTACACAATATTGACATAATTTCTGGCATGTACATAGGTACCTATGGATGAATAGTTATACAAAATATTAAAGTATGAATATATCTGATTCATCTTGTTCTTGCTTACTGAGGCTGACTTTGGGATGGGGTTCGGAGAAGGGAAAAGTGAGGGCAGCACGAAGGTGGATGTAGAAATATTCTATAGTAATGTTTTTCATTTATATAAGAATATGAAAAGCTAAGAGGAAAGGGGCCCTCCTACTTGGTTATAGTAAAGTTCTAAATGTATGATTGCAAACTAATACTCTGACAAGACTGTCATGAAGAAAAACAGTAAAAGTTTTGAGATACTGTAATGTATGAAAATTTACAGATGGAATATTTACAGATGGACAGGCAAGTGGACAGAATGGACTAATACCTTTATT
This sequence comes from Sipunculus nudus, assembly GCA_026874595.1. Classification (NCBI taxonomy): domain Eukaryota; kingdom Metazoa; phylum Annelida; class Sipuncula; order Golfingiida; family Sipunculidae; genus Sipunculus; species Sipunculus nudus. The sequence continues at coordinate 63,592,180 of CM049310.1, read as the reverse complement.
TCACTTTCAAGGGAATAATGCATTTAAGTTTATATATAAGCCTATTTTTTTTTTAAGCATATCCACTTTTTCCATTAAGAAGTTTTTATCTGAATCATTTTTTTTATTTACAGGTTTTATAAATTTTAAATGAAAAAACCTGAAAATATAAGTTAAAATATTAGAACTGTTGCAAAAGTTGCAATCAATATATATACAGAGTAAAAAACTGAAACTATAAGTTAAAATATTAGAATTGTTGCAAAAGTTGCAATCATCATATATCCAGAGTGTAGCTCATATTGGGTCATATTATGCATACACATATATTTAATTATTTTTAAATCATAAATGTTTAAACTGAATTTAAAAGAAAATAATGCCACAACATGGCATCTACAAGAATATTCCTTGAATCACTATTAAAAAGTTTTGCACATTTGAGTTTTCAGTACCTGCTTAATTTTATTCACCAAAATAAAATAAAAGATTCAGTAAATTTGATAAAATAAAACATCTTTTCAAATCAAGTATACACACTGTTGGTTGAATGAGAAACAAACAATATCATTGTGCTAATTACTATCCAAGTTTTAATTAATTACTGAAATTAATAGTCAATTTCACACCTGGTGAAGTTTTTACTCCTCTGAAGTAAGGAATTACTTATCTCATGAACATCCACACTTTCATAGCAATACACCACTTTGTGGACACAATTAAATGTACACTTTAATCATTGTAACCCTGGTGGTACAATACAAAATCTAAAATGTAGCATAGCCTAGAATAAGAATGAATCACATACAGAAAATAATAACATTCATCTAGTTTATGCACCATCTGGGGGGGGGGGGGAGGGAGTGCAGAGCAGAGGGGACTAGGTGGGCTAGATGTAAACAACACTAGACATGGTGTATGAAAACATGAATAAAAGCTATTCTTTCCAATCAATTTCTTTGAAATTTCAGATTTTAAAAGATTAAATCCTTATGTATATATGCTGTGAAAATTAAATCAACAGTGCCAAAGTTGGACAAAATTTAAGGTATTGATTTTTTATTTATGCTAATAACTTGAAAAATTTGCAAAATTCAGATCTAATTTTGGGTAAACAATTGAATCTTGATTAAATAAAGTTATATTCCTGAAAAAAAGTCTCTAGGTTCAGCAATTCTCATGTGAGTAAATATATTTCCTGATTTTTTAACAAATTGCATTGTTTTGGCCCATAACTTCAAAATAATACCCAATACTAACCTAATTTTTTGGTATGTTCATAGAAAATGTATAAAAGAATGTGAATCCTAAATACGATCAAAAACAGATCAGTGGTTTTGATATAAGGCAGCCCTGAAGTGTAACAATGGCTTTTTTTATGGAAAACGGATGTTTTTTTTCCTTAATATCTCGAAGTCCTGAACAAAGTCCTAATGACCCAATTTTCGGTATGGTAGGAGATTTTGGGGACATCTAAAATTATGTCAACAGCCTGGGGAGCATAGAGATGTGCACTGAATGACCTACAGTCATCAAAGTGGACTGCTTGACAATGTAAGGGAATACAACAAGAGCCTCCAAAAAAATTCAATAACTAGCCTAATTTTGCAGCTTTTATTTTTAAATTTCAGATTTTAACAGATTAAATCCTTATGTATACATGGTGTGAAAATTAAATCCACAGTACTTACAGGAAAAAAATGTGCCATGGCCAAAGTTGGGCAAAATTTAAGGTACCAATTTTATATTTTTGCCAATATTTAAAAAAATTTAACAAATTTTGATCTAATTTTTGGTATACAATTAAATTTTGATTAATATAAGTTGTATTACTGGAAAAAAGTTCCTACCTTTAACACTTTTGGTCTTAAGTGACCAAATATCTTCCTGATTTTTTTACAAAGTCCATTATGTTTGGGCCCATAACTTTTTAAAATTATATAATACTGACTTAATATCTGGCATGTACATAGGAACTATATAGAGGAATATTTATGGTGAATATGAAGACAAGGGACCTATGGGTCACTGTGCTCAGCTGACATTAACCTTGAAGGTAAAAATCTAAAATAATATCAAATGGAGATAAAGTGTAAGAGGAAGAGGTAATAAAAGCCATGGTTGGTTTATATGATTGGTTTGTATTGATGAGCAAGAAATTGTTGCAAATAATATGTTGAAACTGAAGCATGTGAGCAGTTTGTGAACAAATGATCTGTACAATTACCATGATCATTAGTTGGCTTTTCGATTAACTGTTGACATTTCAGTAGTTTACACATTTGTTCAATCGAACCTTTTTTTTATATAATGTATATTATTAAATATATGTTTTTTTATGAAATGTATACAGTTGAAATATAACTAATTAACAACATAAAACATGGCAAACAAAGCCTGATCTCAAATTCTGCTGATGCAGGAAAATAATGAACAAATGTTTGTAATAAATCCTCATTTTTTTATCACATCAATTTTTTTTTTAATTTAAGTTTATATTTCTATACATTTTCAATATAACATATATATCTGAATATAAAAGTTGATTCATAATTCTCAATTGCATCATCATAAATTTCAATCTTGTCAGATAACACCACAAATGTTTATTTATTTTTTACCACAAAAATATATCTTTTAAATCTGCAAAACAATAAATATCTAAAAATAATACTTGATTTAGATTTCACAATTTTTAATTGTGTCTTTATTTATCCATAATGTGCTTCATATTTTATAATAATTTAAGCATACTGATGGGTTCAATTTTATTTGTTAAAATCATTTAAAAGAAAATTGATTTCTTTAAAAATGCTACATTACACAACATTGCATCTTCTGGATTACACCTTGAATTATTTTTTCAAGGAAAGTTTTTGCATATCTGAGTGGAAACAGCATTACAATTAAGGAGATACAGTGAAAACAATAACAATTACTGCATAACACTTGGTGGGTTGGGTTTGCGGGGGGGGGGGGGGGGGGGGGGGGGGGGGTTGATTGGGGTGGTGATATGAGAATAACTGTACACCTGTCACAGCAGGGGATCTCCCCAAGTGACTGTAACAAATCAGAAACCCTGGCATAGCTGACTTCCAGTGACCTGGAGTGGGACCCTGCATCTGTAATCTGTAATCAAAGCAAATGACTACAATAGAGCGTCAAGAAAAAAATCAATAACTACCTAAATTTTCAAGCTTTTATTTCCAAATTTCAGATTTAAACAAATTAAATATTTATGTTTACATGCTGTGAAAATTAAATCAATGGTAATTACAGGAAAAAAACGTGCCATGGTCAAAGTTGGGCAAAATTTAAGGTACTGATTTTATTTTTATGTTAATTACTTAAAAAATTTACATAATTCAGATCTAATTTTGGGTAAACAACTGAATCTTAATTAAACATAGTTATGTACTTGGGAAAATAGACTCTAGTTTCAAAATTTTTCATGTTAAGTGAGTAAATATTTTTCCTGATTTTTTACAAAGTCCATTATGTTTGGGCCCATAACTTAAAGAATTTATACTTAACAGACTTAATTTCTGGCATGTACACAGGAACTATATAGAAAAATATTCATGGTAAATATGAGGAAAAACAGATGTGTGGTTTTGATATTAGGCGGTCCGGAAGTGTGAAAATAGGATTTTAATAAAAAATTGAGGTTTTTCCTTAATTTCTCAAAGGAACGAAGTAGCAAAGACCCAGTTTTCGGCTTGGTAGGAGATCTTGGGGACATCTAACATTATGCTGAATTTTGGATTCCTAGGTCTTACGGTTTCAAAACGTGCCACATCTACGGACGGACGGACGGACGGACAGACGGATGGACGACGGACAATGGACCACGACTATAGCTCAGATGACTTATAGTCAGCTGAGCTAAAAACCAGATGAGTGGTTTTGATTTTAGGCAGTCCTGAAGTGTGAAAATAGATTTTTAATAAAAAATTGAGGTTTTTCCTTAATATCTCAGGGGAACGAAGTCCTATTGACCCAATTTTTGGCATGGTAGGAGATTATGGGGACATCTAACTGTATGCCGAAATTCAGATTCGTAGGTCCAACGGTGTCGAAACGTGCCAGTCTTACGGACGCACATCCAGACGGACAGACAGACGGATGGACCGCACGACAGACAGACGGACGGATGACGGACAATGGACCATGACTATAGCTCAGATGACTTATAGTCAGCTGAGCTAAAAAACATGCCATGGTCATATTAAGGCAAAATTATAGGTAATGATTTTTTATTTTTCTGGTAACTTATAAAATTTGAAAAATGCAGAACTAATTTTGGATATACAACTGAATCTTGAATAAATGATGTTATATCCCTGACAAAAATAATTCTAGCTTCAGCAATTCTGATGTTAAGGGAGTAAATATATTTCTTGCTTTTTTACAAAGTGCATTATGTTTGGGCCCATAACATAAAACAATTTCGCAATACTGACATTATTTCTGGCATGTGCATAGAGTATGAATAGAATAAAACATGTATATTATATATGAACAAATTCAGATCAGTGGTTTTTTATATATACCAAACTTTTGGTATTGTAGGGGGTTTGGGGGACATCTAACTGTATGCCAAATTTTGAGAGCTGAGAGCTGGTCTGGGAAGCTAGGGAGCTTAGCTCTAGCAAACTGCATAACACTTGCTTGATCTAGACAATACTTAACATGGTGCTTGAAAACTTGAATAAAAATCTACAGTTTTTATCAACTAGTTTCAAATTTCAGATGTTAACAGGTGAAATGCTTATGGTAACATGCTATGAAAATTAAATTTAAAGCATTTACAGGAAAAAAATGTGCCATGGTCAAATCTGGGCAAAATTTAAGGTACTGATTTTATATCTATGCTATATAATTTATACTTATAAAATTTGAAAAATTCATATCTAATTTTGGGTATACAATTGAATCTTGATTAAATATAGTTATATATCTGAAAGAAAGTCTCTAGCTTCAGCAGTTCTCAAGTTAAGGGAGTAAATGTATTTCCTGAATTTTTACAAAGTGCATTATGTTCGGGCCCATTACTTAAAGAATTTAAAAAATATTGAATTAGTTTCTGGTATGTACAAAGGAAATATATAGAGGAATTAATATATGAACAAGGGACCCATGGGTCGCATCGCTCAGCTGAATTTTGGAAAATATTAGTAACTGCAAAATATTTTTATTTCTTATGGTTTTTCATGTATATTATCATTAGAAAAGCTATGAGAAAATCGCCCTGCTATAATGAAACTCTGTAAATTAAAGAATAATGGACATGAGCTAAACCATTTAGTGGTGCACCAAGGGAACAAATAGGCCTGCGGTAAGTGTTATATAAAAGTTACATTTCATTAACAAATAATGTGTGAAGGTAATTAAGTTTTCAAAAGTTAAATATATGGCCATATGAGTTAACAAAGGACCCATAGGTCACTGTGCTCAGCTAAGTTGACCTTGAAGGTAAAAATCTAAAATAATATCAAATGGAGATAAAGTGTAAGAGGAAGAGGTAATAAAGGCCATGGTTGGTTTATATTTTTGGTTTGTATTGATGAGCAAGAAATTGTTGCAAATAATATTTTGCGACCTGACCATGTGTTTCCTAATGTTGAAACTGAAGCATGTGAGCAGTTTGTGAACAAATGATCTGTACTATTACCATGATCATTAGTTGGCTTTTTGATTAACTGTTGACATTTCAGTAGTTTATACATTTGTTCAATTGAATCTATTTTTTTGTATAATATATATTACCGTATTAATTCTAATTTGGCGACCACTTAAAAATAATTAATTTTCTCAGAGGTCGAGATAATGGAGGATATTTGAAAATTATCTTCCTGCAGAATTTGCGGTGGTCAAGATTTTAGAGGCATGCGGTTTGATAACCTTCCGTAGAGATGCAGAGCCGCTCTGACACTCGAGATGTCATATGAATTGAGTGATAGTTTGGTCGTTTGTAAGTTTGTTTTGTTAGCTTAACAGTATTTCCTACAAACGGGCTTCCAACCGTCACATGAATTATACGGAGTCCGCAAATGATTAATCAAACTGAGCTCAATCACTTCACAAAATGATCACTACTTCGTGTATAGGTATGATCACTTGACATGGACGGCAATAGACTGGTACCCTGCTCTATTATGGCCCTCAGCCAAGCATAGAGACAGGCGTACAACGCCATCTTAAGTACTTCCAGTTGCAACTCCTGACTTACCTGTAGACTGGTTCCAACTCCAGTCTGCATGCTCATACTGATTGTCATGAACGTTCACGCGATCCTGGCCGGTTATCCGTGAAGTTTTCATATAAAATTACTTTCTTCAGTTATTTAAAGTTTCCAAATATTGAAAATGAGTTGTTTTCAAAAATTGACTGATGGATGTATAGATTTCATGATATACTGAATCTTTGATATTCCACTGTACGTGACATGGATTTATTATCAATATCTATTAATCTAATCATAAAGGTCACGTGAAATGTACAGCAAACTTTTGACAACTTCTCTGAGCAAACGAAATGCTTATTTTTATCATATGTAATACATACTGAAGTTGGAACCAGTCTGCCGGGAGTACTTAAGATGGCGTTGTACGCCCGTCTCTATGATTGGCCTAGAGCAGCGGTGCCATAATAGAGCGGGGGTACCAGTCTAAGATGGCAACTCATGTAACTACCAGTTGTTTCAAGTTAACCCACCAGGCGGCGATATCGGCGGGCTGAAAAGGGACAAGCAGCTGCACGGAAGTTGGAAGAAGACTTTATAAAAAATAACTGCCCAATATCAGATAACTTTTATTTGCATAATACGTAATAAATATAGGAAAGTAAAGGCGCGTTAAAATACATACGACCGGAAAAGGTCCTAGCTCGCGTGCCCTCGATCGGGCTCTGTATGGTACGCACGGTCACCCATCCAAAAACTAACCGGGGTCGTTTGAACTTAACTAAGATGACAGTTCCATCTGTGTCACAGTTGTTCTATCACGCTTGCTTTCGCGCATGTTGTAAATATTATTGCTAAATATCCTACGTGAATTGCCGAGGCACGTGCGTACTAGGAATGGTACACGAATTTGCTTCGTCACAGACACCCATTTGGATCTTGAACGCTTTATTAAGTTTATATATTATGAAAAACGCATCTTTGTATCTTCAAAAATTTTATTCGAAACAAGTTTGATGTGGATGCTCAGTGTAATAAGAATCTAGTCAGATACAACCTGCAGTGCCCGTGAGAGGAGGCATTTCACCTTAACATGGTCGACAGAAAACATCATCGGCAGTCGCGAAATTATAGTCATTTTAGAAATTATGCTTTCAAAATATTTTTTGGGGTCGAGAAATAAGAAGGATCGCCAAATTGGAATAAATACGGTATTAAATATATATGTATTTTTTTATGAAATGTATACAGCTGAAATATAACTAAATAACAACATAAAACAGGGCAAACAAAGCCTGATCTCAAATTCTGCTGAGGCAGGAAAATAATGAACAAATGTTTGTATTAAATCCTCATTTTTTTATCACATCAATTTTTAAAAATTTAAGTTTATATTTCAATACATTTCCGATATAACATATATGTCTGAATGTAAAAAGTTAATTCATAATTCTCAATTGCATCATCATAAAACTCAATCTTGTCAGATAACACCACATCATGCATACAAATGTTTATTTATTTTTTACCACAAAAATATATCTTTTAAATCTGCAAAACAATAAATATCTAAAAATAATACTTGATTTAGATGTTACAATTTTTAATTGTGTCTTTATTTATCCATAATGTGCTTCATATTTTATAAATTTAAGCATACTGATGGGTTCAATTATATTTGTTAAAATCATTTAAAAGAAAACTAAAAGAATGCTGCATTAAACAACTTTGCATCTTCGGGATTACACCTTGAAATACATTTTCAAGGAAAGTTTTTGCATATCGGAGTGGAAACAGCATTACAATTAAGGAGATACAGTGAAAACAATAACAACTAGAACACGGGTAGTCGACAAGCGACTACGTGTATCCGCCTAAATCAGAGTGGAATGGGTGAAGTGACGCATGGATTGAGTGGCAAGGGAAAATTGAGTGTTGCATATTAGCATGGATGTCTGCAGCCAAATGGTGTATGTAGGTTGCCCCCCATACCACAAAATCCAGAAAGCCGTCCAAGTTGTATACATATGAAAAATTTAAGGCAGATAAGTCAAACCACAACATGTATACGAGTGATTTTAGCCCGTGGCAGACAAACAGATGGACGCTGAGCAAAAATGGTTGCAGGTGACACCACCAGTTTTGCGTATGATGAAGAGCTATGTGAGATCTATACACATGCAAAATTTTGGCCCAATCGGTCAAACGGTTCCGGAGATATGAGCTTGTATGTCTGCAGCATACGTGAATGTAGGTGGCGCCACCTGTCATAAAATCAGAGAAGCATCCAGGATGTGTACGCATGCCGAATTTCAGGTGAATTAGTCAAGTCACTGCAGAGATATGAGTGATTTTAACCCAAGGCAGACGAACAGATGGACACTGTGCAAACATGGTTGCAGGTGGTGCCACCATTTTTTGTGTATGTTATAAAGCTCTCCAAGGGTTACATTAGTGCAAAAAAAATTTTCCTGATCGGTCAAAAGGTTCCAGAGATATGAGCTTGGATGTCTGCAGTGTAAACGTGAATGTAGGTGGCGCCACCTGTCATAAAATCAGAAAAGCTATCCAGGATGTGTACGCATGCCGAATTTCAGGTGAATTAGTCAAGTCACTGCAGAGATATGAGTGATTTTAACCCAAGGCAGACGAACAGATGGACACTGTGCAAACATGGTTGCAGGTGGCGCCACCATTTTTTGTGTATGTTATAAAGCTCTCCAAGGGCTACATTTGTGCAAAAAGATTTTCCTGATTGGTCAAATGGTTCCCGAGATATGAGCTTGGATCTCTGCAGCGTAAACGTGAATGTAGGTGGCGCCACCTGTCATAAAATCAGAAAAGCTATCCAGGATGTTTACGCATGCCAAATTTCAGGTGAATTAGTCTAGTCACTGCAGAGATATGAGTGATTTTAACCCAAGGCAGACAAACAGATGGACACTGTGCAAACATGGTTGCAGGTGGCGCCACCATTTTTTGTGTATGTTATAAAGCTCTCCAAGGGCTACATTTGTGTAAAAAAATTTCCCTGATCGGTCAAACGGTTCCCGAGATATGTGGGTTTATGTGTGGAAACAGACGCACAAACGGACGCAGAGCGCAGAGGAAAGGTCAGAGGTCAAAACAAAATCGAGGCGCAGCAGTTCACATGTGACCCGAACATAATCCAGGGTTTCGTAAAATTCTGCCCAGCGGTTATGGAGGAGTTATCCGGACACCTACAAGGCGGCGGCGGCGGCGGCGGCGGCGTGCAGCTGAAAACATAGTATCCGCAAAACTCTGTTTTGGCAGATACAATTACTGCATAACACTTGGTAGGTTGGGTTTGTAGGGGGGGGGGGATTGGGGTGGTGATATGAGAATAACTGTACATCTGTCACAGCAGGGGATCTCCCCCAGTGACTAACAAATCAGAAACCCTGGCATAGCTGACTTCCAGTGACCTGGAGTGGGACCCTGCATCTTTAATCTGTAATCAAAGCAAATGACTACAATAGAGCCTCAAGAAAAACAAGGGACCCATGGGTCACGGCGCTCAGCTGTTATATATGAAAAAAAATATGATTTAGAAATGAGGCACATGCTTGTTTTGTGTGGAAATAAATATAAGCTGTATTATGAGTTGTGGGTGTTTAGCTTATTTATGATTTTGATAGTATCTTTGGAGATAGGGAAGAGGATTGATTTCATTTATTTTATTAACAAATGGGGTGCTATTGTCACACAGATTTTGACTTGGCCATATAACTTATAAGCAGAACATATAATATAAGAGTTTAAATATTAATTAAAAATAATAACAAACTGTCCCAATATAATTTTTATTAAAAATAATAAGAGAATCATATAATTTTTAAAATAAAATACAACTGAAATGATTATTAAAAAATATCAAAGAATATATTCATGAATGCATTCATAAATACATTTTGAAAGTATTTGCACTGGTTTTCATATACTTTTATTTTTACCTGAATTCCCATTCTTATGCAAGAAATTTTATAATGGAGTACATATTCATAGTCGTATTCAAATACATTTGCCAAGTATTCGCACCATGTCTGGTATTTAATCAGTTTTCACCAAACAATGATGTTGAGAATCCAGAATATACAAAATTCACACATTTAAATAATGATCATAAGTTCCTGGTTTTATGGCTTTTATTCATATTAAAAAAAATAAATGTAATATATTCATTTTGGACTTATTTTACATCAATGTACAAACTAGACACAGCAGGAATCTAGATTAATAGTATCAACTGCATCTTTGTCCATCATTAATTTCCTTCATATGATCCCTAATGATTAGTAATGAATAATATGATTTATTTTTTTATCATTAAAACTGAACTGAAAAATACCATAGGTGACTGCATGGTGTTATTTGGAATATGTGACATTCTATCAATCAATACAAGATTCTTATATCATCAGTAACTGCAAGTTAATTTGCTGTTATTATCAACTAACAAATTCCTTTTCCATTTTTCTTTAATTTGTTATTAAAAACCAATAGAAATTTATTAATTTATTGTTTATTGTTATGCCCCAGTGTATGCCTCGCCTCAAGCGTGCATAATTTGATGAAAGGTCAACAAGGTCAACATACAGGTGACTCAAGAGGGGCTGGGGAGAGCTAAGGTCTGACATGGTCTCATAAAAACATTAATAAAAGCTACAATTTTTGGCCAATTTCTTTCAGCTTTCTAAACTAAAAAGCTGAAATCCTTATGTGTGCATAATATGAAAATTATATCAACAGTGCTCACAGGAAACAAATGTGCCATGGTCAAAGTTTGGCAAAATTTAAGGTACTAATTTTATAATTATACTAATAACTTATAAAATTTGAAAAATTCAGAACTAATTTTAGGTATTCAATTGAATCTTGATAAAATAATTTTACATCCCTGATAAAAAATCTCTAGCTTCAGCAATCCTCTTGTTCAGGGAGTAAATATATTTCTTGATTTTTTACAAAGTGCATTATGTTTGGGCCCATAACTTAAAACAATTACGCAATACTGACATAATTTCTGGCATCTGCATAGAGAATGTATAGACAAATATGTATATTATATATGATTAAAGTCAGATCAGTGGTTTTGATATTAGGCAGTCTTGAAGTGTAACAATGGGTTTTTAATGGAAAAATGAAGTTTTTTTATTAATATCTCGAAGGTATTAAGTCCTAGTGACCAATTTCTTGGCATGGTAGGGGATTTTGGAGACATCTAATTGTACGCCAAATTTTAGGAACTGAGAGCTGAGGCTTGGGAGCTGAGCTCTTGCAAACTGCATAACACCAGCTTGATGTAAACAATATGTTACATGGTGCTTGAAAACTTGAATAAAATCTACAGTTTTTGATCAACTGGTTTCAAATTGTTGGTGTTAACGGACAAAATTCTAATAAAAACATGCTGTGATAATAAAATCCACAGTACTTACAGGAAAAAAATGCGCCATGGTCAAAGTTGGGCAAAATTTAAGGTACCAATTTTATAATTTTTTTAATATTTAAAAAAAATTTAAAAGATTTTGATCTAATTTTGGGTATACAATTTAATTTTGATTAATTAAAGTTATATTACTGGAATAAAAGTCCATAGCTTTAACATGTTTTGTTTTAAATGATAAAATATCTTTCCTGATTTTTTACAAAATGCATTATGTTTAGGCCCATAACCTTTTTAAAATATATAATACACACATAATTTCTGGCATGTACATAGGAACTATATAGGGGAAAATTTATGGTACATATGAGGAAAAACAGATGAGTAGTTTTGATATTAGGCAGTCCTAAAGTGTGAAAATAGGTTATTCATAAAAAATTGAGGTTTTTCCTTAATTTCTCAAAGGAACGAAGTCGCAAAGACCCAGTTTTCGGCTTGGTAGGAGATCTTAGGGACATCTAACATTATGCCAAATTTTTTATTCCTAGGTCTTACAGTTTCAAAACATGCCACATCTACGGACAGATGGATAGAAGGACAGACGACGGACAATGGACCACGACTATAGCTCAGATGACTTATAGTTAGCTCAGCTATAAATCAATAATTAGCTTAATTTTCAAAAATATTTTTTTCAAATTTCAGACTTAAACAAATTAAATATTTATGTTTACATGCTGTGAAAATTAAATCAATGGTACTTACAAGAAAACAAGGCCTTCAGGCCTAATGCGAACCTGTGCAATTAAATTACACCAGGTATAATGCTTCAATGCTGGACCATTACTTTTCAAGAACATGTATAAACATGCAAAATTTTAGGCAGATAAGTCAAACCACTACTGAGATATGACTGATCTTAGCCCACGGCAGACAAACAGACAGATGCTGAGCAAAAATGGTGGCACCACCAATTTTGTGTATGATTAAGAGCTATGTGAGACCTATAAACATGCAAAATTTTTTCCTAATCGGTCAAATGGTTTCTGAGATATGAGCTTGGAGTTCTGCAACGTAAATTTGAATGTAGGTGGCGCCACCTGTCATAAAATCAAGAAAGCTGTCAAGGATGTATAAATCTGCAAAATATCAGGTGGATAAGTCAAACCACTGCCAAGATATGAGTGATTTTATCCCAAGGCAGATGAACAGATGGACGCTGTGCAAAAATGGTTGCAGGTGGCACCACCAGTTTTGCGTCTGATAAAGAGCTATGGGAGATCTATACAAATGCAATATTTTTGCCCAACTGGTCAAACGGTTCCCGAGATATGAGCTTAGATGTCTGCAGCTTAAACGTGAATGTAGGTGGCGCCACCTGTCAGAAAATCAAGAAAGCTATCCAGGATGTATACACATGCAAAATTTCAGATGGATAAGTCCAACCAATGCAAAGATATGTGTTTTTATCCCAAGGCAGATGAACAGTTGCAGGTGGCACCACCATTTTAAGTGTATGTGATAAAGCTTTCCAATGGCTACATTTGTGCAAAATCTTTAGCCTTATCTGTCTAACGTTTCCCGAGATATGTGGGTTTATGTGTGGAAACAGACACACAAATGGACGCTGGGCAGAGAGGAAAGGTCAGAGGTCAACCAAAAATGAGGACGCAGCAGATCACATGTGAACGATCATAATTCCGAATTTTAAAAAATTCTGCCCAGTGGTAATGGAGGAGTTCTCCGGAAAGATATGCGGCTGTGGCGGTAGCGTCAGCGTCGACTGAAAACATAGTATCCGCAAAACTCTGTTTTGGCAGGTACAATGATTGTAGCTTGCACCACCAATCTTATAAACAACGAAGAGATATATAAATAAGCCCAATGTCAGACTGATATGTCAAAACTCTCCTTTGAAATAAGCAGGGTCATACACTGTGCAAAAATTATTGTAGGTGGCGCCACCAGTCTTGTACACTATAAAGCTACCCGATATGTATAAACATGCCCAATTTTAGGCTGATGTATCAAATTCCTCTGTAGAAATAAGCAGGCGCATACACTGCAAAAGTCAATGTAGGTGGCACCACCTGTCTTGTAAATGAGAATACCATCAAAGATGCATAGACAGGTCAAAATATCAGTCCAATACATCAAACTTCCCCAGAGTTTGATGCATTGGGCTGACAAGGCTTAGGTGAGTAAGGCAGTTGCCCCCGAGTGACCTGTGACAAATTGCTGCCTCTAGCTACTGCACTCTTGACCTACACCTGGCTAGACTGAGTGAACTTTTGACCTGTACCTGGCTGCACTGAGTGAACTCTTGACCTGTTGCATAATCTGACACTGTTGGCAGTCTGTCGAATCTAAAAATAGATTCAGGCTTAACTTTGGTGCCAAATATGATCCAGTGAGCAGTCTGCCAAAGCTATAAATAGAACGCAGCTATGCACTGAGTGAACTCTTGACCTATACCTGGCTGCACTTCTCCCAATCCTGGCACTGTGCCAGGACTATTTATAGAGCTAACATCTTCTTGGCTAATGGCCAACATCAAGGCACTGGCAATCTGCCAATGGTAAACCAAGTGCTGCCATCTGTACACAAAAGTGGTCCCTACTTGAAATAACTTTGAAATTTATTTTCCCAATACAAAATGCTTTTCATCTGACTTTTTATAAAAAAAGAAATCAGGAATATATGTAAAATTATTATGGATGCATACTGAATGCAAAATTAAAATACACATATACCTCACTGATGGCAAATTCTTGAATCAAGTTGAGAAGGGATACCAATAATTTATAATCCATGTACAGTTGTCTTTATATAGCCACAGAGAGCTGAATATCCATGATTGTAATATTGCCTGGTATGATGAATAACTTAAATCATTAAAATAAAATTTTTTAAAAGCTTTTAAAAAACTTTCTTGCCAATATTAACCAAAGATAACCTGAAATCTAAATGTCTAGTGGCATGATGAAATAGATGCTGATAAACTGATGCCAGGCTAGATGTAATAGCATAACACAGCTAACATATATTGTAAAATTACTCAATTCAATCTCCATAATTCAGCCAAAAATCATTCATGTGGAACCATTAATGACAATTATTTTAAGAATTATTGTAGGGATTATTCTTGTAAAATATTTAACAAACTGGCTTCAGTGATATCAGTCGAAAAACATTTCGCAGGTTTATAACTCATATAGGAAGATACAGCAAACTGGCTAAGTTCAGCTTCCTGTAACTCAGTCAAAAAGCACTGAACCAAAACCATTTGAACAAACTTGAATTATCAACATCTGAGGATAATTAATGTGTGAGATTTAAGAATTTGGCCCAGTGGTTTTTGAGAAGAAGATCTTTGTAGCCACTGAGCTAAAATGGGCTGTTATGGCATATGACTAAATTCAGCTTCCCATAACTTAGCCAAAAGTCACTGAAAAGAGACCATTTGAACAAACTTCAGTAAGCTCTACCCTAGGATCATTTCTGTGCGATATTAAACATTTTGGCCATATGGTTTCAGAGAAGAAGTTTTTTGTAGCCCTCAGTGTGATACAGGCACTGATCACCCCCGTACAAAGAAGGTGCAGGTGGAGCCACCAATACCTCAATTTCAGATATGACCTATGTGACCAACATTGGCATAAAATTTGGTGAAGATAGCTCCTCTGAGATTTAAATTTTAATATGCTTTTTTTTCAACCTCCTGTAACTCGGCCAAAAATCTCCAAACTGGAACCATTCTAACAAACTTGAGAAAGATTGTTCCAGGGCTCATTTCTCTGAAATATTGGACAATTTGGCTGGACAGTTTAGGAGAAGAAGATTTTTAAAGCTTTTTTAGCTTTTTCCCTATAAAATCTAAGAAAATGCAGTTAGAAAAAAAAATAAACAAAATCCGATATAGTTTTCAGGATGACTGATTATTTGCCAAAAATTGGTGATGCTAGCTCCTGCAGTTTTTGAGACAGCTATGGTTAACGAACAGCCGACGAACGACGCATGACGTACGACGCACGATGCACGACACACAACGCCGCACCATCGCATAAGCTCACAGGTTCGCTAAAAACATGCCATGGTCAAAGTTGGGCAAAATTTAAGGTACTGATTTGATTTTTATGCTAATACCTTAAACTAGTGGCCCATGGGCAATGACGCTCAGCTGAATTCAAGGAATGTTGAACAATGAGCAAAATGACTGCCAGAGTGCAGACAAATCATGAATTTTCAGTGGGCTTTTGGACAGATGACAACTTCATTTGAAGGTCTCATAAATAGAAAGAAAAATGTGTAAAAAATTGAAAAAAAATACAGGTAGTGCCACCAGTCTGCAGGAACTGATGCAACACTCCATGATCAATATATATCCCAAGAATCATAGCTATCAAGGCATTAGTTATTCAAATACTGGAGCTTTTGTTTGTATCAAATTTTTAATTATTCTTGGGGGTATTGATGAGCCCTAGAGCTCAGAGGATATGGGTAACAGAGACCTAATTTCACATTTCCAAGAAGACTTTTCATGGACCTTCCCAGAAGTCAAGTATGAAGATTTTAGGTCATGTGGTTACAATTTGTGCCCTGTTACAAGATGAGGCTTTATTTGTAAGTCTCAAAAAGAGAAAAAAAAATGGTAAAAATTAGAAAAAAATACAGGTGGCGCCACCAGTCAGCAGGAACTGATGAAACACTCCATGATCAATATGCATGCAAAAAATCATGGCCATCAGTACATTAGGTATTCAGATACTGCAGCTTTTGTATCACAATTTTAATTATTCTTAGGGATAATTGCGAGCCCCATAGCTCGGAGGATATTGGTAACAGAGACCTAATTTCACGTATCCACAGAGACTTTTCATGGACCTTCCTTGATATCAAGTTAGAAGATTCCAGGTCTAGTGGTTACAATTTGTACCCTGTTAACAGATGAGGCTTTATTTGAAAGTCTCAAAAAGAGAAAAAATGCGTACAAATTAAAAATAAATATAGGTGGCGCCACCAGTCTGCAGGAACTGATGAAACATTCCATGATCAATATGCCTGCAAAGAATTCATGGTGATCAATGCATTAGTTATTCAGATACTGGAGCTTTTGTATCTAATTTTTAATTATTCTGAGGGGTACTCACTACAAAGGATATGGGTAACATAGACCTAATTTCATGTTTTTCACAGAGAATTTTATTGACCTCCCTTTATGTAAAGTTAGAAGAATCCAGGTCCAGCGGTTACAATTTGTGCCCTGTTAACAGATGACAGCCCCTTTGAAAGTCTCAAAAAAAAAGAAAAAAATTCGTGAAAATTGGAAAAAATACAAGTGGTGCCAACTGTCTGCAGGAATTGATGGAACATCCCATGATCAATATTCATGCAAAGAATCATGGTGATCAATACAGTAGTTATTCAGATACTTGAGCTTTAATATCAAATTTTGCATTATTCTGGGGGTATTTCGGAGCCCCATAGCTCGAAGGATATTGGCAACAGAAACTTTCAGTCAGCTGAGCTAAATATTTACAAAATTCAGATCTAATTTAGGGTAAACAATTGAATCTTAATTAAACATAGTTAAGTGAGTAAATATTTTTCCTGATTTTTTATAAAGTCCATTATGTTTGGGCCCATAACTTAAAGAATTTATACTAAACAGACTTAATTTCTGGGGTGTACTTAGGAACTATATAGAGGAATATTTATGGTGAATATGAGGAAAAACAAATGAGTGGTTTTGATATTAGGCAGTCCTGAAGTGTGAAAATAGGATTTTAATAAAAAAAATTGAGGTTTTTCCTTAATTTCTCAAAGGAACAAAGTCACAAAGACCTAGTTTTTGGCCTGGTAGGAGATCTTGGGGATATCTAACATTATGTTGAATTTTGGATTCCTAGCTCCTACGGTTTCAAAACATGCCACATCTACGGACGGACAGACAGACAGACAGACAGACGGACAACAGACAATGGACCACGACTATAGCTCAGATGACTTATAGTCAGCTGAGCTAAAAATTAATCCCACAAAGTTTGACCAATATTTCTAATTTTAATACTAAGTTAACAGTGTTATTCACACCTAGGCCCCGCAAACATTAAGAGATATGAATGAAATGCTACAAAGTATTTATATCTTCTTAAATCTTGTCAGTTAGCACTAACATAAGATCCTAATATTTTATCACATTTGAATATTAGGATTAAATTCCTGAAATTTTTTTCTTTAAAAAAAATCAAAATTGTCCAAGTCTCATCAAAAAGAATTTATTTAACATTAAAATTATATGATTCACCTTTTTTATTAGTCCTGTGTATTGAAGGGATGGATGGGGGGAGGGGTCTCCGTTGTTACTGCGTATTGCAGAAAAAAATGTTAATTTTAAGATTCATCTAGTTCATAGTACAGGTCTGTCAACAGAATGGGGTGGGGGGGGGGGGGGGGGAGAGTTAAAGGCTCCCTGTGGTATGGACTTAACTGCAGACAGCCTGATCAAGCTCAACTCAGTGGAGAGAGGGCTTGCCCTAGTGATGGAATTGCATAACGTTATGCCAACTGCCTTGGGGGGCATAGAGAGCTGCAATAAATGACCTACAGTGACCAAAGTGGACTGCTTGACAATGTAAGGGAATACAACAAGAGCCTCCAAAAAAATTCAATAACTAGCCTAATTTTGCAGCTTTTATTTTCAAATTTCAGATTTTAACAGATTAAATCCTTATGTGTACATGCTGTGAAAATTAAGTCCACAGAACTTACAGGAAAAAAACATGCCGTGGCCAAAGTTGGGCAAAATTTAATGTACCAATTTTTTATTTTTGCTAATTTTTAAAAAAATTTAAAAGTTTTTGATCTAATTTTGGGTATACAATATAATTTTGATTGATTAAAGTTATATAACTGGGAAAAAATCCTTAGCTTTAACATGTTTTAAGTTAATCAATCAAATATCTTTCCTGATTTTTTACAAAATGCATTATGTTTGAGCCCATAACTTTTTAAAACTTTTTTTACATAGGAACTATATAGAGGAATATTTATGGCAAATATGAGGAAAAACAGATAAGTGGTTTTGATATTAGGTGGTCCTGAAGTGTAAAAATAGGTTTTTAATAAAAATTTAGGTTTTTCCTTGATTTCTCAAAGGAACGAAGTTGCAAAGACCCAGTTTTCGGCTTGGTAGGAGATCTTGGGGACATCTAACATTATGCCAAATTTTGGATTCCTAGGTCTTATGGTTTCAAAACGTGCCACATCTATGGACAGACGGATGGACAGACGGCAAGACAGACGGACGGACGATGGACAATGGACCAGAACTATAGCTCAGATGACTTATAGTCAGCTGAGCTAAAAAGTGATCTCAGCTATGAAACCATTATATGTGTTAAGGATAAGAACACCTATAAATTATACAAGGAGAAAACTAGAGATGGGCATGTTTAATTTCATTAACTGAAATAAAGGAACCAGCAATATAAATTTTTATTATTTACATAGTCTTGTGACAGCTGATACAGGCATGAGTCTCAATGTCATTAGTGAAACATATTGACATCTTTAATCAGTAATTGTCTGAGTAAAATTTTCTTTTTTTTTTAATTTTGCAATTAATATAAATTAAAAAGCTAAAACACTTTGAAACAAGTGAACCATGGGTCATGACGCTCAGCTGCCAAGCATGACCTGCGACATCATGGGCTGCAATTCACAACTTCTAGTAAAATTGTTGCAGAACCTATATGCCAATTTTGTTTAAACTTTCTACATTTCCATAAATTCTTATCATATATGTCTGGTTAAAACATAGTGAATGATGGTCTGAGGCAAAATGTATGGTTGTTGAGCTATCAGGAACTAATCCCACAGCTTGCTCGATACCTGTCAGTCTCAAAAGGAATACCACACAGGCCACATATAAGATCAAAATATAGCAAAAGATCAAGGAAATCCATGCAAGAATTATTGTGAAAGGGTGCTTCCATATTAATTTTTATTCAATACAAGCCAACTGTACTGAGCTTTCATAAATGATGGTCATATTTATTAAGAAATCTTTGACCCAATGCAAGATTACATTAATATACATCCCACTGCATTCAATTTAATAGTTCTTGAGATAATATGTTCTAAAGGAATTTAAAGATGGCTTCCTGGTGGCCATATTGGATTTCTGACAGGTCGGAAATTGAACAACAAACATCCTCTAAAAGGGAAAAAACATCATAAAAAAATCACAGAAACTGTCCTGGCAAAAGGATTTCTAAAATGGCTACCTGGCAGACATAATGGTTTTCTGACAAGTCACACATCCTCCAATAAGATCAAACTTGTAGCAATTGCTTCAAAGAATGTAACAGTTATGAATGTCCAAAACAATTCAAAAGGCATGATCAGGTTGAAGAGCTCTCATATCAGATTTATGAACATGCAAATGTAAAAGGTGCAAGTCCAATTTGTTTTAATTATCAGCTTGCTATTCAATGGGGTCAGCAGGGTAGGTAAACTGCAAAACCTAAAAGAAAAGAAATGCAGAAAGCATCACTAAGAGTCTTGTAATCAAATAAAGCCATCCTAAATCCAGGTACAGACCCACATATTATCAGAACAAACACTTGCTGGTATATCTGATGATTTGTATAATAATATTCAGATATCTTAAAAAATAAAGTTAATTGCTATGATTCCATGATATAAACTGCAAAATGTTCCCATCATTTTATAAATCAGTAGCTAAACTTAACACTTAACTCTCATAGTCTTAATGCCTGGCCAAAGCATTCCGGCAACAGTGTTTTTGTTATGCACTAATGATATATCCTTATCACTCCATGAGCTGATACAAAAGGGAGTCATATATCACAAGTGTCACTGACAATTATGGGCACATAGTGAGATGTACCTGTTGTGAGTGCCATATGGTTATATATATACAAGAAAACAAGAAAATAGAGATGGTCTACAAAATAAGTTATTGTGAACATCCCTGACCTATGACCTTGGCCTTTTGCCAACATATCAACTGGATTCTTTCTAAATGATGGGTAACTACTAACCACTTACATCTGGCCGGGTGTAATTACTTGGCAACCAATGAGTGAATAACTTAGACCTGCAACCTTTAACCTGACCAGCTGACCTCAAAATCAATTAGTTATTTCTTCATGCAAAAAGACCCGAAAATATGAAGTTTGAATCAAATTCAGTGATGCATAGATGTGGCATATGTGAAAGACTAAAGGTTTGGGTTGAACAGTTTCACTTGAAATATGTTCACAAGCATTTAGAACAATATTGTGACCTTGACCTTTGACCTTTTGAACTCAACATCAATAGGCTTCTTCTCCTATTGGTAGGTAAGCCATATATGACAGATGGAAAGTATAGATTGAAAAGTTTGCTGAAAATGACTCCACGCAAGAAGAGGGTGCTGTGAACTTGACCTTTGACCTAAAAATCAACAGGTCTTTTCCCCTGTTGGCAGAGAAGCGATATCAGTGCTGAAAGGTTTGGAATGAAAGGTCTAGCTTGAAATGTGTCCACAACCTTTTCAAAGAAGTGGATCCTGTGACCCTGATCTTTGACCTTGTGACCTCAACATCTATAGGATTCTTCTCCCACTTAGTAGGCGAGCTATATGTGAAAGATCAAAGAATTGGGATGAAAGGTTTGGCTTAAAATGCATCCTGAGGCTTTTCAAAGAAGTTGGTTCTGTGACCTTGACCTTTGACCTTGTGACCTCAAAATAATTATGGTTCTTCCCCTGTTGGTAGGTGAGCTGTATGTGAAAGATGGAAGGTTTGGGATGAAAATTTTGGCTAAAAGAATTATTTCTGGGGGGTGCAAACACACCCCATAACGTCGAGAATATAGGTCGCAGTGACCTAATTTCAGGTTTGCAAGGAGATCTTTTTAGAACCTCTAAGACTTCATGGCCCTAGCCCCTACGGTTACCATTTGTGCCCTGCTAACAGACGGCCAGCCGGCCGGACGGACAGACGGAAGGACGCTGGACAAAGACCCATCGCTATAGCCCAGCATGACTGAAAGTCAGCTGAGCTAAAAACCTGGAAATTTATATTAATATTAACAACTGCATCTTTGTCTATCATTAGTTTCCTTCCTAAAATCCTTAATAGTAAAGAACAATATAAAGTAATCTATTCATTATTAAAATTGAAATAAACAAGGGACCTATGGGTCACTGTGCTCAGCTGACGTTAACCTTGAAGGTAAAAATCTAAAATAATATCTAATGGAGATAAAGTGTAAGAGGAAGAGGTATTAAGGCCATGGTTGGTTTATATGATTGGTTTGTATTGATGAGCAAGAAATTGTTGCAAAAAATATTTTGTGACCGGACCATGTGTTTCCTAATGTTGAAACTAAAGCATGTGAGCAGTTTGTGAACAAATGATCTGTACTATTACCATGATCATTAGTTGGTTTTTCGATTAACTGTTGACATTTCAGTAGTTTACACATTTGTTCAATTGAATCTATTTTTTAGTATAATATATATTATTAAATATATATGTATTTTTTTATGAAATGTATACAGTTGAAATATAGCTAATCAACAACATAAAACAGGGCAAACAAAGCCTGATCTCAAATTCTGCTGAGGCAGGAAAATAATGAACAAATGTTTGTATTAAGGCCAAAAAAATAAAAGGTATGGTTCTCAGGCACCGCCCGCATCAATTTTTACCCCCCGCATCAACAATTTTTATTTTGATTTTTATCTTTCAAGAAGATGAATATTAAAATTTATGTAGTGCTTTTCCCTGTTTTGCAAAAAAAATTGTTATTTTCATACTTTTTCCTGATCATATGACATTTTTATGGAGACACTCAAAAAAAGGTCAAAAATAAAATACCGCCCACCCGCACTGATTTCTGAAAAAAAGTGCCTGAGAACCATACCTTATTTTTTTTTTGGCCTAAATCCTGATTTTTTTATCACATCAATTTTTTCTAATTTAAATTTATATTTCTATACATTTCCAATTTAACATATATATCTGAATATAAAAGTTTATTCATAATTCTCAATTGCATCATCATAAATCTCAATCTTGTCAGATAACACCACATCATGCATACAAATGTTAATTTATTTTTTACCACAAAAATATATCTTTTAAATCTGCAAAACAATAAATATCTAAAAATAATACTTGATTTAGATTTCACAATTTTTAATTGTGTCTTTATTTATCGATAATGTGCTTCATATTTTATAATAATTTAAGCATACTGATGGGTTTATTTATATTTGTTAAAATCATTTGAAAGAAAATTGATTTCTTTAAAAATGCTACATTACACAACATTGCATCTTCTGGATTACACCTTGAATTATTTTTTCAAGGAAAGTTTTTGCATAATGGAGTGGAAACAGCATTACAATTAAGGAGATACAGTGAAAACAATAACAATTACTGCATAACACTTGGTGGGTTGGGCTTGCGGGGGGGGGGGGGGGGGGGGGGGGGGGTGATGATATGAGAATAACTGTACACCTGTCACAGCAGGGGATCTCCCCCAATGACTGTAACAAATCAGAAACCCTGGCATAGCTGACTTCCAGTGACCTGGAGTGGGACACTGCTTCTGTAATCAAAGCAAGTGACTACAGAAAAAAAATCAATAACTAGCTTAATTTTCAAGCTTTTATTTTCAAATTTCAGATTTAGACAAACTAAATATTTATGTTTACATGCTGTGAAAATTAAATCAATGGTGCTTACAGGAAAAAAACGTGCCATGGTCAAAGTTGGGCAAAATTTAAGGTACTGATTTTTTTTTAATGCTAATAACTTAAAAAATTTACAAAATTCAGATCTAATTTTGGGTAAACAATTGAATCTTAATTAAACATAGTTATATACTTGAGAAAATAGAATCTAGTTCCAAAATTTTTCATGTTAAGTGAGATATTATTTTTCCTGATTTTTTTACAAAGTCCATTATGTTTGGGCCCATATCTTAAAGAATTTAAACTTTACAGACTTAATTTCTGGCATGTACATAGTAACTATATAGAGGAATATTTATGGTAAATATGAGGAAAAACAGATGAGTGGTTTTGATATTAGGCAGTCCTGAAGTGTGAAAATAGGATTTTAATAAAAAATTGAGGTTTTTCCTTAATTTCTCAAAGGAACGAAGTCGCAAAGACCCAGTTTTCAGCTTGGTAGGAGATCTTTGGGACATCTAACATTATGCCGAATTTTTGATTCCTAGGTCTTATGGTTTCAAAACGTGCCACATCATGGACAGACGGATAGACAGACGGACGGACGATGGACAATGGACCACGACTATAGCTCAGATGACTTATAGTCAGCTGAGCTAAAAATACCATAGGTGACTCCATGGTGTTATTTGGAATATATTTTCATCCATCCCTACATAATTCATACAACATCAGTAATTACAAGGGATTTCCCTGTTACTCACCAACTATCAAATATTCCTTTTCTATTATTTTTTCTTAAGGTTGTTATTATAGACCTATAAAAATTTATTTATTTATACTTGATTGTTATGTTGTTGGTCAGAACAACTACTACATGAGTTGGGTTAGTCACCTGGATGAACTGTGGACACCTGGATGAACAGCCAACAGCTGCCTGGCTGGCCAGTATATGCCCCGCCTCAAGCGTGCATAATTTGCCTGAAAGGTCGAAAAGGTCAACATACAGGTTACTGAAGAGGGGCTGGGTAGCCCCTGGGTGTGATATGATTAAGGCTCTTTACACAATGCATTACCCACAGGCCAACTACCTATATCGTAAGTGCTGTTTGTAATGACCTTGTAACCTGAATCTCTACACCAGAGGGGAGCACTGTATTTTGGTCCAATCAGATGAGACCCTGTGCTAGAAGCAAAACGGTTTACCAGCCAAGCGAGGAATACATGAAGCCAATGTTGTTCATTTAGTTTTGAATGACAGCTCATTGCCCCGGCGACCCTTTTAACAGGCCACAGGCTCAGAGAGAATTGCTCCACACATGGTTTTCTGGGCGGAGCCTTATGCCTGTCGAGTGTTTGTTGACTTGCGTTTGGTTGGCTGTTAATCACATCAGCAGTTTTTTAAGCAGACAGGCCCATGTGCACCACCTGGTGATTAAATGCATCATAAATGGTCAAAGCAGGCAGCATGAAAATCAATAGCTTCTTTAGAAGCGCAAGATTTCCGCTGCCTCGGGAGCGCAGACATGGTCTCATAACAACTTTAATAAAACCTACAGTTTTTGGCCAATTTCTTTCAACTTTCAACACTAACAAGTTAAAATCCTTATGTGTGCATGATATGAAAAGGATATCAACAGTGCTTACAGGAAACAAACATACCATGGTCAAATTGGGCAAAATTGTTGGTACTGATTTTATATTTATGTTAATAACTTATAAAAATTTTTAAAAAATCAGAACTAATTTTGAGTATACAATTGGATCTTGATTAAATAATAATATATCCCTGACAAAAAATATCTAGCTTCAGCAATTCTCATGTTAAGGGAGTAAATATATTTCTTGCTTTTTTACAAAGTGCATTATGTTCAGGCCCTTAAAACAATTAAGCAATACTGACATCATTTCTTGCATGTGCATAGCTAATATATAGAAGAACATGTATTTTATATATGATCAAAGTCAGATCAGTGGTTTTGATATTAGGCAGTCTTGAAGTGTAACAATGGGTTTTAAATGGAAAATTGAAGTTTTTTTTTAAATATTTTGAAGGAACTAAGTCCTAGTGACAAAACTTTTGGTATGGTAGGGGATTTGGTGGACATCGAACTGTATGCCAAATTTTTGGAGCTGAGAGCAGGCCTGGGAAGCTGGGGAACTGAGCTCTAGCAAACTGCATAACACTAGCTAGATCTAAACAATTCTTTACATGGTGCTTGAAAACTTGAATAAAATCTACAGTTTTTGATCAACTGGTTTCAATTTTCAGACATTAACAGTTGAACTGCTTATGAAAACATGCTGTGAAAATTAAATCCACAGCAGTTACAGGAAAAAACAAGGGACCTATGGGTCACGGCGCTCAGCTGTTATATATGATAAAAAAATATGATTTAGAAATGAGGCACATGCTGGTTTTATGTGGTAATAAAAATAAGCTGTATTATGAGTTGTTTCAAATTTCACACATTTAAATAATGATCATAAGTACCTGGTTTTATGGCTTTTATTTATATTTAAAAAAAAATGTAATATATTCATTTTTGACTAATTTCACATCAATGTACTAACTATAGACACAGTAGGAATCTAGATAATAATATTATCAACTGCATCTTTGTCTATCATTAATTTCCTTCATATGATCCCCAATCATTAGTAATGAATAATAAGATTTACTTTTTTATCATTAAAATTGAACTGAAAAATACCATAGGTGACTGCATGGTGTTATTTGAAATACATGACATTCTATCCATCGATACAAGATTCTTATATCATCGGTAACTGCAAGTTAATTTCCTGTTATTATCAACTAACAAATTCCTTTTCTATTTTTCTTTAATTTGTTATTAAAAACCAATAAAAAATTATTAATTTATTGTTTATTGTTATGTTGTCGGTTAAAACTACTAGATGAGTTGGGTTGGACACCTGGATCAACTGTGGCTGGCCATTATATAATAAGCTGCCTGGACCCCCAGTTTATGCCTCACCTCAAACATGCATAATTTGCTGAAAAGTCAACATACAGGTGACTCAAGAGGTGCTACAGAGAGCCAAGGTCTGACATGGTCTCATAAAAACATTAATAAAAGCTACAATTTTTGGCCAATTTCTTTCAGCTTTTTAAACTAAAAAGCTGAAATCTTTATGTGTGCATGATATGAAAATTATATCAACAGTGCTCACAGGAAACAAACATGCCATGGTCAAAGTTGGGCAAAATTTAAGGTACTAATTTTATATTTATACTAATAACTTATAAAATTTGAAAAATTCAGAACTAATTTTGGGTATTCAATTGAATCTTGACTAAATAATGTTACATCCCTGACAAAAAATCTCTAGCTTCAGCAATCCTTTTGTTAAGTGAATAAATATATTTCTTGATTTTTTACAAAGTGCATTATGTTTGGGCCCATAACTTAAAACAATTACGCAATACTGACATCATTTCTGGCATGTGCATAGAGAATGTATAGAAAAATATGTATATTATATATGATTAAAGTCAGATCAGTGGTTTTGATATTAGGCAGTCTTGAAGTGTAACAATGGGTTTTTAATGGAAAAATGAAGGTTTTCATTAATATCTCAAAGGTATTAAGTCCTAGAGACCAAATTCTTGGCGAGGTAGGGGATTTTTGAGACATCTAATTGCATGCCAAATTTTAGGAACTGAGAGCTGAAGCTGGGGAGCTGAGCACTTGCAAACTGCATGACACTAGCTTGATGTAAACAATATGTTACATGGTGCTTGAAAACTTGAATAAAATCTACAGGTTTTTGATCAACTGGTTTCAAATTTTTGGTGTTTACAGACAAAATGCTAAAAAAATCATGATGTGAAAATTAAATCCACAGTACTTACAGGAAAAAATGTGCCATGGTCAAAGTTGGGCAAAATTTAAGGTACCAATTTTTTATTTTTGTTAATATTTTAAAAAATTTAAAAGATTTTGATCTAATACAATTGACAATTGAATCTTGATTAAACATAGTTATATACCTGGAAAAAAAGTCTCTAGCTTCAGCAATTCTCAAGTTGAGGGAGTAAATATATTTCCTGATTTTTTACAAAGTGCAATATGTTCAGGCACATAACTTCAAGAATTTAACAAATATTGAACTAATTTCTTGTAATTTCATAGGAAATATATAGGTGAATAAATATTTTTAAAATGATCAATATCAGTTCAGTGTTTTGATATATGGCAGTCTTGACATGTAACAATGGGTTTATAATCCAAAAGGGAGCTTTTTCCTTAATATCTCAAAGGAACAAAGTCCTAATGACCCATTTTTCGGTATGGTAGGAGATATCTAATGGTATGCTAACAGAATTTCAGATTCATAGGTCCAAAGTTTTCAAAACGTACCAGTTTAACGGACGGACGGACAGACAGATGGCACGATGGACAGCCAACAGACAATGGACCACGACTATATCTCAGATGACCCATGGTCACCTGAGCTAAAAATAAGCAAAATCTGATCAAGTTTGACATGTTACCGATTCTTCCACAAAATTTGGCACTGCTAGCTCAAACGATTTTTGAAATAACATGGGTTAATGTAAATTGGACTTCAGATGGACGACACAGCATCACAGGTTTGCTAAAAATGGAGGTTTTTGCCTTATTTCTCATAGGTAGGAAGTTGCAGTGACCTAATTTTGGGTGAGGTAGGAGAACTTTGGGACATCTAACTCAAATTTTGGATTCAAAGGTCTTTCGGTTTCAAATCGTGCCCAGTTTACTGACATCAAGCCAGATGGACAACGGACAAAGGACCATGACTATTGCTCAGATGACTTATAGTCTGTTCAGCTAAAAATTATAATTATAAACTTTAGGGAAGAGCAAGTGTTCTTTAAAGCAGAAAAGGCATGTCTATAAAGTAACACAGTGCTCATTTTTTAAATGTGGCATTCTATAAGGTATCACAGTGCTCAGTATTTAAATGTGGCATTCTGTAAGGTAACATAGTGCTCAATATTTAAATATGGCATTCTATAAGGTAACATAGTGCTCAGTATTTAAATGTGGCATTCTATAAGGTAACAAAGTGCTCACTATCTAAATGTGGCATTCAATAAGGTGACATAATGCTTAGTATTTAAATGTGGCACTCTATAAGGTGACATAGTGCTCATTTTTTAAATATAGCATTATATAAGGTGACATAGTGCTCATTTTTTAAATGTGCCACTCTATAAGGTGACTGATGTTCATTTTTTAATGTAGCATTATATAAGGAAACATTATGCTCAATATTTAAATGTGTCATTCTATAAGGTAACATAACACTCAGTATTTAAATATGGCATTCTATAATAAGGTAACATAATGCTCAGTATTTAAATGTGGCATTCTATAATAAGGTAACATAATGCTCAGTACTTAAATATGGCATTCAATAGGTAACATAGTACTCAGTATTTAAATGTGGCACTCTTTAAGGTGACATAATGCTTAAGACTAAATAACTGCTAACCTCAAGTAGTGAAGGTCAGATATTTCCTTCATACATAACCAACAAAATTCAGCACCACAAACTGCACATGTCATATGGTTACATGACCCGTCATCCATCTTAACAATGAAAGCACTGCACCGTGGACATGGCTTAATGTCATCTACAAAATACAACATAAAAACTGACTTTCAACTTATATAGTACAATTATTAAACAGGAAGCTGAATGCTTAACAAGTTATTATAACCCATGAGTCATGATGCTCAGCTGACTATGATGACATTTTGGCCTAACATTCACTACTGCCAGTCTTATTTTTGAAGAAAAGCATTATGTTGTTCAAACTTTTGATGATAAGTAGGAAATACTTTTGACAAAGATCTTTCATATGATCTTTTTTATCCAAAGTGAGATGTATTGGGAAATACACCAAGTATAATGCTTCAATGCTGGACCATTACTTTTCATGTATATGAACAATGCAAATACTAAACACTTTGAAAGGGAAGCAATTACACAAACATCACCGCTGAAATTCTGGCATTGCTGACTCAGGCTACTGCACTGAGTGAACTCGTGACCTGCACCTGGTTAGACTGAGTGAACTTTTGTCCTGTACCTGGCTGCACTGACCTGTTGCATAATCTGACACAGTTAGCAGTCTGCCAAAGCTATAAATAGATCAATGTTGAACTTTGGTGCCAAATCTGATGCAGTGGGCAGTCTGCCAAGGCTATAAATAGAATGCAGCTATTGCACTGAGTGTACTCTTGACCTATACCTGGCTGCACTGAGTGAACTCTTGACCTGTTGCCAATTCTGATACAGTTGGCAGTCTGCCAAATCTATGAATAGATCCAGACTGACATTTGGCCTGTTGCCAAATCTGAAATAGTAGCCACACCATTGGCTCCACATGCAGCCCTCAGGGACATGACTAACATGAGGTGATCCAAGATACTCATGAGGTGATCACATGCAACCTATGAGGTGATCACACGGTGCCCATGAAGTGTTCACATGTCACCGATGAGTTGATCACATGCCTTGTGCTTGGCTGCACTGATTGAACTCTTGACCTATATCTGGCTGCACTGAATGAACTCTTGATCTGTTGCCAAATCTGAAACAGTTGGAAGTTTCTCAACCTATTTAAAGATACAGACACAATCTTGGCCTGTTGGTAAATCTGTTTACACATTCTGAAAGACTTTGGCTAAAATGCTTTTTTTTCAAGCTGACATATTTCATAAACTTTTTATCAAAATATCTACAATAATAAAAGATGCGGTCCTTTCATTGTTAAAGGTCCAATAATTCTGCCAAAAATCATTCAAGTAAACTTGAACAAGGGCCACCTAAGAATAATTTTTGTGCAATGTTACAGGAGTTATAATTGACACAAAAATTTTGTAGAAGAACATTATTGCAGTCCTCAGTTTGAAATAGACATAATAATGGCCATAAGACCAACTTAAGCTTTTCACGACTCAACCAAAAATCAACAAACTCAATCTATTCTGATATGATAAAAAGAACCATGTCCTAGGATAATTCTTTTGAAAAATTGAATGATTCAACTTGACAGTTTCATCATAAACATTTTAAGCTGAAAGAGGCTAAAATTATGAGGTTTTTGCCCATAAAAAAAACCAGGTCAATGTAGGTGGCAGCATGAAATCTGCAACTCCAAATAGGAGTCATGTGACAAAAATTTGCACAATACTTGGTAATGCTAGCTTCTGTCATTTCTGAGATTACTAAGTCAGTATGCTTACTTGGCCAAATGACAAAGTTAAAATTTGTGTAACACCACTAAATTCATCAAATGCAAAATATTTGAACAAACTTGAGAGGGCTTGCCTCTGGGATCATTTCAGTAATATATTGAACATTTTCCCTGGACCATTTACAAGAAGAAGACTTGTAAAGGTTTTTCAGCTTTTTCCCTATAAAATCTAAGTAAATGCAGATAGCAAAAAAATAAGCTGAATCCCACATCATTTGATAAGTGACAGAATATTGCATAAAATCTCGGGATGGTAGCTCCTGCCATTCCTGAGAAATTATGGTTTAATGTACAGGTGACCAATGCCCCTGTACAGAAAAAGATCAATGCAGGTGGCGCCACCAATACCTGAATTTCATATATGACTCATGTGACCAAAACTGGCATAATATTTGGTAATGATAGCTCCGGCCGTTTCTGAGGTTGTCATTTTAGTATGCTTTTTTGGACAGATGACTGTAATTCAGCCAAAAATCACCGAATTTAACCATTTGCAATTTTGCATATTGCAAAATTATAATCCAGATACATCTCACTGATGGCAAAATCTTGAATTAAGTTGAGTATCGATGACATTTATTTATAATCCATGTACAGCAGTCTTTATATACCCCCAGAGAGCTGTATACCTTGATTGTAAACATTGCCTGGCATGAGGAATATCTAAAGTCATAAATCTACAATTTTTAAAAGCTTTTAAAAAAATCTTGTCAATATTAACCATAGATAACCTGAAATCTAAATATCTAGAGGCATGATGTAACTGATGCTGATAAACTGGTATCAGGCTAGATGTATCTGCTTCACACAGCTAACATATATGGTAAAATGACTCATTTCAATCTTTATAATTCAGCCAAAATTCATTCTTTGGAACCATAAAAGACAATTATTATCATAAGAATTATTCAGGGGATTATTCTTATAAAATATTAAACAAATTGGACTCAGTGGCCTGAGTCAAAAAACGTTTTACAGATTTATAACTCATATGGGAAAATACAGCAAAATGGCTAAGTTAAGCTTCCCATAACTCAGCAGAAAATCACTGAACCACAACCATTTGAACCAACTTGAATTATCAACATCTAAGGATAATTAATGTGTGAGATTTGGTGGTTTTTGAGAAGATCTTTGTAGCCACTGAGCTAAAATGGGCTGTTATGGCATATGATTAAATTCAGGTTCCCATAACTTAGCCAAAGTCACTGACCAGAGACCATTTGAACAAACTTCAGAAAGCACTACCCTAGGATCATTTCTGTGCCATATTAAACAATTTGGCCATATGGTTTCAGACAAGAAGTTTTATAGCCATCAGTTTGATACAGGCACTGATGACCCCTGTACAAAAAGGGCCAATGCAGGTGGCGCCATCAATACCTCAATTTCAGATAGACTCATGTGACCAACATTGGCATAAAATTTGGTGATGATAGCTCCTGCCATTTCTGAGATTGTAATTTTACTATGCCTTTTTTGACAGATGACTTAGTTCAACTTCCTGTAACTCGGCCAAAAATCACCGAACTCAAACCATTCAAACAAACTTGAGAGTGATTTTTCTAGGAATCATTTCTGTGAAATATTGGACAATTTGGATGAACAGTTTTGGAGATGAAGATTTTTAAAGGTTTTTTGGCATTTTCCCTATAAAATATAAGAAAAAGCAGTTGGCCAAAAAATAAGCAAAATCCGAGTTTTTTAGATGACTAATTTTTTGCATAAAATTTTGTGATGCTAACTCTAGCCGTTTTCATGATAGTATGGGTTAACGTGCAGACGCCGGACAACAGACACCGGACGACAGACGCCAGACGACGCCACCCCATTGCATAAGCTCACAGGTTCGCTAAAAACCAAGCACCTGTGGGTCACTGCGCTCAGCTGAAATTGATTACTGTAAAAATGCACATGTAAGTCCATATTGCATAAGTCAAGTATAATTTTTCAGGGTATTTATCAGATTAAAACTGTTTTCAAGCCATTCTGGGTTCAAAACAGGTCAGAAGCAGTAAACATGACCATCGAGAGTTGTATGACAGGCAACTGGGGAAAGGTGAATTGCATGGCTGGCCACTCATTATTGACATTGATGACACTCAAATATTTTTAAAACTAAAATTACCATTTGTTTTGTTGTGCAATCCAGTGACAAATTGTTGGGCATCATAAATATTCTAAGAATTATAAATATAACAGGTCAATACTTTAAGTATATTGCAGAAATGAAGATCGGCTGACACCCAGAATGGCAGGTGGTCGATAAAAAAAGAGCCAAAGATTTCTCATACTTACGGTGGCTTGTATAGGACATGCACAAAATTATTTTTTATCTCGTTCCCACGCGATAATTATCTCGTTCCCACGAGATAGTATCTCGTTCCCACGCGATAATTATCTCGTTCCCATGTGATAATTATCTCGTTCACACAAGATAGTATCTCGTTCCCACGCGATAATTATCTCGTTCCCACGCAATAGTATCTCATGGCCACGTGTTAGTATGCAGTGCTAGTTAAAGCCTTCATTTGTACAAGAATGTCTGTGGTCTGTTGTATGTCGGGCATTGATGCAGCTTAAATTGTTTGTATGTATTTTGTTGTTTGTGCGTTTGCGCCGACTGCTTCGAGGTAATCTCAGCAGTTTTCATTTCGTTGGTTCAACATTTCATTGCATTGGTTCAACTAGCCCATTTTTTATTGTTCATGGAAAACAGTGTTTAGTTTGTTTTAGGATAAGGGTGATATAAATTTAACCCTTGTGTACAAAACATATGAATTAAAATGAAACACTTGTTTGTATTTTACCTTCCCAGCAAATCTTATTTTTTAGGGCTAGGGTTAGGGTTATATAATTTCTGGTATACCGAACAGGGTAAACAACATGTCGGTTTGTTAAGTTTCAAGGGAGAAGCTTACAACAAAAGGTGTCAGCCATGCCACTTCATTATAACATGCCCCCTTAACTTTTTACGAAAAATTTACTCATTCTTCCCCCACATCTTTTTTCCACAATAATACTTCAGTTATGGAATTCATATTATGAAAATTTATTATGACATATGTTTCACACAAACTAACCCCCCCCCCTTTCCCTGCTCGCACATTCTCTGAACAAACATTGCCCATAAGTGTTGTACGAGTCTCGGTTGCATCATTTCAGGTCTCAGCATATTAAGCCCACTCCAAATTCATGCAAATAATTGACCATAGTCATCATCCAGTTTAAAGAAACATGTCTCAAGGATTTAAGATGTAGGTCTTACTGTATTGTCTATCTACATTTATAATTATCGCTTAGCCACAAGATACTAATGCGTGGGAACGAGATAATTATCGCGTGGCCACGAGATACTAATGTGTGGGAACAAGATAATTATCGCATGGCCAGGAGATACTAATGCGTGGGAACGAGATACTATCTTGTGGGAACGAGATTAAAATAATTTTGTGCATGTCCTATACGAGCCACCGTACATACTTCTGTCATTGCTGGTTAATTCTAAACTGCTAATGATTGTTCATGTCAGATATCAATAAAACATGACTATTTATGTGTGTTAATAAAACATGACTGTTGCTGACTTAACTATATTTTATATAATCTAAATTGTTTAGAAAGCACAATGTTGGACCACACAAGTCATATGAAAAGGCCATGTGACAGTGCAATCTGTTGTTCATATTCATGGATCAAGGGCAGTAATTTTTATTGTCAGAGATTTTTATTATACATTCTGTGAAAACACAAGGCCATAAATGACAGTTTTATTGAAGTTTTGATTAACCCTGGCTTCCTTGCCTCGACATATGGATGTACTGGTGAACAATTTCATGTGATATAACTGCATATATGCAGTGTAGTTATCTAGCATAGTGAACCCCAGGGAGAGCTAGAGCACAGAAGCCAGGGCTACATGCGGATAAAAAGTCTGAGACATGCGGATAATAAGTCTGAGACAGGGAAGAGGACTGATTTCATTTATTTTATTAACAAATGGAGTGCTACTGTCACACAGATTTTGACTTGGC
Source organism: Sipunculus nudus (assembly GCA_026874595.1). NCBI lineage: Eukaryota > Metazoa > Annelida > Sipuncula > Golfingiida > Sipunculidae > Sipunculus > Sipunculus nudus. Next base: position 63,557,590 of record CM049310.1, on the reverse strand, counting down.
CATATAACTTATAAGCAGAACATATAATATAAGAGTTTAACTATTTATTAAAAATAATTACAAATTGTCCCAAATATAATTTTTATTAAAAATAATAAGAGAATCCTATGATTTTTTAAAATAAAATACGACTAAAATGATTATTAAAATAATATTAAAGAATATATTCATGAATGCATTCATGTATACATTTTTAAAGTATTTGCTGGTATTCATATACTTTCATTTTTACCTGAATCCCCATTCTTATGAAAGAAATTTTATAATGGAGTACATATTCATATTCGTATTCAAATACATTTGCAAAGTATTCGCACCATGTCTGGTATTTATTCAGTTTTCACCAAACAATGATGTTGAGAATCCAGAATATACAAAATTCACACATTTAAATGATGATCATAAGTACCTGGTTTTATGGCTTTTATTCATATTAAAAAAAATAAATGTAATATATTCATTTTGGACTAATTTCACTTCAATTATTATGTACACACTAGACACAGCAGGATTCTAGATTAATATTATCAACTTTATCTTTGTCTATCATTAATTTCCTTCATATGATCCCTGATGATTAGTAATGAATAATATGATTTATTTTTTTATCATTAAAATTGAACTGAAAAATACTATAGGAGACTGCATGGTGTTATTTGGAATATGAGACATTCTATCAATCGATACAAGATTCTAATATCATCAGTAACTGCAAGTTAATTTCCTGTTATTATCAACTAACAAATTCCTTTTCTATTTTTCTTTAATTTGTTATTAAAAACCAATAAAAATTTATTAATTTATTGTTTATTGTTATGTTGTTAGATAAAACTACTAGATGAGTTCGGTTTGACATCTGGATCAACTGTGGCTGGCCATAAGCTGCCTGGCTGCCCCAGTGTATGCCTCGCCTCAACTAGATGTGACAGAATAACACGAATGCCCCCGCCTTGGGCAAATTAGAAACATTTGTAAAATTTGGAAAATTTTTTAAGTTCAGGAGGTGTTGTATGGTCAAAAGTAGGTCAACAAGGGCAAAATGCAAACTTGATCTGTAACCGGTCATTATCAAGCAACACACCAAAAATCATGCCAGTATATGCAGGCATTGTGAAATAAAGTCCATACATGTGCATTTTCCATAAAAATTTCTGTCTTTCATGAAATTTTCTATGTTTAGGATCCGTAAAACAATCAAAAGTAGTCAACCGGGATGAAACTCAAACTCGATCTGTAACTGGTCTATATCTGCCCACACACCAAAGATCAGGCCAATATCTGCAGGTATTGTGAAGAAAAGTCTGTACAAGTGTATTTGTCATGAAAATATATATTTTACATGAAATTTTCTATGTTCAGGAGCCGTAAAACAGTCAAAAGTAGGTCAACTGAGACGAAATGCGAACTAGATCTGTAACTGGTCTATATCTGCCCACACACCAAAAATTAGGCCAATATCTGCAGGCAATCCGAAAAAAAGTCTGTACATGTGTATTTGTCATGAAATTTCATATTTTTCATGAAATTTTCTATGTTCAGGAGCCGTAAAACGGTCAAAAGTAGGTCAACCGGGACGAAACGCGAACTCGATCTGTAACTGGTCTATATCTGCCCACACACCAAACTTAAGGCCAATATCTGCAGGCATTGCGAAAAAAAGTCTGTACATGTGTATCTGTCATGAATATTTCTATTTTTTCATGAAATCTTCTAAGTTTAGGAGCCGTAAAACAGTCAAAAGTAGGTCAACTGGGACGAAACGCGAACTCGATCTGTAACTGGTCCATATCTGCCCACACACCAAAAATAAGGCCAATATCTGCAGGCATTGCGAAAAAAAGTCTGTATATGTGTATATGTCATGAAATTTCATATTTTTCATGAAATTTTCTATGTTCAGGAGCCGTAAAACGGTCAAAAGTAGGTCAACTGGGACGAAACGCGAACTCAATCTGTAACTGGTCTATATCTGCCCACACACCAAACTTTAGGCCAATATCTGCAGGCATTGCGAAAAAAAGTCTGTACATGTGTATCTGTCATGAATATTTCTATTTTTTCCTGAAATCTTCTAAGTTTGAAACCGTAAAACGGTCAAAAGTAGGTCAACCAGGACGAAACGCGAACTCGATCTGTAACTGGTCTATATCTGCCAACACACCAAAAATCAGGCTAATTTCTGCAGGCATTGCGAAAAAAAGTCCGTACATGTGTATCTGTCATGAATATTTCTATTTGTCATGAAAATTTCTAAGTTTAGGAGCCATAAAACGGTCAAAAGTAGGTCAACCTGGACAAAACGCGAACTAGATCTGTAACTGGTCTATATCTGTCCACACCCAAAAAATCAGGCAAATATCTGCAGGCACTGCGAAAAAAAGTCCGTACATGTGTATTTGTCATGAATATTTCTATTTTTCATGAAATTTTCTAAGTTTAGGAGCCGTAAAACGGTCAAAAGTAGGTCAACCGGGACGAAACGTGCACTCGATCTGTAACTGGTCTATATCTGTCCACACACCAAAAATCAGGCCAATATCTGCAGGCATTGCGAAAAAAAGTCAGTACAACTGTTTCATTTCGGAATGACGGAATGACGGAATGACGGACATGGGTAAAACTATATGCCCCGGCCACTCAATGTGGCGGGGGCATAAAAAATATGATTTAGAAATGAGGCACATGCTGGTTTTATGTGGTGATAAAAATAAGCTGTATTATGAGTTGTTGTTGTTTAGCTTAGGTATGATTTTGATAGTACCTTTGGAGACAGGAAAGAGGATTAATTTCATTTATTTTATTAACAAATGGAGTGCTACTGTCACACAGATTTTGACTTGGCCATATAACTTATAAGCAGAACATATAATATAAGAGTTTAACTATTTATTAAAAAATTCACAAATATTGTTCCAAAAATAATTTTTATTAAAAATAATAAGAGAATAGTATGATTTTTTCAAATAAAATATAACTGAAATGATTATTAAAATAATATTAAAGAATATATTCATGAATGCATTCATTAACACATTTTGAAAGTATTTGCACTGGTGTTCATATACTTTCATTTTTACCTGAATTCCCATTCTTATGAAAGAAATTTTATAATGGAGTACATATTCATATTCGTATTCAAATACATTTGCAAAGTATTCGCACCATGTCTGGTATTTATTCAGTTTTCACCAAACAATGATGTTGAGAATCCAGAATATTCAAAATTCACATATTTAAATAATGATCATAAGTACCTGGTTTTATGGCTTTTATTTATATTTTAAAAAAATGTAATATATTCATTTTTGAATAATTTCACATCAATGTACTAACTTTAGACACAGTAGGAATCTAGATAATAATATTATCAACTGCATCTTTGTCTATCATTAATTTCCTTCATATGATCCCTTATGATTAGTAATGAATAATATGATTTACTTTTTTATCATTAAAATTGAACTGAAAAATACCATAGGTGACTGCATGGTGTTATTTGGAACACGTGACATTCTATCCATCGATACAAGATTCTTATATCATCGGTAACTGCAAGTTAATTTCCTGTTATTATCAACTAACAAATTCCTTTTCTATTTTTCTTTAATTTGTAATTAAAAACCAATAAAAATTTATTAATTTATTGTTTATTGTTATGTTGTTGGTTAAAACTACTAGATGAGTTGGGCTGGACACCTGGATCAACTGTGGCTGGCCATTATATAATAAGCTGCCTGGAGCCCCAGTTTATGCCTCGCCTCAAGCATGCATAATTTGCTGAAAGTTCAACAAGGTCAACATACAGGTGACTCAAGAGGTGCTACAGAGAGCCAAGGTCTGAGATGGTCTCATTAAAACATTGATAAAAGCTACAAATTTTTGCCAATTTCTTTTAGCTTTTTAAACTAAAAAGCTGAAATCTTTATGTGTGCATGATATGAAAATTATATCAACAGTGCTCACAGGAAACAAACGTGCCATGGTCAAAGTTGGGCAAAATTTAAGGTACTAATTTTATATTTATACTAATAACTTATAAAATTTGAAAAATTCAGAACTAATTTTGGGTATTCAATTGAATCTTGATTAAATAATGTTACATCCCTGACAAAAAATCTCTAGCTTCAGCAATCCTCTTGTTAAGGGAGTAAATATATTTCTGGATTTTTTACAAAAAGCATTATGTTTGGGCCCATAACTTAAAACAATTATGCAATACTGACATCATTTCTGGCATGTGCATAGAGAATGTATAGAAAAATATGTATATTATATATGATTAAAGTCAGATCAGTGGTTTTGATATTAGGCAGTCTTGAAGTGTAACAATGGGTTTTTAATGGAAAAATGAAGTTTTTCATTATTATCTCATAGGTATTAAGTCCTAGTGACCAAATTCTTGCAATGGTAGGAGATTTTTGAGACATATAATTGCATGCCAAATTTTAGGAACTGAGAGCTGAAGATTGGGAGCTGAGCACTCGCAAACTGAATGACACTAGCTTGATATAAACAATATGTTACATGGTGCTTGAAAACTTGAATAAAATCTAGTTTTTGATCAACTGGTTTCAAATTTTTGGTGTTTACAGACAAAATGCTAAAAAAAACATGCTGTGAAAATTAAATCCACAGTACTTACAGGAAAAAAACGTGCCATGGTCAAAGTTGGGCAAAATTTAAGGTACCAATTTTTTATTTTGTTAATATTTTAAAAAATTTAAAAGATTTTGATCTAATTTTGGGTATACAATTTAATTTTGATTAATTAAAGTTATATTACTGGAAAAAAAGTTCATAGCTTTAACATATTTTGTGTTAAGTGATCAAATATCTTTCCGGATTTTTTACACAATGCATTATGTTTGGGCCAATAACTTTTTAAATTTACATAATACAGACATAATTTCTGGCATGTACATAGGAACTATATAGAGGAATAATCATGGTAAATATGAGGAAAAACAGATGAGTGGTTTTGATATTAGGCAGTCCTGAAGTGTAAAAATAGGTTTTTGATAAAAAATTGAGGTTTTTCCTTAATTTCTAAAAGGAACAATGTCGCAAAGACCCAGTTTTCGGCTTGGTAGGAGATCTTGGGGACATCTAACATTATGCCGATTTTCGGATTCCTAGGTCTTACGGTTTCAAAACGTGCCACATCTACGGACGAACGGATGGACAGACGGACGGAAGACAGACAATGGACCACGACTATAGCTCAGATGACTTATAGTCAGCTGAGCTAAAAATGGTGAAAAAATGCGTAAACTTTAAAAAAATTCAGGTGGCTCCACAAGTCTGCAGAAACTAATAAAAAGACATGGTCAATATCCATGCAAAGAATCATGGTGATCTCTGCATTAGTTGTTTAGATACTTCAGCTTTTGTATCAAATTTTCTATTATTCTCAGGGATACTTCTGAGTCCTATAGCTTGAAGGATATGGGTAACAGAGACCTAATTTCAGGTTTCCACAGACACTTTTCATGGGTCTCCTTGCATGACAAGAATGAAGATTCTAGGTCCAGTTGTTATAATTTGTGCCACGTTAACAGATGACAGCATCCAAAAGGTCTAAAAAATTGAGAAAAACAAATTCGAAAAACTGAATAAAATTTAGGTGACACCACCAGTCTGCAGAAACTGATGAAGCACTCCATATTCAATATCCATGCAAAGAATCATGGTGATCTCTGCATTAGTTGTTCAGATACTTCATCTTTTGTATCAAATTTTCCATTATTCTGAGGGATACTTCAAAGTCCTATAGCTTGAAGGATATGGGAAACAGAGATCTAATTTCAGGTTTCCACAGACACTTTTCATGGCATTACAAGAATGAAGAATCTAGGTCCAGTTGTAACGATTTGTACCCTGTTGACAGATAACAACATCTTTAAAGGTCTCAAAAAATAGAGGAAAAATTTGTCAAAATTTGAAAAAAAAATAGAGGTGGCGCACCCAGTCTGCAGAAAGTGATGGAACACCTCATTATCAATATGTATGCCAAAAATCATGAACATCAGTGTTGTAGTTATTGAGATACTGCAGTTTTTGTATCAATTTTTTGCATTATTCTGGGGGATTTTTTTTTTTTTAGCCATACAGCTTAAAGGATATGGGTAACAGAGACCTAATTTCATGTTTCCATGGAGACTTTTCATGGGTCTCCCTGTTTGTCAAGAATGAAGATTCTAGGTCCAGTTGTTACGATTTGTACCCTGTTGACAGATAACTACATCCTTAAAGGTCTCACAAATAGAGAAAAAAATTTGTAAAAATTTGAAAAAAATACAGGTGGCGCCACCACTCTGCAGAAACTGATGAAACACCTCTTGATCAATATGTATGCCAAAAATCATGACCATCAGTGTTTTTTTTTTTTTTTTTTTGCCTCAGAAATTTTAATGTAATACAGTTTTGTTTCATCACAAGCGATTTTTTTTTGTCAAACATCATCAACATATGTACACCATACACAATTCAATGATACAGGACTGATCACAGGACATTACAAACACACATTGTCTTCAATTAAATCATCGAACAAGCTTCTAAGTTTGCTCCACTTATCATTATGCTTTTTCAGTAATTCTCTGCCACTTGCTATTCATCTTTCAATTCTCTCTGTATACTTCAGTTTTGATTTAAAGACTGAAAATAATGAAGATTCCTTCTCCTCTCTTTGTTTGTAAAGTATATATTTGTACAACAATAAAATTTGATTAAAAAGGATATTATTTTCTTTAACAGGTAAAATACCATACATTACAATAGAAAGTGATATATTAGGCAAGTCCAATTCATACTCGTGTAGCCATGCCTCCCTGCTCATATTTTCCGATTATTGTGGTGTATTTAACTTTTGGTTTTCTGGCATTCCAAATAAAATCACATAGAAGTCTCTTCAAGGTTTGCAAAGTCTTTGTTGGGGGTACTAACATCTTAGTCACATACAAAACCTTTGAAAGCATAAGTGAACGGGCAACTTCTGCCCTGCCATAAATTGTAAGATTTCTGGTTTTCCAAATTGTTAACGTAGTTCTCAGATTATTCTCAACTCTCTGAAAGTTCTCCTTGAGTATAATATCTTTATTATAAGAAAACCATATACCAAGAATTTTTATGGCTGCCCTTGTTAAATCGATCCACTTCAAATTGTATAAACTCATGACACTGTTACTTTTCATAGATCCAATACAAGTAGCTTCAGATTTGGTTACATTTAATTTCAATGAAGAATAATATTCAAATGTCTGCATGACAGAGAGTGCTTGGCCTAGTGATTCTGAGTTTTGAACAAATATGGTAGTGTCATCAGCAAACATACACATTTTAACTGCAGTATTTCCGATTACTATTCCACGTATATTTTCATCATTCCTAACCTTTATTGCTAATATTTCTATTGCCATGATAAATAAGTACGCTGCAAGTGGATCTCCTTGGCGAGTTCCCCTTTCTAACGTAAAATAACCTGTTGTATACCCATTATTCAAAACAGCGCTTTGAATGTTTTTATGCAATATCAACACCCATTTTATAAAAGAATCACCAAATTCAAAATATCTCAAAACTGCAAACATAAAGTCATGGTCTAAACTGTCAAATGCAGCTTCTAAATCTGCTGCAAACATTATATCTGGTATATTTTCAACATCAGTATAATGAAGCACATCCCATATTCTAATAGGATCCCCGATATATCTTCCCTGTATAAAGGCATATTGATCAGGCTTTATTAATTTAGAGAGATGCTTCCTTATACGATGAACAAGAATTTTACTTATAACTTTAACATCAACATTAGGTAAACTTATAGGTCTCTATGATTTGATATACTTCAAATCTTTTCCAGGCTTTGGTATTAACTTTATAAGTGCTTATAAGTCACATCCTGTCCATCATTACACAGTACATGTATAAAAGACCTTTTTCCATTTTGTTTTTTCCAAGATTCAAGAAGTATTTTGTTCCTCTTTCACCATGCTCCTGCCACTGGGCTCTAGATCTAACAATCACACCTTTAGAAATATTATCATAGTATTTCTGCAATTTTTGTTTCAGATTGCAGTACTTTTCATAAGTTTTGGGGTCACTTGTAGAATTAATTATTTTTTCAAACTGAGCCACTCTCTTTTCAAGATTATCACCATATTCTCTGTTTTGTTTTGCTTTATTTTTACTGTATGTAATAGTATATTCTCTTATTTTAAATTTGATGTATTCCCATTTACATTGAGCAGTTTCATTATTCATCATCTGCTTCCATTCAGCAATTTTATCTTTTATATTATTTATATAGGTATTGTCATTAAGCAGATTATTGTTCATACACCAATGGGATAGTCCTCTCCTTCCATCCTTAATTGTATTTATTTTTAGTAACAAAGCTGAGTGGTCAGTATTCACAGCAGGTATAATTTCACAACTTGTAACATATGACTGTATTTCATTCGATATAAAAAAGTAATCTAGTCGTCTCTGAATAAGAGGTGTTACGTGTTACTGAACGCCAAGTATACTCCTTAGAGTCATCATGTTTTATACGCCATATATCACACAAATTTAAAACAACAGTTATACTTAATATTTTCTTAACAGAATTATGCTTAATAACCAATCTTCCACCATCGGCATCCTGTTCAGTTAAATGTACAATGAAATCTCCACCCCATATAACTTCAACATCAGAATCATTTTTCAATTTGAAAATGTTTTTAAAAATAATATCATAAAATTTGACCTGTTGACTTTCGGTATTTGGTGCATAGGTGTTAACAAGAATACATTGTAAACCCTCAATTTCACATTTAACTAGACATTTCTTGGCACCGCAGGTGCCAGAGTATCCCCAGACATAGTACGCCTCCCCCCCCACCCCTTTAAGAATAGGCCATCATTTTTAGCAGCATATACTGACACTTGGCAAGCAATTATTGTTTCTTCCATCTATCAATCCACAATCTTTATGAAGATGTTGGTCCTGTGACCTTGACCTTTTGGCTAAATCACAAGGCTACATCAATAAAAGCAGGAATTATCATCCAAAAACTAATTTTTGGACAGATGGCTCCTGTGACCTTCACCTTTGACCTTGTGACCTCAAAATTGATAGGGGTCTTCCTCTATCGGCAGATGAACTATATGTGCAAGATGAAAGGTCTGAGATGAAATGTTTGGCTGAAAATGCATCCACATCTTTTTAAAGATGTGTCCTTTGACCTGGACCTTTGACCTCATGACCCCAAAATCAATTCGGGTCTTGCTTTTTCAATGGGACATATACAAGTCAAGTTTGAAATCCATTCATCAATAAAAGCAGGAATTATCATCCAGAAACTAATTTTTGGACAGATGGCTCCTGTGACCTTCACCTTTGATCTTGTGACCTCAAAATTGATAGGGGTCTTCCTCTATTGGCAGATCAACTATAAGTGCAAGATGAAAGGTCTGAGATGAAATGTTTGGCAGAAAATGCATCCACAATCTTTTTAAAGATGTGACCTTGACCTTTGACCTCATGACCCCAAAATCAATTGGAGTCTTGCTTTTTCAGTGGGGCATATATAAGTCAAGTTTGAAATCAATACATCAATAAAAGCAGGAATTATCATCCAGAAACTAATTTTTGGACAGATAACTCCTGTGGCCTTGACCTTTGACCTTGTGACCCCAAAACTGATATGGATCATCCACTATTGGCAAGTTAGCTATATATTCAAGATGAAAGACCTGGGATGAAAGTTTGGCTTAAAATGCATCCACAGTATCTTTTAAGATGCGAATCCAGTGACCTTGACCTTTTACCTCATGACCCTAGAACCTATAGGGTTCTTACTTTAGTGGTGGGCCATACATAAGTCACATTTGAAATCCATATGGCTATCAACACTGGAGTTATCATAAGAGGTGGGTGATTTTCACCAAATAGGGACACATTAAAGGTCAAGGCGGCTCTCATGGTGAAGGTCATGACCCAAATGTAAATAGACCTAATCCCATAACCCATCTCTCTACATGTGCATAATATGAAAGAAATCTGTCCATTAGTTTTGGACTTATGATGCTTACAGTACTGTCAAGTGGCATTATGGGGGTATTAAAAGGCATTAAAACAAGAAAAGGATAATAGGTGGCGCCACCAGTTTCCTGTTTATCACAAGGCTATCCAAGATCTTCGGTCACCTTAATTTTTGGACCAGTCCATGCAAGCTTACTTGAGATATTTAAGAATTTGTGTTATTTTCAGCAAAAATTGACATATTCAAGGTCAAGGTCACTCTCCTAGCATAGGTCATGACCCCATTTTAAATAGGCTTCGTCCCCTTACCTATATCTATACAAATGTAAAGTTTGAAAAAGATCAGTGAAATATTTTTTGAGTTATCCCGCTCACAAGGTTTTTCTGCGGCGGCGGCGGCAGCGGGACCGTCGTGAAACCATAGTATCCCGACTTTGTCTGGGGATACAATAATTATGTATCTGCCCTCAGTATCTATCAACTTAGCATATTCTTTAAAATCAATATTTTTCCCAACAAGTATACATACACCACGTGAATTGTTTGTCCCATGGGACAAATACATTAAACCTCGCCATTGCTTAGACCAGGATATTTCATCATGTTGTTTACTATGACATTCTTGTAAAAAACAAATTCCATTATGTGAATTATGTTTTACCATCCAGTTGAACACCTGTCTTCTTTTCATATAATTCCTTATTCCTCTTACATTTATAGAGAGGATTTGAAAGTTAGTATCACTTAACACTATTTAGTATATTTTTCAGTATAATCAGTATAACCCTTCACTTGCTCAGTGAATATATGTGTATTGGGTGGAAGCAAAAATGTAATAAACACAAAAACATACAACATTACAAGTAACATGAACATGATAAATAATTTCAGGTCATTTTTAGTGACCATCAGTGTTGTAGTTATTGAGATGTTGCAGTTTTTTTTTATCAAATTTTCCACTATTCTGGGGGGGGGGGGGGGTAATTGGGAGCCACACAACTCAAAGGATATGGGTAACAGAGACCTTATTTCTGTTTTTCATGGAGACTTTTCATAGGTCTCTCACTGTGTCAAGAATGAAGATTCTCGGTCCAGTCTTTACGATTTGTGCCCTGTTAACAGATGTTCATAATTTTAAAGATCTCAAAAATAGAGAAAACAATTCGTAAAAATCTAAAAATACAGGTGGCGCCACCAGTCTGCAGAAACTGTTGAAACATCTCATGATCAATATGTATGCCAAAAATCATGACCATCAGTGATGTAGTTAATGAGATATTGAAGTTTTTGTATGAAATTTTTGTCTATTCTGGGGGGGGGGGTATTCTGGGGCCCCATAACTTGAAGGATATGGGTAACAGAGACCTTATTTCTGGTTTCCATGGAGACTTTTCATAGGTCTCTCAGTGTGTAAATAATGAAGATTACAGGTCCAGTCTTTATGATTTGTGCCCTGTTAACAGATGTTCACATTTTTAAAGGTCTCAAAAATAGAGAAAAAAATTCGTAAAAAATCGAAAAATACAAGTGGCGCCACCAGTCTGCAGGAACTGATGATACATCTCATGATCAATATGTTTGCCAAAAATCATGACCATCAGTGATGTAGTTAATGAGATATTGAAGTTTTTGTATGAATTTTTGACTATTCTGGGGGGTACTTTGGGGGCCCATAGCTCGAAGGATATGGGTAACAGAGACCTTATTTCTGGTTTCCAAGGAGATTTTTCATGGACCTCTCAGAATGTCAAGTTACAAATTTCTAGGTCTGGCGGTTACGATTTGTGCCAGGTTAACAGACGGAGGGACAGACAGACAGACGGACAGACAGACGGACAACAGACAAAGAGTGATCTCTATAGCTCAGCATGACTGAAAGTCAGCTGAGCTAAAAATGTTTTTTTAGCTTTTTCCCTATAAAATCTAAGGACAACTTCCTCTTTTAGCCTTGGTATTGAGTCACACCTATTCATGCATCCTCGCAATGGAGGCTCAGCTTTCCCCCAGGTCAAGGGTACCTAATGTGCCAAATCTAACCGCAACCACTGGCTCTTACAGACTTAAACTTACCACTGGCTCTTACAGCCTGAAACTTGACCTGTTGGCAAATCTGAAATGGTTGGCAGTCTGCCAAAGTTATTTATAGATACAGAGCGTAACTTGACCTATTGTAAAATCTGACACAGTTGGCTGGTTCTAGACGTCTAGACAGTGTGTCTAGACACATTGTCTAGACGTTTAGACTGTATCTTGACACCAGGCAGAGCCAAGTCAGTTGCCATGGTAATGTCTGGACTGCACCTGAGTGCATTTATTGACCTCTTGACTTCACATGTTGAAACTTGCCATGCTGCCAAATCTTTTTTCAAACAATGAAAGCCTTTTTCAATTGGCTACACTGCTTTTTTAAAGCTGCATTTACCCAAACTATTCTTATAAAACTGACAGAACAATACCATAGAACAATTCTTGTAAAGTTTAAGCCAATAACAGTTTCTTGAAAAACAGTGTATAAGCTAGAAGAGTCTGAACTTACATTTTTGCTTGTAAAACACAGATCAATGTAGGTGGCCCCACCAACACCTCAAACATTGGCATAAAATTTGGTGATGACAGCTACAGCTGTTTCTAAGATTTTAAGGTTAGTATGCTTTTTTGCACAGATGACTAAGTAAAACCTCCTGTAACTCAGCCAAAAATCACCAAACAGAAGCCATTCAAACAAATTGCGAGAGATTGTTCTAGGGATCATTTCTGTGGAATATTAGACAATTTGGCTGGAAAGTTTCGGAGAAGCAGATTTTTCTTTCTTTTTTAACTTTTCCTGTATAAAATCTTAGAATCAAAACCATTCAAACAAATTTGACTTATCAACATCTAAGGATCTTCATGTGTCAGAATAAAGAATTTGACCCAGTGGTTTTTGAGAAGAAGATCTTTGTAGCCACTGAGCAGAAATGGGCTGCTATAACATTTGACTATATTCAGCGTCCCATAACTAGGCCAAAAGTCATTGAACAGAGACTATCTGAACAAACTTAAGAAAGCACTACTCTAGGACCATTTCTGTGCAATATTAAACAATTTGGCTTCTTGCTTTCAGGGAAGAAGTTTTTGTAGCCCTCTGTATGCTTCAGGCACCGTTGACCCC